>JAPWDM010000001.1:134545358-135172858 GCA_035578155.1 Brachynemurus nebulosus | reverse complement strand
TTCGGCGATTTTACATGTCTATAAAAATAGTGTTTTATGTTTAAGTCCCTGCAAATTTGTCAAAAAAATGAGAGAGCGTTGATTTTAATACAGAATGAAAGCTTAGAATTTCTACTCTCAGAATCTTTCCTTAAAATTTTTTTATGTTATAAGAATTTAAAATGGAATTTTTACGTTCAAAGCTCAGTATTAGTACGAGAAATTCTTTTCCAATTTATTTTAATATTATCTTCAAAAAGATTACTTTTTTTCCTTTAATTTCGTTTTTTTTTTCATCGCTGTATGGCAACTTTTAACCGAGTTATAGTAATTCAAAGAGTAGAGCACATACTAAACTTTGATTGTTCATAACTTCGTAACTGATCATCGTACGGAAATTTTTCGGCGGTCGTTAGAAAGCGAAGAATGTGTTATTTAATATCATAGAAACGTTAGTTAATGGAAAACAATTTTTATCTATTAAAAAAATTATATTTCAATTTTTAAAAAAATAGAGAATAATTCACTTTCACACTTTGATGTGACGTGATCGGCAAAGAAATGGCTAAATAATCTAAACAAGTGCATGGATTGGAAGCCAAATGTGTAGTCAAATCGTATACACAACCTTGTTTAAATTAAAGTTTTCATTGCATAGATAAAACCATTATAAGAAAAAATTGAAGTGGTCTTAAATTTTCTGTTGGGGGTGTATGTTATACTATATGGTATATGAGTATATGAGGTCCGCCAGAGTCGTAGAGATCCAAAAAGCGTCAAAAATTAACTACTCAGCTGATTGTGAAAATTTTTTCACTGTTAGGGAGCTAAACTATTTTAAATGGATACAAGTTGTTATATGAGATCCGTTAGTATCTAGTCTTTAGAAATTCACTATGTTATGCAGATGCTGCGACAGGGGTATTTAGTTTCTTTTTAGGAGAGCAGAAAAACAAGAACTACTGTTACATTTGGTTTTGTAAATCATAAACGAATGTAGGTATAGTTTTTCAATATTTAAATGAGATGACTTTTCAAGTACGGCAATAATCAGCAGTATTGTTCACAGCATGATACCTACTTATCTATATGAATGCAAAAAGAAACCGTCGCTTGTAAAACAGGTAACAAATTTAAATACAATTGGAGTGAACATAGGGTGGTATTTGTTGTAAGCAATAAAATAATTTAACATCTTGAAAGTTTATGGTCACTAATAACACCCTCTCGAAAAGTCATTCCAAATATTGTTGGAAAAGGTATACTTGAAGAATATTAGTATGCCAATACATTGATACCATAGGCGGCCTGTACATGATCAGTAATACTATCAGTATTTAGAAATACCGACGTTATTACTGTTCGTGTATTGATAATACTGATGTATTCGTATATATAATTTATATTATAAAAATAATAATTCATTGTTTTTGTCAGTAAATACTGACAGTATTACTGATCGTGTACAGGCAGCCTTAGGTTCAAATTCATAAAACAAAATATAACAGTGGTTCTTGTTTTTCTGCTCTCCTTAAAAAAAAAAAAAACGCCGTGAGCAGCGGGGCCCCATCACGGTAGTCGAATTTTCCCCTTCATTTTCGGTATTGAATGTCTACAAGCGAAATGTGATTGAAAGTCTACAACCGAATTGTCATTTTGTTGGTTTCAAAACTGGTGATGAGTGTTCGGTTGATCGAGGCTTTAAAAAAAGGTTTTAAGTATTTAAGGGCTGTATCTCAGTAAATTTCAATTTTGTACCGAAAACAGGTAGCAGAAAAAAAGCCAACACAATTCGTACGAGGACATTCCTGCCCATGCTTATCCGCTAATTGCCTTTATGTTTTAGTTTTAAATATTAAAAAAGGACCTTCAATAATAAACTGGAAGGCCTTTATAAAGATATTTTTTCTTTCCAAAAAAAATCCAAAATTTCTATTTTATAAATACTAAAAATCCAAAATTCCTAATTTATAAATAAACAGTGACTTTAATAACATTTTTAAATTACTTAATATGTATGTATTTCATTTGTCATAAAAGTAAGTTCACTTTTTTTTTAAATTTTTTAAAATTACTATTCGCCTACTTGTATTTAGAATAAACATAATGCTTTTAAAACACATTTAACAATAGCATTCAATTCCGATGTAACAATGGGAGAAGTGGGGCGAAAAGTGATGCGGACTCCCTACAAGGTACTAGCTGGACACTAACTGAATATACGTACAAAATTTCAGCCCTCTAGGTTTCCTTATGGAGTCTCTAGACGTGTTAGAAAACAATCAAAAAAATTAAGGAAATATTGGCGTAAAAATCGTGGGGGTAAGGGTTAAAAGTTGAAACCTCCAAAAAGCAGTGTCTGGCTATTAGCTTAACCTGTACACCAAATTTCAGCCCTCTAGGTTTATTTGGGGAGATTTTGACCCGAACGAAACTGTTAAAAAACAAGAAAAATCATGTTCTTTTGGGTATAAAAATGGTGGGGGTAGGGGTTAAAAATCGAGACCCCCAAAAGGCACCCCCTTGATACTAACTCAATCCGAATACAAAATTTCAGCCGTCTAGGTTTATTCGGGTGACCTGTGCGAGTGGTACAAACTTCGAAAACGTCGAAAATGCATGAAATTGTAGCTTAAAAATGAGGGGGGTGGGGGTAAAATATTAAAACCTCCAAAAAGCACAACCTAGGTACGAACTTTATCAACACACCAAATTTCAACCCTCTACGTTAATTCTGGGGGGCTGGGGGCCTGTTAGATCCAGCGAAAATCGTTTTTCCCCCCTCTACTCCCACCATATCATCCTAGGAAGCTGGATTTTGGATATGTTGTAGATAATGGACCGAAACATTATTTAAAACCGGTTTGGAAAAGTTTTATTGCTTTTCCGCCCCCCACCACCCCCTTAAAGGTCGGGTCAGAAAAAAAATTTGCCCAAAATTTGACCCCACTTTGATAGTATGAGGTGCCTCGAAAATGAGCCCCATTTACCAAATTTCATCTCTTAACTTCCATAGGGGGGCCCTACACAAATTAAAAGGTGGCAGGAAAATATATATATATATATATATATATATATATATATATATATATATATATATATATATATATCAGACATTTTTTTTCTACATATTCGTGTTCTACGGGTCCGAAAACGGATAGCGCCCCTACTCTCGCCTCTCGCAGCTCTTATCGTATAGACTGTATAAGTCTAATTTTTCGGAGAAAATTCGACTAATAATATGAAATGCGATTGTATGCCTGGAAGGTGATGATAGTTTTACCTGTATAAAATTATCTCAATTTTAGATACGTCAAATTACTTTTAAATCAGATATTTCCATATTTCCATCTTTTAAATCAGATAGTTCCATATAGTGGTTCGCCCCGCCTCCCACAAATTTTTCAAGCAACCATACTAACACTTTCAGCCCCATGGCTTCGGCATCCGAAACCAAACAAAACATCCCCAGAGGCCGACCGCGATCAATAATTAATTAATTAGTTGGTTACGCATTATGTGAGCGATGTTTGTCATCATTCATCACACGGATGTGTTCCAACTCACACAAATACATACCAACACACAATACTCTTTTGGTTTCTATGTATGTATAAACAATTTGAAGATTAAATTAGGAAAAAATACATAAAAAATATAATTTATGTTTTTAAATAAAATTGACTTGAATGTCAGTGTATATGTAGTATGTACGTATCAGGTACGTACATATATTTACAGCTTCACACATACGTGTTGAACTGTGTTGAATCTATTCAGTGTTTGAATCATTTTATTTTATGTATTTGTTTATATAACGTTTTTTTTTTTTTAATATTGCCGGCTTTCGGGGAAGTTTACTATGAAAGTGCTCGGGCCTCTTAGTATTAATACATAGTATTAATACATAGTCAAGAAGTACGCGAAAGAAAAAATGTTGGGAGCCGCTGCAGTCTAGCATGTCTAACAATGTTAATGATACTTAACGATACGTACAGAATTAATGTGGTTTCGACATATATAATAGACAAAGATAAAATCACTTTTAATAGATTGTATATTTGTTACTAAATATTAAATGTACTCGTACCAACTTATTAAAAATAAAAAGCACTCTAGTTTTACACTATTAACTTTATTCAATGAATCAACTAGATATATAAATAATAATAACAAAAGAAAGAAAAACGGGACAGAGATGTCTGTCATTTCTTCTTTGAAACACATCATTAAAAATTTTTTAAAAGAAATCTAATGAATTAAAAAATGTATAAAACATGTTTAGATGGAGAAGAGCGTCCCGATACTCTTTTATATATCATTATCTTTTTATAATATTTTAATAGAGGAAATACGTAATCTGTCTACGATTTTCCTTCACTTCTTCCTTTTATTTTTTAATAAAAACTTTTCAAAAATAAATTAATGAATTGATGAATTTATTATAGAGATGAATAAATGAATTTATTATAGAGATTAATAAGAATAAAAACCACTCTATATACATAATTAATACCTACTTAATCACACTAATATAACCGAGAAGTAAGGTTGGCGAATTTGTTAATACAGGTAAATAAGCTTTTAAAGCTATACATTTTATGAGATTAAGTTGTCTCACAAAAAGCTCAGACTCTGAAAAAAGCTCAATGTGAACGGATAAACTGATCTTTACCAAATTTTGCCTAAGTACTATTAAGATTAACGGAGTAATATGATGTAGAACGCCAAAAACAAGCACTTTCTGTGAATTAAAAAAAACAAATCCTTTCAACGTATATTTTTGCAATTATTAATTTTTATTGTGTACATACTAAAGAGTTCAAATTAATTTGTTAGTGTATAATTATGTAAAAGTTTAAGCAAGTTTTTAAAAGCAATATGAATATCGCCTAGAATTATTTAAAAAGAAAATAAACATAATTTTTTAAAGCTAAGATGCGTAGTTTGTGGATATACCTAAAAAAATTAATTATTAATTATTAATATGAAGAGGAGAATTGACACGAACTGTTATGCTAAAAAGAGACAGACGGAATACATATTATGCTAAAAAGAGACAGATCACAATGAAGGCAACGACGGCGTCAGAGATCATCGTCTCATAGACAAGTTGTACGTTAAATATACTTATATGTCACTTCAAAATACAAATTACTTGCACGCGCTCACGGTCGAGTAACTTACTACACAAATGACGTAAATAGTCGAAATATGCGTTAAACACGCTTAAAGCTGGTTTAAAAATGCCTTGGAATAATGTATATAGTATGACATGTGTACTGATCGAGCTCATTTTATCCCGTGAAAATACGAATTCGTATTTACATAGAGCTTTAGGGGCATATTCCAGGGATAATAAACTATCGATTTAAGCAAAAATAAAAAAAAAATAGATTTTTTGAAGCCGCTACACCAGGTTACCACCTTAAGTAAAAGAAGAACGTTATGTTGTCAAATGAAGTCAACATGAACGTTATGTTATTATGAAGTTAAAACGGTAGACGGTTATTGATCAAATTTTATTCAAATATTATCACGATCTTGAGACGGATGAACCAGAGATTAAACATTCGTTCCACGGAATTCTGACACCCCAAAAAGAGTTCTACATGGTTGAAAGTGGAGATATAGCTAATCTGAAACACATTTTTGCAATGACAAATTAACTCATGTGTATCAAGTTCCATAAGAATATTGTAGTTTTATCACTTTTACCATGGAAAAAAAAGTTAGAACAGATTTTTACAGCGAAAAAAATGGTACAAAACATTTCATTGGTCATTTCACTGTAGTAGGTCAACACGATAAAAACGAAACAAAAATTCGTGTTGGTAAATTTAACTGATTTCAGAACCATGGTAACAATGCATTAGTGAATAATATGAATTATACTAATTTATTTTATTCGTTAAATTGTCTTACCGTAATACACTTGAGTTTCATATTTTTTCTGAATAAATTTGTGTTTTCTACAACTCAAATTTCTTGCCTAAAAGCAGTTTAACTCGAAGAACCGTCAACCCAAAAAAAGATTCAGCTTCGCTATCGCGTTTTTGTTAGTTGATAGTTCTTGTCGTTAAGTTGCTAGGCAGCAAAGTTTCGTTAGACAAACCTAAATTTATTCGAAAAAATACAAATCTCTCGTGTAATAATAAGTGAATAATTTCTGGAATGTAATTTTATAAATTTTCAGTCCATCATTAATCTATTTTTTAAATGAAAAATTTAGAAAAAGAAATAAATTTCAAATAAAATAATTGTATTTATTAATAAATACAGCATTGGCTTACCCAAATATCAACATGTATACCGCAAAGTTCATTAGCGAAATTATTTAATTTTTTCTGAGTCCGAAATATAAACGTTTAAAAATTGATGACACTTGTTAACGTGTATATTTACTCATTTACTTGTGGAACATATAAAGCAATCTACGTATTCATTCTAACATACCTTGTTATATGTATTTTTTCTCTCTCTTAAGAAATACGTTCCATCCATATTTTTCTATATCAATGGTCATTGTCGACATGCCATGTTTCGATGTTCTGCGTAGGTACTATATTGTCCCAACATCGATAATTTATAAATATCGGTAAACATCGAATATTTCTAGTTAGATATAGCTCAAGCTAACAAGTTCGCAAGATTGCGTAAAAACACATTTTATAAATTATTCAATCCATTTTTTATTACTAAATTAAAAATTTTGAAAGATTTATACGTTCTATATAGGGATTGTAATACCGGTAAATCGGTTTACCGGTAAATTACTAAAAATTCCATAAAATTTTTACCGGTAAATTGCTGATTTTTTACCGGTAATTCGGTAAATTAAAAATAATATGTTTGAAGATTTTTATAAGTTAATTTTATTTCATAGAAGAATGATTGAATTTATTGAACGTAAATGTACACAATCAAATTACCCCTTACTGTGTGTGTAACCATAATAAACTAGTCTATGATACAATAAAATCGCACAATGCAATGGTCAGTTTTAAAATGCATATGAATACAATAAAACTTCCTTTTAGTATTTATTTACATAATATTATTCAAATCAGCTGTATATTTTCCAAAATAATTAAACGTTAGGTTAAATGATTACATTGTAAGAAGAGGTAAGTAAATTTTTATTACAGGTACCGTAGTATATATAATTGATTCATATTTTATGATTACTTAACAAAATGTAAAATTATTTTTTCAATAAACAGTAATAATGGGCGATATATTTCTATGAAGGAAGCTGTAGGATACCTGCAAAGTTGTCGGAAATCAAACAGATAAAATTACCGAAAACGACTGTTGGACTTTCCAAAATTTTTGTAATCATAAGTACACGTTCAAATACTGTATATAATGATCTTAATAGAATATTTTAAGGGTTTTTTTCTTTTTTTTAATATTTATTCTTATATTGTCTGTGCTTTAAAAAATACCGGTAAATTACCGGTAAACCGGTTTTGCTAAAAAAAATTACCGAATTACCGGTAAATGAAGAAGTCGGTAAATTTACAATCCCTAGTTCTATACAACCTTATTAATTTTAGTTTCTTATCCAATATTGTTTGCACGGCCATGGATCCGTCCACGCCCTATCTGTTCTTTATTTTTTTTTTCTTTACTCCCTTTCAATCTACTTCTCATTCTATAAAAAAATTTACCCTAAACATTAATAATTCCATAAACAAAAAGATAACACTATTTTACTGTAATATATTTCACAGAATTTTTTTATCTGTTTTTTATACACCTACCTATATTATCTTTTTAAATGTATAATACACAGATATAATAATAAAAATGTTCCACATAACCTGGCTATGCTGTACCGAAGATACTTACACTACTACAAAACAAAATGTGATATTGAACAATCCTTAGTTAGTTAAATTTATAGATATTACTAATACAGTTACATTAATACTGTAATAGTCTACAGAGCCCGAATAAAAACAGGAAATCGTTTATTAAATAATGAAAATATACGAGTTATTTCCGTTTTCAGAATATTAGTTATTTTATCAGCTTACCGTTTGGTTCGTTGATAGATTCGTTATTATAAAAAATGAACCAACGTAATGGGGAAAAATATAATATTTTCGTTTATAAAAATTATTTTATGGTTTTAACCCTTACGCTACCAAACCTTTTTTTCTTCCGAAATATAATAATAATTTATTTGGCCAATTATTTATGGCCAAAAGAATCTTAATAATAATATGGTCGACCAAGGTCAAAAGCTGATTTTACGTCATTAAATATACCTTTCTCTACCACTGAGATGCACCGCAAGGCTGTTTAAAGCAACTTTTGTCCCATTGGTACTAAATATTTTCTGTGGGACGCATTATCCCGTTGGTAGTCAAAGGGTTAAAAACCAAATGTTTCAATGACTGAGCGGCATAGTAAAATTGATAGTAATAAAAGTGATTCTGAACAATATTTAAATTGAATATTACACGGTATTATATTAATTGGTTCCAGTTTTGATCGTAAACTTGGAATTTAAAAATAAAACTGTTATACACAGATTATTTCAAATCGCCTCCGATTTCTGATCCTTTAGTCTTCGATGTCTGGTTGGACACATTGATCGTCTTTTCTGGAAGCGTATCCTGCAGTTTCCGGAAACGTCCTTTCTGAGCCAGAAACCCCATGATTATTCTACTATCAAATTTGTAATCATTCACTATACTTTTTCACTTCTTTGCACAATTCTCACTAGTGTAGCACTCATTACTCTGAGACGTTAGAGTAATATATCATGGATATGTTGTACATAAGTTTACTCACTAAAAAGTTTCCTAAAGTAATCTCGGTAGACCCCGAGTTGTTCATGTTATTAGCATCTCCGATCTTGTCTGATAGATCGTAAATTAGAAATCCAAAAAACAAACTTGAAATTGATGAATTTTCAAAATTCAATATTAGGTCAGTAGGGGTCTATCCAAATCCGAAAAACATGGCAAGTGGTCTACGACGCAAAAAGTCTGACAATCTCTAATTTAACCTGATGTCATAATTTCAATACAACGGGAATGAAGACTTATTCGGTGTTAGAAATTAAAATTATATATTTTATAACAAACAAGATTGTGAATATTATATCCAGACAAAATAGATACTAAATAAAGTTTGGATAGCTAAATTTTCTATTAAATAATTCGTAGTAAGTGTTCCGTTAAAAGCGTTAAAATATTAGGAGACTATAGTCTTTTTGACTGTAAAGAATACTTTCTAGTTTAGCGTAATTTACATTGTATTAGAGGTTAATCTGTTTTAGTAAACCAAAAATAATTTTCGAATTAAAATTCGTTAGGCTAGCGGAATTCCAATGAGTTGAGCTTTCGTTTGAGTTATCTATTAAATTCATAAGTAAAGTTATAATATTTATTATATTTCATTGTTATTCTTATGTCTGGATTTTATAATAATTGATATTATTTTTCATTAAAAATGAAATATCAGAATTGCTTATTATCATCATTTATTTATTTATGTTTTCTTTCTTTATTTTACACATTAAAATGATTTTTTAAATTAAATTTTATTTCGGTCCTGATTAAATATACCTACGTGTACAGGTATATTTACGAAGAAAGTCGAAAAGAACGAATAAAGAAAAAAAGAAAATTTTTATAACAAAATGTTAAATTTGTTGTTCAAATCTACAGGACATGTGTCGACTGACTGTTCAAATAATATAAAAAAAATCATTTATTATCATGTTCTTCTAGCGAGGAAATTTTTTGTATAAACATAAAATGGGAAATTATAAATATTGTTACCAGCATACTTTTTAGTCGAATTTTTCCTTGAACGACGAGAGGCGAGAGTAGGGGCGCTATCTTTCCCGCTACCTTTTGACACGTGTGGGGCCCCCCTATGGAAGTTAAGAGCTGAAATTCGGTAAGTGGGACTCATTTCCGATGCACCTCATACTATCAAAGTGGATCCAACCCAAACTTTAGGGTGGTGGTGGGGGGCAACAAAACAATAAAACTTTTCCAAACAGGCTGGAAATAATGTTTTGTTCTACTATCTACAACATATTCAAAATTAAGCTTCCTATGATGATTTGCAGGAAGTAGAAGGGGAAAAAAGAATTTTGGCTGGATCTAACACGCCCACAGCCTCCCATAATTAACGTAGAGGGTTGAAGTTTGGTGTGTTGATAAATTTCGTACCTAGGTTGTGCCTAGGAGGTTTTAATATCTTACCCCCACCCCCACCATTTTTAAGCTAAATTTCATGCTTTTTCGACGTTTTCAAAGTTTGTACCACTTGCACAGGTCACCCAAATAAACCTAGAGGACTGAAATTTTGTATTCCGATTGAGTTAGTATCAAGGGGGTGCCTTTTGGGAGTCTCGACTTTCAAACCCTACCGCCACCATTTTTATACCAAAAAGAACATGATTTTTCTTGTTTTTTAACAGTTTCGTTCGGGTCAAAATCTCCCCAAATAAACCCAGAGGGCTGAAATTTTGTGTACAAGTTAAGTTAATAGCCAGCCACTACTTTTTGGAGGTTTCAACTTTTAACCCTTATCCTGACGATTTTTATGCACATATTTCCTAGATTTTTTTGCCTTTATCCTAACACGCCTAGAGAATCTCTGAGTAAACGTAGAGGGCTGAAATTTTGTACATGTATTGAGTTAGTATCTAGTTGGTGCGTTTTAGGGATTTCACAATACTTTTCCCCCCACTTCTCCCATCTTTACATCGGAATTCAATGCTATTGTTAAATGTGTTTAAAATGCTTTATACAACGTGGGCCAAAAGAAGTCATCCGATGTTGTTTGGCTCTCATTTTTTTTCTAAATTAAAACTTCGATTCTGTTTTTTGATTATGTTTATTTGAACCTTTAGAATTTTATTGGTCAAGTCGAGAAGATGATATCGGCCAAATGGGCGCCGTCACAATTGATTGCTATACGGGCTCGTTTTATGGCATTTTTCATCACTTCGGCGATAATTCGTCCCAAGACGGCGACGTCTACGAAAACCGCATGTTGATGTTACTATTACTGACAAAAATTCATTAAAAGAAGCTTTGACAAAAAACTGGGCTGATATAGCTTCAGACATCACAGAAAATCTAGTTAGGTCAATGCACAGACGATTACAAACTTTAACTGACGCAAAAGAAGGGCCCACAAAATACTAACTTACTGTACATTAGTTTTTTTTTCTGTAATAAATAAGCTGTCCGAAGACTTTTGTGAAGTAATTTTTTCAGTTATTTACTTTTTTTACCTTACTACTTTAACATAAGTAACCAGTTTTGTTCTTAATAAGTTACCCATTGATTATGTTTTTATCTAGTATTAGATTGATTTAAATAATATTGATATTTATTAGTGGTGTAAATTTAGTTGGGTGTACGAAGACTTTTGTGACCCATTGTATTATTGAAACAAAAATATATGAAAAAATATTACAAAAAAAATATAAGATCTTAAAAGTCATAGTGAATATATACCAAACCTCAAAAACATAGATCAATGTTTTACTTGTTAAAAAAATTCCCAACATTACCTTGATTTTCGCCTATCTAAAGGTATTTCTCCTCTTAAAAAATGTGAATATCAGTAGCAGTAAACTCAACGGTACAGATTCAAAGGGTCTAGCAAACTTACCATATGAAAATTGCACTGACGTCATTGGACATAGTTTAAACTTTTTAAGATTGCGTTTTTGCCCAAGGTACTGATACCCGTGATTTTAGATCTCTACTCTCACTTATAAGGGAGATATAGGGGTAACAACCCCTAACGATATTCTCTTTTTTCTCAGAAACTATGATAGATATTTGAATTAATCGAACGCCAAAATATAGATATCAGTCAGCTCTATATTTAGTATTTTTTTTTTTTTTTGATTAATTTTCAGAAGTGTAAAACACTATAGGTATTTATTATTTAAGGGTGGTTTATTATGTGGTTAAATGGATCAGCATGTATATGTTTTTAAATTGTCCTCAAAACGTTAAGCAAAACTTTATATTTTTAACTAAAAAAAGTTTTATGAAATAGTTTTTAAAACGTTACAGAACATTTATTGTCCGCAAGAAAATGCGTCTATACTTTCCAGCCGCCATATTGAAGGCATTATTGTGTAAGGTCAATTTTGCCACTCATATTTGAAAAGTAAGGTTCATAATTAAACAAATCAACACCAACTGCGGGGAAATTACAATAATAAGGAACAAAAGTTCAAAAAATTACGACAAAGCCCGCAAATACAAGTGATAAAAATCACCAATCAAAAAATTTAAAATAACACAAAGAAATGAAATTAAAAAATCAATAAAAGTCACGTTTGACTAGTTTCGACCATAATAACAGTCATTTACAGAAACAAGCAGACCCAAAATCGTACTCAGAAAAATGACATCTAAAGGGCCCCATACACGGTGAGATCTGTATCGATACCTTGTATCGACACAAATAGCGATACATGTATCTGAGATTTGTATCATGTTTATTTAGCACACACACGCTGAGACTGAATCGTATAACCTCAGTACAGATAAAAAAATTTATTAATAAAGAAATGTGCGATCTACGACGACCTGTGGCACCTGTGCTATTAGCAATTGCAATACAAACATCTTTACATTTTGAATCCCGTAGACATGGGTATAATTTATACATATTAATAAAATCTTCCCAAAAATCTCTATCTGCAGACATGATTATTCAAATAAATAACAATTATTTACTTTATTAACTGTCAAAATAAAAATGAAACCATAGTTACCATGATACTTGAGACAAGCACGATACCTGCTGATACTGATGCAGTGATACCGAGACAGTCACATACACGACGAGATCTGTATCGTGATACTGATACCTGTAACATGTAGCGATACAGATCTCATCGTGTATGGGGCCCTTAAGAAAACGTTTAAAAATTGTCAAAGGTAAAAATTTAATTTTTATATAGGGTGTGAAACCATAATCAGTATATATCCACATAGTTACGAAAATTCTGTGGTTAATTAAAATTAGATTGTATTAATACTCTTTAAATTTTTTGGGAGGTTTGAACACAAAAAAAAATTCAAAAAACCACGCCCAAACATTAGACAAAGAAAATTATCGAAAGAAACATAAAATTGGTAAATTTATAGAATACGTTTTAAATAATATGCGAAAAAACGTTGAACAATAAAAGAAAAGTTAAATTTTAGAAGAAATTACTGACAAAATCACAGTTTGAAAATCAAATATCACAAAGTAACACAAAACTTGTAGTTAAAATCAACATTATGACAATTGTAAACAACGGATGAAATTACACAAAAATGATCAGTGAGCAAATGAGCATCATTGACTATATAATTAAAGTGGAACTTGTGACGAACCTCAAACGATGTAAATTCAACTGATTGTGAGTAATCTCTATTTAACTCAGTTGAACTTACATCTTTTCTAACTCAACTTAAAACTGCAGATAATTGCATTTTACTATCCGTAGATGTCTCTGATTTGTATCCTTCCGCCCCCCTCGATGAACTTAAAATACTTTTCCAGAATTTTATTATGCTCAACTCACATTGTTTCCCGGAATCTGTTAATATTGAGTCACTTTTCAGTTGTTTGAGTCTCCTTTTGGACCACAATTATTTTAGTTTTAACGACAACATCTACACACAATTGAATGGATTATCGAGGGGCTTAGTTATTGCGCCGTTCATGCCTAATTTTTTCATGGATTATCTGGAGCATATCTTTTTCAATTTGAATTTTAAATTCCTCCATAAAATTGTATCTTGGAAACGCTACGTCGACGACATCTTTGTAGTTTGGTCTGGTTCCCTTAAGGAGGCTCTCGAACTCCTTAATTTCATTAATACCTCCATCCTAGAAAAATTTCATGATAGAATTTGAATCTGAAAATAAATTAAATTTTCTTGATCTTACCATTAGAAAAGATTCCTACTCGAATTTTTTGCAGTGTTCTGTCTATAGGAAACCGACTCACACCGATCATTGTATTCATATAACTTCCTCTCATCCGCAACAGCACAAAATGGCTTTTTCAATCATGCGTTTCACAGACTGTTTACTTATCCCCTGAACAAACTCAATTTCTGTAGAGAACTTTCCATCATAATTCATATTGGTTGTCATAACGGCTATTCTTTAGAATTCCTATATAACATTTATATGAAATTTTTGAGCCCTAAACTTGAGTCAATTATATTCCCTAATCTTTAATGACCTTTAATCCAATAACCTTATAAGCTCAAACCATTACGCGTCAATACCTTGCATCAACAAACAGGCTAGTTTGTTTAATAAAGTCTTCCGTGACCACAACGTAAAATTAAGTTTTTCTTCATCCAACACTTTGTCATCCCTGTTGGTGAAATCTAAGGACTCGATCCCTAAATTTGACAAGTCCGGCATTCACAAATTTGTCTGCGTTTGTGGAAGTTCTTACACGAGGCAAACTGGTAGAAAATTTATAACCATCAATGAATATTTATCAGCCATAAAATCAGCTAACACGGCCATAGCTCAACGCATTATAGATACCGACCACGATTTCAATATAGAATCTAACTTCAAAATTTTGCATATCTGTACAAAAGGAAAAATAATGAGTCATTTGGAGGTTCTTAGAATAGCACAAGATGTCGTTCTGGACAACCCTATTCTTGACGATACATCTCAACTTTATGATTTCAATAGGTCACTGCGTATTGTACAACTTATGCGCGATCGGGTTTGATGTTCGTCACAAGTTCCACTCTAATTATATAGTTAATGGTGGTCATTTTCTCACTGATCATTTTTGTGTAATTTTATCCGTTGTTTACAATTGTCATAATGTTGATTTTTACTACAAGTTTTGTGTTACTTTGTGATATTGTATTTGATTTTCAAACTGTGATTTTGTCAGTGATTTCTTCTAAATTTTAACTTTTCTTTTATTGCTCAACGTTTTTTCGCATTTTATTTAAAATGTATTCTATAAATTTACCAATTTTATGTTTCTTTCGATAATTTTCTTTGTCTAATGTTTGGGCGTAGTTTTTTGAATTTTTTCTGTGTTCAAACCTCCCTAAAAATTTAAAGAGTATTAATTCAATCTAATTTTAATTAACCACAGAATTTTCATAACTATGTGGATATATTCTAATTATGGTTTCACACCCTATATAAAAATTAAATTTTTACCTTTGACAATTTTTAAACGTTTTCTTAGATGTCATTTTTCTGAGTACGATTTTGGGTCTGCTTGTTTTTGTAAATGACTGTTATTATGGTCGAAACTAGTCAAACGTGACTTTTATTGACTTTTTAATTTTATTTCCTTGTGTTATTTTAAATTTTTTGATTGGTGATTTTTATCACTTGTATTTGCGAGCTTTGTCCTAATTTTTTGAACTTTTGTCCCTTATTATTAGGGTTCATAATCTTTAATTTGAGCTATTGTACACCTATCTTAAGGAACACCAATTTTGAACAGCATGGAGTCTCCCGTTCAGAAAGAATGTCCCATATGTATAATTTAGATATAGCTATTACATGTAATAGTTAAGGTAATAAAAATATATCAATTTATTACCTATTATATTCTTTGCTATTTTTAACCATGTTCCACCAAATGCAAACTTTTGTATTTATAATATGTTAGAGCAGACTCTCGTATGATTATATAATACTTATTTGATTGATTTATCTCCAGTGGTTCATATAATAAACCACCCTTAAATAATAAATACCTATAGTGTTTTACACTTCTGAAAATTAATCAAAAAATATAAAAAAATACTAAATATAGAGCTGATTGATATCTATTTTTTGGCGTTCGATTCATTCAAATATCTGTCATAGTTTCTGAGAAAAAAGAAAATATCGTTAGGGTTGTTACCCCCATATTTCCCTTATAAGAGAGCAGAGATCTAAAATCACGGGTATCAGTACTTTGAGCAAAGAAGCAATATTAAAAGATTAAATTATGTCCGATGACATTTTCATATGGTAAGTCTGCTAGACCCTTTCAAACTAAAAATTTAACCGATACCCTTAGAAAAATACGCTCATGCTTGGTAGTGGAAGGTCGCCCGAAGCGTGTACCCCTCTTAAACTGGTAAGCGCTTTTATATCGTGATATCAAATGTTTTTTTAAGGTCGTGTGTATACCGAGATTAACCGAATATCAACCAATATTAGTCAGTTGCACTTGAGTGCTTGTGTCGTTTAATGTCATACATATAGTTAAGCGTCATTAATTTTTTTTGTTGGTTTTATTAAAAATTTTGAGGATAAATATTCTGTGACTAGTCACAAACATTTTTATTTGCAATCTTCTCGGTATGGCCGCATTATGTTATCATTATTTGACTTTTAATATAGAAAAAGGTAGACATGTATGGGCTTTCATTTTGAAATTATTCTAATTTAACAAAATTAAGTCTTCTTGGGCAAAGTGGGTAATGGCAAAGCAGGTAGATAAAAAAGAAGCATCTTAATTGAAAAAACTGTTGGAAGGGAGAAAAAATAAAAAAATATTCTTTTTACGACGGAATGGGGGAAAAAGTTTAAAAATAATATTCCTACTTTGTTTGTGGTGACTTTGGTGTGGAACCACCTGAAGTAATATAGGGGAGAGCGGGGCTATACCGTACACTTAAGACAGAGCTGTTATTGCTCAGCTAATATCGAGTATAAAATTATAAGAAAATAAGCAATATATTATTTGTACCATTGGCTATTGATTTCACACAAAGAAACTTGAATTATTCCACTGTTTACATATTTAAATTACATTATAAAAAAAGTGTCTCTGTACGAAATAGCACCGGGGTCGGGGCTATTCTTTACGGTAGGAGGGGCTATACCGTACAGTAAAAACATCATTTTATTAAGTAAATAATAGTAATGCAATAAATTATTGTACAAAACACATTTTATTACTTATTGTCGACTCAACTAAGAAACATCATAACGTAACTTATATTATCGGTAGGTATATTTAGCTCAACTTCCAAAAGTATAAAGGTGTTAGGTTAACTTTTATCAAAAAAATGATAAAGTTGATAGAACAAAAGTATTTTATTTAAAGTACTTTTTATTATTATTATATTTATATTATTATATTATTTATACATTTAAACATAAATCACAAATAAAGTTATCTGCAGACTCGACAGCACTAAAACTATAATGTTTATGGTATTTCCTGCATCAACTACAATCTATTAATGTTGCCATATTAAACCATTTGAGGTTAAGTCGTACACTTCTGTACGTTTTAGCTCCATCCTATACCTCGTGGGAGTTTCATAATCTCACCGTCACATTAGCATTTATACGCACAGCAGAACGAAATCAATCCTGTGATTTTCCGCGATCAGGCGCTATGTTGGGACACCGACTGAACTCGTCTAGATTGAAATCTAGACACGAAAAATGGGTGTACGGTTTAGCCTCGCTGTACGATATAGCCCCGCTCTTCCCTACTCCAATATGGAGATTGTAAAGAAAGTTATAAATTTATTGAACATAACTGTTATTTTATTAATTTTATCTTTTTTCAATTCTTTTTTACTTAATTATTACTATTGTTAAGTTCTATATAGTTATGAAAGTTTTTATTAAAAAATAATAACAGTATTTAAATACATAGTGTACTTAACCGCTTTAGGATACCTATACGAGCAAAGCGGGTTTTTGCAAAGGTTCTGTATTTTCTTTAATAAAAATAAATCTCGTATAAAAATTTCTTAAGCGAAGTTTCATTTTAAATTTCGATAGCTATTCTATCTGATAATATAATAAAGAATATCTGCTTATCGAAGTCAAAAGCCACTTTTTTGGGCGTTCAATCTTAGCTTACCCGCTTTGGGCTACCTTCCCCTAATTTCTACTGTTTTTATTATTATTATAGTACAATGATAAGAATTTACATATTAATTAAATTTTCAAACAATAAACATATGTAAGTATTTAAAATATTATTACGTGATGTAGTTGTTACTTATCAGACAGAATTATTATGAGTTACGTCAAATATAAATTTCTTTAATTACAACAATAATTAATATTTTTATTGCATTTATTATTTTTTCTTTTAAATTTTTGTTTTTCCATTGATGTTTATCAACTGGCCATTTTAGTCGGCGTGGGCGTTTATTTCCGACTAAGTTTCTCTTTTTTAAAATATTATGTCAAATTATATACAGTCTTTGGTTATGTTCCTCCCCCTTTTTATGACTTAATTTCACACAAATCGTAAATTCTAAAAAAAAAAAAGAAAATTAAAAATAAAACACAACATCTACCAACTATTACATAACATAGTACATTGTGTAGGAACTCTAAAGTATGCCATTAATTTTCGATTTTTCTTCTTTTTTTGTAGGACTGAATCAAAATGAACCAAAAATTCAGAGGACCATACATACTGAATTTTTTTATTTTACATAAATTTTTTCTTGATTTACTTTATTTGGGATTTTCGTAAAATGGAGATAATTATGCAAGTAAACTACAAATAAGCTTTTGAAAATCGATTCTACGACATCAGTTTCTGTCTAACTCCATAACTTCATCAACCTGTAAAC
Source organism: Brachynemurus nebulosus (assembly GCA_035578155.1). Lineage (NCBI taxonomy): Eukaryota > Metazoa > Arthropoda > Insecta > Neuroptera > Myrmeleontidae > Brachynemurus > Brachynemurus nebulosus. Next base: position 135,154,277 of record JAPWDM010000001.1, on the reverse strand, counting down.
CAACGAAAAATATTTACCCAATTGACAAATATACTTACCCAATACTCTATCATTTATGCCGTCTTTATTGCATAATCAAAAATGTCAATTAAAGTGAAACATTTTAAATTTTGGATTGCTTTTATATCAAGTAAACATTTTATTTGGTTTATGGTCATCTCTTTATGGTATGTTATCATTTTATAAATCTAATATTTAAGAATGACGTAAGAGGCAAGACTGTTTGAGAGTAGATATTGATTTCCCAGTTACAACCATTGCACGCCCATAAAATCTAGGATTTCGCTTATTTTCAATTTTATCAAAATTTGATCACATTTTACGAATTTTTTATAACAGCTATTTGTCAGTCTTAAACAAGTTTCTTTGGCTTATTTGATAATGATCATATTGATCAAAATATGTCATAATATTTTAAACAATAAAAGTACATTTATAAAATTTTGTTTAAAATTTTAAAATACATAATAGATATTTAGTCTAATTTATACTCATTCAACACGTATTCATGGAACTGAGCATAAAACTCCAAGCTGCCTCATCAAATAATATTAAAGAATGAAGAAAAAATCCATAGCAGCTTTCAAAAAAAATTATAACAAGAATGTTAAACAAATTAGTTTAACATTTATTTTAACATCCAAATATCACCAAAATAGTCTAGGCTACCTTCAAGCGTTTTTAAGTCTAATAATATATACTGTCAGGTAACTGAATAGTGCGAAATAGATGAATGTTTAAAAATTTTAATAAACATTTTTTTAAACTACAAATTTTACTACACATATAATATTTATTTTTTTTTCTATATTGAAAATATCAAATATTCAACACTAGTAATTTTTATTTATTTATATATTTTGTATAAAATGTTTATTCACTCCATAAATTCATGTTGACCTAATTCATGGATTTTTTCTAGTTTTATTTTTTCGTGGTTTTTAAAACATCATTTAATCGGCTTTAAACGGTGGTTTAAATTGAAACCTAAACATCAAACAATTTTATACATATACCAAAACATACGTACACATTCAGTAAAAGCCATGCTTAATATACGTATATGTGTATTATGTCCAGTTTGTAAGAGCAACTGGATTACAAATGAAACGAATTAAAGAACAAAAAAATGTTATTTTATAATCTGCTTTTAAAACAAGATTGTAATATGAATGTGAAAGAGACACAAACATGCTGTTAACTGTTGCAATAGGCTTTAGCACACTTTATTTTTACTAAGAGGAAACATCACCTAGATACACCCAAAATCATATGGTTATTGAGGAATTTTTTCAAGAAAATGAAAAGCAATCAAAAATATCTTCCTATAGCTTATATTATACATCATTAAAGACGTTCGTGCGTGTCCACAAAACACTATAGAATAATGTTATACAGCTACCACAAAACACTATACCTGTATGTTATGCATACAGAGCTTGTGCTTGTTCATGTGTCATGTCGTGTCGTGTATATGAGTGATTGCTATACGTACCCCCTATATACTGATCTATGACATCAATGCATACACAGTTGATTGAAATTTAGTAGTCTGATTTGACCTTGTATGTCGTCTACACATCAAAATCTACCCGATTATTAATTTCAATAATTAATATTTCATTTTAACGTTCGTCAACACGATAGTTTTTGTGCAATTATATAAATTGCATATTTCAAAGAATATTTTTAAACATTTTTTATTATGGTATCTACTCTTACAATATACTTACTATAATTTTAAAATGAAAAAATGCTTTTTAGAATAATTTTTCCTAATATAGCTCTGTGTTAAAAATTTGATTTTTAATCGTCAATTACTTTAAGAAATGATCTATGGAGGCCTTAAAATCTTTGAGGAAAGATAACTATGTAATTGAACTTGTCAATTCTCTAAAATTAAAATTTTTGTCTACTATTAGGTTTGACGCACGAACGTCCTTAAAGATTTGTTGGAAAATTTCTGTTTTAATTTAACTAAAAACAAAATGATGGCTAGCTGTGTATTAAATATAAAGACAATTTCTATTTTGTCAAAAATTGATCTTAATTTGGTTCTAGTAAGTTTTATAATCGTTAATTAATCAAAAATTTTTGACATTTCTCTCATTAATATATCTAACAGACTATAGTTACTTGTAAATTTGAAGACGATCAATCGAAAATTGTTCAAGTTATGCTGCGAGTCCATTTTTAAAACATAGTAAAAAATTCTAGGGATTTTAGCAAACATTTTTAGAGACCAAAATATCTAAGTGGTGGCACTTCCTAAAACTGCCACTATTCACTAAAATTTTCTTAATACGCTAAAACATGTTTTCTTTTTATTTTGAATGGCAGGTGACCGACCGCATCACAACTTTTAAAACTATTATCTTAACACCTTGACAGTCATTGACGTCACAAAATGTCAAGTGAAACATTACTAACTCACACACTCGTCGTGCGACGGTCAACAATACCACATAAAGTGTATCAGTTGTCAAAATAGTGTATGAGTTGCAGGGCGTTTTGTCAATATAAGTTGAGGTTATGACTGTTACGGTATCAAGATAAATTTAAGATTGGCATAAATTTTTTTTTATGCTTTTAACTGAGATATGCACACAGGTTCAAAAATTTTAATTTAGATAACCATTTTTCATTTGTTGTTATCTATGGTACATTTTCAGTAATTGAAATCTCAAATTGTATTCAAGAAAACCATCAAATATAATTAGAAAAATATAAATTTAATATGTAGATAGCTTTCATTACTGATTCTCCATATGGCTGTGTAATTCATCATTATCAAAATACCAATAAGTATAAATAAAATATTTTACTTTATATCATTTTTAAAATACTTGATACTCTTTTTATTGTATCATTCAAGAATCATTAATAATTTTTCACCAAACTTTCAACAAAATAATTTGAAAGGAATAATAGTACCGTTATGCTCTTCCCACGCTGTAGTACTGCTCTCGAAATGTTCTCGACCCAATGTTGTTCACATTAGAGTGCTGTTTACTATTTATTGCCTTTCCCCACACCCTACTTAAATCGTAGCGATGATATGTATAACCCATTGCTTCATTCGATACGCTTATATGATGATGAATTTAAGTCACGGTAACATACTTTTTTCAGTCATATGGTTGATTTTTGAGTCGTTTAAAGTGACCTACTGTCTCAAAATGTATTGATATAGAAGTGTATAAACTGGTTGCACCAAACATGGAATCTTGCACAGGATACACAAGCTGAAGACCACTAGATAAGCTTGATGCCTACCATTATAGATAAACTATAGCTTCTACATTTGTGGATAACTAATTTATTATTATGAATAAGTTTAAAGTATGGGCAATTTTTGACTGTCTTATATTTTTTTTTTTTTTTAAATTACCGAGTTGTATCCATAGTGTTGTGCGTCATTTATTTAGTTTAATTAAACAATCATATTAAGCGGACTCATTTGCTTGCCCACCTATATATAAGCAATGGGGTATTTGACAGTAGCTGAAAAAATATATATTTTGATTTTTAAATAATTGCTCGAGTCATAATGATGCTGAATATTGCTTTTTTACAAGTTATTTCATTCAAAAATATAAAAATTTTAATTAAATAAAATTACAAAATTTACGTTAAAAATGACGTAATTAAAAACATCAAGCAAAAGCAGCTTACGTCACAAGCTCGTTCGAATATGTAGGTATTATATTGTAGTTAGTAAAAAAACTGTTTACTTTTTTGGTAACTATGAAAGAAATTTTTCATTATTAATTTTCATTACTAGACCTACTACTACTACTCAATGTTTTAGAGCCAATGACGTCATACGATTTGACGTCACAGAAAGCATCGTTTTGGCGATCTTTTTAAAAACTAAAATTTTATCGGTGATTTTTATTAAAAATATAGTACAAAATAATTTAAAAATGTGTATTATGAGTTTAGTAAGAAGTAATAAACACACTAAGATGGTTTTTAAAAAAATTTGTCAAATACCGCATTATAATGAAAAGGGCCTTTTTGGACATTTTTAGGGCTACGAAGGTCATTGACCTTCGTATACCTTACGCATTAACTTAGAATTGGACGGCAAGGTCATGATGCGTGCACGTAATATCACAATGCCGTTGAAAGTAAAATTTATTTGCGGGTTTTTTTATTTCTTTTGAAAAACTTTTTTAAGAATGAGTGAGAGAACATTGAATAGTTTTTAGTACAACTTATTCATGGGTATCATATTTTTCATTTGAAAATGAGTAATATATTTTAAAGTATCCCCTAAGGGTTGTCGGTAACTTTAGCTTTTATAGTTTTTGAGGTATAAAAATTTGAGATCTTGCACTGCGAGAACTTTCTCGATTATCTCAACAATTGTTTAAAATTAGAGGCTAAATCTTATACATATCGTATTTTTATAATAAAGCGCCACTACTATCCCATACGTCATTCTAAAACTCGGCCTTAAAGCCAGTTGTGTCATTGAAATGGTGCTTATGCCCTTTCATTATATCTCTCATAGTTTTTTCAACATTTTGTGGATTAAATGTTTATGGTAACAGCACATTTCATTTTCAGGAGCACAATTATTCTTATCCTGTCTTGACTCATATAATTTTTTATACATGTGCTAGGTTATTTATATAAAATTATTAATAACATTTGACATAAATGTTCCATTTCTCAAAATTATACATGAAATATAAGACGCTTGGCGCTTATGTAACCGCTATTCTATTTTAAATAAATATAATATGTATATGAAGAGCTATGTATGCATATAATACATTCCATTTGCATATATTTATGTAAAATTTATACAATTCATATTTTTATGGCTCCAACGCAGTGAGGGCTTGTGTAAAAATAACGCTAGGTTTTATGAAAATTTTATTGCCATTAGTAGCTATTTGACAAAAACAGACGTCTACCCACAACATAGATTAATTAATCTATGATACTTAATCCAAATCAAAACCCAGCACAGGTCATTCATTATCACCGAATTTTTTAAAATAATAACCAAATATATAAGAAAAAATCGTTTCGTTTCAAAATTTCGTTTATTTTCGATGAATAAAATTCGAAAATTTCCTTTCATTCGATTTCAGTAAATCGTAGTAAATTTAATACTCTCCACAAGGTCATTATTTAGATTGCCGAAAACAATCCATCAATTAAGTTACAGTTCCTCTTCAGTTCAGTAGTTTTCATAGCTTTGAGAATAACATTGGATATTTCTTTTTACATTTTGTTATTAAAATAAATATGTATATTCTGCAGTGCCACTTGCAAAGCATTACCTGGGGGTCAATTACGTGATAATTTGGTTCCTTATATCATTTAAAGAAACACATAAACTTTTAAATAAAGCTTAAAAAGGAAAAGTTGTTAGAGAAACCTCAACTTCATCTTAAAAGATCTTTCTAACGATATTTCGCATGATAGAATACGTGGAAATATTTCTGGAGTTACTTACAAAAATAAAAATTTTATTGGTTTTCAAAAGTTTCCCTTGAGTTTTTAAGAGTATATGTACCTCGATGAAGTTTCAATTACTACATCAAATTTCTTGTTAACTTTCTTCAAATTATCTGTAGCATGTACCTGTAAAATTTCATGTTCATATGAATGAAAGATGAAGGAATTACAAAAGTGTGATAGGCGGCGGACAGACACACAGACAGATCGGCGATTTTACGAAACTCTAAAAATTCCGAGCTTTTTTACGAAACCCTCAAAAAGAAACAATTTAAGAACATTAATGGTAGCTGTTACTATTGACATGAAACCATCATAATTATCTATAACTAGAGCCATTTACAACATATTTTCAAAAAAACAATGGGTCCTAACGCAACCTTCTAACATTATGTCATATTTTTTCTACTTTTTAATTGCCTCGAAAGAATAACCTCCCACAAATATGATGGTATTTGTCTCTCTCATCTAACTTTAAATGGTTGACATCTATCTAATTGTCTTTGTCACTGCTTTTCATTACCTGTAAATATTTCATTAGATAGTATTAGTCAAAATAACTATTATAAGTGCCACGCTTAAACTTTGTAAGCAGTTCGCCTTTAAAATTTAAATTGTCTAGTAATGATGATGAATGCTGACTTATATAGAGAATACTCATACAGCAGTGCGCATACGAAAACAGCGCAATTTTACCGTTATTGCGCGACTAGTCCACAATAATACCTACACTACATCTATATTATAAAAATACATTAGTTCATATAACTCTTTACCGAGCTGCAACTCAGTTGTGTATTCTGTTCGCTGTAGTGTTAAAGCACTATTCTGGGTACCAGTAAGGTAATATATTTCGTACACACGGAGCTCTATTTATTTACATATATGTGTACGTTTGTGCTGACGATTCAGTAATGAATATGAGCATAACAACTTCGCGGCGAGTGCACAGTCCCACATTACACACTATTGCATTTCCACATGGTTGCATTTTTTAATACAGTGAAACTTCATTACATTTTTTAATGAAAGTTTCGTAAATATATAGTGAAATTACTACCGAAGTAACCGGATAAAATACTTGCATTTTTATTTATAGAAAATGGAAGATTTTAGGATAGTTTATCGCCAAACAAGCTGCACCCGCGATGTCGTTCGCGATGCGTTGGTAAAAAATCAGTGAGAAGTATAATCATAAAGAACTTGCATTAAAATATATGAATATTTGAATTTAAATACATTGTTGTGAGCATATTGCCTATACTGCATCAAATTATATTATAAAGTTTCAGTGTACTTCTTGCTCGAATCGATTTGGCATTTTCCTATGGGACCAAGACATTTTCCTGCAGTAAACAGTATTCTAAAACCTATGAACTTAGCAATGAACTTGTTTAATAAGCTGGTACCTATTCAAATGACTTAACGGATTATATCCAGTTGTGATGGTCGGAAAAGTTTATTATCTTTTTATTGCATATTCTTTAAGTACATTATTTCGAGAATGCTCTCACCGAATTTCGTAATGATTCGATCCGAAGTTATAGCTATTTATGGCATACTACGTAGAGCAGCGCCCGCGGCTGTTCCTGGGCCGCTGCCGCTGAATCATGCTGCAGTTGCTGCTCCGTAAAATATAATTTAAACGGTACGTTGACTTTCGCCGCTCTATTGTATTGTTCGAAATGTATGGCCTTGAAACTTTGGAGCCGTTTTGTATAGACTTCCGAACGTTCAACATCGAATATGAAAAAAACTTGTCATCTTAGACGCGATTATCTTAGAATCGTATTTTTTTTGAAAATACCTTTGCGGTGGACACGATTACTAAAAAACTATCAATCCGATCAATATCAAATTTTTACTACTTATTTTTTATATAGCTAATTGCTGACGTAGGGATTTTCAATTTTTTTTTAAAAATTTTTTTAGAGCAATAATATTTAAAATTAAACAATTGGAGAAAATAAATTGTTTGTTAAAATCGTCGCCAGTTTTTTAAAATTTAAATTTTGGCAAACTCTTTGGCCAGGCACTAGACAATAAATTATACTAACGAAATGTTTTCAAATTTTAATTTTGGGCGAACCATTCTCGAGTTATCATGTCCACCACAACTGATACCCCAAAAAAAGGCATTCCAGGAGTACAGCTGTAGTTCGGCTATTTTCAAATATTTTTCTATGAGAAAAGCTTAACAGATATCCCACAACATCTACTATTCGGTGTTTTGAACAGTTTTTAAATAAATATTTTGCTGTTGGAAAAAGATCGAAAAGGTGTCATTTCTCTACAATGGTATATAACCACTTAAACGTTTAGCCGTTAGCTTTTATTCAATCGCAGTTTAACTTTTCAAGACTGAGTAGAAGAATTTTATCGAAAAGAAGTATAAGTACTTATAAGCTGGAGCATGGACCATGTTGCGGAAAAATACAACAGGTGTTTATAATGATATTCAAAATTTACTAAGCTGTATAGGTATTATGGGCGCAAGCTCAAAATACCTCCAGAAACTGAGGTGAAGGGAACACAAATTGTATTATTTCCATAGTTATCAACTAAACCAAGTAATTATATTTTTATATGAGTGAGCGAGTAAACTTCTATTTATTAATATTATAGACAGAGATAAATGCAGATGTTGATAAAAAGTTTTTTTTTAGCTTGCGCCCATACTACATCTATTTTTTTTTTTAATTCAGCACAATATAAATACAATTTATTGCAATTAAAGTATAAATTCAAGATTCCAAAATATTTACTAAAATGCAATTAGGTACCTATTGTAATAATTTACAATTCTATTTTGGCTTGTTATTATGGAATAAACAATTTTGATACTTCTATAAAAGTGATAGCACACAATATACGAGTACATACAAACATATTTATTTACTAAATTAACCTCCTATACCTACTTCCTCTTCACTTCCCATAAAAACTTGTCAGACCTTTAAAAGTAATTATATTTACATTATTACTTGTACATTTCCGTCTGTCGGCATCCGTCGACTGTTTAGAAAATAAAATGTGATTTCATTTATACAAAGAAAAACAAATTCATGCATGAATGACCTTTTTGCATCGCGAAAATAACGAACGAAAATTAAATTATGTACAAAATATAAAAGCTCCGACATTAGAGTTTAATATTATTTTTTTAATAAAAGAACAGGGAATGCCATGTCGCTCAAACAATATTGTGCGATCTTATATCACGGAACAACCAGTTTGTTATCCATCCTTCTAATCTTGAACGATTATTTGAACGGTTTTGTCGGAAATAAATTTATTAATGTACAGTACCTACAAAACAACGGGGAATAAGTGTAATAAACATTATGTTTCATTTCATTTTCAATTATGTTATATTACAGATTTTCAATTTTTTTTTCAGTTATTTTTTTTTTCTATTATAATCTTACACTGCAAAAAAAAAAAAAAATACATTGAAATTCCATTTTATACACACAACTAGTGATAAGCCGTAACGTAACTACAATCGAGAAAGTGGGACACTTTTTCGTTGGGGTTTCCACTAAACATAATTGATGTCAAGACATATAGGGGGAAGGCTTATTGAATGGAACGTTTTTTTTAAAAATCGTCTTAACTTCAAAACCAAGTAATCTTAACTTCAAAACCAGTGGCGACGCGTGAAATTATTTCCTGGGGAGACACAGTCTTTTTTACCATATTTAAATAAACTTATTTTGTATCTATTTTTATTTCGATCACTAATCAGCTTTATTAAAGCTTTTTTACTGTAACAAGACATTCTGACCCAGGATTCCGACTGTAAAACAAAAATATAGAAATTTTTGATTAGCCATTTGTAATTGCTGCACCAAGAGCAAAAGATATTGAAATTCTTTTGTTTTGTGATTAGCCTGAATTAAACATATGTCTTCAAAAAATTAAAAATTTTAAAACAACTCTAGTTTTAAACTTAGCTGTTTAGTATATGGTAATATTTAAATATATTTTAATGTAAGGTAGTATCCATTTAAAATATTAAGACATCAGAATTACACTAACAATAAGTAATAAAAAGGAAAAAAATTAAAACTTTATAAGTAAAAAATTTAAACAGAGAGTGGAGAAAAGCAAATTAAAAATAAATACACATTTTAATTAAAGTTACAAAAAATAAATAACAAAATCTAAAATTAATTGATAAATTTAATATTAAAAAATTGAATTGAACCAAAGGACAATAATCAATTACAAGATCAAAAATATTCGAATTTCATCTAATTATAAAACACACTGTTAGTACGTGTACGTATATAGTACCACATATGTATAGATGTTAGTACCGAAGCATTCTGTACATCACTACTCCACTAGTAAAACTACAGTATGCAGCTGTAGTCTATACTGGTACGTACGGTACGTACTGAAAACACATATGTATTATCAAAAGACAAAACATGAATTGTCTACCTTGAATATTTGTTTCAGTTTTTTTATTATTATTCAAAAAATACTGAATATATTTTAATGATTTTTGTACTGTTACGAACATTACTACATTTTACATATAAATAAAAAATTTTTTTGCAAAATCTTTCTTAGTTTTTGAGTAATAGTGGTGTAAAAATATGCTCATTTAAGAAGATTTGTACACACGTATGATGTAGATTGTGTCATTGTGTGTGTGGATGTATAAAATGGAATGTTTGTTATCATTTGTTACGCATACACACAAAGCCAAGGGAAACAAATCTGAAAATGTCTACGTATGTATTATGTATTCGTTCTGTCTAACCACATATGTATTATAAGCTCATATTTATCATATTATCTGTATACGTATACATTATTATAGTGTCTAAACGTATGTATAATCAAAACCAAGTACTTCTCATTGAATGGGACAAGAAGAATATTGAATGAGACATATGTAATACAATGTAAAATTCATGCGGTTCATACAGGTTAGTAAAAATATGGAAATGGTCAAAAATCTCAGCGGGAAAGGATTTTTGGGATAAATGTTGAGGACAAAAGTTCCAGCATTTTTCACGGTGCATCCGATGGTGACCTTGACTTTGAGGTCAAAATCAAAATTTAAGATCATATTCATAATGCCCCATTCAATATTCCTTGTTAAGTAACAAGTTAAAGTCAAGAAATAAAAAGTACCTAGCCTCAATGCCCAAACATTACTTATTTAATGATAGTCTGTACTAAGCGGTTTAATAATCAACTAATACAATTAATCTAAGCATAATAGTTATCAAAGAATATTTAATAATTTATAAAAAAAATAAAGGTTACTTTTTCTGTTTAAAATCGTTTTTCCTAGTTTTTGTTGAAACAAACGGAAAAACGTTGGCACATATATCGCACATAAAAATAGTTATATAAAAGACACCTAATGACTGTAAAACAAATTTCCACTAACGGTTCCTTGTTAGCTAAAACTCATTTGTTCCATTCAATAATCGTCCCATTCATTAAGTCTCTCCCCTATGTCTTAACATAATTAATGTTTTAACATATAATAAATAGTGGGAACTTTTTATGACTTGATATATTTAATTTCTAAATACAGTAGGATAAAAGCCCCTATACCGGAACGCGTTCAATACTCGAACAGTTTTGATATTTTATATAATAATGAAGTCATTTCTGAAAAAAACCGATATATATGAAAACTGTTCGAGTATTGAGCGCGTTCCGGTATAGGAGCTTTTAAGTTAAATCCTACTATTATTTGTGAAGAAAAATGTTCAAAACTGTAACATTAATTCTATGTTTACAACAACTGGAAAATTTAGAAAAACTGAAAGAGGAAGATACAAACAGGAAACAAAAATCTTTCAAGTTTTACCATCGATTCGCCATCTTGAAAATCTTAAACGTCAAATTCATGTCTAAAAATAAGTATGTCAGATGTGATTTTATAACTTACTTCTTATGTCAAGACATGCATATTATCATGACATAAAATATAACATTTAGCGTCTCCACAAAAAATTTTTATGTAACGACATAAGTTTTAACATGATATGTCTAGTGGATTGGAAAAAAAATGTGAAAATTTCGTAAAACGCCAAGACTGAAAGAAAAAAATGTCCACCAAGTGTAAGCAACGGTTTGAATATATCTTAAACGAAGTATGATCAGCAGTCGGGACCTATGATCGCAAACTATGATCGGACCCACCCGAAAATATTTTGGTATTTTCAATTTTGTCCGCCGACTCCGAACCTTGGGAACCCTTATAAATCATTCTATGTATTACAAATTATTCGCGTACAGACAAACAAACGTGGTGACTGACTTTTGCTCTATATTCTATACTATAGTGATATAGATACATAGATAGTAGTATAGATACATTCAAATAAATTTTTAGCCTATGGTAATAGTCGTGTTAATTACTCATACAACGAGTCACTGATTGAGTGACATCTATTCACTCTATGAGGAAAGTTTCATGTTATTAGCTTGACTATGCTTAAAGAACTTGAGGATAGAACAAGCAAAATTAGCCAAGGAATTTTATTTTTATATAAGGCAATGCGCTGGTTCACACCGCGCGCATTGCGAGGCAAGCCTTACGAGAAACTACCCTCGATGAACTACCCTCCCTATTATAGTCTAAATTGGGCCACTAGTGTTTACTTTTTATAAAAACATTTGAAAAGGATCTCACGAGAACGAAGATTTGGTGATGCCGAAGAAAGAAGGCGGTGGTAAATGATCATTTTGAAACCAACGACGCGGGTTATTCCTTTTTCAGGGATATAAGCCTTCTACAAAAGATGTTTCATGCATCAATTTCATTTACATTTTACCTAGACTTTTAACGTCCTAGGTTGAGAACTTCTCAGCCTCCTATTCAAATATAAATACAGTCAAGTGCCCTAACTTGGGTCAGTTTTGAGGTTTAACTTTCGTCAGTGTGTTTTTATTAAGTTTTATTTTTGAAATAAACCAACCATGTTTTGGAAGAGACTTAGTACTTTATCTGCAAAAAGTTTCAAATTTATATGTCCTGCCAATAAAATTAAAAAAAATAAATGTCCATTGTCCCAATTAAGGGATACCCCATCCTAACTTGGGACACCATGTATTTTTACTTATGTACCACATATAGGAGAGTTTTAAACAACTTTAGACACTTATAATCTCTTAAAAAAAAGTTTATTTCACAAATGATCATAAAAAAGAAGTAAAGCCACATATAACACAGTCCAAAATTGCCTGAAAGTTAGGAGCGTTTTTATTGCTTCATTTTAAAACTTTGGGAATATGTATCTGCCTCTGAACACTTTGATAAGCTTTCTAACGCCCATAATTCAATCAGAATTTACATTTATTTCAATGTCCTCGACATTTGGGAATACAAATCAAGCGCGTATACAAGGGGGTGTGTGTCAAGGGGTAATGACTACCCCATTAAAAAAAAAAAACTTTTAAATATACACTGGATACTATTTAATTTTAAAAACTATATCGGTAAATTTACCGTTTTTTTTTTTTTTTTTTTAGTCGTCAACGGTACAGAAATTCAATTTATAATTTTTATTGTTAATTTTTTCTCAGAAATTTTTTTAGTCCTATTATTTTCCGCATGATCGCCCCAAGGAGCTCCGCTATATACGCCCCTGATACATATGTATTTATTGATCCTAAATAATTCCTCATGTAGCTTATCTCAAAGCAGTCACTTTCTTGTTTCCTAACTTGGGACACTGTACCAAGTTAGGAGCATATTTTCCGATTTTTATATAAATATAAATAAAAAATTAAGGAAATTAGTTATATTTAACTGAAAGTGTAGAAGCACTGCCCAAAAACATACACAAAAGAAATTTAGGATTTACTCGAGTCTGATGTTGACGGGTCAATCAGGGCGATCAAAGTTATTTTCATATAAAAAAATTGTGTTTTTTGTTCCAAAATATAAAATTATTTAACTCACCTATGACGCTGCGCAAATAAGATTGAACAGACATAATCTAAACAGCTATCAGTTTAAAATATTCCACCACCTGTTTTTAGAAAATGAAATATAGACAGGTGTACTAACCGTCAAAACAAAACTTAACAAAATGTCCCAAGTTAGGGTGCTGTCCCAAGTATGGGCATTTGACTGTATAGAAATTCCCCTTGAAGAGTTTTGATTCCAAGTCAACTTTTTTTTACAGTGTATCATATTTTTTGTACAATAATACACAGTTTTACTTTACATAATAAGTAGTGCCCGTATATTATATTTTGTAGGAATATACCTACATCTTATTCATAGGTATTATAAGGAAGCAATAACGGCACTAGTGGTTTGCGAAACGAATAATTATTCAACGAAGCATACATTTTTATTTTCTTTAGTATATATTTTTATATATTTATAGGTTACACATACAACATTGCTGTTACTGGTATAGTCATTTTGTAAAAGTAGGGTATCCAATGTAAATGCATTGGGCCCATAAGGAACAATTTTAACTCATTTTTTTATTTAAAAAAAAAATAATTATTTTAAGTTTTTACTACAAGCCTCCATACTTAAGGAATTATCACAATTTTTATAAACTATTTGGAGCAAAATTTAATAGATAAATAGCAACTGTACCTTGTAGCCTCTAAATAGGGAACATGTCTGACTCTTTGATCTAAGTAGATATATTACCGAGAACCGCGGCATCTGCCGTCGTGAAATTAAACTTACGAACTGAGTAGGAATAAGTTATCTTTCGAACTAAATAAATAAATTGAAAAATGTTGTTTTCTGTAACTGTAGTAATCAGAAAAAAATTTGTAAATGTTACCTACTTGCACTTAAGTTACCTGCAATGTAAATGAAAACTTACGATTCAAGAGACCGGAAAATTTAATACGTGGGTTAATTAAGAATCAGAATCATCCATTTCCACGCAGAACTATTTAGTTCTTTCAAGATATTAGATTCTAAGATTATTAATTTTTGACTGCGTCAATAGACAGCTTAAAGCGAGATTCTCATGCAACTCGACCAATAATTTTCGCTTTTATGTTTTTCGAAAACAAATTATGTGTAGAATACGCTACTAATATAATTTAATCAAAATACAAACAGAGCAAGTTATGGGTCAATTAATGCGTAAGAGAAACTGTTATATAAATATATATACCAAATAAAGCAGACCGTGTATCACAGTAATGGTTCTCAAACTTTCTGATCAGCAATCCCCCTTTACACTTAAAGGTTTCGAAGGAGTCCCGAAATATGTAGAAATGGGTAGAAAATGTGTAGATAATGGGTACTTGATCCATAATCAATTGTTTTTGCAACCTCCCAAATAGTTTTCGGAACACCCACTTTGAGAATTACTGTATTACAGGGATGGGCAGTACAGTGGAATGGGCACTACAACAAAATAAATTTAGTAAGTAGTTATTTAGAGTATATATATATATATATATATATATATATATATATATATATATATATATATATATATATATATATAGTCTTTTTTAAAATTTTAAATAGATATATCTTACAATACCTTAAAGAATTTAAAAAAGGGAAAAGATCAAATTTAAATTTCACCTAGCACCTTAGGAAATCCCAAAATTTTATTTGGAATAACCTTTACGAGAGCTGGTATACAAAATATCTAGACATCCGTCGTTGCAACACGTGTAACAAGCATTCATGGCATTATTTCTCGATAGAAAAAATTATTTTTATACTCTAATATCCCCCTTACCTAAATATTTATAATCTATTCTTTTATATGTCGTAAACACGGGTTATTTGAGCCCAGATTTGCAAATTATCTAATAATTTTTAAAATTTAGCGTAACTGTTATATTTATTTGGGATAAAGAATTCAGTATATTAATCTGTATATGACTACGGTTAATTATTTATAAAATGGATTTTTTTCTGATGGTTCATAAATTTTATACATCTTTAGATTTTGGTTCAAGTTAACTTCAAGATCGGGTTACTTGAGCCCAAACCTAAATTTCCAAGTGATTTCCATTTGAAAACATTTGAGACCATGCAGGATGTTTGTTACTAACTAAAACACGTTGTACAAACATGTATTTATTAAAAAAATATGAATAGGTACCAAAACTGAATAAAAATTTTCAAACAAAAATTGTTGTGGATATCAAATTATTTTTATGAGTTAAAGTGTGTCTTTTAGTCTACCTAAAGAGAATAATCCTTTTTTGAAAAGTGTAGGTGGAGCTATTTTCTTAAATATATCTTCCCATTTATAGTACAATAGGTCCTTGTTCTTAGACCACTTTCATGCCTGTTTAATTGGATCCATGTACCATTTTATACCAAAGTTATAATGGGCTCGAGTTACCCTAATCTGAAGGTTATGTTAATTGGTTTATCAAAAACATAAATTAAGAAACTAAGGAAATAGCTGACATATGAATGTCTGAATTTGTTTTAGTAACGAAGCAAATATGAAAATTATACACTTACCTTACTTTGTGAGCTATCGAAATATTTTTTACAGTTGAAAGTTAACAACATAACAAAAACAGCAACTTCAAATAGAGGTAAACAACACTCACCTGATACCTAGTGTCAATTTTCAGAACTGCCTAAACATAAACACAGTGAACCTAGTGCTGTTACCTATCAGATAAACCTGTAACTTACTTTTACTACTGGCTACACTACGCACAAAACAAAAAATAATACTTTTTCCATTTTGGGCTTAAGTTACAACTTAGGGCTCAAGTAATCCGTGTTTATGGTATTGAAAAGTGGTGACTACTAAAAAAAGAAAAAAATTATATAAGTATTAAAAAGGGTGCAAAATAGTATTAAAAATTAAGAATTTTTTTTGGCGTTATCATAGACCAGAATCTGGGCTTGTTATAAAATAATTTTAGCGAAGATGCAGACTGCGTGAAGCCAATATTGATTGAAGCAAACATTCTTTTTAAATTCATTTTGCCGTGTTGTATGTATAAAATCAGCAAATAAACGAATTAATAATATTGTAATAATAATCTATGTTTAATATTACTGAGGGCGTTTGTGATATTTATAAGGCTGTCTAATTGGAATGCGATCATTTATATTACACCAATCTTATATTTTCCCACCAGTAACACGTTTATTAAACCAAAGACAGATTATCGATTCATATGTATATTTCTTTATGATGAAAAATATTCGTTAAACACTCGGTACATATATACATATTTATACTAATATGTAAGTTGCAATTTTTATATTGCTTCAATCAAGAAAAATTCTTATATTCAACATTTTTATATTATCAACTCATGCAATCAAAAAGAAATACGCGAAACGAACGACAAGCATAGACGGTCGGGCGGGTGGTTTAGTGGGTAGTAGTAAATCTGTAGTAAACCGTTCATTACGTAACTATGTACAGAAAAACTACTACCAATGCACTCGTAACTAATATTTTATATAGGTGTACTACTATATATGTATATAGTCTGTGCTTTTGAATTACTAGTATCAAATATCTTATTATTTACTCTTTTCTTTAATAAAAAAATTACATTTTTATGATGTATATAGTTTTCTTAAAATTTTCTTCAATCTTATGTTATTGACTGAAAAATAAGACAGATACTGAAAAATATGTAGCTCTGGTTAGACTGAATACACAGAACTATAATTTAACAGGAATAATTTTACTGCAACATTTGTTAACAGCTTAACGGTCACTGACGTCATAAGACATCAAATAAAACCTTACTAACTCACACACCACGTTCCAGGATGTCAACAATTTTATATCAAAATAATGTATCGGTTTGTCTTTATCGATATATATAAAAATCAAAACTGATTGACTGATTGACTGACTGGCCGACAGATCGATCAACGTACAACCCAAACCGCTAGACCTAGAAACGTGAAATTTTGAACTGGGATTTCTTATATAACGTAGGTGAGCACTAAGAAGAGATTTTTGGAAATTCATCCCCTAAGGGGGTAAAATACGGGATGAAAATTTTCATAGAAATCTATAATTTTTTGAGTTAGAAATATGGAAATTGGTGTTAGATTACTGGTTTGAACACAAAAGTTTCAGTCAAGGGGCCAAACTACTATATGATAGTTAGTATTCCGACTGTAGCAGAAAGGTGACGTAAAAGCCCTTCCACTTCGCATCACTATGTTGTGTAGGTACATACTGTTTGTAGTGATGTAGATTTGATGTTTGCTTCTGTGTGAGTATTCACACACACAACTACAAAACACGTATTATCGGACAGAGCAACGTGAAGGTCAAGTAACAATGGTCTTACAATACATAACAATCGTAGTGCATTCGGTGACCGACACCGACTGAATAAATGCCTTAAGCTGTGACAAACCAACAAATGACTCCAAGCGAGCTACACTTTTTTGATATTAGTTTGCTTCTAGTGTTCTATGGTTTCAGTGCTTTTACAAATTCATCTCTTAGGGGGTTGAAACAGGGAAAGAAATTTTAAATAGAAGTCTGTCGCTTTTACAGTTAGAAATATGGGAACTGATATGCTATAGTATGCTGGTGATTTTAAAATTGCTAAAAATTCCTTGTTTAACGTGTAAATCCTAATTCTTAACCTAATATTATAAATGCGAAATTGAGTGTTTGTTTGTTTGTTTGACTTGTTTTTACGCTTCAATGACTTAACCAGTCAACTTGAAACTTTGCACAGACATAAGTTGGGAGACGGAGATGTTTATAGGCCACCTTTTAACCCGGAAAAATATTTCATTCCCAAGGGAAAATCTATGTCAATTATGACAGTTGACTATTAAAAAGCGGATAATTGGTTTCAAACTTCGGATATTGTTAACAGAGGGGTTGAAAAAGAACATAGACGACATTTTAACCTGGGAAAACATCCTATTCTTGTGAAAAATCTCACTTCTGTGGAAAATATATTTTAAATGAAGCAAAAAAAGATTCTTAGAATTTGTTCAAACTCTGTTACAGAGATAAATATAGGTTTTTACACCGAGGAAGTATCTGATTTCCGAGGAAAAATGTATTTAAAATAAAACAATTAAATAATGATAACTAACTCTTAAAAAAATGGAAGATTGATATTAAACATTGCATATTGTTTACAGCGGGGATAGAAAGGGACATAAACTACACTCTACCGCGAGAAAATATCTGATTCCTGTGAAAAGTCTTATTCTCGTGGGAAAATATATTTGAAACGATAAAAAAAGGATCATTGACTTCATTCCAACTTTGCATATTGTTAAAACAATGTTATAGTCTACTTTTTACCCGGAGAAAATATTTTATTTCTATGGGAAAATTCCTGTGGGAAAATGAAAGTAGGGGAGATAGGGACTTGTACTAACAAATTTTACTTTTTTACATATTAAACGGAAATGAAACTAGTTAAAAAAATTTTTTTGTAAACGTTATGAAGCATCATTTTATGGACTATCTGTCCATAATTTTTGATACAAAAACTTACATATCCCTTGTACTTTCTATAAAAAAACCCATTTTCTTAAAAAATGTGCTTGTTAATACTTACCTTACTTTTGGGGTAAGTTTCAACAACGTTGGGGTAATTATTACCATTAGAGTTTTAATATGGTTATGATATATAAATAAAGTATCACATTTAACGTGTTTATTATTAGAAAGGAATTAATTTGACAGAGAAAATTCTTATTTTAGATTTATTTTTATCTTTACTGAATTAGTTAAAGTTAATCATTATTTTAACTTTTTTCTGAGGCAATAGTCAGTCCTTATTAAGTAGCAAATACGTCGCTTTGACCTTGATAACGAAACAAAAATTGGTAAATTTTCAGTTTTGGATAGACAATCATAATCGTTTAATATCTTCTATATTAAAAAAATATTTACTTATTAATAATTAGTCTTCGTCTTATTTAACATTATTATAATAATTCTTGAAACATATGATAACTCAGATCAAGCAAAACTATTCCTCTGCTTCACTGCAGAAAAGATATAAAAATTAAAACCATTTAACACCCACATACGTACACACACATACATGCAAAAAATATTTGGCAAGGTTACGAAAAAAATCTTGGTAAGAAACATGAAAATGACGATATTTGGATTTTGAAATCGGAATGAATATAAAAACTTCCTTATAACGTAGTTAAAAGAAAATAGTCTGTTGCAGAATATTTAAACGAGGTAAATGTTAACATGTTAATACTTACCCCATGCATTGTGTTAATACTTGCCCCGAAGGTAAATTTGTTACAAATTTATATTTTAAAAAAAAAAAAGTATTTTGATAATGCGGTAAAATTTAAACAAAATACAATACAAGACGGAATATACTACCGTTTGAGATAAGTTTAGTCTCCTTTAGGTATATAATCATGCTTTAAATTAAAAAACCGTCGACTTAAAAATGTTCTTTAACCTAATAAAATCTACGCCTTACTCACAACTTTGTTTCGCGGCAGCTGGCCGAAAGCTGATTGGTCACAACGTGTCCGTGGTCGTCTACTGATCAGAGCAACCGGACGTACTTAATTTTTTCGTCCGTAGTTTGGCGGAAAATGGACTGTTACTACTTACCGCCGTTAATACTAACCCCTGTCTCCCCTAAATTTTATACGTTTAAACTAGATGTAATAATTTCAAAAACCACGAGTGGAAGGGCTGAGCGGGTTCCAGCACACTCTACCGCGTCAAAAGTATGGGTACACCGTGAATTAAGGTGTGTCCATACTTTTGACGCGGTAGTATACTTAATGTTGTGGTACACTGTCGTGTCAAAAGTATGGGCACCCCTTGGGTCAAGATGTGCCCATACTTCTGAGGGCGTAGTGTGTGCTAAAACCCGCTTAGTCCTTCTACTGCCACGCGGGTGAATGCTAGTAGTTTATAATTTTGAGTAGACATGTTAAAATTAAAACTACCTAAAGAAAAATTTTAAATATCCAAATAAATTATTGTTCAAGGAAAACTTTTCACAGCAATCATCTGCTTATTAGTGTACAGAAATTATTATATTTTTCGCGTGTAAAGTTATTAATTATTGTCTCCTACTTTAATTTCTAAAATTCCTATTCTAAAGAATTCACAAAAATACTCGTTTAACATAACACTGACATTATTATGGACGAACGTTCACAGTAAAATGTGTCATCGTGCTTTCTCTTTATGTACCAAGGAAGTTGGTACAGTTTTTCAGATTTTCTGAGTGATAGTTTTGACAATAACAGTCGAGGACAGTAGTTTTTAAGAGATTTTCCCAGTGTCTTAAAGTATGTGGAATAATCAATGACATCAAGTATAACAAATTAAACAAGTCAGACAATATAATGTAATTAATTATTTGTTATTCTCTAGATTCTAGAAATTGGAGGCTGATAGTGATCTTCTAGAAATTCTACATGCTGACTAGCTCAAAAAACGATATTTTGCTCCCTGTTATAAGCAGTCTTGTGCTTATCTAGATAACGTTATTTGAAATTTTATCTAGATAACGTTTTTGTTATCTATTATCTTTTATCTAGATATTTTCAAAAGAAGTTATCTTTTATCTTATATTTTTATTAGCGAAGGAAAAAGATAATAACAATACATCTTTATTTTTTCGGAAAAAAAAAATTGAAGTTAAACTCACCATTTCTCTGTATGTAAGTATTCATTTAGCCGACAATGTTATTCAGATAAATTTTGACACTTTCTCAAGAATTACAAAAATAAAAGCAATTACCTATTTAATTTTAAACAGAATTCTTATTGTCTGGAATCATTGCCGTCATTAGTCGAAATAACATTTAGTCGTGTAATATGAAATGTCGTATTCCGATCACTTGGTCTACCACGTAATTTAAAGAAGTATCGACATTTTTTTAAGCATTAGAGAAATGTTTAGAAGCAATTTTCGTATTTTAAATGGAATTCTTCTAGCTAGGAATCATTTGGGCCATTGGTTGGAATAACATTTAATCGTATAATATGAAGTGTCGACCACACTCTTTGAGCACTTTTTTAAACAAAAAATGTGCTCTATTGTGCTAGACGTATGCTATCATGGATCGTAAGTAAAATAACTAAATTTCAAAGCATGCGATTTTTATTGCCAAAAACGTTTCCTTAACATTTTTGTAATTTATTGTAATTTACACATCATTCTGGGAACCGGTGAGGTACTTTCGCAGCCCGGCACCGGTCCATGGACCGGCGGTTTAGAAACACTGATCTAATGCATTATTTGTCTAAATATTATCTTATTTGTTATTTAAAATTTTATCTAGATAATGGTTAAATTATCTGTTATCTTTATCTAGATATTTTAAATTATGTTATCTATTATCTGTTATCTAGATAATAAAATTCGATATCTTGCCCAACACGGGTTATAAGGCACTAAAACGTATGTGTTAAATTAGTTCCATAATTTTTAACACGGTATTTATAGATAATTCTAATACATAAAATTTTCAAAAATATATAGTACCGGTTTTCCTACTATCTCCATTTTTCTCAAAAACATATAATATAAACCTTGCAAATTTATGCCTATAATTCATACACAAATTTCCTCCATGATAAAAATCTTTCAATCGGAACTAAAAATATATTTTTTAAATTATTTTATTCTTTGTTCAATTTGTGTTATACATACTACATAGATAATATACAGTAAAGAATAGAATAACGACATTCTTCAAAAAAAAAAAACTGTTAAAAATGAGTTGGTTTAAAATAAAAATGTCGACTTTTATATCAAGTCGTTTCACGGCTCATAATACAAGATTAAAGTTGATAATGGAACACGGTTGTATTTTTATATATTGATGACACATATAAAAGTACAGTACGATATCAATTTTTTACTTGAAATTTTATGGCAAATGTTTTTATTCATAATAGGTATGTACCTACCCGAAGTTTTGGTCTGCGAATTTATATTTTTACCTCATGTTGTTGAATTTTTAATTTTTACTTACAGTGTGCTCTTTAATGACATGAATATTATATTATAGTCAAGAGTGTAACAAATTTTTATATTATTATAACAAATATTCTTCTAAGAATATACAGCCGACTTGCGTTATGAGTCCGCCGATTTATATTTCTGTTGTAAACATTCCCCCTCCATGACCGAAAAAAGTTCATTTCAATTTCTCGTTATAAAACCGGCACATTGGTGTTGATGATTAATAATCCAACTCATAAATTATCCTGTCAGAATGTTTTCATTCACTAAAATCATTTTTTTATAGGTCCGTGTTTACATAATACATGTGTAGTTGACCAAACCAAGTTTTGTTCGTTCATCGCGCGGATTATATTACAAACTTTGTTTGACTAACAATATTATTTACAATTTCTACAAAAGATTCTAAAAAACTTTTTAAAGAAAATATGTGTTGACGGTATCGTTTAAACTCCTGTCACACAAACCAGAGAACGCATTTAGGAAATATTAGTAAATGTATTTATTAAAAATAAGTAGATTTTGTGCCGCTTCTAACGAATGGTAATACTACATTAAACATCCGGGCTATTTGATTATAAATAATTACATACGTAAGACAAGTGTAGGTACCAGAATTCTTAGGATTATATTCTCCTACAGCCCCGTAAGCGGACTGATAACGAGAGTCAACTGTATATATTTCCCAATTTTCTCACCAAGGACAACTTAAGTTGATTGTATGCAACATTTTTTCCTTTAATATTCGAACATGAGTAAAAAATACAAATTTTAGACAGCAACTTGACAATAACATGTAACAGCTAACAACATTGTAAATTTTCATTTTTTTTCTTAAAAATTTACTTTTTTATTTTCCAAACATCAATAAATAAATTCTAAAACATGGACTGTACAAATATTTTTTTTATTTTATTTAATAGAGAACTATCTTAGCTTTTGGCAAGCATTAAGATCTTGCTAAAAAACTATATAAAAGAGAAAAACCGACAGAGAGTCGTTGAATTAAAAAAGAAGGTATAGGCTTTCTAGTTCAATTTAATGCCATTTTCGTTTTGAAAGAAAATTCATAATATATGAGTTGCTAAATATATAAAAGGTAAATTGAAGACGTGAGTGGATAAAGGTGTTATGTAACATTTTTTCAAAAAGTCATTTTTTGAAAAATTTTCCAATAGTTTGGTCCAATAGTTTTGTGAAAATTCAATAATAAACATGTGCTATTGCATGGGAATGGGATGCATATGTAAATAAAAACTTACAAACGCTTCTATTCTAAAATTATAAAAAAAAATGTTACATAACACCTTCATCCACTGATGTCCTTCAATTTTCATCTGTCTATGTCCTGTTCTTTTTCATTATTACTTTGACGGAGGGGAATAGAGACATAACTCGTAGATAACTAGAGCTTTAATGAGATAGTCACAGCTAATTTTCTAAATAATCCATTCTATTTTGTTGCCTTCAAAAAATAACGTGCCGTACAAAAATTCAACCGAGAAAATTTTGTTTTGTTAAATATATACAAGCAACACTCCAAAATATTCGTAGAAATTTATTACACATCAAATCATTCAACATTTAAATTATTCTACATGAAAAGTTTATATTTGTCCATGAATTATAAAATTGAAAATATGCCTCAACCATGTATATTCAATAACCAAAGTGAGTACCATTACAGTTGAACTGTGTTGACATTAGAATTTTCATATTGTTGTGGTTTTGCCCGTTCCCAGATTAATATCGAAGCAACAGTACAGTACGTCTGTCTATACACAAACCATTCATTAAAATAGATAAATTGTGATATGTATGTTCTTATTATGCATGTACTAGTACTGTGTATACAAGATATAGTTTCAACGTTTTAAGAACGTGGCTAGTATTCCTCTGGTAGTCGGTTACCGATACTGGTTTTATAAAAGACTAGCAGCCCATGCTGGCCTCGCTCAGTTGTTTGTCTTATTTTACTTTTGGTGTTTTATCTTGTATAATTTTCTACACACAGATACATTTCATATTTTAAAATCGTTATACATATTTTATAGCTGTGGTCCACGGTTTCATTTATGGAAAATATCTGAATTATGAGCTCAGTTACTTTTAAGTCAGATATTCCCAAATTCTGTACGAAATGTTATTTATAGTGATTGGCTTGGCTCGCTAAACGACTCTAAAACAGGGACATATCCGGAAGTCCCGTCCATTCCGAAAGAAGGGGTTGGAATCAGTATCTGATAAAGGATTGGTAGATAAGTATGTATGAATTATTACCCCCCCCCCCTTCCCCCAAAAAATTCAATGAAAAACACCATTCCTCCTAAAAGTTAGTTATAATAAATCAAAATTTATTTTAAGATTTTAGTGATCCTTAATCACTATGACCTTACTACCCAGTAAGGTCACTATATAGTCTTCCTACCCAGTAGTTCATAGTTACTGTGATATTGCTACCCAGTTTCCCATAATCACTGTAAATTACTACTCACAAGTAACACTACCTAAGTGTCAATCGCCAATATTCTTGAAATTTTGCTGGTGTGGAGAATAGACAAAAATAAGGGACCCGTATTTTTCTTATCGGCCATCGTCCCCGTTTACGGGGTGAAACCAGCCTCTAAATTTGGGATTCAAATCATATTTCTTAGAAAACTTTAAATTGTGGAAATGTTTGAAAGACCCATTGACCAGTATAGGTTACTCTAAGGCTTGATTCATAACAAGAGATGGAGGGGTGAAAATGGGGGTAAATTTTCTTGTACACCATGAATGATCCAATATACCAAATTTTTACCATTATAAATAGAAAGAGCACCAAAAACTGGGGGATATGGGTTTTTGCGTTTTTTCGAAATATGTGTGGTATCATACAAGGATCAAAACATACAAGGAAGAAAAAATGGAGTCGACTATGTTTCATTATTATTGATTGCAAATACCTTCCTATTTTTTTTTTATTTTTATGTTTATTTCATGATGAAAATGTATATTTTTACTTTCCCATAATAATTCGTGTATTTATCAGCACTTATTTGGTAATTTAGTCATGTATATATTTGGCTACTCATATTCTATATTTTTTACACATAGTATTTCAGGCTATACAAGAAAACTTATCCCCATTTTCACGCCTCCGACCCCTTTTATGAACCTAACCCTGGTTTAACCTACGCAGGTGTATAGCTCTATCAAAAAGTAACATTTCTACAACTTAAAGTTTCCCTCCATCTCTTAGAATTTTCTAGATATCTTAAGAAATACGATTTGAACCCCCAATGTTAGAGACTGGTTTCACCCCGTAAACGTGGAAGTTGGCCGACAAAAAAATACGGGTTTCTTATTTTTGCCTGTTCTACATACCAGCAAAGTTTCAAGACGATTGACACTTGAGTAGTTTTATTTGTCAGTGATCCACAATTACTATGACCTTACTACACAATGGTCCATAATCACTATGATCTTACTATCCAAGTTCTGTCTAGCTATTTATGGTTATGGTTGGGCCCCTATCTAGTGTAATTGAATCCGTGTTTCTTATGATATGCTCAATTTCCTCATTGATGTTAAAACTATTATTTGAAACACACAGTATCTATGTCTGTTCCGCATATCTTCCGCATAGATTAAACTAAATCACTGTTCTCTAATAAACTGTACCCAAACTATACACATAATATTATACACAAAATGAAGAAGTCCGATGAGTTGATTCAGCGGACCACAAACAGAAGTTAACCTTCTCTCTGTCTACAAACACATCCATATTGCCCTGAAAATGGGCGTGTAACTTGGAGTGAGTTTGGCTATAGACATATTATTATTTATGTATGTAGGTATATTATGTATGTAGTTTTCAGTTGAATGAATACATACAGTTCATGCTCCTATATAATTTATTCTTCAATTCCCTTAAATATAAAACCACTTCGTATTTATATAATTTCAGTGTGTAAACTTGAATAGCCATTTTATTATTTCATGTACATACATATCTGTAGTATCATCTCTATCTATAACCCATTGACAGACAACAGTGATGGGATTTAATTACATGAATGGATGTCAAAATATATTGATTTTCATTTGATAAGGTGATTTTATTTGAGAAAGGTCACTGTTATTCATTAATAAGATATTTAAACTGAAAGGTACCGGTATTGTGCAATGTTTATCAAATATAAAAGGGTTACTTTGAACTTGTACCTATACAGAAGATAAAAAATCTAACCTTTCAAATACTCAGCACTTCTCATTTTTAAAATCGGAGACTTGCAACGGCACTACCAAACCTGTGAAATCCCTACTTCGATGATGCTAAAACGAATTTACGGACCTTAATTTCTTTTTTCAACGAATTGTTTTGTGTCCTTTTTTCATCGAATTGTGACACTTCCGATGAATCTACTTGCCAGCTGTAGTTTACTTTATCCATTTTTGTGAAAATGTTGATCTCGACGACTACAAGCTAAATGACTGACGTATACTACTAAATATTTCTTATATACTAAACGTTCGTTTTTTTTCTAAAGTATATTGTAAATCAATTTAACTCTAACAATAAGTGTGAGGGCAGACCGTTATGGTCAGGCAGGGACATCAATAAAGTAATTATATTGTATATTTGACTTAAGCTCTAAAACGTGACAAATTGATCAAAATACGTATTACATTTCTTTTGCCGAAAACCAATATCTACTTGACTTTAATTATGATTTGACGGAAAATCTACTTGACTGGTGGTTGGGTATAAGTCAAATAGGACAATAAAATTATATTGCTGTTACAGTCTATCGTCCCGGTCTGTCCAGTTCTTAATATAATCATTTACTAGATTGATCCTTTTGAAGTAAGTATACAGCAAGTTTTAAAGTTTTATTTACATACTTACAAATTAATTAACAGATACATGCTATTTTTAAAAGTTAAATGTTACCTAAATTTTAATTTTAGTTATTTAATGAATATATCTATACATATAATAAAACTGTAACAAGACCATTTCTATACATGGAATATTTTTTGAAAATTGTACTGGTACTGTAAATAGTTATCGATGTAAATATCAAAACAACGATTTTTAAAATTTTTGACTCTGTCTGTCTGTTCACGCATCACGCAAAAACTATTGAACGGATTTTGATGAAATTTGGTATGGTAATAACTTATTACTTGGGTCAACATTTAAGATATTTTTTACTCCGAGCAAATGTCACATTCTCACAGAAAAATAAAAAACCATTTTTAACATGTACACACATTATGCAAAAACTATTGAACGGATTTTGACGAAATTTAGTGTGGTGATAACTTATTACTTGGGTCAACATTTAAGATAATTTTTACTCCGGGAAAATGTCTCATTCCCATGGGAAAATAGAAAAGCCATTTTAGGCATGTGCATACAATACGCAAACATTATTGTTCTATGCAAGTTCTGTATTATTCTTACATTTATATACTTCTCACTGAGTTTATAACAGTTCGTCGCGTAGTTAGAAATAAATTACAAAATTTTAGAAATATAACAGTAGATCAATATAACAATCGAGAATCGTGTTATTTTTGTGGCCTCGGAAATAGTTTGAAAACCGGAGCGCGGAGGCTGAAACTACAGGTTTATAAGCATCCATGGCTACAAAGAAAAACTTGAACCTAAACCAAGTACAAGCAAGTTACTTTTTAAATCTTACAGCTGTTACTTACAGCTGTGCCATATGATGGTGTAGAACACATTCTGGATAAATTCAACTCCAACTCCAACTCTGACCAACTAATTTTCACGGCTGAAATAGAAAACGAAAAACAAATACCTTTCCTGGACATAAACATAAATAGAGATAGTAACAATGTACTTACCACTACGTGGTACAAAAAATCATACTGTTCGTCCAGACTGATCAATTGGCATACGAAACATGCTTTTACATTAAAACGCAATATTGCTCAAAATTTAATAAATCGGGCGTTCAGGCTTTCGCATCCCATCCACCGTCCAAAGGCTCTGTCTCTGGCCAAATCTATTTTAAATAAAAATAATTACCCCCACGACCTGGTAAACAAACTAGTAAGAGACATCACACATTCATTTTACAACAACCAGTCGTCCCACACTGACAAGACTATCACCAAAAAGACATATATCAAAATTCCGTATATAAACAATCAAGTACCATCACTTTACCGTTTCCTTAAATCTCACAACTACAATACTACCTATAGTTATCCTAATTCCATAAAAGATATGCTCCACTCAAAATTAAAACTACCAACACCTACCAACATGGAAAACAATGTAGTCTACAAAGTGGTTGCCAATTTTGCCCAAGTGTGTATGTAGGACAAACTTCAGGGCCACTAGCAAAACGTTTAAAACAACACCAATGGGACATCAGAAGAGGAGAAGAGAAAACTGGCCTGTCCCAACATTCCATCTCTATGGATCATCGTTTTGATTTTGACAACGCGAGCCTACTACAAAAAGAAGGGAATTACAAAAGACGGTGTAATATCGAAAATTTGGGGATCGCTACCGAAAACCAAAACATCAACAATCAGAATGACACTTCATATACTAACAACTATGAGTCCATCTGTTGTATAGCACGACAACTACTGAAATAGACCATGTGTTACGCATAAACAAAAATCCGGTTTCTTTTGTTCTAGCTCATTAAAACTCATTATGTTACTTTGATTCAAAAATGTTCCGCTTACTTATATTTCAATATTCAAAATTTTACAAATTTTATAATTTTTAACAATTTAACTTTTGTTTTTATACTGACGACATTATAATTTTTGTTTTAATTTTAACATTTTGATTCATGTGTATTCTTTGTGTAATTATGACAATCTCTAGCACATGTAAGTACTTAACTTTGCATATATTCATTTCGTTTCCGTAATTTTTTCTTATAATTTTTATTTTTATTTTATGTATTTAGTTTTTTCAAAACAAAATACTTGCCTGATGATGAAAATTTAATATTTTCGAAACGTCGCAAATAAATACTTAATTTTTATTAGTAGCTGTTGGTGATTTTTCTCCAAAACCTTCACCTTCAATTATCTAACCAAATCACCTAATCCCCCTTTTGACATTTTTAAATCAAAGAACTGATCAAAAGAAATATTTTCTATACATTGCTACAGATTTGGGAGATTCTTTGAAGTTTTTAGTGCAAAAGGGGTCACGAACTTTTTTTGTGAATGGTAGTCAGGTACCTACATTAGACAATAATATTTTGCCGAACCGCGACCGGACCGAGAACGAATTGTGATCGGTAACTATTGAGTGGAGTGACTCCCTATAGTATGTAAATACTGTTAATTATTTATTAGACAGTTCATTCAAAGCTACATATTTTTTATCTAAATCGGTTAACAATTTTTCAAATTATTCAAGTCAACTGATTTCAATCGGAATACACCAATTTATATATTCCCTTTACTTCCTGAAACACTAAAAATTCATTTAATTTTATTACATATAGTATATACATTACCTACTACTGTTATTTACTTTTTGATTTTATTCGAAAAAATCATTGAAAACAATTTGTTTTCGAACAACAAAAACATAATTCGTTTTGATTTATATTTCATTGAGCAGAAAAAGAAACCAGGAAACAATTTTTTTTATCAATATGTTTGTTCATACGATATGAACGGTGTGACGGTAATACACAATTCAAATAGATTCTAGGCTCTACTAACTTGTCCTCTACCTATAGATGATAGAAAATGTCGCAGGTGTACGAAAAACAAATATGTAGATTTATTCAAGATGATGATGTAACTTACCGCCTGCCATTGCCACCGTGCCGTGTCGTTGTATGTACATACATATATTGACATATAAACCTAAATATATGTGAGGTAAAGTGTCAAAAAAGTGTTCATCTTGCTTGTTGTATGCCGGTGACGGTGTTTTCATATACATAAATATTTACATATTGTCGACATAAAAACCCATTGAAATATATCTACAGTTACAGCAGGTTCATCACACACACACACACACACACACACGCCAACCAACCACATTCAAAATGATGATGATAAGAGAACATATGAAATTTTATGAAAATTTGAACTTTAAATTTGAATATTGGAAAAATGTTGTAAGAGCATTTTCGTTTTTATTGTTGATTTATTGTGTTAAAGAATGAATTATTAAACAGGTTTTCTTCTGCTAGAGTAAAATTGATAAATCACTACGGACGGCTCTTTCTGGTTTTGATTTTCAACGATATTCAAACCATGTTTTCAATGAACCAAGACCTTTCAATAGGCAATCCACACTTGCTCAAATTTAGTTAAACAAGTATATAGGGTAAAGGTACCGGTAGTTGACACTTGCAACTTTAAATTGTTATTATAAATCAACCAAGAGCCTTTTTTAATTGATATAATTCTGGTTGGTCACATACAGCAATCTAGTTTTCATGTTAATAATTATCTCGCAAAGTTCAGCGCCAATTTTGATGTAATTTAATATTTTATAAATGCATAGTTATATTGTAATTTTTTTCGATCTTCGTTTTTCAGACGTCTTTCCTTATAATAGAAGTCAGCCAGAATTGGTTTTGCTGTAAAGAATTTGAACTATGTGTTCAGGGCTTCCCACAGCTGAAATTATGCAATCGTAAAAAGAAAAATCGTAGCAATCCATAAGTAATAAATTAACTTCAAAGAAGAAAACCGCACATAGCTGAGCCTAACTGAAAAAATTTTTGTTATTTGAAATTAAACTATAATAAAAATATAAAATATTTTCAAAATGTTGACAATTTAACTTTTAGTTTTTTCAAAATTTGACAAAAAAAGTAACCAAAGGTTTCTTAATAACAAATCCTGCCGTGATATTACCGACGTAGACAAATTATATTACAATTACTATTACTTACGTACATTATAATCCATTTAACAAACATTAGAATTTAGAAGATGTGCATTTGATGCCATTTCCTAAGGGAATCAGAATCCTATGTCGACGTAGTTGATATCATAGATATGAATGGTTAATGATTGCCGTAGACGTGACACTACTCGTATAAAGACCACTATATCGGTTTCAGCTAAAATCAAACTTAACCGTATGTATTTACTTTTAAGGGTATAGCCGGATAAGTTATAGGTGGATCTATTATAATATACCGAGAAGAAATTTTTGAAAAATGTAATTTTTTAATAGTTTTTTTTAGCGAATTTCCAAAACTGGAAATTCAGCTTTTACGCCAGGTGTCATGGTGCGACCTAAGCCCGAGACCATATCAGAAATATGTTTTGAGGTCCCTAGAATACGAAAATGATATTCACTAAAATTTATATATATATATATATATATATATATATATATATATATATATATATATATATATATATATATATATATATATGTATCCGCGCGATAACTCTCGAACGAAACGTTTAATGCTTATGAAATTTTGTGTGCGAATTCGATTTTCCAAATCGTTGGATGAGTTCGTTAGCCAGACACGTCGGATGCCCAGAAGTAGGTTTTCCGGGCGTTTTTTGTAAACAAAATGAGTTTTTTGCCAGAATTAAGCAATTTTTCAAATTTTTTTTTACACTAAGCCATTGTAAAAGGTAAAATGCATAAAAAATGTTTTTATACCGTTGCTCTAAATTACTTACTTTTCGAGAAAAACTAGGAAATATGTCGTTCTCCATTTCACTCGCACTCGCATTCTTTTTTTTTCTGTCTCATTTTTTGCGAGCTAAATTCGAAAAAAACCGCTTTATAAGTAGCGTGTCATGATTTTTTTAATCCAATTTAACGATTCGGCTATATTCTATTTCTCTGTCAGTTAAATGTTTTTATAATGTATCTCTGTTCCATTTTTTTTTTACAAAAAAAATCCCGACGATATCTGTTATGTGATATGATCAGAATTTAGATTATATTTACACCTTCCTAAAATTAATAAGAGTTTGCTTCAATCGTATAAAAATTACGTTAAATCATATTCAAACAATAATATTTTTACGTAATTTTTTATCCAATTGACAATACAGTTATGATTAGAATTGTATAATCAGAGCATTCTAATATTAAATAATTTTGCACATTCAATTTTTTTTTTTAACAAAGAAAAATTTTTTTAAATTTTGACACATTCTTTTATGAAATTTCGATTAAGAAATATTAAAAAATTTTAAAGTGAATCATTTAAAAAGAGTTAAAAATAAATTAAAAAGGAAACATTTCTCTATTTTAACATATTTGTAAAGAAAATTTTACAGTTTACTTACAGTTTTTTGAAAAAATGTAATAACATTTTTACATACAATAAAGATTATATTTGAACGGTAGGAAATCCACAAATTTTTTTTTATTTCTTTAATTAATTATTAAATTTGGTTTTAGAAGAAAATCTTCGTCTAATTCGCTCCAAGCCGAAAGTATAGCCACTAATAAGGACATTCCACTGTTAAAATAAATGGAAAATATATTGAAATTTATTTAATGAAAGCCATTCATACACATTTTTAAAATATCCTTTTGAATTATATAACAAATAAAATCTGTGTAAAAAAATCTAATTGACGTGTTTTTTCTCAATTTGCTAATATTAAGTAAGGCTCGTTAATTAGGGAGTGATTGTGTTAAAATTTTAATATAAAATATGGTAATTTTAACCCTCTTTAAAAGAACATTTCGATTTTAACAATAAAAAAATTTTAAAAAGTGTTTTCGTTTTTCCCGGATTACCAAAAACTGTTCATAGGCATATCTGTGACTAAAGTTGCCTCCCTTTCTTAAGAAAATAAAGTATTTTTAAAATTTTGTGCAAAAGAATAAAACACAATTAACGAAAAAAAAGTACGCGTTTCCATATTTTTAAGATTTTGTAGTACAAGAAAATCCTTATAAATTCATCATATCTGTTATTGCATTTACTAGCTTTTACGCAATTTAATAAACAAAAGTCTGAAAATGGACGTAGAATCTCACTGTTATTAATTATTATGTCTTAGTCTTTTGAAAAATTATTTTTTGAACTAAAATAAGAATAGGAGGAATATAAACTTAGGGGTAAACGACAGGAGTATATAAACTTTATTTTAGATTCTACGTTTATTTTTACAGAAAATCATCAAGTACCTATTATTTCTTTTTTGAATGTATAAATACAAAAAGTTCGAAATTATTTTATATTAGAATTTCAATTTTGGTCGACCGTACGGGTTGTCCCCATTTACTCTTTTCTCGTCTCTTTTGATCCCAATTTTTCATAGAGAAGAAATTATACGATTTTTGTTAATTTTTCAAAAACCACAGATATTTTTAAATTTTTTTGGATACTGCTGATAAAGTGACCATCTTCGCGTAAATTTTTTAATATATTAAAGATTAGGTACTCATAAAATAAATACAAAAAAATACGGTGTGAAGTCTGAATGCGTACCTATTCATCCTTGTCTACGGTAGCACATTTTTTATTGACATAAATATTAGAAACGCAGGAAAAGAGACCAGGAATCAACATAGAAGTGGATTATGGTACGATATATTTTCTGAAAAAAGTGCTTAGGACCAAAGTTATAGAGTTCAAAGTGATGCACTTGATGATGACTTTGAAGTTAACCTTGAGGTCAATTTCCAAAGTCATTTGAAAATCATTTAATATTTTTCAAAAGGAGTAGTTTACTTTTCATCCCTAAATGGTTCAAAGTATATTCGAACGAATTTCACATGCAAGATAGAAAATAAGTGATCAAGAAGTAATTTTGCAAAATACTTGCTCAATCGCAATCGGAAAAATAATAGTTAATCATATGTTGAATTGAATTCCTAATATGATAACTATAGAGTAGCAATAAAAATTTTAAAAAATTTTGAAAATTTCTAATATAACATAAAGTTAATGTTTAACTTACAATTGGAGTGATATTAAATCTTTTCTTAACTTTACTTCTAAAATTACTTACAAAAATGTTTTCTTCTAATTTTTTCTATAAATTTGCGCCTATTTTTTCATTTTGTCAGGTTTTTATTTTTTTTATTTTAGAAAAATAACGCAACAAATCAATTTTGAAGATAGATTGAGTCAATACATGAAATTACTGCTTATAGGTACAGGATATGGTCAAAGTTCGGCAATGGCTAATCATTTTCAACTGACCTTGAAAATCGATTTCAGGGTCACTATCAAAAGCATCGCTTTAAATTCTACAAATTTGGTACTCAGCCCTTTTTTCAAAAAATATGTCGTTTCAAAAATATTTAGCTATAACTGTTTTCATCTACAGAGGTTGAATGGTGTTTTCTACCCCTAAAAAGCGTATTTAGCCGAAATAAATAAACACGTATTTAATATTTTTCGCAGTTTAATAAGTATGTTAAGTTTCATTCAAATTGGCAAGTATTAGTTGGGTAGTGTTATTTGTCAGAATGTTTTGCCGATCTAGTTTTTTCAATATTTCTTTGCTCGTTTTCAGAATTTGTATTTTAATTTCTACGGACAAATAACTCATTCTTTTCTTCGATTTTAGTAACTTTTATTTGCTGATGTTGACCATTAATTGATCGAAACATATCAAATATTTTTCAATGATTTTTTTAGCGAATGTCGAAAATTTTGAAAATTTTTTCACCGTTAGTAAGTTAAAGTATTTGAATTCATTAAGTAATTAAATGATGTCCACAAGAACCTTACGAACTACCATAAGTTATATGAGATCCCTAGGACCCGTTTTTTACTGTTAGGATAAACTTTTTACTAAAATTATTTTAGATGAATAAAGGTTATGTTGTATGATTTCCGCCAGGGTTTACTGTTCCCATTATTGTAAAAAATAAACTAACCGACCGATTTTGAAAATTTTTTCACTGTTAGAGAACTAAATTATTTTAGATGGATACAACTATGCTGCACAAAGTCCGTTCGGGTTCTTGGGTTCCAAAAATATCAAAACTAATTACCCAGCCGATTTTAAAAAATCTTTTACTCTTAGAAAGCTAAACTATTTTAAATAGGTACAGTTCTTAGATGAGATCCGCCAGTCCCCAAAATTTGGAAATTCGCTATGTTATGCAGATGCTGCGACAGGGGTATTTTAGTAACTACTCAGTTTTGGTCGGGAATATTATATTTTATGTCAATTACTTACAGCCTCGTCATACCGTTAATACAATTATTAAAATAATTCGTTTCGGGGGCCGATTCACCCATACCTATCCGGCTATACCTTGAGCTTTAGTATTTTAATTTTTCGCCATTACAGATATCTGACCACGTACCCTCTATACCAGACTGGCGTAGGTCTTCAAGGGTACACGTACCATCATACTTTGAGAAACATGAATATGCACAATATAGCGTAATCTCGACAAGGTTCTTTGTATGAAGACATTTAGTGGAAAATTATCTACATACACTCGGCGTCATAAAAATCGTACCTGTCTAAAAATAAACTTTAACTGGGAATAGCCCCAAGCCAGTACATTTAACTCAAACAATATTTGTATCAATTCAAAGTGCGTTTAACGATCTTTCATAAAACAATACGCGCATTTTATAAACAACAAAAAATTTCCGATTACGCTACGTTAAACAAAATAGCGCACAAATACTCATTATAGGGACCATAGCTTGGATCACCTTCTTGAGTCAGTGTAAGTCAAAATTGAGTCATTCACTATCCAAACGTTGAAAAGGACACACTACTGCAGATGAAAACTACTGCTGAAAAAGCTGCTCAAATTATTGCACTAGTAGGGGAAGGTCTCCCAAAGCGGGTACCTTTCTTAAAGCGGGTAAGCGCTTGTATATCGTTGTATCGAATGTTTTTGTCAGGTCGTGTATATACCGAGATTGACCGAATATCAACCAATGTCAGTCAGTTACACTTGAACGCTTGTGTCGTTTAATGTCCTAGTTAAGCTTCATCAAATTTTTTTGTTGGTTTTGTTAAAAATTTTGACCATAAATATTCTGTGACTAGTCACAAACCTTTTTATTTGTAATCTTTTTGGTATTACCATATTATGTTATCATCATTTAACTTTTAATGTAGAAAAAGGTAGACATGTATGGGCTTTCATTTTAAAATTATTCTAAGTTAACAAAATTAAGTCTTTTTGGGCAAAGCGGGTATGGGCAAAGCGGGTAGAAAAAATAGAAGCATCTTAATGGAAAAAACTGTTGCAAGGGGAAAAAAAAACAAATAATCTTCTTTTTACGACGGAATGAGGGAAAAAGCTTAAAAAAAATATTTCTGCCTTGTTTGTGGTGATTTTGATGTGAAATCACCTGAAGTAATATATTCCAACATGGAGGTTGTAAAGAAAGTTACAGTTAATTGTTATAAATTTATTATTATTGTCTTTTTTCAATTTTTTTTACTTAATTATTATTATTGTTAAGTTCTATATGAATAAGAAAGTTTATATTAAAAAATAAGAACAGTATTTAAATACATAATGTACTTACCCGCTGTGCCCAAAGGGGGTTACCCGCTTTAGGATACCTATACGGGCAAAGCGGGTTTTTGCAGAGGTTTTGTATTTTCTTTATTAAAAATAAATATCGTTTAAACATTTCTTAAGCGAACTTTCATTTTAAAGTTCGATAACTATCCTATCTGATAATATAAAAAAGATCTGCTTATCGACGTCAAAGGTCACTTTTTTGGGCGTTTAATCTTAGCTTACCCGCTTTGGGCGACCTTCCCCTACAGTTAGAGATGCGACAGTGCGATGTTGCTCAAAAACTGAATTTGAGCCGTTTTGCCGTTTGGCGCGTATTCCAACAGTTCCGTGAGACTGGTGGCTAAACCCGATGGCATGGATCAGGTTGACGATGCTACATATCCGAAAGAGATGACCGCTATATGGCTATATTATTGTCGACTTATTTTTTCAACTATTATATTTCAAATGTCCAAAAATATTAACAAAAACTTACTACACACTCAGGCCCGGATCTAGGGGGGGGCAAACCGGGGCCCTGCTCCAGGCGTCAGTTTTAAGGGGCGCCAAAATTATACTAGGTCTGTCTATATCAAATGGTTTAAAAAAAAAGTTGGTTGCTCGACAATTTTAGAAAAAATTAATAGTCTTCCAGTTGTTTCTATTATATTTGAAGTATTGAGAATAATTCTTAAAAAAATTATTTTGAACCGTTTAAGCGTAGTAGCCATTTTTGTTTTCCAATTTTCGCTGATTTTTGTGTTTGCAGCCATTTATGCCAATACACATATTTCATAAACTGTTCATCCTAAAAGGTTGAAATAAAAACAATTTTAAAGGTAATAAATATCTCTTTATTTTAAGTGACGTCCATATTTAACCTGTTTTCGTCACTTCCATAAGAAAACTTTACCTAAAGTTGGGTATCAAAATTTAACAAAATTCACTTTTTGAACATTTTTTTTTTCTTATAGAAGTAATGTTTCAAACCTCGCTTAGTATTTTTTTAAGAGAATAGCTATACGGGTACAACTACCCTTTATGAAGCAAATATACACTATTTCAATTGTGAAACTTGTATCCTTTAATTTTTACAAACTTCCGACAATTGACTTTTTTCCAAATTTTAGAATTTTGCGCCCCTGTAAGTCTGATGGGGCTGGTGATAAAAATTTCAAATTTTCACAACTTATAGTGCTTTCGGAGTAGATTTATTAAAATAAAAAATCAAATTGTACCTATATTGATCCTATATCAAACCTTCAATTTTTATCATTGCCGCAACAGGAAAAATTGGAGTTTTATAAAGGCCTTATATACTTATGAATTTTTTTGACAATTTATGGCAAACGTTGGAGAGGGGGGCGCCATTTTCAAGTTTTTGCCCCGGTTCTAAAAAATCGTAGATCTGGGGCTGTAACACACTAAGAGTAAGATAGTATGATATTTACAAAAAATTGTGTTTATTGCAAAATTTAGGCTTTTCTGACAAAATTTAAAAAATTTTACAATTTTTATAGGTCCGAAGACGTTCGTCAGTCTTCGGACCTATTATAATTTCGTTCAAATTCTTGCTATTCTTGAAACATCAGTAGCGCATACAGCAAAAATCCACTTGTCGCACACTAGAGGGAAAATCCATACCTCGCTTACACACGTACCTTGCTTCGTAAGTTTGTGGGTATGTCCCTTACTCTGTGGTGTGTCCACACAACGTATTCGCCTTTTAGTCATAGAAGGTCATGTATTGTCATATTGTATGCTTATCTTAATGTATTATTTATTTACCTACGCATGTTATATTACAGGTTTTAAATCGATTCTTGCAATTGTTATACATTGTTGATTTTGTTGCAATTTATTATTTTTCGTTATTATTAAAAAACATAATATTCATTATTATTTTTTATTTAAATAGAGTTTAACTATATTTATTTAATAGAGTGTATTATTATTATCATTATCATTATTTTAATAAAAAAGTCTTTAAAAAATTTATTTTACAATTTTTGTTGAATTAGAAAATATAGTTTCTATCTTCTGATTTGATATTTTGTAGTTGCAGAACTAGTTGCCATAATATTTTCTTTAAAAAAATATAACGAAAAACACAATTTAAAAAGTGAAAATAGTGACAATTTTTACATTATTTTTTCAAATTTTTTAATGCAAACATGGCTGACTATGCTTTAAATGTTAAAGTCTGGGGTATCCTAGGAAAAGAAATATCCATTGGCAATTTTACATGCTACTTATAATATTTGTCTCTTTTTAACGTGTACGTACTATCTTTCGTACGTAATATAAATTACTGGTCCTTTCATTTCTAATGTCTATGGTCGAGCATATTCATCTATTTTTTTAATAAAACGTAAAAATGTACTTAAATGCTTTATATAGTTTATCCCGGAAATTGCGAAATAATAATCACTGAGGACCTATACTTAATGCGTGTCAAACACGCACTCGACAACTTTTTTTTTCTTTTCCTTTCTCTTTTCATTTTGGTTCGTTTCTCAAAATCAATACAATTGCTTATTACATCAACTCATGACAGTTTAAAAGGCTGCCAAAAAAGTAAAGAGAAATATTATTTTATTAGTTTATAACCTATCTATCTTATATACTAAAATGACATCTAAAATCAATTTTAGAAGAATTGAACAGAGTTAACTTATGTATGGGAAGTTACAGATCCAAACATCATAAGAAAAGAAACAAAAAAACTCATCGAAATGTATAAATTAAAACTAAAAGAAACCGATTATGAACGTTTAAACATCTCGAATTACAATCACTTCTATAAACAAATTAAAAGCTTGAATCCTCTAATATTTTAAATTTGAAAGCTGATTTTACTAAATTAAGAATTTTGATTACGATTGAGTTCTAAATCTAAAATACGAATATATTTCAAAGGAATCGCATACGTAATTGACTGTGAAAATATGTGTTCTGTGTGCAATCTCAATGAATTAGAAGATTTAGAACATCTAATATTCAGATGCCCTATATATAGTCGTTTACGACATCATTATTTAAAGGACCTTACACAAATCAGTTCTATAAAAAGTATTTTAGAGTGTAATATGTTAGATAACTTAAACAAAATATTCTATTTTATAATAAATGCTTTGAAAATAAGAGCTTTCATTATCAATGAGTAATTGTATCAATAATGTACAGTACTAAAGCCATAATCTTTACGAATATTGAAATTATTACTTATTTATGAAATAGAAATTTTGTGCGTCTAAATAATTTATATTTAATTATAATTGTATTTTATATTAATCTATAATTTCATTTTTTTTTTTTTGTATTTACTCGTAATTGGATTTATTCATATTTGTAGTTACGTCTGTAACAAAAAAAAACTATTCAGTGCTAGAAATCAGAATTATGAAATGTAAAAATTAATAACTAATTTGTAAACCAGCCAGTCTATTGTAAGAGAAACTTCTCTATCAATAAAAATTATTCTATTCTATTCTATTCTATTCTACTAAAATGACATAATCAAAGGCAGATTCTAACTAAGGTGGCGCTGAATCGAATGCCTTTAACTTCCGAACAAGCAATATTAGTACAAATTAAAATTAAAAACAAGGCAATAATTTAGAAAAATCCCGCATTATGGTGTTTGACAGAAGAATCTGATACAAGGACCAAACATCATCACTAAATTAATGATAAATTTATTTTTCATAATAGTCATATATCATATATTTCTTTAAAAAAAAAACTTTCTCTGTATACACGAAAAATTTTATTTTAGTAATGCATATATGATACAGTATTTATATTATTTATAAAAATTTATGGTAGATTTTTATTTTACGTTTAAAACTGTCTCAGTTCATTGCATTTATGCTTTGATAATGATAATTTTGTGTCTGGGTTGTGCAAAAAGCGAAACACCAAATATCTATTTTAGCAAAATATAATTTGAAATAAGAATTTTTCTCGCTATTATATCGATTTTAGTTTGAACTGTATTTCAAAAAATTATTTGAAGTAATTAAGTGCCTGATTACGCTTACGTATTAATCCATTAAATATTTTAACACATTGACGGTCATAACCTATATTATAACGACACGCTCAACTGGTAAGTACACTATTTTGACGATTAATACACTTTACATCGAATTGTTGATGCGGTACAGCATTGTGTCACAGTTAGTTGGGTTTCACTTCACGCCGTACGGTGTCCATGATTATCAATGACTTAAATAATTTTATATTAAGAAGTTGATTCGATCCCAAACGCTAAATCCGAAGTAGAAACGTGAGTTTTCAAAATAAACTTTACAAATATTTAGATGAAATTAAAATGTGTAAGTATGATTGTCGTCATTAAATAACTTAATTTTCTCAAATAATTCTTTACTCTTTATACTAAAACCACGTAGCTATCTTTGTTTTTTAGTATAGCGTGCCGGTGATAAGCCCCGACTGTTATTGTGTTAAAAAGTTATGGTGGCGGTGATGAGTAATAAATTGAGGAAAGTAATTGGCAACGGAAAGATTCTCATTCGCGCTTCTGATGGTGAAATTAAAAGTTTTATCATGTCAAACATTTACATAAATGTCTAATCAGTGATAGAAATCTAGTTACTCACACTTCGTCGTCAATATAAAAATTAAAGATTAGGAGGACCATCGATTAGGCGTAGTCAGATTAACAAAATATTCCAAAACGTTGTTGTTTCAAACATTATAGACTTAGTATTAACTCAGATTTTCCGGCTAAAATTTAGGTAACCTTTGCATATTGGAAATTACGATTATTACCGTAATAGTCATATTCTACAAAATCGCAAATATACAAGAATTACAATAGGCTCGGGCAAACTATGACCCGCCGATCACCACCATGATAATACCATTGACCGGAACGTTCCCCTGATAGTTTAAATCTACTTGACTTTAAGTCACATAATGATTGTGACTTAAAATTCACATAGTGATTGAAAAATTATCAGATTAGATTAACTGGGACCAGTGTTGTACTTATCTAGAACGTTTTTGTTATCTATTATCATCTAGAAATTTTTCAAAAAAAGTTAATTTTAATCTTCTTATTAAGCGAAGAAAAAAGATAACAACAACACATCTTAATTTTTCTGAAAAACAAAATTGAAATTATATCCACCATTTTCTGATATTTACTAACTGAACGATATAATTCTTTGGAAACTCCCAATGGAAATACACCATTAACGTATTTTTCACTTTTATATAATTGTTGCATTGCGTAATTATCGTGTGGCATTGTTGTATTTCTAAAAATATACCTAACAATGAATTTAAATTTTTCTATTTTTTTATTTCTTTTTTTTTGTTATTTCAATAAAATATTACTTTTCTAGAATCTAAGTTTTCTAGAATCTAAGTTTTCTAGAATTTAAAACAGAAAAAAAATACCTCGAATAAATTGGGTACAAAACCAATGAAAAAGTAAAGTAAACCTAGTACAGTGTTTCTCAACCTTTTTTCAGTCATAGCCCAATAAAATCTAGGATAATTTTATGTGGACCAATCACATATAATAATTATAAATTTTTTAAATTACGTTTATCTATTTTAATATGAAATGTCGTTTTCGGGCCACTTGGTTTGCCATATAATTAAGAAGTATTTTAGATGGAATTCTTGTAGCCTGGAATCATTTGTGCCATTAATTAGCATAACATTAGTTCATGTAATATGGAATGTTGTTTTCCGACCACTTAGTCTACTATGTAATTTAGATAAATATCGACACGTTTTTAAGCATATGGGGGATGTTTAGAGGAATTTTTGTTAATTTTAATTCATTTAGTTTGGACTAGTTGTGGCCAACTATGTTTGTATTTAAACATACGTTAATATTCATACGTTCATTTAATTTCCAGCTAAGCTGATACTCGATTTGCTTTGGTTCGAAAAAAATACTTTATACAGGATGGAAAGTAAACAATTCTCGTCGTTTGCAAGAGTGACTCGTAGCACCCTGTAAACACTAAAACCACAGGAAATTTTTCGGAATTAACAGTTTGAGAAAATTGCAAATGAACTGGTTCCACGATGTTTCAAAATTTTTCCAAGTACGGTCCTCACAATTATGCATAAAACTTCTTATAGTACCAAAGGTACAAAATAATTTTGTTGACCAAAATTCAACAAAATTTTGTAAAAATGTTTGCTTCTAGTTACTATTTGTTGTATGTTGCTTTTTTAATAACAGAAAATTTATCTTAAAATATAAGATGGTCAGAGCCGGATTAAAAAAAAATTTAAGGGCTCCTTTTTTTAGCCACATTTAGTATCAAATTTTCTCTGTTAAAAAACCGTTTCTGGTTCAAATTTATCGGCAAATATTAATTACATGGGTGAGATCTACCCACTGTTTTCGCAGCGAGACTTATATACTTTCCACCCTGTATATTGCTAATGGACTAAGACTGCTAGTGACTCAAAAATAGAGCACTAGGTGTATGTTGGTTAAACATAGGAGACTGTATCAGGTGAAAGATAGTTACTGCGCATATTTTCTTCAGCAGCAAACATATTATCCTTGTCGAAATATATCTAGTTGAAATAAAGTGTAATTGTATAGTACATACACACAGTAAATCATTTTCCAACTTGATTACTTTATAATCTTTTTCTAACCGATTCAAATAAATAAATAATAATAGTAATAATATTTACGTTTGAATATAAACGTACCTAACTACCGTCATAGTTATAGTAAAAAACAGTAATATACTACAATAATGTCATATATCATTTTATGAACGGGACACAAAAAGTAAAAAATTAATAATATTTAGACGTTACTTGCATTGTAATGCAACCAGCCAAATGCAATGTGCAACTAAACTAAATTATATACAGTTACACCGCCACCATCACTTACAGTTATATAGAGTTACACCGCGTTATGGCGTAGTTATATAACCAGGTAATGTAAAGTGTAGCAACTCTAGAAGCGTAACTACCACTAACGAGTAGATGTCGAAGCTGGTTTATGTATCCGTATGGATATTTCGATGTTGTTGCAAGTAATAAGGGTTATAAATAATGCTTAAAATTTCGGGAAACTTGGCATGTTATTTACCATGACCTTAGAATCTTACATCATATTTTATTGATTTCTTTTTTTTTCTTTCTTTTTTTTTTTTGTTTTAGTACATATAAAAATGGCGGCTACAGAAGTCATTTATTGGAGCGTGAGCATGCCATAAATACCCAAATGGTGGGCACTTATGGACACAGCCATAATTAGCATCTGGAAGATTTAAAAATTGTAAAAAAGTAAAAAATTAAATAATTTGATTGGATTTTAAAAAAAAATTAAATTCTCATGAATTTTTCGTCTATTTTTGCATTAAACAAATTTTTGTGTTTGGATATTGACATAAAAATTTGGTTCAGATAGAAGATAATAATACAGAGTATAGGTACTATAGTGAAATATAGGTACTTCAAGTGAAAATTCTTGCCAATATTAAAAATGTACAACGTGCAGCCCGCGGCCTGGATCCGGCCGTCAACTTGATTTTATCCGACCCTCGTAACAATGTTCAGATCTTATTAACCCGGCGTGTGTACACTGGGTCTTTAAAGAAACAGTCGAAATTTAAGACGCAAATTTCTCTCTCATGAATAAAGCGCGGGCTTTGGCTACCCTCCGTAAAAAATCTAGTTAGTAGTGGGGACTCAAGGTCCAATGGATGCCCGGGTCTGGCGATTGACTTGCTGATGCGAGCGAGTGAAAGTTTCATCCGTTCCCTAAAAGGGTCAGTGTACACACGGCGTCAGTATTTTCGAAGGTAAGTGAATGGTGTTATTTTTATCTTTGTCGTAGTTTTTCAGTTTTTTTAAACCTAAAATAAATTACTGTATACCGTTATAATTCATTAATGGATTATAACATTTTCTGTTTTCTCTATTATTATTTAATCTCTTTTATATTTTCAATAATAAAAAC
This sequence comes from Brachynemurus nebulosus, assembly GCA_035578155.1. NCBI lineage: Eukaryota > Metazoa > Arthropoda > Insecta > Neuroptera > Myrmeleontidae > Brachynemurus > Brachynemurus nebulosus. The sequence goes on along the minus strand of JAPWDM010000001.1, from coordinate 135,109,446 downwards.
TCATTTTGTGCCAAATAATTACTGTTCCGTTTATTATGACTTGCCTGTAAATATTCCCCATTTTCAGGTGCTTGAATAATTCGACTTTTTGGAGCCAATGCCAAAAAAATTATATCCATTTGAAAGCTCATAGTATAAGCTATAAAAGCCTAAAACCATTTGTTTTAATATTCCTTCATTGTAGAGTTATAAATTTTTTTACAAAATTTTATTTTTCATGCTTTTTGGACTACTGGTCGATCTTTATTAATAACAGTTTTAGACTTTTGACTCTGGAAACTGCTGGGCCATATAGTAAACACTCTAAAAGTACCTCAGAATTTTTTGGAAACCTAGAAAACTTTGAAAACACGACCGTTCCCTGGAAGACCCAGTGTACACACCGTGTTCTTGAAAATATAGTGTACACACGCCGGGTTAATAAACCTGCGGTCTTTAGAAACCTAAGAGGATATATTTTTACTTTGATATTGAAATAGTATTTAAAGTTATAATAATTACTTTCTCTAATTTTGCTATTAATTTTACTACTGTTATTTTCTGTTGGCTACCCTTCATTATTTCTACACAGAATTATTAGATTTCCCATAATGTGAGTTAAAAGTAACTTCGTCATAATTTCTACACGGAGAGAAAATTCCTATAAAAATTACTGTGCTCAGCACTACAATCGACGTGTAAAAGACGAACATATTAAATTCTGTAAGGTAAAAATATAAAGATTATAATTAATCATAAAAAATTTAAAGGATGGAATGTTCTTTTCGTAATATTATCTCCGTAAAATTTGTAAAACAGCACAGTAAAAACTTCCATTACCGACAAAAAAATAATTTTTAATTGTGTTTATTAAAAAAATTTCCATGCTAACATGCTAATAATAGAAAGAAAAAAATAGAAAGAAGGTTGGTTTTGTTGGGATCGCTGTAATGAAATGTACCTCAATCAGCGAGTTAGTTACATGGGTTACATGCGAACCATAGGTGTGGACTGTGGAAGAAACTTTGTCAGACAGCTCCCACCAAGCACCTTGATGCAGCTTAGTAGTCAGTTGCTTTTACACTCTCTTAGGATGATGTCATCGTTTAATTCATCTTTTTGTTATTTACCTATCTTTAGTATTTGTATTACAATATATTGTTGGCAATAATTTTTGTATACATGTTTTTACAGGTACAGTGCAACCAATATAAGGTCGCGAGTCAGATGCGCAAATGAAAGAGTACGACAACAAGAATTAAACTATAATATACATGCATAAGAGTGTGATAAAAGTTGTGTTAGCACCACATTAAATTTTACCATGCTAGCTCATATTTTTTATTTTGGTCGTCGATCGCGCACGGATTATAGGGGAGCATAGTAATTTTTCTGAAATTTTCTCTACAAAAATTATAGGATTTTTCTCTCCGTGTACTTTAAACCAAAGAAGCAGTTTTTCAATTTCTTTCAACACTAATTTCGAATGTGCTTAACAGTGTTGTATCTACAGTTATTTTAGAATAGAAATTTTAAGAGTCTTTCTACATCTCAAAAAATTTATTCATTCATTTTACTCTGAGAATGATCGGAAGATTAAAAACGCGTTAAGTCACAAAATTATTTTAATAACTAAATTAGACAAAGTAATTATAACCTTAAATTATAATTATTTTTCTACTTCGCATTGGATATTATTTTAAATTTTTTAATATTATCGGTTTTCTGGAAGCCTATTATAATTTTTAGTAGGTATGTTAATTAAAAATATTTCTGTGACATTTTTTGAAAATTGAAGTCTAATTAATAATATAGATACGTACATATTTAGAATTATTTGTTGCTTTTAAAACACAATCCTTTTTCATAATGTTTATGTCTGTCTATACGCATGATATGTTTGTCCTATGCGACGCCTCAAAAAATAAAGTTTATAAACAAATTTAATAAACAAAATATTCAACTTAAACAAAAAAAGTTTTCAAAGCACATATAACATAAATAATAATTTATGCTTCTATGGTTGAGACTTATTTTGTATAAATTCTTGAAGACAAAAAGTTTTAAAAAAGTCCATGTTCAGGTCTGTTTCTAGTATATATTGGTACAGATATCATATGGTTTTAAACAAACAAACAAAATCAATAAAGGAAGTAAGTTATGTACATCATTCATTGCAAGTCACAATACACCGCTTCAAGTAAGTCCCTTCCAACATTCAATTTTGGTTATTCAATTTTGCTCCTTTAATTTTCTTTCTGAAATTTTGAACAAACGGTTTAGGACAACCATTCGATAGATCGATCTACCGATTTGCAGGGTTATTGGGAGTGCAGTGAGGTGTAAAAATTCGTACAAACATTAGATTCCGCAGCAATTCTCGCAAGGATGCGAACAATTTTTTACAACAAGGAAAAAAGTCCCTTTTTCACATTTTCCAGGTTAAAATTACCGATAAAAAAAATTTTTAATCTAAAATACGCGACACAGCCTTGTAGGAAATTTATTACAGATTCCAAAACTGCTCTTCAGTTTTCTGTCCGATCACTGATTACTGAGATATCGATGGTTAAACCAAAAAGGATCATTTTGCATTCAAAGTTGGATATTTCCGGAACGGTTCAACGTAGAGAAAAATTTTAAAAAGGAAATTGAAGCTGAATAAACAGGCTATCAAGTTTATACCATGGCTTTACTGTAAAAAATTTTTTTAAGCCCGTAGATCGAAAGGAAAAGAGCAAAAAATTTTCAATTTTCAATTTTTGTATTATTCTTTACAATTGTTCGATAACTGTTACTTTGGAAAATTCTTGGATGAAAGATCTGAAAACTAGAATCTTGGAGCTTCAAAATGCTTTTTTTATCATCCCGATACGACCATTTTTCACGTAAATACAGCCCTTCAAAAATCACTAAAAAATTAACAATTTTTTTTTGTTCCTTTAATTTTTTGTAGCAGTATATATCTCAGAAACGGTGGCTCTTAGGAAAAAACGTATTGAGACATTTTTTATATATAATTATATGATCTACAATTTTTGTCTGACTTAATTTTATGATAAAACTTACCGAACATTCATACCACTTTTCAGCTCTCCCCTAATTTTTGTACCCTTGCATGTTTAAATTGACCGGTGTATATATGTTATTTAATTTAAGAGCAATCGATATGAGTAGGAAATTAGTAACTTAATTCTTTAGCCTGTGATGTCAGTCTGGTTGGAATGGCCCAAAATTTAAAATTCAGTAGGTATATTATTTGAAATTAACCTAACAAAATAATCCAAAAGAAGAGATTATTTTAAAAATTACAGAATTGAAATTGACTTTTCACAAGTAATGTAAGTGAAACGCATTTCATTTCTATAGATATACCTAGTATCGAAAAAATAGAACATAATAATCAGATTTAGGCTACGGCTATAGTGCAAGCGACTTCGCGCGAACTGATGTTCGCGCGTATTCGCCTGAATTCAGGCTACCGATAACGTGCTTACAGTACAAGCAACTAAATACGGTATTTTTCGCAAATAACAGTTCTCGCTTAATTTAATTTTATTAACATTTTAACAATTTTACAATGGATATTTTAAAAGAGTATTATTTATTGGAATAGTATATTGTGCAATAAGTGCGGGAAATTGTCGATTGCCCACGAAAGCGAAGTTGAGCGCACGAACGTAGTGAGTGCGCTCATTCGCTTGAGTAGGGCAATCGACAATCCCGCACGAGTTGCACATACTATTTTTTATTACGAATTTCACATACTTTTTTCTATTATTATCATTATTTTTGACATTTATATTACTTTTTAAAATAATATTTTTGAGTGTTCGTCTTTTTTTTCTGAATTAATTATCGTTTAAATTACTTTGTTGGTGGTTTCTATAGAAATAATTATGAAATATTTATTAAATGAAAATTTAAGAGGCGGCTTTGCGTGTTTTGATTAAATTTTGCGTGTTTTATTGTCAATTTGCGTGTGGAAAGTTACTTTCCACACGCAAAAAAGTATGCGGGAAGAGTACAGTTGGCAAACCGCCATTTTGCGTACAGAAATATGTGCGCCAAGTTAGTACTTCTCCCGCATGAGTAATAAAAATTATGTACTCTTAGCAAGTTTATTTGAAGAAAACAGAGAATGATAGGTGAACAGTATTTTTAAAAATAAAAATTTAAGTGAACATAATCAACTTTTTGAAGAATTAACCGAACAACCTCAAAAATTTTTTGAGTACTATCGTATGAACGTTAACACGTATAATTACATATTAGCTGAAATAGAAAACGAAATAAAAAACAATTTTATTTTAGAGACAATTTTATTTTAGTATTTCGCCATCAGAAAAATTAACAGCATTTATTAATTTTTCAGCATCCATTTTCTAAATACCCATGTAAATAACAAGTGAACCATAAAAGATGAATCATGTTTACCAATACATCTTATATATATATATAAAAATCTCATTATGTCACGATGTATGGCTGGGATAAACTCCGAAACTACTGAACCGATTTTGATCAAATTTGGTAACTATCTGTAATTTGGTCCAACTTAAAATATAGAATAGTTTTTATCTCAATTATTGATCTCAATATTTTTTTTTTTTTTTTGCAAATTAAATGTGTATCTATTACACGTTCCCACGGCTTAATATAATAAAACAGTAGGCTGTTTCTTTAATTTAATAACAATATACTATTTTGTACTTAAAATCTATATAAATTATACAAACGTAATAGATTCACAGATCGATTCTGACCGTTCAAAGTCCAACTCTATTTGTTGTGTATCCTTTTTTATTGCATTAGTACAATACCAATACAACATATTGTAACAAAGATAGGAAGCATGTTTGGTGGGCCAAAATTAATCCGTTGAAGTATATGTTTGTTATTGATTTTTGTTTCAAAGTATGCATTGGTAAAAATTTGAACATCTTTTACAATTGACATAATAAAAAATTTAAAGCAATATTTAAGCAAATTCGCTTTAACTTCAATTCCCGATTCGTTTAGCGTTCCCGATGACTATAAATAAATCTCAAGGTCAAACAATGTGTATTTGCGGTTTGGACTTGGAAAATACGTGTTTTTCTCATGGGCAACTATATGTCGCCTGCTCACGTGTGGGAAAACCATGGAATCTATTCGTGTTAGCAAAAGACAGGTTAACCAAAAATATTGTGCACAACTTAGTACTTAGATAATTTTCAATTTTAATAATTTAAATTAATGGAAATAGTAGTTCGAAATAAATGTTATCTACCTCATTTATAAAATTTAATTTTTATATCTTATTAATTTATTTAGTATATTATGTAAAGAAGTCATTAATTACAAATTAGAATTAAGGATGATATGAATAAAATGTATATTCAAAAAATATATGTTGGTTTGTACCTAATTTCAACATTCCGATATTTTACTTATCACTTTCAAATTATTGGGCATGTTTGGCCGAAGAAATACTTAATAAATATACTAAGCGTAAGTAGAGTAAGTAATGTTTTTACTATAGAAAATTTAGTAAGTACTCACTAAATTTAATCAGTGCTTACTTGGGACAGACACAACTATTCTCAATCCCATATGATTTAAAATTGGCTAAACTGTTTTCAGCTTTATTAGTAAATATTGACTTGATTATATCAAAATGATAAAAAAAAATTCATTCATTCAATTGTAACTACTGAGCCACAGCAACGCGTGGCTGGGTCAGCTAGTATATATATAATTTTAAATTTCTGTCTTTAAATTCGCTTAAAAAAAAAAAAAAAACTTGTTTGAACTACATTTTCAGGTACTTGCGTTACAAAGAAGGTCGTACTGTAACCAGTTGCACTTGTATATGTTTATGTTAGTTGCGCGAATATCTGTAATTTCGCGCGAACTGGTATTCGCGTGAAGTCGTTTGCACTGTAACCGTAGCCTTATTTTTATACTTTTTTAACGTTTTCTTACCATACTTTAATCATTTTATTTGCAATACTTCAATAATAATCTCCACTCCCTTTTTATAAAACGAATAAACTTCAATAGGAAGTTATTTGATATTAAATGAAACTAACATACACATGCATATATGTATGTAGTAGTCAACAAAGCAAAATACACTGTCACCACAATTACCTCTATAACCTTTGGCGATTTATAATGGAAAAATATATCATTTATGGTCGCTACTTTAAAGTTTACATTAAAAAAAAAATAAAATCATTTACAATAAATTCAATATCTCGTCGTTACAAAGTTCTAAATTATTTCATGCGCAAAGGTAGGAGAGTTACTTTTCCAACTTGAAGTTTTCAAATTTGAAACTTTTCACAAAGTGCTGAGAAACTTGTCAAACCTAATTACCAACTCTGCACAATTGTTTCAAATTATTTTAAATTGATTGAATAAATTAAAATTTTGGTTACCTTTGGTTATTATTAGACGATGTTTCATTTATACTGGCTTACAATTATTATTAGTTAGAATTGTAATGAGTTAATATCATATAATCTTGAAAAAAGCCTATTTGAGACAATATGTGTGTGAGAGAAATTTTCAGAATGCAAAAGTAAAAATTTGCATCATCTTATATTACATGAATTTAGTAAAGGAGTGTTGGAACAAATTTACCTCGGGCGCTCTTATGTGGCCTATACACGCAGGCCCGGATCTAGAGATATTAGGAGGGGGGGCAAAGTTTCCTGTCTCGGCGCCCCCGGAACAAAAAAATTTTTTTCCTGGAAGTAATGACAAAAAAATTTTAAGTAGACCCTATCATAAATGAAATCTGTTGACCTTTTTTTTTTTTTTTTTGGTCATCACTTACTTTTCTATAGGAAAACAAATTCACCTGAAGCCCATCATAAATACTGTCTGTGGATCTTTTTTTTTTTTTTTTGGTCATCACTTCCTTAATGCTCTCATTAATACTCACTGTTGACGTTTTTCTTTTTTTTGCTCGTCACTTTCCAAAATTTTCCCTATTTTACTATGCCGAACAAATTTTCACCACTTTCGCGCCCCTATTTTCACCGTTTTGGCGCCCCTAAAACCTTACAAGGGGGGCACGTGCCCCGGCTTGCCCCCCCCCTAGATCCGGCCCTGTATACACGTTACGATCTGTCGTACGACTTGGTATGCAGACATGGTTGAACGTTTGAATACACACGTTCAGACCAATTGCTACGACTGTCGTTCAAACTTCATTTCTCGTATGTATTTTCATGAGTGAAGAACAACTCTAGCTGTGTTAATTTTTAACACAAATGTAAAATATGCCTTCCAATTTGTTAGCTATAGCAAGAGTACCTATAATAAATAGAGTCGTGACATGTCAGCCATTTTCTGTCCAAAAGAGAGCGGGAAATTTCAAAATTAATTATCACATATTTTAGTAAATATGTTTGAATATATAATTATTATTAATAAGCTATGAGTTTAATGAACAATTAAAAAGTTTTAACTTAATTGTTCTTTCTAGACTAAACTAAATGATCTTTGTTAAATATTCAATTTGTTTCCGATGTATTTTACGCAAAATTTGAACAGAAAATAGCGGAACTAATCAGCGTTCAAGACACATGTCTCGACTCTATTTGGTATAGGAATTCTCGGGTTAGCTATAATTTATAAATGTGTAGAAGACTGAGAAAAAGAAAGTGGAAACAGAAATAAAAAAAGAATGTGTATGAAAGGCTTGTACAAAAAAAAGCTTATTCTAATGAAAAATTATAAAAAAAAAAACTAAAAGTTATCTGTATTTTAAACTATTTTTATAGCGGCTTATAATCTTCGAAATCCATGGAGGCCATTTCACAACATTACCAACAAAACAATATTTACGGACAAAACAACTTTTGATAACCCACTTTGAATGTTTACGAGCAACTAAATGGAAAAAACTGGTGAGTGTCTGTCAGACTGCACTACACACGCTACGACCTGTCTGTCAAACTTTGACTCCAGCCACAAAAGATTAAAACCTTTTTTATCTTCGTTCGACCGTTTGACAAACTTGAAAATTGGTCTTTCGACAAGCCTACACACGTTACAATCTGTTGTTTAAATTTGGTCGAGTTGTAGTCTGTAGGCTGCATAGAACGGTGAAAAGTGGTTTAGTTGATTTTGAAATAGTGACTTAAATCTAACCAATCGACCTCGCTCTGAACATTATCCATGATTTAGTGAGAAGGAATCCCACGATTACACTACGGAGATTATTAAGAAAATATAATTAACTAAATCGCGGACAATGTCATTACCAACATATATAACGCTTCTGCTATCTATGAACTAGAGATGAGCTAAGCGGTTATTTTCTAATAACTGTTATTGCAATAACAGTTACTGAAAAATAACTGTTATTTATAACAGTTATTATAATAACTGGTATGGTATTTGGATATTTTAACATATTGTAAGATATTCGATATGCGTATAAACAGTTCTGTTAGTGAAATATGCACAGATCTATAATACTGACGGATACTAAGGAACATTTTTTGCTTTATTGTACTGCAATATCTGTTCAAATACTATACAAGGATTTGAGCTTTATATACACAATTTTAACAATTTTATGGATACAAAATTACAAATACAAATAGATAACTGTACAATAGACAATAGTTCATTTTTAAGGGTTTTTTAAAAATCAGTGAGGAAATGTGCTATAATAGAAAATGTGTAACTCGCCTGGGGCGTTATTATTTTGAAATTCTCCGTGGGTGGTTAAAAAAATTACTGTGATCCTTACTTTCGAATATATTAATATTGACCTATGTTATCGATATTTCCAAAAGAGTTATTTAAGTAAGCAGTTACTGGGTATTCCAATTATTGACGATAACTGTTATCTTTCTATACTAGCTACAAAATAACAGTTATCGATATATCGATCATCTCTACTATGAACTGCGGATATTTTACCCAAATCTACTATTGCATTCTCTATGAAGCGTATTTCTTAATACCCCTGTCGCAGCATCTGCATAACATAGCGAATTTCCAAATCTTGGGCACTGGCGGATCTCACCTAAGACCTGTACCTATTTAAAATAGTTTAGGTTTCTAAGAGTAAAGGAATTTTTAAAATCGGCTGGGTAATTAGTTTTGGTATTTTTGGGGACCCAAGAACCCGAACGAATTTTGTGCAGCATAGTTGTATCCATCTAAAATAATTTAGTTCTCTAGCAGTGAAAAATTTTTTAGCATCGGTTCGATAGCTTATTACTGGCGTTTTCGGATCTGCAAGATCCCGGTGGACCTCATTAAAAAATCAGCTCGACCGTATATTCTAGGCGGACTTTATGTAATATATATATATATATATATATATATATATATATATATATATATATATATATATATATATATATATATTCAAAACCCGTTGTGAAGCATTCTACACCGCATTTGCATCCGCAGGTCTCAGATAAAACAACCTGTACCTATCTAAAGTAGTTTACCTCGGTAATAGTAAAAAAGTTTCAAAATCGGTCAGTTATTTTATTTTTGACACTTTTAGGGCCTACTGACACTGTCAGACCTTACATAACGTAATCTATATGTATCTAAAATAGCTTAGCTCCCCAACAGTGAAAAAATTTTCAAAATTGGTCGGTTACTTTATTTTTGACACTTTTGGATCCGATGGACTCTGGCAGACTTTACATAACGTAATCTATATTTATCTAAAATAGTTTAGTTCCCCAACAGTGAAAAAATTTTCAAAATCGGTCGGTTAGTTTATTTTTGACACTTTTGGATCCCATGGACCCTGGCAGACCTTACATAACGTAATCTATATTTATCTAAAATAGTTTAGCTCTGTAACAGTGAAAAAATTTTCAAAATCGGTCGGTTAGTTTATTTTTGACACTTTTGGATCCCATGGACCCTGACAGACCTTACATAACGTAATCTATATTTATCTAAAATAGTTTAGCTCTGTAACAGTGAAAAAATTTTCAAAATCGGTCAGTTAGTTTATTTTTGGCACTTTTGGGTTCTATGGACCTTGGTGGACCTTACATAACGTAATTTATATTTATCTAAAACAGTTTAGCTCTGTAACAGTGAAAAAATTTTCAAAATCGGTCAGTTAGTTTATTTTTGACACTTCTGGATCCTATGGACCCTGGCAGACCTTACATAACGGAATCTATATTTATCTAAAACAGTTTAGCTCTGTAACAGTGAAAAAATTTTCAAAATCGATCAGGCAGTTTATTTTTGACACTTTTGGGTCCTATGGACCCAGGCGGACCTTACATAACGTAATCGATATTTATCTAAAATAGTTTAGCTCTGTAACAGTGAAAAAAATTTCAAAATCGGTCAGTTAGTTTATTTTTGACACTTTTGGGTCCTGTGGACCCTGGCGGACCTTAGATAATGTATTCTAAATCTATCTAAAATAGTTTAGCTCTGTAACAGTGAAGAAATTTTTAAAATTGGTCGTTTAGTTTATTTTTTACAATTATGGGATCAGTAAATCCTGGAGAAACTCATACAAGTCTAGTACTCTAACAGTAAGAAAAGGGTTCTAAGGATCTCATATAACTTATGGCAGTCCGTAAACTTCTTGCGGACATCATTTAATTAATTAATTCAAATACTTTAACTTACTAACTGTGAAAAAATTTTTAAAATCGATTGGTTAATTAATTTCTGGCCTTTTTAGGTCCCGAAAACCTTAACCTCACATAAAATACCTTAAATCCATTTGAAATGGTTTAATTTTTTAACATTATTAATTATTAGTGAAAAAATTTTCAAAATCGATTCAAAATATTTTCCGTGCATACATATGTACATTGTACATATTTTGTTTTGTTTCATCTACTTAATAAATTTCTAACACTGACTGACTGACAGACAACGCACAGCCTAAACCGTTGGGTTTAGAAGAATGAAATTTTGCATAGGAGTTCCCTATGTAACGTAGATGAGCACTAAGAAAGGATTTTTGAAAATTCGTCCCCTAAGTGGGTTTAATAGGGGATGAATTTTGTATGCAAATTTGTTATTTCTGAAGTTAGTGGTATATAAAAATATGTTACTATGGCTATTAAAATAAATAATATCTTTAAATAATTCACTGTTGAGAGATTTACTTTGTGAAATTTCATTTTAAGTATTGAAAATATTTAAAGTTTTAATTACTTTGTCAATTTCACGAAAAATACTATTCTTTTTACTTAACGCGTTTTCAGCCCTTTCAGCCATCATCAGAGTAAAAGTACTCTGATGATGGCCGAAAGGGCTGAAAACGCGTTAAATAAAAAGAATAGTATTTTTCCTGAAATTGACAAAGTAATTAAAACTTTAAATATTTTCAATACTTAAAATAATATCTTATTTAATGAATCTTTAACTTTGACAGACAACGCACAACCTAAACTGTTGGGCTTAGAAGGACAAAATTAAGCACAGCAGTTATGATAATTGGCGGTTAGGCTTCTATTTATAAATAAAAGTCAACTGATTCTGGAAATTTATTCCCTAAGGCGTTAAAACAGAAAAAGAAAGTTCAAATCGGACGTCCATATTTTTTGAAGTTATAAGCGTGGATATTGATTTAAGCTTTTAAAAGACATTAAAAGTGAGCAGAAAGTGAGTACCTAATAAAAAGATGTTGTCGATGGGAAATCCCATCGGGCATACGGCTAGTATTTAATAATATTATATCATAACATAATCTTCAATTTCTTGTTTACTTAAAAATTCAATAAAAAAAAAAATTCTTCATTACATTAGCTTAGAAAATCTGTTTAATTTACATTTTTCAACATGAGATAGAACCATGCTAATTATAATGCAATAAATGAGAAACAAAACTCTATACATGTATGTGTGTTATAACACATGTATGTGAATAGACTTCACTTCTTCTCACAAAATTCTTTAATAAAAAGTGAAATATTTTTATACTTCATAAAGAACTGAGATATAAATATAAATTACTTATTAGACTAACAAAGAAAGAAAACTGGTGAAAATTTACATTTTCTCGAAAAATACTTAAAATAGAAAGAAAATTATAAGAATATTTTCTTCATAATTTTTTTTTCCTTTTCAACGATGCAAAAATCGAACTGTCTTATGATAGGATCGAATGATAAAAAATGGCCAGAAAACCTACATCTGGGCATCCGACGTGTCTGGCTAACGAACTTAGCCGAGCCAATTCAGAATCCAGTCCGCACACAAATTTTCATAAGCATTAGACCTTTCGTTGGAGAGTTATCGTGGCGACACATATATATATATATATATATATATATATATATATATATATATATATATATATATATATATATATATATATATATATAACTTAATAAATTTCTAACACTGACTGACTGACAGACAACGCACAGCCTAAACCGTTGGGTTTAGAAGAATGAAATTTTGCATAGGAGTTCCCTATGTAACGTAGATGAGCACTAAGAAAGGATTTTTGAAAATTCGTCCCCTAAGTGGGTTTAATAGGGGATGAATTTTGTATGCAAATTTGTTATTTCTGAAGTTAGTGGTATATAAAAATATGTTACTATGGCTATTAAAATAAATAATATCTTTAAATAATTCACTGTTGAGAGATTTACTTTGTGAAATTTCATTTTAAGTATTGAAAATATTTAAAGTTTTAATTACTTTGTCAATTTCACGAAAAATACTATTCTTTTTACTTAACGCGTTTTCAGCCCTTTCAGCCATCATCAGAGTAAAAGTACTCTGATGATGGCCGAAAGGGCTGAAAACGCGTTAAATAAAAAGAATAGTATTTTTCCTGAAATTGACAAAGTAATTAAAACTTTAAATATTTTCAATACTTAAAATAATATCTTATTTAATGAATCTTTAACTTTGACAGACAACGCACAACCTAAACTGTTGGGCTTAGAAGGACAAAATTAAGCACAGCAGTTATGATAATTGGCGGTTAGGCTTCTATTTATAAATAAAAGTCAACTGATTCTGGAAATTTATTCCCTAAGGCGTTAAAACAGAAAAAGAAAGTTCAAATCGGACGTCCATATTTTTTGAAGTTATAAGCGTGGATATTGATTTAAGCTTTTAAAAGACATTAAAAGTGAGCAGAAAGTGAGTACCTAATAAAAAGATGTTGTCGATGGGAAATCCCATCGGGCATACGGCTAGTATTTAATAATATTATATCATAACATAATCTTCAATTTCTTGTTTACTTAAAAATTCAATAAAAAAAAAAATTCTTCATTACATTAGCTTAGAAAATCTGTTTAATTTACATTTTTCAACATGAGATAGAACCATGCTAATTATAATGCAATAAATGAGAAACAAAACTCTATACATGTATGTGTGTTATAACACATGTATGTGAATAGACTTCACTTCTTCTCACAAAATTCTTTAATAAAAAGTGAAATATTTTTATACTTCATAAAGAACTGAGATATAAATATAAATTACTTATTAGACTAACAAAGAAAGAAAACTGGTGAAAATTTACATTTTCTCGAAAAATACTTAAAATAGAAAGAAAATTATAAGAATATTTTCTTCATAATTTTTTTTTCCTTTTCAACGATGCAAAAATCGAACTGTCTTATGATAGGATCGAATGATAAAAAATGGCCAGAAAACCTACATCTGGGCATCCGACGTGTCTGGCTAACGAACTTAGCCGAGCCAATTCAGAATCCAGTCCGCACACAAATTTTCATAAGCATTAGACCTTTCGTTGGAGAGTTATCGTGGCGACACATATATATATATATATATATATATATATATATATATATATATATATATATATATATATATATATATATATATATATATATATATATAAATTTTAGTGAATATCATTTTCGTATTCTAGGGACCTCAAAACACATTTCTGTTATGATCCCGGGCTTAGGTCCCGTCATGACACCTACTGTAATAGCGTATTTCCAGTTTCACTTTTGGAAATTCGCTAAAAGGAATGTTATGGAAGTGTCCCCCGGCAATTTCGTTCATTTTAAGATATATTATAGCACTTGACAAAGTAACAAACGTATTTTAATTGTGCGTGCCCAGTCGCATATTTAGGGGGTAAAACACCCCTAAGAATGGGTTTATTAAAATTTTTCATAGCTCAAATTTTTTAAAATTCTGTAAAAAGGCTACCAGTTATTAGTTAATAAATAATACGTGTACCCACTATAATGGCACGGCATAACTGGCGAATTATGGAGGGGCTATTTGTATGAAAACGAAATTTTTAACAAAAATTAAATATTTGGGATCTTTCTCATTATAAAATTTATAGAATAGGAAAAATAAAGTTAATTGGTAATTCCTTGACTTGAAATAGATAGTTTTGAAACACTGAAGCAGCTTTATGAGAAAAATTTAGGATTGCAATTTGTATTTAAATATAATTGAATGGGTTATAAATAAATTTTTGAAGGGATGTTTTACTCCCTAAATATGCAATATTTGGCACATGCAATTAAAATATGTTTATTATTTTTTCAAGTACTACAATATACCTTAAAATGAACGAAATCTCAGGGGGATACTTCCGTAACATTCCTTGTTAGTAAATTTATGATAACTTCAGTGAAGGACGCTGTATAGAAAAGCTTTAAGTCTTTTCAATTTTTATTGAAAAATAATTCATGAAAAAAAAATAAGTGTCCGTCTAGAAAATTAAAACTGTCAAGGATATAATGCATAACAGATCAACTCTTAAAGTATCATAATGTATGACAAAAACCCAAATGGAAAAGTTCCGGCTTGAAAAATTAATCAAATTCTCCAAATTTACTGGCGCTATAGAGAGAGGAAAACCTGACTTAGAATAATTCTACATGTGGGTCATTAAAAGGAGGAAAATTCTGACACATTTTGGTCACTGGTTCTGAAGTTATTGCCATCCTTGAAATTTTGGAAATTTAAAGAATTACTGTTGCTTAGATTTTCTCCGAACATTGTTTATGAAAATTGATACAACTTAGAAGAAAGCTATTACAAAAAGTCATAATTATTTTAAGAAATTTTTTTATAACCCACATTATTTTTATTTTCCTTTCTAGAACTGAAAAACTTTTGAAATTTTTCACCGAGGTAGCATACTTCTAGCCGACAATCGATTTTTGTTTTAAAATTGCGCCAGCGTGAGTTGGGATGACTTGAAATATGAAATTTTTCATATTCCGTGAAAAATTCAAACGGGAAATTTTATAAAATATAATTTGTAGTAACTTTAGTTTGCAATAACTTTGATTTTGACAACTTCTCTAAAAATACAAAATAAATTTTGATTCTTTGTAACCGTTGAATAAGAATGGTCTTTTTCATTGGGGTTTTTCAGCTACTACTCATAAATCCTTATATCTTAAAAAATAAAAAGGGAACGAGGAATTCCTGCAACTACGTTGTCAGCTTTTTTTAAATGTCTTTTTAAGTCTAGACTTCTTATAAATTTAGGTTAACACAAAACTAAAATACTAGTGTCTGTTGTCGTCGATCGAAAAATTATTAATACTGTACTTTTGTGACTTTCAATATTCACTAAAACTGAAATCAATTACTGAAAACATAAAAACAAAAACAACTTTCCAAACTAAAAGCATAGTTACAACTCACACTAATAATTCTTTTAGCTTTTTTTTATACATCGTCAAATTTTATTAATATCAATATTCCTATAATATAATTTTTACATATAAAAGTCATACGGTAGCGTTTTACTAAACGGAAGAAAAAATGGAATATGTTCTCTACATTATCTATTTTAATATGTAAATGACATAAGTTTTTCTTAATCAAATTTTTATGGCAAAAGTTTTCCACCGTTTTTATTAATAATAACATTCATGTATAGTGAAAGAAAACGACCAGAAATTATTTATAGTCGATACAGAGAGATGAAATTTTATATTAAAAATAAAAATTGAATAAGATTTAAGAGAGTTATTTAAATTTATGCAAAGAATATTATATTATATCGAGCAATACTATTATAAAAATCAGTGTTTTATAAAATATTCAGTCAATCGGAAAGTATATACATAATAAAACGTAATAAAAATGGAAACATAAATTTTATAATTACAATTCCTGCTATATTACTTAACGTATTTTCTTTGTTTGTATCTATTTTAAGTGAATCAACTTGGAATTTTTCTTGTTTTCTTCGATATTATTCATGGAAATAATATTCATAAGCTAACTTAAGTTTTTTTTTTGGCAATTTTGGTACTAAAATACTTATATGAATTAGGCCGCTATTACATTGTCATAGATATATGTCAAAGATCTCTGATCAAATCTATGATCAAATATTAAAAAACGCCGTGAGCAGCGGAGCCCCATCACGAAAGTCGAATTTTTCCTTTCATCTTCGGTATTGAATGTCTACAAGCGAAATGTAATTGAAAGTCCACAAGCGATTTGCCATTTTGATGGTTTCAAAACTGATGATGAGTGTCCGGTTGATCGGGGCTTTAAAAAAAGGTTTTAAGTTTTTAAGGGCTGAATCTCAGTAGGGGAGAGCGGGGCTATGCCGTACACTTAAGGGAGAGCTGTAATTGTTCATCTAATATCGAGTATAAAATTATAAGAAAATTAGCAATATATAATTTGGACAATTGGCTACTGATTTCACACAAAGAAATTTGAATTATTCCACTGTTTACATATTTAAATTAAATTACAAAAAAGTGTCTCTGTACGAAATAGCCCCGGGGGTCGGAACTATTCCGTACGGTAGGAGGGGCTATACCGTACAGTAAAAAAATCATCTTGTTAAGGAAGTAAATAAGAGTAATGCAATAAATTATTGTAAAAAAATCATCTTGTTAAGGAAGTAAACAAGAGTAATGCAATAAATTATTGTAGAAAACACATTTTTTATTATTTATTGTCGACTCAACTAAGAAACAACATAACGTAACTTGTATTATCGGTATATTTAGTTCAGCTTATAAAAGTATAAAAAGTGTTAGGTTAACTTTTATCAAAAAAAGTGATAAATTTTAGAGAACGAAAGTATTTTATTTAAAGTTTATACATTTAAACAAAAATCACAAGTAAAATTATTTGCAGACTCGGCAGACTTTATTGTATTTCCTGCATCAACTACAATTTATTAATGTTACAATATATTAAACCATTTGGGGCTAAGTCGTACACTTCTGTACCGTTTAGCCCCATCCTATACCTTGTGGGAGTTTCATAACCTAACCTCAAATTCCGTCGCCTAACTAGTCTTCACTAGTGATCAAGAGAGAGCTTAAGGAAAGCAATTTCTCATGATCTTATCGCTATTAGCTCATAAGTAAAGGTTCTCTACCCAACTCTTATTTGTCAGTGCCCCAAAATTATAAGAGAAATAATAAAAGCAAGTTTTTTCACCGTCATATTGGCATTTATACGCACAGCGGAACGAACTCAATCCTGTGATTTTCCGCGGTCAGGCGCTAGGTTGCTACAACGATTGGACTTGTGTAGCTTGAAATCTAGACACGAAAAATGAGTGTACGGTTTAGCCTCGCTGTAGGGTATAGCCCCGCTCTCCCCTAAATTTCAATTTTATACCGATAGCAGTTAGCAGGAAAAAAGCCAACACAATTCGTACGAAAGCATTCCTACCCATGCTTATCCGCCAATTGCCTTTGTGTTTTATTTTTAAGTATTAAAAAAGGACCTTAAATAGTAGACTAGAAGGCCTTTATGAAGGTATTTTTTCTTTCCAAAAAAATCCAAAATTTCTATTTTATAAATAATAAAAATTCAAAATTCCTAATTTATAAATAAACAGTGACTTTAATAACATTTTCAAATTACTTAATATGTATGTATTTCATTTGTTAAAAAATTGTATTCATTTTTTTTAAATTTTTTAAAATTACTATTCGCCTACTTGTATTTAGAATAAAAGTAATGCATTTAAAACACATTTAACAATAGCATTCAATTCCGATGTAAAAATGGAAGAAGTGGGGGGAAAAGTAATGTGGACTCCCTAAAAGGTACTAGCTGGATACTAACTGAATACACGTACAAAATTTCAGCCTTCTAGGTTTATTTGGGGAGATTTTGACCCGAACAAAACTGTTAAAAAACAAGAAAAATCATGTTTTATTAGGTATAAAAATGGTGGGGGTAGGGGTTAAACGTCGAGACCCCCAAAAGGCAACCCCTTGATACTAACTCAATCCGAACACAAAATTTCAGCCCTCTAGGTTTATTTGGGTGACCTGTGCGAGTGGTACAAACTTCGAAAACGTCGAAAATGCATGAAATTGTAGCTTAAAAATGAGGGGGGTGGGGGTAAAATATTAAAACCTCCAAAAAGCACAACCTAGGTACGAACTTTATCAACACACCAAATTTCAACCCTCTACGTTAATTCTGGGGGGCTGGGGGCCTGTTAGATCCAGCGAAAATCGTTTTTCCCCCCTCTACTCCCACCAGATCATCCTAGGAAGCTGAATTTTGGATATGTTGTAGATAATTGACCGAAACATTATTTAAAACCGGTTTGGAAAAGTTTAATTGCTTTTCCGCCCCCCACCACCCCCTTAAAGGTCGGGTCAGAAAAAAAATTTGCCCAAAATTTGACCCCACTTTGATAGTATGAGGTGCCTCGAAAATGAGCCCCATTTACCAAATTTTATCTCTTAACTTCCATAGGGAGGCCCTACACAAATTAAAAGGTGGCGGGAATATATATATATATATATATATATATATATATATATATATATATATATATATATCAGACATTTTTTTTTCTACATATTCGTGTTCTACGGGTCCGAAAACGGATAGCGCCCCTACTCTCGCCTCTCGCAGCTCTTATCGTATAGACTGTATAAGTCTAATTTTTCGGAGAAAATTCGACTAATAAGTATCTTTAACTATGGTTACAGAAATATTATATTATAAAAGTGTACTTATTACACTATAATTCTTTGATTAAATAAAACTTTGACATATATCTATGACAATGTAATAGCGGCCATAGTACCTACCTCATAATAGGGAGTAACGTGTCACTTTTAGTTCCAAGAGACGAAAATCAGAATTTTAAACCAATCAGGAAACAGTATTTTCAGAACATCACCAATTAGCAAGCGACATTATGTAACGTATAAAATAGCGTTGCTAGGCAATTTAAAATAATTAGCAAATTTAAACTTGTAGATAAAGGCAAACAGTTATCTACAATATTGTATTATGTAATTTAATTGATTTGTCCAAAGTATACTTGATGGAATATAATTTCATACAATTTGAATGATATTTAAACCAATTTCTTCTTAATTTTTATAATTCTAAATTACCGGAAATTACAAAAATATCTAAATCCCTCGTTTGAATTGTTGTCAAAGGATCTGTAAAAGCCCAAGGGCAATAATTCACACGAGGGAACAAAAAAAACCACTTTAATTGAAAAGTTTGGTAGTAGTGGATAATGTAACGTGTAGTTGCATTTAACTAAAGTATTGACTAAAACTAATAAGCTGGTTGAAAAAATGTTTGAAATACGTTAAAAAATAATATACGTCAAAATATTGTATTTGTAAAAGATAAAAATTTCAAAATTGTCGTATCCGTAGTAATTAACGTATTTATTATCCAACAACTCTGACAAAAAAGTAAAGGGAATAAAATTTTGAAAAAAATATGATTGGTTAAAAGAGATAACAAGGATAAAAAAGCAGCTTGTACAGTGACAGTTCAATTTACTTATCTCCCTCACACAAAAATGTGACAAACTAAGTCGGATTTACATAGCTAAAAAAAACTTCATAATTCAAAAGGTTAAATGAATGTACTTATAAAATTTTTAAAACTATTGAATTAGATTATATTTTAACATTTCTAAATCGTATTTTGTATTGCCATATTCTATTTTGAATTGGAAAGTAATATTTTTATAAATGTTGCTGCAAGAGGGCAGTTTCATACTGAAAATAATTTATTTCATTTTTTGCTATAGGTAAATCCAACTTGTAAAATTTTATTAGGTTTACTTTTTTTGAGAGTTGTCGAATAATCAGCTTCATAAAAGTTCATTAAAAAAGTCTCTTCGCTCTATTTGCAATCTCGTAGCAAGATGACGTTACACTATCAAATAAAATAGAACTATCTGTGTAAAGTGCAACTTTCAAGTCCCGTAACTTTGTTAGTTTTTGAGATACCTTAATTTTTCTTTTATTCTTTTCTTTGATTTTGTCTTTAAAACTTTTATTTCTACCCGTAAAAAAAAAATTGGTAGACATCTCCATTCTGTGGCATATATATATTAAATTATCAAACCATCAAATTATTACTACCAAGTTTTAATTTTACTTACTTTTTCCGTTTAAGGTAACACCCTTTCTAGCTTATTACAACCTATTTTTCGTAGACATTTTTAGGTGGTACAATTTGGAGTTCATGATTAAATAGAGGTACGCGGATGGAAAAGTTTGAAAAATACTGGTTTATACGTTTTATGAGATACGAATATCAGTATTAAAATTTTTTAAAACCCGGTAGTGCCTACTACATATATAAATATTTTTTAATATATTTCCTACAATAAGTTTGCTTAATCATTAAATTTATAGATTTTCTTTGTATATACAATGAAAATCAACCACAACCTCTTTTTCGTTGGATATAGAAGCTGATAATAAACCTACCTATCTGCCTGTCTAGGTATCTAATCATACTTAACTATCTACACTAATACTAAATACGAATAAAGGAATTCTGTTATTCATGAATGATCAAAAAGCAGCCACTTTATCCCCATATCCATGAACCCACAAAACGTTATGTTACAGAAATTTATCGTTTTGATATAAAGTAACTGAAATATTTTCTATACCTATGGAATTAATAATAACATATCAAAACCGTAGGGAAAAGGTATTAACCAAGTCAGTTTAATTTCTTAAAAATATAATCGATAGGTAGATGTATATCGGACAAGTACATTCATTTATTACAGACAACTAACATAAAATGCTGTATCACACAGATTCATTTTATACAAAACATAGCAGCTAAGATTTCAAAAATTTTAAAAAGAGCTATAGTTTTCTTCATTTTGTAAGAAAGGAAACTATATTTTATGAATCAACGCTTTATACCATTTCCCAAAAAGCGTTATCTCTTGACGGCACAATCTTGACATTTTTTTGACAATCGTGCGTAGTTTTTGGCAGTTAAATATCTTTGACACATTTACTTTAGTTTACTATTTTAAGAGCTCGGTAAATTTTTGGCAATTTTTAACAATTTTAATGCAGCAGGTACACATAAAAATTACCCTGTATATAGTCAATAGCCTATTCTATAATAGGCTATTGACTATGTACAAAAAAACGAGGAAAGGGAACTAATTTGTAACAGGTGTTTTATTGTTTCATATATTCAGTTGTACCCCACAGATGATAAATTAGCAAAGTGCTATTAAATTTAAGCGTGGGTTTTTACGAACGGCGTAAACTTATCGATTCTTAAGTTTTTTAACTATAACTCAAAATCTATGCATTTCTCGTAAATACACATGATATGGTTTTTTGTAGAGAATTAAATTTCCTATCGAAGTGACACTTTATGAACTCAAAAAACTTTTTTCCCAACAAAATAAGTAAATGAAACTAAAAAAAGCGGAAATTTCTCAGTTTTTTTTATTTTTTTTTATTTTAATTTTTGTGCAGCACTTCTTTCTGAGTGAATTTAGGTATATGCATTGGTTCACAAAAAAGAAAGCTGATGCAATTCCCGTAAGAATGGTGACCGATAAGAATATTTCCAACAAAAACTTACTGAAATATAGTCGTTCAAAGTTACCTACTTTTTTACAATTTTATACCTTACTTTTTACTTTTATACCAAGTTATTAGTAACTTTTACACGGAAAAATTATTTTTATTCAGTACAAAAATTGTTTCAGCTTTATCAGAGATGACGATAAAAGTATTTGTTAAAAATTTGGATACTCTTATGATGTTAGGTATAAAAAAAATTTTTAATATGGTACTAATTTATTATCTTACTAATTTTTTTTTAAATTACATATCTATCATATTTTTCCCATAATGTTTTCGAATTCAGTATCAATATCTTCATCAACATCGTTTTAGACATTTTCTTCCGTAACTTCATGAACATCCGTTTTCACAATTTAGGCCAACACATTCTTTGCAGAACATGAAGCAGCTTATTACTATAATTTTTTACAGCCACAATTTCGGTGACAACTTTTTATACATCTGCAAGCTATTTTCTCCAATAAGTTCCGCAGTGCAGGAGGTTTTGTTGTTTTAATTGGCACTAATGAAGATATTGCTACTGAATTCGAAAACATTATGGGAAAAATATAATAGATATGTAATTTAAGAAAAAAAAAACTTAGAACAATTATAAATTAGTACAATATTAAAGTTTTTTTTATACCTAAGATCATATGAGTATCCAAATTTTTAACAAATACTTTTATCATTATCTCTGATAAAGCCTAAATAATTTTTGTACTGAATAAAAATAATTTTTGTGTGTAAAAATTACAAATAACTTGACATAAAAGTAAAAAGTAATAAAATTATAAAAAAGTAGGTAACTTTGAACGACTATATCTCAGCCAGTTTTTATCGAAAATATTTTTATCGGTCACCATTCTGCGGGAATTTCATCAGCTTTCTTTTTTGTGAACCAATGCCAATACCTAAATTCACTCAGAAAAAAGTGCTGCACAAAAATTTAAAAAAAACGCCCGAAATCATGTGCATTTACGAAAACTCCATAGTTTTTGAATTATAGTTAGAAAACTTAAGAGTCGATAAATTTACGCTGTTCGTAAAAACCCACGCCTAAATTTAATAGCACTTTGCGAATTTTTCACCTTTGTGGTACAACTGACCATATAATATAATAAAACACCTGTTACGAATTAGTTCCTTATTCAACTACATTGTCAATAGCCTATAAATATTAAGGAATTTGTCATAACGTCCAATCTATCTGGTCTTTCAGCGTAATTTATTTAACACGTTAATGGTGGTCGGTGATCGGGCATTGGGCAGAGCTCAGTTGATACACTCTTTTCACAACTAATACACCAATACATAAACAGCTGTAGTTTGCTCTCTGTCTAGGCACTATGGGTACAATAGGTCCAGTAGCTATCACAGGTCTGCTGTACAATACATAATATATTATGGAGGATTACTCCAATACCTACCAACGGTGCTTAGACAAAGAATTAGTGTACACTTTATATATAAGTATTGACGCCATAGATATACTAGATTAAGCGTACATATAAAAATCTGTTGTCAGTAGTAAGCCAAATATGCAACAGATAAAAGACCACGCACACACACAACACAGAACACACAAAACTCAGTGCACATACATAACATAGGTAGAGATTTTCCATCCTTTTTTGGCAACACTGGTTTCGCTAGTGTATAGGTAGCAATTATTCAGGTTTCACTTCATGTCGTACAGCGTCCATGATCGTAAAAATTTGTAAAATTGTTAAGGCTTTTTTTGAGGAAGAACAGTTTTAAAACTAATATTTTCTAAAATATTAACGGAAACATCATAAAAAGTATTAAAATTGTGATTTAAAAAATTATTTTACTTTTTTTTTAGAAATTTTAATGTATATGGTTCCAACAAATTAAAATTCTACCTCGGCGAATCATTGAGTAAATAATAAATTGTGTACTATACAATATTTTAATTTTAAATAATGTGAAATACTTACACAAGTACAATTTATGAACAAAAAGAATTAAGTGCACTGTAATATACTGTGTACTGGGCTGTAAGTCTTGACCTAGATTATGATTGCATGTTATGTAATATTTACATAGGCACTATATTATAAATTCATGTAAAGTTTACCATTAAACTACCACCATGTGCTTCGTATAGTGGAATGTTCTCAAGACAATTGTATCCGCTCTTACACTACAATAAAATTGTAAGCATACATGGAAAAAAATTATCTTTATTTCAAAATAGCTAGTAGATATCGTCAGAAAATTTTTTATAATGACTTTATTATTGTGAAAGTAAAAAGAAATGATTAAATATTACAAATATGCTAAACTAGCATTTACTCGCAGCTTCGTCCATGTGGTGTTTGAAATTATGACATTAAGTTAATAGGTATATATAGCAGAGTATACTTATTCCGTGTTACTACTAAGAATTGTTATTTTTTCTTGAAAATAGAATGCCTCCCTGGGAGAAACGTAACCTATAACCCGCTGTACCGCTTCGTGCAAAATTTTAAGTTGACTGGTTAAGCTAATGGGGTATACTTATATAGAAAAAATTATAAGATTCTAGAAATTAAAGAAAAAATGCGGCAATTGAATACTAAACCACAGAATGACTGGAATAATATTGCAATTTTCGAAGCAAGAACGGTTTATGGAAATTATTGATAAAATTCTTTAAATAAAAAGCGCTAATTATTACCCTTGTTGAACGCTTCCAACCTATAGTCTCGTAATAAGTATGTTGAGAATTGTAATTAATTTGGATTTAAATTTAAATATTGCCGCCATCACACACGTCATCAGACGTCATCATCACTGCACTGGTGTGTTTAGTAGTTATGATACCAACAACACCAGTTACCTAATCAAACAGCAGATCTATGTATATCGAACCGCACCACTTCATAGTAGTCAGTTACATACAAGAGATCGAACACAGCAGTCGATCAGACAAGTCAAATGGATCCCGCCAAGTCAGCGGTACATTGACAATACAACACATAGCAACACATTTCATTTGTTCATATATTCATACATGTGCTTTTTGTATTTTCATAATTACAAACATTGTAATTCAAAGTTTCAAATAAACAATTTATTTTGTGACAGTCACAGTAGTGAAACCGACAAAAATCACAACAAAGTACAAACAAAATTTGTTACCGATTCAAACTTATGCTTACCGTAATCTAATCATAACCCCCTTAATTCATTTGTCAATTTTTTCGAAAAGATCGACATCGTCATATTATTCTATTTGAGGTTTATTTACACTATGACTATGATAGGGTGGAATCACCTAATGTCGGCCGGTGCCCTAAGGTTGGCCACTGGTTGCTTTTTTTAAATAATAACGCTTTAAAAAGTAAAAAATTCTTGACAAACATAGAAATTTCAGTTCGCGAGAACCTTCTGTTTTTATATGTTTATCAAGCATTTTTTTTTATTTTTTAAAGCCTTATTATTTAAAAAAAAAAGCAACAAAAAAAGCAACCAGTGCCCAACATTAGGGCACCGGCCAACATTAGGCGATTCCACCCTATATGAAAATTTAAGCAAAGTATTACGGAAAAAGTTTTCATAATTTATCCAAAAATTGTACGATATTAAAAAAATACACTGCTAAGGAGTGTAGCACACGACTTCTTGTAACATGCTTGTATAAATCAGTGAGGCACCCACAACTAGGCCCCAACTATTCTCAAAATATATTGAACGACATTAGTGAAATATCAACATTTAATCCACGTTTCTACATATGGGTTAAACTCCTAGGATACTACCTAAGACACAAAAAACAGACGGACGTACAGGCAAATCGACAGATCCAAAATGTTCAGATAGCTCTAAAACATGAAACGTGAATGGAGGAAAAATATTTTTACTTTACAAAAGTAATTACAATGCTTACGCTACCTTTCTAAACTTGGAAGCAAAAAAAAACTTGAAACTACATTTCGATTCTAAAAATCAAAACTAGAAGCTGCGAAGATAGCACATAGACTTATTAAAGTTTTAAACTTTCTAAACAGACAGTTTTTTTAAAGTTTGACGTCCATGGTCGACGAAAATCTATAAATCTATGATAAAAATTTAGAAATATGTATATAGATACTAAACATAACGTATTTTACACTATCGAAGGCTACAGTTTAAAGAGTTTTCAGTTTTTTATGAAAATGAATAAGATATTGAAAGAAACATTTGGTAATAAGAGCTCATCAGAGATATATTTTCCATTTTAAATATATTTTATTCAATGAATTTCAACTAAGGTCTCTCACGATTCTTAAGATTGGAATAAACTAATTAGATGGAAGCAGTATCAAGATGGAAGCCATTTTTGCCGCTTAGAGTTTGGATACAATTCATCTGAACCAGTTATTCATTCTATTGATTTAACTATCGCACATGCTAAATAACAACCAATCTTTTCTTTTAGAGTCACACAAAACATCACAACAGAAGCCTTCTAAATATTTCTCCAATTTCGTTACCATTGTTACAATGCATGAATATCCTGTTATTCACTTTTCTATCCTATCCTTATAAAAAAGAAAGAAAAAGTTTTAAATAATTTATATCGTCTATAAAGTGATAACCAATAACTGATACCAAACTTTCAAATTAATATTTTCCCACTAACAATAGATTTATCCTGCGACCCAAAAAAAGTACACAGACAATCCGAAAGACACACATACACGCATCTTAAACATATAGAAATATCTATAATCGTATTTGAATACGAACATATTACATTAAATATGAAATGTCCTGCGGGATGAAGTTTATTTCCAATTCTTGACACGTTTAAGGTCGATACGCGAATAGAGGAAAAAGTTGAACTCGAAATTGTAAACGCATTGAATAAGAATAAGCAAATCAAACGTTCTCAACGATCGTCGCCATTCGATGTCGAAAATGATGGCATCAAAGATAGCAACAAATTTTATATTTGTACGTTATATAGGTATGTCTAACAGTGACGGTAGACAGATTTAATTTTATTGTAATCAATACACCACATTAAATCAAACTGTATATCTGATTGAATATTCAAAAGTTCCATAACGAAAAACATAAAAAGTTTTTGAAGTTTTTGGTGAAATAAAATTTTTGTTTTTTAAGAGATTATCTATTTAAAACATATTTCTGTTTTATATTTAAAATAAAATACTTTTAATATAAAAGTGTATTTGATACTTAAATGAGTGAGCAGTTTATATACGACAAGTTAAAAAAAATACTCCTGTCGCAGCATCTGCATAACATAGCGAATTTCCAAATATTGGGCACTGGCGGATCTCATCTAAGACCTGTATCCATTTAAAATAGTTTAATTTTCTAACAGTGAAAAATTTTCAAAATCAGTTGGGTAAGTTGAAATTGTTGTTAAGTCAGTTAAGTTGAGCGCACGATCGTAATGAGTGCGCTCATTCACTTGAGTGGGAAATCGATAATCCCACACATACTATTTTTTATTACGAATTTCACATAGGGAAAAGTAGTCGAATACCGACCACTTAAGAAGAATGTTCTAGTATAGGCTGGTTTTCAAATATTTTTATTGAAAAAGTACAAAAATAAATAACTTGTCATCTTAGATAACAAACGCATTTAACAGAATTTAAATACTTTGAGTTGTCATTTTATTAATCAAGAAAGAAGAACAGCTTGTCAAAGTTGCACTACCTTATACTGTACGGGTAATACCGACCACTAGTACGGGTAAAACCGATCATACTAAATAAAGTTTTCTGTTGGCTTAATTCTGCCAGAAACATATTCCCTGTTCTTATTAATTACGCTGTATACCGTGTATTAAAGTGCATTTAATACACTGAAAACAAATATTATCATTATTTTTACCATAATATTGGTATATTGAGCATTTTTCATTTTTATTACACAGACCTGATTTTTGAAAATTGATTTTCTGTTTAACAACTTTATTTGAGTTTTTATTATTATGCTTTTGTTTCCTTTAAAAATGAATATAACCAATGTCTTTGAATGAATATAAAAAAAAACCCTTTTCTTTGTTAAATGGAATTCGAAAGCTTGTTTTCTGGGCATATTTCTAAGCTAGTCGCCGTACAATATATAGAGTTAGGTCATTAAATATTTTGGACATAGCAATTAGATGTTCTGTTACTTGTTAGGTTAACAAAAAATGCTTAAGATAACGTAAAAAATAAAATACCTGTTTTGCATGATGGTTTTGGATAATTACAAAAAATATTAAACTACCTAATATTAAATTAATTAAAATATAGCAACAATTATTATTTATTTTACATGCATGAAAAATTATAACATTTGACATCAATTTAATTTTCTTTAAGTAACTCTGCATATAACTGCCGTTTGTAGTAAGTTCTATCTATAATATTAAAGGTAAAATACTAAACGGCTGACTTAATATCGTTTAGATCAATTCGATATTTCGAGGTAAAACAGAGTGGTCGGTATTACCTTACTGGTCGGTATTCGACTACTTTCCCCTACTTTTTTATATTATCATTACTATTTTTTATTACTTTTTAAAATAATATTTTTGAGTGTTTGTCTTTTTTTTTCTGATTAAAATATTGTTTAAATTACTTTGTTCGTGGTTTCTATAGAAATAATTATGAAATATTTATTAAATGAAAAATCAAGAGGCCGCTTTGTGTTTTGATTAAATTTTGCGTGTTTTATTGTCAATTAAATAACTTTTATGCACGCAAGAAAGTGTGTGGGAAGAATACAGCGGGCAAACAGCTATTTTGGGTACAAAAATGTGTGCGCCAAATTAGTACTTCTCCTGCAGGAGTAATAAAAAACTATTTTAACATTTGTGTAACAAATGTAGCAATAAATAAAATAAATGATCACCACTCTTTATTTTCGAGCAAACGTGTTTGGCTCTCCTGCCAAACACGTGCTAAATTCAATTCCTTCGTCCTCTAAACGCGTACGGGTTTGTAACGCACATTGTTTTTTCAAAAACGTGTTCAGGGAAACGCTATGATTAGAAGGTTAGTCATTAGCGCTGGCAGCCAACACTAATAGCCATAAAGGTCACACATTTGAGCCTAGTAGAAAAATTGCCACAGAGGGTCTGGTGAATAAAAAAAAGTAAATGTTTATCTTTAGATTTTTTGAAGTGAAAACTCGCGTTGGAGAGAATATAATATTACTAGCTCAAATCATGTATGGGCTCGCGAAACTCATGTATGGGAAACATTTAATTTATTACAACAAATTCAAATACTCGATATGATTAAAATTCATAGTAGCGAAAAAGGAATTCTGGACTGATCGGAGAAGAATAAAAATATCTAAGCATGATTTATTGTTTTTTGAAATTCAGTGAAAAATAGCAGAGTTATAAGTATTCATTTAATTTTATTTTACCTACTTATTATTATGCCACACAAACTTATTTAACTAGTTGATTTGAATTAACCTAGTTACTTGCGTAGGTGATAAAGCGTAGTTCGCATATAAGTTAAAACATAAGCTGTAATAACTCAAAAAATTTGAACCTAATAATGTCAATTTTTTGATAAATCAGTTTTTATCTGAAGATGGTGAGACCAGAGGTGAAGAATTAGGCCAAGAAGAAAAAGTGAAGGTGTTTTTAAGATGTGTCAGAAAATACTGGATTTTCTTGTTGGTAAAAGTTCTATCATTTCTTGTTCCCAATCATTTAATTTAATTTGCTTATTGACTATAATGCTCACATAAGTTTTTTTTTTTTCACTACCGCTTTCATTCTTCGTAGTTCTTTTTCTATTGGGCAATAGAAAGTATTTTGTCAATATTTTGGTAATTCAAGCTTTTATTACGTTTGCAAAACTATCCTTCTAATCATCGCGTTCCCTTGAACACGCGTTTGGAAGAACAGTCTGCATTACAAATCCTTGTGCGTTTAGGGGATGGGAGACTTGAATTGTACACGTGTCTTGAGTGTTACAAAATCGTAGGGATTTCGAGGCAACGGTTCCTCCTAATGAACACGCAAACGGAAATACGCCTAAACACACACACACATATATATACATATATATATATATATATATATATATATATATATATATATATATATATATATATATATATATATATATATATATATATATATATATATAAAGTGTAAAGAGTGCGTATCTACATTAGACCACTTGCCGGTAGTAGATCTGCCGCATTGTTATTGGGCGATTCCTTGCTTTCCGTTAGTCGGACAAAGTATTTATCAAAGAGGTAGCTGCTAATCAGGTTCCTGCGTTCACTGACTGTAAATTTTTAAATTGCCTACATTTGTCAGGCGGAATTATCCAATGCTAGTTACGCGTATTTGCACTATCCCCGACGATATATATATATATATATATATATATATATATATATATATATATATATATATATATATATATATAATATATATACATATATATAATATATATATATAATATATATATATATATACATATATATATATATATATATATATATATATATATATATATATATATATATATATATATATATATATATATATATATATATATAATATATATATATAAATTTTAGTGAAGGTGATTTTCGGGTTCTAGACACTCCAAAACAAATTTCTGCCATAGTCCCGAACTCAGAGCTTACCATAATAGCTGAATTTCCCGAATGGAAATTCCCTAAAATGTAAATAAATTATAACTATTAATAAGTAAGTAATATTATAGTTGAGAAAATGAGTTTGTTTTTCTTTCCCTGTTAGCTGGTATTTCATGAATATAGTTGACTAGCATTTACTCGCGGCTTCGCTCGCTTGGTAGTAGGATTAAGCGGGTTTTAGCACACACTACGTCCTCAGAAGTATGGGCACATCTTGACCCAAAGGGTCAAGATCATGTTTAATTGAATCATGTTTAATACCATTTTTTTTAACAGTCAGTTGTCGTTATTTAATTGTTTCATTTAGATACATTTTCTCTCGAGAATTAGATACTCTTAAGTCATTGAAGCGTAAAAGCAAATCAAACAAACAAACAAACACTCAATTTCGCATTTATAATATTAGTTAGGATAAGGATTAGGATTTACGCTTTAAAAATAATTTTTAACAATTTTAAAATCACCAGCATACCATACCATATCAGTTCTCACATTTCTAATTGTAAAAGCGACAGATTTCCATTTAAAATTTCTTCCCATATTTCAACCTAAGGGTGAATTTCTAAAACTACTGAAACTTTTGTGTTCAAACCAGTAAGGTAACACCAATTTCCATATTTCTAACTAAAAAAATTACAAATTTCTATGAAAATTTTCATCTCCTATTTTCGCCCCTTAGGGGGTGAATATCCAAAAATCCCTTCTTAGTGCTCACCTACATTATATAAGAAATCCCTGTTCAAAATTTCACGTTTCAAGCTGACAAACATCCATTTAAAGTTTGTTCCCCTGTTTCAACCCCCTAAGGAATGAATTTTTAAAAGCACTGAAACTATTGTGTTCAAACCAATAACCTAACACCAAAAAATTACAAATTTCTATGAAAATTTTCATCCCTTATTTTACCCCCTTGGGGGTGAATTTCCAAAAACCCCTTCCCAGTGTTCACCTACGTTATATAAGAAATTCCTGTTCAAAATTTCATATCTCTAGGTGATAGACTCCGATTTAAAGTTTCTTCTCCTGTTTCAACCCCCTAAGGGATGAATTTTTAAAAGCACTGAAACTTTTGTGTTCAAACCAGTAACCTAACACCAATTTTCATATTTCTAACTCAAAAAATTAAAAATTTCTATGAAAATTTTCATCCCCTATTTTACCGCCTTAGGGGTGAATTTCCAAAAATCCCTTCTTAGTGCTCACCTACATATGTTATATACGAAATCCCGGTTCAAAATTTCACGTCTGTAGGTGACAGACTTTCATTTAAAATTTCTCTCCCTGTTTCATCCCGTTTTAAGGGATGAATTTTTAAAAGCACTAAATTTATTTTCAAACCAATAACCTAACATAAATTTCTATATTTTTATCTAAAAAAATTACAGATGTCTATGGAAATTTTCATCCCTTATTTTACCACTGGGGAGATGAATTTTCAAAAATCCCTTCTTAGTGCTTACCTACGTTATATAAGGAATGCCTACTCAAAATTTCACGTTTCTAGGTCAAGTGGTTTGGGCTGTGCGTTGATCGAACAGTCAGTCAGTTTTGATCTTTATATACAGGATGTCAGAGAAATAAGTCTCATCCTTTTGAGGGGTGACTCATAGCACCCTGTAGACACTAAAACCGCAGAAGTTTTTTCAAAATTCCTGCGTTTTTAGTGTCTACAGGGTGCTATGAGTCACCCCTCAAAAGGATGATACTTATTTCTCTGACACCCTGTGTATAGATTTCTACTGTACATGAATAAATAAATTCAGCGTGGTATAAATGGCATGGCAATATTTGTATACGCCAAATGTACATATAACGCATTGCTGCGATATCGTATCACATTGTTATCTTGTAACATTATGTCAAACTTATATACCACTCCACGAGTATATTTATACAAGCGAAGTTTTTTGAGAGTTGCCATTTTTCTTGTTTCCATAAAATTGTTCAAATAAGAGTTGTATATGCCGGAAAAGCATACTGCTATGGTATTGCAAATATCATAGCTATATGCCTTGTGTTGTCTGGCATATTGTTCAGACAGGAGCTGAGAATTACAAACATAACTGAAAAAGCCATGATTAGATCCTGAGTTAAAATGTTTTTGAATAACGTAAATTTCTATGCCATTTGCCTTCACTGGAACACAAATTTTAAAAGTTTTTTAATTTCTAATTTTTAAAAATCTCTTAAATATACGTTTCCATTTAATAAAACTAGAACTTTGCATCATAACTCAAAACGCTTAAAAACTATAAAGCTCCAGAATATAGCAATTAGTTGCGCATCCATCGGAATCTACTCGCATTGGAACAATTTTTGACTAATTGTAAATCAATAATGTGGCTGTAATAAAACTGGAAACTCCCAAAAGTCAACCTGTATATGTATGTTTACTTGTGATGATATTCTGAATGAATGAGAATAAATTTTTCATTTGTTCCTTATTTGTTACTATATGTAAAAATTGAACATCATATATGTGTATATAATATACATATAAAATATGTATATTGTATCCGCATATATTACGTATGAAGTAAAGTATGATCTTCAATAAAATAGAAAAACTAGTGATTTATGATAATTTCATTTGAAAATATGTAACAAGGATGTATTGGAAAAAAGTTTTGTCATGTTCACTTCGAACATATTTCTGAGGTTGCCAGTAATGTTCTGAGGAAACAGGTGGAAATTATTTTATGTACAGATACTTTGTCCCAAGATTCATGTATCATTCTGAAAAAAATTGTCAAGAATACTACCGTAAATGCGGGTTACTTGAGCCCAGATTTACAAATCATCTGATAATTTCAAAAATTGAGCGTAACTGTTATATTTATTTGGGATATGAAGTTCAGTATATTAATCTATATATGACTATGGTTAGTTTATTATATAATATGGATCTTTTTCTTATAGCTCATAAATTTTATAGCTTTTTAGATTTTGGGCTCAAGTTAACCTCAAGATCGGGTTACTTGTGCCTAAACCTAAATTTCCAGGTGATTTTCATTTGAAAACAGTTTGAGGCCATGTAGGATGTTGGTTACTAATTAAAACATTGTACAAACATATAAGGAACTTTATTTATTTAATACTCTTGTCGCAGCATCCTTCATAACATAGCGAATTTCCGTTTACAAAAATTAGTTTTTCTCGGAAACTAGTTGACATAGAATACTAGTTTAAAGACCTTTTTTGTGTGATATTTCCTCCTCGTTTCAATAGTGTAAAAATTTTTGAATAAGGAGAAATTTTGGAAAAAAGTTAATTTTTTTCACGAAAATTTCCAAAAATAGCATGTTTTGGGGATCGGACGTACCTGGTTAACGAACTTGTCCAACGGTTTGGGACTTTTGGGAATTTCTGCTATACTTTTACAGCATTTTATACCAAAGTTATAATGGGCTCAAGTTACCCTAATTTTAAGTTTATTTTACTGATTTATCAAAACCTTGATTTAAAAAATTAACGAAATAGTTGGCATATGAACATATCTGAATTTAGTTTAGTAATAAACAAAATATTAAAATTATACACTTACCTTCTTTTGTAGGCTATCACAATTATTTTTAAAATCAAAAGTTAGCAACGTAACGAAACATCAATTTCAAACAGAGAGTAAACAACACTTGCCTCACCTCTAGTGCCAATTTTCATAACTACCTAAACTTAAACACCGTAAACATACTGCTGTTGCCTATTAGCTAAACATCTAACTTACTTCTACTATTGAAGAATATAAGTACAAAACAGAAAATAATACTTTTTCCGTTTTGAGCTCAAGTAACTCGCATCTACGGTACCTAATTGTTTTTAAATACGCCTTTCTCGAAATGAATTAGGAAAGATTTCCAAAAATGATAATTACGGCGTGTAAACCTATAAATAGCAAGAGTATTTTGACATTTAATAACTTTAATTAAAAATCACATAGTGATTAAAAAATTATCAAACTGGATCGACTGAGATTCGAACACAAGATCTCTTGGTAACTAGCCAAGTGCCTTGCCTCCTTTAGGCCACACGATTCTTATTCGAGCGCCACTCCAATTCGATAAGCTAAGGGGCAAGGCACCAAGTGCTCTTACCAAGGGCTAGGACTAGTTAGAAGAGATCTTGGGTTTGAGTCCCAGCTGATCTAGTTTGATAGTTTTTCAGTCGCTATGTGATTTTTTATTAACATATGGATTTGGTCATACATACCAAAGAAATCGAATGTTCAAGTTTCAGTTTATTTGAACATTAAGTAAGCATATGAATACTAACATATGTTTCGATACGAACAAAAGTTCGCCATGTGTAGTAATATTTCACAAGCACTCGATAATGTTCAAAATTTAAAAAAAAAATTAATTACCTAATTGTTTAATTAATTGAGTTTGGTCAATTACATTAAATGTTTATTCGAGGCTGTTTCAGCTCAACTCTATTAAGTTCTCAACTGTAATCTAATGTTTACTTTATTGCAAAGTGAGATCTAGTGCCAAAACACAATCACCATGATCATTTTTTTTTATTATATACCTTTTCAATGTGGTTTTATTTGTATATAAAAATAATCCTCATCTGTTGAATTCTGAAAATAGATGATTAAGTTTTTTATTAGTAAGTTCTGAAAAATTACCACAATTACACAGTTAGATAAAGAATTATTTGCAGTTATTTCTTTGGAAATATCATTTTTTGAGTTTTGTAAATTATATGAAGAACATTTCCACTAAATTTCAAAAGAGTAAAAGCCTTATTTAGAAAGTTATGTGAATTTAAGTCACATCGAGTAAGATCTCTCGCTTCCTGTCGCAACACGTAAGTAGTCGTCCCTATTGAGTAATGGTACTGTAGCTACTATAGGTATCCAAGATTAATCCTGAATTTGTTAATTTTGTGTAACTTGAAATATATATCAGGTTTTTTGAAAGAGTGTGATAGAGTGTGGTTGAATTAATCTTGTCAATATTTTGGACATGAATCTCATGGGCCGTAATTAAAGCTTTTATTACGTTTGAAAAACTATCCTTCTAATCATTGCGTTTCCTTGTACACGCGTTTGGAAGAACAGTCTGCATTACAAATCCGTGTGCGTTTAGGGGATGGGAGACTTGAATTTTACACGTGTTTTGAGTGTTACAAAATTGTACGGATTTCGAGGCTACGGTGCCTCCTAATGAACACGCAAACGGAAATACGCCTCCTGGGCATCCGACGTGTCTGGCTAATGA
The DNA here is from genome assembly GCA_035578155.1 of Brachynemurus nebulosus. Taxonomy (NCBI): domain Eukaryota; kingdom Metazoa; phylum Arthropoda; class Insecta; order Neuroptera; family Myrmeleontidae; genus Brachynemurus; species Brachynemurus nebulosus. The sequence continues at coordinate 135,073,802 of JAPWDM010000001.1, read as the reverse complement.
ACTTAGCCAAGCCAATCAGGATTCCAGCTCGCACATCAAATTTCATAAGCATTAAACATTTCGTTTGAGAGTTATCAGTTTTCGCGTACACACATAAACACGTAACACATATATATATATATATATAGATATATATATATATATATATATATATATATATATATATATATATATATATATATATATATATATATATATATATATATATATATATGTATATATATAGACACACATATATATATATATATATATATATATATATATATATATATATATGTGTGTATATATATATACATATATATATATATATAAATATATATATATATATATATATATATATATATATATATATATATATATATATATATATATATATATATATATATATATATACGGGTTTTACCATACACTACGTCCTCAGAAGTATGGAGACATGGTTGAATTAATTGTTGTAAATAAAATAATTTTTATTATTGAATGCTAGGGTATATATGATATATATAATTTGTTTATTCTGGATAGCATATACATCATCAATTTTCTTTCTCTGTTTTGCACAACTTTTCTTATCTTCTTTAATTTTTTTGATTTATGGCAATAATAGCCCTTTTGTAATAGGTACATTTGGTATATATTGTTAAATATATCTATCTGTTTTCGTATGACGTCATAAATATTTTAAAATGTAGTTATTCACGACAAACGATTTTTAATTAATTTTAAATTAGTTGGAAAGAAATGCATACAATTTTTATTGCGATAACTAAAAAAAAAGCTTAACAAACAATACGCCCATTTTTATGCTAATTAGATTGCCATATTTACAATCAAAGTATTATATTTTCCCCTCATGTTTACTTTGAAATGATTTATGTATCTTCCATTTGTGAAAAAAAATTATAAAGGAAGGGTACAAGAAAAAAAATTATACAAATTTTATACAAAAATAAAAACAGAGTTTGAATAGGTATTTGCCTAAAATTTGTTAGAAACCTTAATTGCACGCTTCTTTTACTAGTTTTAGATACTACATCTGTACATGACTTTCTTATACAGTAATCTTATAAATAAAAATTTCTCTCTATATATCATTGTTTACAACGGTAGAACTTATTAACTACAGGACTTATAACTATAGGACTCTTTTCAGAGGAAAAAAATCTATAACCTAAATTAGAATAAATATAATCGACATTAAGCAATTTTTTCGGGAATCACCAAAACTGAAAGGGAAAAAAATTTGTTTACTTCAATTAAAGTTCACTGATGTGGCAATGATAGAAACCAAAATCTTTTCTCCTAGTAATAAGAACGTTTACCTGAAAAAAATTTTTATTCCGTTGCTTAAATGCCAAAAACTTGAAAACTTGTCAGTTGTGATTACTAATGGCTATATGTGCGTGTTTTTTTCTTTTTTTGTTATAAAATAAATTTTTTTTAAAGTGACCTGCTAAAACTTCTTTTGATGCATTTCAATATTAACTCAATATTCTTCAATATTAATTTTGTAATACTTAATTACTCCTTTAATTGGGTCACGTGATTTACTGAAGCCCCAAACTGTGGAACCACTCTTGGATCACCTATTTCATTTATGGAATTTTGCATAACGCAAACAGAGACATAAAATTAAAAATTTTCTTTTTGAGTGGTTCTCACACTACGTAAGTACATATTCAGTAAGTGCTAATCTTACTGAATATGTACTTACGTAGTGTGAGAACCACTCAAAAAGAAAATTTTTAATTTTATGTCTCTGTTTGCGTTATGCAAAATTCCATAAATGAAATAGGTGATCCAATTATTTATCACGTCTTTAGATAACCCTTTTAAAGGAACTTCACTGAAAGAAGTTGATATGAGTCTGATGAGCCATAACATAGAAATATCTCAGGCTGCATATCCGTGAAGGTGTTATATGTAAACTAATAATGTTCACAGTTAAGTTTAGTATGTAATTATCACAATTTAAAATTGTGTGAGTGTAAAATAAAATTTGTACAACATACTGTCGGAACGATCCTAAAATTCATAAACTGTATCTACCAGAAGGAAGCTATTTAATATTAAATAACTAGATTTTCAGATAAAGACTAATAAGAGTTAATATATTTTGGACTGATTTTTAGAGGATATTGTATCTGAGGCATTAAATATATTACACTAATAATAAAAAAATATTTATTTTTCCTATACCCTATATTAGTTTGCAAGCTTTCTAATCACAATAATTAATAGTCCAAAACCCCAATGTAAAAGAATGTAGTTGATTTCTTTATCAATAAAACTCAGAAAGTGTAGTTTAAACAATGACAAAAGTGGTTCCTAGAAACATCCTGCTCGGGCAAATTTCATTTCCGGTACAAGCAGGTTACTTTCTGTTGGGGTAAATATGAGAATACCAACCTGTAGTTGTTCAGTTGTGGAAAATTTTTCCTTTCAGCCAGTGTATATCTTCCTTATAAAATCTTGGTCAAACGTATATTTAGTGGGAATCTAATTTGAGAAAAAAATGTTTTCTTTGTCTACCATCTCGATGTCGAACATCAAATTAATACGAAACAAAGAGTAGAATCGCTCTCATCTAAATAAAGATACAATATATTGATCCGAACAGTCGGTATCCGGTTGCATTGTATTCGATGTATATCCCCTCAGTTAAATTGAGTCCTTTCAGTTTAATTGCAACAAATTTGAGTTGTATAATATGCAAAACTCAGAAAAAATACAGAACTTAAATGTAATATGGTAAGACAATTTGACAAATAAAATAAGTTTAATTTATATTATAACTTAATATCTTTTTATTATAGTTTGGAAAACAGTTAAAATTACCAATAAAAATTTTCGTTTCATTTTTTATCGCGTTTACTTGTTAATAAAAGGTTTTGTACTATTTTTTTTTTCGCTATGATAAAATTTTTCCTATATATTTTTTAAAGCTAGGCTCTCGCTCTGTAATTGAGTACCTAATAAAATAATCTATTATGTTCAAACACATCTGCCCTCACACCTGACACCTGGCCCAAAGGTACTGGCATATAAAAAATCTTAGAACATATTTAATAAATAGTGTATCTTTTATAGTATTCTGTACCAAAATTGGCAAAACGAAACATTTGTCCGGGTGTGACAAGCAATTTTCTCTGAAATCACTCGACGCGAAAATTTGAAACTTAGCACAGAGATAGGGTGTGGTGGCAGATTACAGATGTGAAATTGAATTTTGATTCTGGGAATTAATTTTAGAGGATAACCTGGAAAGTAACAACAAAATTTTTCCCAAAGAGCATTGAGTAGAGTATCAAACGAAACCCTATTAAAGTACGAATTCAGTAATATATGTACCTAACTACATACTTTTCGTCCTTTTTTAGGGGAGGGGACGTAAATCATAAAAATTGCTGTTCCCGACCCCTATTATCAGAAGGGTTGCTCAGAAAAATCTAAAAAAATTAATGAACATTAAGAATGAGGTGTAGATTAAGCGAAAATTATCAGGACTGAATTTCCTTGTACAATTTTCTTGGTATATAAAAATAAAAGTTGGTGACATATTTTGCTTTAATAAAGATGTTGTTGATCAATTGCATTAACAGTATCTATGTTATTTTGGTAATTTTTTTATAAAGTGAGTTTTAGAAATTAAAGAAGTAAGGAATAGCACATAAATCTGTACGGGCAAAATATATTACAATCTCTGTATCTAAATATTATCTATAATAATATTATTTGTAAAATTTTGTTAGGTATCCAGAGAAATAAAGCAAATTCAATCTATTCAAAGAAATTCACAATAATATTTAAATAATTTTCTGACTTGCAATATTATCTAATACAATTTTTATAATTAATAGTACTGCTAAAAATTATTATTGAAAAAAAGAAAAAACAGAGTTTCTTAGTACATTTACTCCATTCAGTAAATATCACTGTGCGTTTGTGATAAAGGTAAATAGACCAAAATAACGATACCATCATGTTGAAACCGAAAAATATGGTTTGTTTTAGAAACAAAATGTATTCATTAGAAAAAATATTTCAGCCACTTTCATATAGTATTATATCAAATTTATAAAAACAACTGATTGTAAGGAACACTGTTTGCACAAGTACAACTTACCTTTGACGACTTGTTTAGGTTTTCGAAGGGCGTGTCATTAATAACAAAGAGGGAGGAAACACTGGGCGTTTATTTTAATAAAAACTTTTCTTAGCTACTTTATTGAAAATATTAGACATCTCCTTTCAACTAATTACGAAGTAATTACTTAAACGTATGTCGTAGATAATAAAAATATGCAGGGATTATGATGTCATATAAAAAAGAATATAAATATTTAGCTGCAAGGATGTTATGTTTTTTTTTACTTAAGGGTCATTATTGCAAAAATGTTCAGAAAGTAGAGGAAGACGAAAAATAGACAAGGAAAGTTATGACGTATATGCTATCCAGAATAAACAATCTATACATATAATATAGCAACTTAAAATGAGCCTACGTGTAAATATATTGTGGTGCTCCTTTTCACAAGATGTCACAGACAAACCATCCATCAAAGAATGTTTAAATTGGATATTTGATACACATTGGATATTTGATACACTCAGAACTTAGATACGAAGTTAATCGGTGTACAGAATGAACCAAATGGTTTCTTTCTCAAATTCGATGACCATGTTACATGTGAAAACATCCTAGAAAAATTAAACGGTAAAAGCAAGATAACGGTAAGATAAAGAAAACGGAGAGATAACTAGAATCAAAATCGAGCATGCTGGACTTAGTATACGACGGGTACGAATCCTACGCCTGCCTTTCGAATTACATAATACCCATATTCTCGAAACACTATCAACATACAGTGATGTTTTAACTATTCAAGACGAATATTGGTCAAGCGACTACGCAGTAGGCAGTACCAAAATAAAGAGCGGAAACCGCGGAGCACGAATCAAATTAAAAAAGCATATACCATCGTTCCTATACGTACAAGGATATCGTGCTATGATCACGTATGAAGACCAACCAAAGATGTGTTCATACTGCGGTAGCAATGAACACCTGATCGCCGTGTGCACGAAGCGTCAACCCAAGAATGGCAACTAAATATATAGTAACATGCTAGCCGGAACCCACGAACCGCAAGAGCAGACTCAAGAAAACCAAAGTATTCCACCAACAACCAATGAAAAAATGGCTATGGAAACAACCGCAAACTCACAAATTGAAGAAATAACCAAACAAAATAAACGGCCCATATGTCCTCCACAAGCGAAAATATCAATGACTCAGATGAAAAAACTAGTCGTCAAAAACCCCAGAAAACAGAAAAAAGAACAAAGAATGCATACTCTACATGAATTTGAAAAATCAAGAAAAAAAGAGCTTTTGGGGGCTTTTTGGAAAATCACGCGCTGAATTAAAAATTTCGAGAAAACCATTAATGTTAAGTGTGCCTTTTACAGTTCAGTATATCCACAAAACCCCACCGAGTTTCAATTAAATCCATCCAGCCGTTTTTTTGTTTCATTCGACTGAATTTTTGAGAAAATTAAAGGATCATTTTTTACTCTTAAACTTTCATAATCTTGAACAAAATGAAAAAAAAATTTTTCTCAGCTTTTTTCACATTTTTATCAACAACAGTATTTAAATTTATAAAAAAAAGAAAATTTCTTAAAAAATTTTCAAAAAAAATTCTTTCTTACGAATTTTTTTTTAAAATTTTTCAAAAATTTTCTTGAAACATTTTAGAAAAAAACTTTTTTTGAAAATTTTTTATTATTAATTTAAATACTGTTGTTGACAAAAATGTGAAGAGCAAAAAGATGAGTAAAAAAATGATCCTTTAATTTTTTCAAAAATTCAATCAAATGAAACAAAAGACGGCTGGATGGATTCAGTTGAAACTCGGTGGGGTTTTTGTGGGTATACTGAACTGTAAAAAGCACACTTAACATTAATGGTTTTCTCGAAATTTTTAATTCTGCGCTTGATTTTCCAAAAAGCCACCAAAAGCTCTTTTTTTCTTGATTTTTCAAATTCATGTAGAGTATGCAAAAAAATTTTTTTCTGGAGAAACAATGGTTAATCCTTCTAGAGAATTTATTCGAGTTTTCGAAACACACCTGCAATTTTCTGTGTGATCATTGGTTGCTGAGATATCGATGGTCAAAGACGAAACGATCCTTTTCCATTCAAAGTCCGATATCTCAGCGACAAGTGGTCGTATAAAGGTCTAAGAAAAGCAAATTAAAGCTGAATGAACAAGTTATCCGGTCTATATGGTGGTTAAGTCGGAAAACTTTTTTTCCAAGTCCGTGGACCAAAAAAAGAAACCGAAAAAATTTCGGAAATTTTTTTTCAGTGTACTTATTAGGATTGAGCGATACACGTTGCTTTGAAAATTTTTTTATTACTAGATCTGAAAACTAGAAAATTCCAGCTTTAAATTGCTTCGACTCCGACACGACCATTTTTCACGAAGATACAACCATTCGAAAAATCGCTAAAAATTTGGAATTTTTTTTTTGACTTTTAATTTTTTCCGCTAGTGTATTAAAAACGAACGAGGAGGACAAATTATATTGCAAAAAACCCTCAAAAAGTTAGAAGATTGGTCATACAAAACTGGTTTTTCCTTTTCAATTGATAAAACTAAATGCGTGCTATTCTCTCGAACAAAGAAAAAACTAACAATAATTAATGAAAAATTTTTTTATCAAAACCTACAATTTTCAAATACGGCAAAATTCTTAGGGATAACATTCGACAGACACCTCACCTGGGTACCACATCTCAAAGAATTAAAGGCAGACTGCCTCCGCAATATGAAACTTATAAAAGTCATTAACAACAGAAACAAAGGCGCTGACAGAAAAAGTTTAATGTCAATATACAAAAGCAAAATACTAAGCAAAATTGCCTATGGCAGTATAATTTACTCCTCAGCCAAAACTAAGCACCTACAAGTATTAGATCCAGTACATAACATGGGATTAAGATTGGCTATTGGGGCAATAAAAACTTGCCCCATAGAAAGTATATATTGCGATGCAGGAGAATTCACACTCAATCAATGGAGACTATATATTGCGGTAAGATACGCGTTCCAAATCAGAAGTATGCCAGAACACCCTAACTACAACTTGATCACAAATAAACAACGGACACAAATTTTCACCATAAAAATGGGATATCCTCGACCCCTTTCCGCTAGAATTAGAATATATCTAAAAGATATATAAAAAGTAATAAAAAGTGTAGACCCCTCGCAACCCCGATGGAAATCAAAAATCAAGATCGAAATCATAAGAAATTTAACACACCTCTCAAAAGACGACACGCCTTCACAAATATATCAACAATACTTTCAAGAGATAATAAATTCGTATTCCAATTACAAAATTCTTTACACAGACGGCTCAAAAAGTAAAAATGGGGTGGGCTACGGTATCTTCTCGGACACCACGAACATAAAAGTTAAACTTCATCCATGTTGCAGTTCATTTACAGCTGAACTAATGGCAATTTGTGAAGCTCTGAAATTTATAAAATCATCAAATGAAAAAAATTATATCATTTGTACAGACTCCATGAGTGCGATAAACAGTCTAAATTCCAAAACAACAAATGCCATTATTTTAATTATAGAAAAGACGGAGCATGAACTACTGGAAAATAGTAAAATAATTAAATTCATGTGGGTCCCAGGACCTCGTAGAATTTCTCGCTCTTTCCGAATCCGAGGTCAAAAATACGGGTTTCCATTTTAAAAAAACAAAGTTGACCTCCAAATTTTGGTCAAGGTCATGTTCAAGGTCAAATTCGAGGTCATTTTCTAGTTCCCCATTTCATCCCAGGTAACTTTTGTCCGGGTTATTTTTCGATAAAGTCAATATTAACTGAGATTTTCAGCTGTTCCGCAACTTTATAAACGCTCTGTATAGATGTAATAAGGTGATAAAAATATGATATCATTTACATATTATATTTGTTGTTATTTTTAACCATGTTCCACCAAATGCAAACTGTTGTATTTATAATAGAGTAGACTCTCAGATGATTATATAATATTTATTTGATTGGTGTATCTCCAGTGGTTCATATAATAAACCACCCTTAAATAATAAATGTAGTGTTTTACACTTCTGAAAATTAATCAAAAAATATAATAAAAATACTATATATAGAGCTGATTGATATATATTTTTTGGCGTTCGATTCATTCAAATATATATCATAGTTTCTGAGAAAAAAGAAAATTTCGTTAGGTATTGTTACCCCCATATCTCCCTTATAAATGAAAGCAGAGATTTAAAATCACCAGTATCAGTACTTTGGACAAAGAAGTAATATTTAAAAGGTTAAACTATGCCCAATGACGTCAGTGCAATTTTCATATGGTAAGTCTGCTACACTCTTTGATTGAAATCAGTTCATCAGTTTTGACATTATTAGTTTGGTGTTCATATCATATTTATTTTTACAATATTTTCCTATACGCTGATTTAGTTATATTATCAAACAAAAAGCATTACACTTCACATTTTCTCTAAATAGGTTTAGCGAAATTATAACAGCACTGAAATTTACTAGGTGTATTATAAGAAACATCATCAGTTGACAATATTTCGTTTTTTTTTATAATTTGACTGGCGTTATTATAATAAAAAAAAAAACCGAAGTTTGGCTATATAAAAACGGTTTTGATAATATCGCTGCAACATATACAAGTAGAAGGATACCTTTAACGTACCATTGCGTACATTCATTATTCTTTGATTAGCGAGTGAGCTTCACTTCTCGCTTACCAGTCAGTTTGGTTAGTCCGCTCTATTTTGCAACATGCTTTCTTTGTTAATATAAACGTTGCATATAATTTAATTGTCATGTAATATATCAGGTAATGTTTCATATTTCTCTTACATTTTAAAATGTTTAAAACTTGTTAAATTTCTTTATTTAATTTCTTATATTTTCTATTCTTAATAATCTCATTTTAAGAATTCAAGTAATAAAGACGATTGAAGCGTGTTTTTGTGTGAATGACACAACTCGCCTTTTTATGCAATCGCCATTATTATTTCACTAAATGTAACTCTAAAACTTGTTTGTTAAATTGTTCTAGTTATTTATTAATCTATCCAAATTTACATTTCATTCAACATTTTCGTGTTTATTTTGTAAATTCATGTTTCATCATTTCGCGTATTTAAATTCTTTGTAATATTAAAGTGTTTGTATTATAAAATTAAGCAATTTTATTGTTATATTATCCTCTAGGGCTAATGTGCCAACTTTAAGTAAACTTTAATAAATTGTTACTGTTAAGTAAATCTTTTTTTTTATTGTTAGTCCTTGGTACATTAGTTTGGGTCATTGCTTCCTAGATCTGCCGCACTCGAATATTTAATTTCATCAAAATTTAAAATAGCTTCTCAAAATAATCACAATTCACCCCCATAAATTTTATTTCTGCTTCATGGCAACAGCATGGAAGACGATGCTGAATTGAATTCCTTACCATTATACATATTTTTTTCCTTCTTGCTATAAATAAAACACGTACAATGAAGTTATTACAACAAAACTTTACTAAGAATAGCAACATAAAACCTTGAAAATTTGTAATGAAGTGATTAATTATTTAGTTGTGCAAATTTAAACAGTGTTTCTGCACCCGCTACGTGGGAGGAAGATGGAACTTGACATTGTGCAAAATGGCACATGCATACAATGCAAAAATAGATTAACAGTTTTTATATTTTTTCGATTAGTTCAACAGAGAAAGTTATTTCAGTTACAAATTTTGATCACAGATTACCTTACTAATATTATAAATGCGAAAGTGAGTTTGTTTGTTTCAAATATTTACAGTTTTAAACAGAGGCGTAGCCAGTATAACTGGCGCCCGGTGTGTGACACTTTATTTGCGCCCCCTTAACTTCTAAAATTTTAAAAATTTTAAGTAGTGGAACGGTGTATTTACAATTTCGGAAAAAATTCTTTTTCGTAAACTTGCATTTTAAATTTTTCTCTAAAAGTTGCCTTAACAACGACCTTTTTTTTTGCTCACCAGTGCTTTTTTTGTATATCTATATATTTAAAGTCATAACCTGGAAGTAATTTTGTAATTTCCCTAGGCTTTCACGTAACAAAATTCTAATGACAAACACAAAAAAATTTAAAATAATAGCGCCCCTTCTATTAGCTTTTGACGCTCCTCTTATTAGTTTTTGGCGCCCCTCTCAAAGTGGCGCCAGGGTCATGATAGTACCCCTTGCTCCCCCTTCGCTACGCCACTGGTCTTAGAGGCATCGCGATACTCTTATGTGAACATTTATTAGGCATAAAAAGATTTACAATTATCAAGACAGTGATAAGGTAGAATAATAGCGAAATTCCATCCTTCCCACTATTTCTATTTTCCCCATCTCTTCCCTACTTGTATATTAAATAAATAATTTATTCAACTTTAACTTGTAGAAAAATGTTATCGATGCATAAAATATCCAAAATAACTCAATAAACGTGAAAAGCGAAAAAACAGCATTGTGAACTATTTGTATTATTGAGCTCAAGGGACGTGAAATGAACTAAATATAATTCTTAAATGTCACACCATTTGCATAATACATGTCTGTGTTTGTACATATGTATAAGAGATAATATTATGTAGACAGTATACATAACATTATGCTCGTATGTCTTCCCAACTTCCCCCTTATATGTACGTAGGTACATTTCTACAATACTGTTCTCTTATTTGTATTTATACATATACAGTGACGTAAAAAAGTATTAACACAGTCATTAATATACTTACGATTGATCTGAATTAATTTAATCTAAATTCAGTTTAGTCTGAATGTGAACAAAAATCATGTTTAATATTTTTCAAAAGTAAAATATTAGAAAAGTTAGGGCCAATTGCACCAACATTAATTTAGTCAGAACCACCATTGTTGGTCTGTTGCACCATGTAAAACAGGGGTGGGCAACCCGCGACCCGCAGGCCGCATGTGGCCCACTTTGAACTTCTTTTGGCCCACGAGATTCATCACACTTATACAAAATATATTTATTTTATAGTGACCAAGATAGTGAAAACCAATGTATTAAAAAATTGCATTACAAGTAGACAGATCAAATTAACTCATTAAGACGGAAATAAAAAAAAATAATTACCTAGACTTTTATTAGTGGAAATGGTAAAGAGGGTTATAATAAACGTAAAAAATAATAAATGCGGGAGCAGAGGCGGTGAACGGCTCATTTGGCGGGTCCCAAAAATATGAAAAATTATATTTTTGAAATTTCCGGCGAAAGTTGAAGTCAAAGGAAAAATTATCCTTAACGAACGTTGTAGATCATGCAAAAATCTGCAACTTTTGTAGGGAAAATTTCGGAGAAATATGCGAATTTTCATGTTTTTTTTTCTTTTGTTTTTTTTTTTTATTTCGTTTTATACTTCTCATTTCCACAAAAATAATTTAATGTTGACGAAACTTGGGAAAGTATACTGGGTCTTAAATAACCACAAGTTTTTTGGATAAAAGAATTAAGAAGTTTCTGAGATATTCATTTTTTCGGTCCGGAACACTTTATTTTCAAGAAACGATTCTACTTAAAAAAATCATCGCACATTGTTCCGCCGGTGCTCATTTTTTTCGATTTGACATTTACTTTTTGGCAAAATAAAATGGTATGTAGTTTCATTTAAGAACATGCCAAAAAATGCAAAGGAAAAAGCAATAAATAACGAAAAATTTATCTTACAACAATGAATTTTTCAGTAATTCTTGACAATTTGGTCAAATTTTTGAAAAATTTCAAAAAACTGTTACACCACTCAATTGTACGGAAGAATATGCGAAAGAAAATGGGTTTTCAAGTCTAGGTAACAATTTTTTTTTCTTTATGTGTAATTTTAGTTGGTTTAAAATAGTGGGTCTAAATCTAATATGGGAATACATAATTTTATATGCGGCCCGAAGAGTTATGATGCGCTTCCAGAGTGGCCCGCAAGATCATTTGGGTTGGCCACCCCTGATTTAAAATATACCAATGGTTTACCAATGTCCGTTACCGGCCAATGTTGACTAGCAACGGTGTTTGATTTGTTTTTATAGGACATGAAATTATAGACATAAGAAAAGTAAATTACTAGTAAATTAATAATATCACATGGAAAAAATTTAAATTTCCATATTTTGAAAATAGGTAGCGCTTACTTGATTTACATAATATTAGAAAATATTTATGTTTACGTAAAACATTTTGAAACTGTAACTTTACGATTGTGAAGACATTTTTCAATTTAAAAATGGAAAATTGAAATAAATGCCAAAATTTTACAGAAAATGAAAAAAATTATTTTAATTGGAATTTTGGAAAAGTATATTTCAATTGTAGAAAATAAATTAAATAGAAATATTAGCGATACTATAGATACTAATATCAAAATATGCACTAAACGCTGATTAAATATTTACTTGCCTTAACTTAACGAACGTTTTAATCATCGGTTAACAAAAATTACCCTTGGTGCAACACATAACCAGAGATTTTAACTACAGTCAAAGTTAATCGTGGATTAACGTCTTAACGGCCAATTAATAATGTTGGTGCAATCGGCCATTTAGTCTATTTATTTTGTTAAATTACCTGTGTTAAATTCATGTGAAGCAAGTTTATGATAATCAGTTTTTTCTTCTTTTTAAAACTGTACTCGTATTTCAAATTGTTTTCAAGTGGTTTTTAGAAGTGAAAACTTCTATAACGAGGGTAATTCTGCCTGATAGTGTAATGAAATTTATAACGCACAAGATTTTCTCTTTATAAAAAGTGGTATTAGAAGTTGATTTTTGGGGAAATTAGCCACAGTACAATAACTTTAATAGTTAAAAGCTGAGTCTGACGCGACTTTCATGTGTTTATATGCATCCGTAACTGAATTTTTCCCCAAGATGGTGCAGTGTAATAACAGTAAATAAAAGCACGGGTGATAGTAGAATTAGTTGAGGGAGTAGAGAATGAGTGACTGGAATGTGCACTATGTCGACACTTTAGAAACTTTAGGTTTTAGTTTGTTGATTCATTATTGTTTACGTTCTCCTGGTCATTTTCGCAATGTAGTAACATGAAATTCTATTGTAAAACATACCTATACTCGTACATAAAAATTCCACATTCAGCATAGACTGATGGTATTTTTATTGACGACTATAGTGAACTAATAATGAACCAGTCTTCTTTTAATTTAATCATTTTGAATTTCATTTTAACTTTTTTATGAAATTAATTCGTAGAAATAATTAGACAAACGTAAAAATCAAAATAATGAGCTTGATAATAATCTGAATAATATATGTATACCTACACCTAATCCATCAAATTCACAGTATTTTAAAAATAATTTATTATTTCTTCCGTATTTTGTTACTATTTTTGATTGGTTCCGCTCAAGTTATCGTATTCCCTTTTATTTTTGTAAATATTATTTTAAATGAAATATAGTGTGACGTAAAATAAGTATACGCAATGTCTAACGATGTTTAAAATTTTAGCTATCCTTATAATCGAAACTGGTGTCAATTTTCACATTTATCTACCGCAAATATATTTTAGTTATCACAACCGAAAAACTACTAAATTTTTATTAAATACGGCATTAAATAATTTTTTTTTTTGTTACCGTAACTGAAAAAATTTTCCCGATGACTGAAAAAGTTACTGAAGTAACAAATATTTCAACTGTATTCATATAGATGCAGAAGCAAAATAATTTTAGCACAGACCTACATTCTCTTCTTAAAGACATTAACGGCCGATTACACCAACATTATTAATCGTTTGAGAATGGTCATATTGACCGAAACATGTCATAAGAGTTTTAATATTCAATAAAAGTGGTATTTTGCAAAGTAAAGTGTTTTTGTTTACTATCGGCCATTAAAATGTTAATCCATGATTTATTTTAACTGTAGTTAAAATCTCTGATTATCTGTTGCACCAAGGTTAATTTTTGTTTACTGATGATTAAATCGTCCGTTAAGTTAATGGATGGATATTGGGCAATTAAATATTATTTAATCCACTGAGGGGAGAATTGACTGAGGAGAATGCTGTGTATTACAACTAGATTAAGAAATTGAAGCAAACTGATGGGATTACTTTAATGGCGGCCAAACCATTAATTTAATGGTTTATCTAATATTTATAAACAAGTCTCCGTGGTTACAAGTCATGCTTCAAAATTTAATGGCTGTGGTATCTCTAGGAAACATATGTTAATATGATCGTACTCACAAGGAAAGATTTTGGAATGTCAATTCGAAATTTTGATGAAACATGGTATATGTGTAGTACAATAAAAATAATAGCCTCGTATTTGTTTTATCTGTCACCGTCGCCGTTTAAGGGGTGAAATCACCCCTCAAAGTTAGGGTAAAATTTTAATTTTGCTTGATAACTTGACTCCCTAAAAGGTACCAGCTGGATACTAACTGAATACACGTACAAAATTTCAGCCCTCTAGGTTTCCTTAGAGAGTCTCTAGACGTGTTAGAAAACAAGCAAAAAAATTAAGGAAATATTGGCGTAAAAATCGTGGGGATAAGGGGAACAGTGTCTGGCTATTAGCTTAACCTGTACACAAAATTTCAGCCCTCTAGGTTTATTTGGGGAGATTTTGACCCGAACGAAACTGTTAAAAAACAAGAAAAATCATGTTCTTTTGGGTATAAAATTGGTGGGGGTAGGGGTTAAAAGTCGAGACCCCCAAAAGGCACCCCTTGATACTAACTCAATCCGAATTCAAAATTTCAGCCCTCTAGGTTTATTCGGGTGACCTGTGCGAGTGGTACAAACTTCGAAAACGTCGAAAATGCATGAAATTGTAGCTTAAAAATGAGGGGGGTGGGGGTTATATTATTTAAACCTCCAAAAAGCACAACCTAGGTACGAACTTTATCAACACACCAAATTTCAACCCTCTACGTTAATTCTGGGGGGCTGGGGGGCTGTTAGATCCAGCGAAAATCGTTTTTCCCCCCTCTACTCTCACCAAATCATCCTAGGAAGCTGAATTTTGGATATGCTGTAGATAATTGACCGAAACATTATTTTCAACCGGTTTGGAAAAGTTTTATTGCTTTTCCGCCCTCCGCCGCCCCCTTAAAAATTGGGTCGGATCAAAAATTTTCCCAAAATTTGACCCCACTTTGATAGTATGAGGTGCCTCGAAAATGAGCCCCATTTACCAAATTTCATCTCTTAACTTCCATAGGGGGGCCCTACACAAATTAAAAGGTTGCGGGAATATATATATATATATATATATATATATATATATATATATATATATATATATATATATATATATATGTATATGACATTTTTTTCTACATATTCGTGTTCTACGGTTCCGAAAACGGATAGCGCCCCTACTCTCGCCTCTCACCGTTCTTGTCGTATAGACTGTATAAGTCTAATTTTTTCAAGGAAAAATTCGACTAATTATTTAAAAGATACTGATTAATGAAAATTACTTTATCTCTCTTACTTCCGCCTTCTTCAACTTGCTATTCCCACCGGTATAACTGCTTTAAATGTTTCACTCTTCTGAAGTTTTTTTGTATTGCTTCAAAAAATTTTCTTTTCTTGAACCGTTTTTTCAGAATTTAACAGCTTGTTCTGTATATTTTAAATGTTCAAAATCTTGTTACATAAATTGAAAAAAATCAATTGTATTCCTGGCGTCTAGTGCCCACCGTCGAAGATCCATGTCATGAATTATCACTCCTCTATCTACTGCATCTTTAAAATTATTTAAAACATACTGATTAATGAAAATTACTTTGTCTCTCTTATTTCCGTCTTCAACTTGCTTTTCCGATATAACTGCTTCAACTGCTTCAATATATATATATATATATATATATATATATATATATATATATATATATATATATATATATATATATATATATATATATATATATATATGTATATATATATATATATATATATATATATATATATATATATATATATACGGCAGAAGTAAGAGAGACAAAGTAATTAATCAGTGTTTTAAATAATTTTAAAGATGCAGTAGATAGAGGAGCGATAATTCAAGACATGGATCTTCGACGAGGGACACTAGACGCCAGGAATACAATTGATTTTTTCAATTTAAGGCGTCGAAATCATGGCTACTTACATTTAAGAAGCATTTTGGAAGAGTATCACGAAAAATTACAAAATTCGTTACTAAATCAAGCCAAGAATCTCGCAATTTAAGTGAAATATGTGAATCGTTTATTAAGGAAGTGAGACCCAATCTTGGAATTTATAAATTGCAAAACGTTTTTAATTCCGATCAGAGTGGTTTTAATTTAGAATTACATTCAGGTCGAACATTAACGGAAAAGGGTGCTAAAAAAGTCGAAAAAGTTATTCAATCGCTGTCAGCAACAACACACAGTTATACTATATAGCCAACAATTTCAGCCGAGGGTCAGTTTCTCCCTTATTTTTAGTTTTGAAAAAACGTACCGGGCAACTGGGTCCTAGAGTGCAGCAGTTATTATTTAAAGCAAAGAATGTATATGTTTCGACATCTAAATCAGGAGAGTTAACAACAGACCATTTTAAAGAGTGGTTTCAAAATATATATTTACCACAAACCGATAAAAAGTCTTTATTATTACTTGACTCGTAGAGTGATCGGTGCCCAACTGTCGTGAAAAATATCATTCCTGAAAATAAACAAGTAAAAATATTAAGCATACCGCCAAAAACAACAGCGGTTTTACAACCATTAGATGAATATGGCTTCCGGTTTTGGAAGAATTTCGTTCCAACATTGCCTGACTTAATTATCATATTAGACAGTGATATTGACCAATATTCTAGGAATAATATCATAAAAATACAATCCCTAGCACATAATCAGTTCTCATCACCCCGCTTTAGATATACATTTAAATACGCCTGGTACAAGAGCGGATACATAGAACAAAGACCAGATTACTTCGTTAATCCCGTCGAATATATTTTTTTTTAAAACCGATGTAGATACTCAACCGAAATGCCATATTTGTGGAGAACCAGCTGTTGTAAGATGTGGTTGGTGTCAAAAATGTCTTTGTTTAAAACATTTTTTTGAACAGTATCATTATTGTGAGGATCATAAGCCATAGAATACTATATACGCCTTATTTTATTATTGTAAACAATTTTAAATTAAAGATGTTAAAACTTTTATAATTTTTTTTGTTTCATTCCATCCCAACTAGAACAAATTTCCTTATTGTTATTATTTGACAAAAAAGAAGTATTTTATAAAGTTAATTTTTTCTATAAACTATATGCAATAATATTCTTACATAATTTAACAAAATCAAATTTTAATATTACTTGTATAAAATTTAAAGTTTTAGTCAGACATAAACAAGTATAACTTGATATATTTTAGCCAGTTATTAATTACAAGATAATTCACACACCAAGAAATATTTTTATTTTGCTGATTGTCAGTAAATTTACGATTGGCACCTCAAATTAGCTGTCCAGTTTTGAGATTTTAGACTTTAAATTATAGCTTTGAGCAAAAACAGGTAGACTAGTATTTTTCATGTAGTTTTCAAATATGCTATTCAAATTTTAATATACTGAAACATAGTCACCCTATTTCAAAATTTACCCTCAATTTTACCTGTACAGCCCCTCCAGTAGATCCGACCCTAGATTTATACACATCAATAGAAAGCTCTCTAAAAATAAAATGTTTTGTCAATTTAAAGTTTTTTTCTATCTGTCGTCGTTTCGAAGTTATCAAGCAAAATTAAAATTTTATCCTAATTTTGGGGGTATTTTAGGTACTGTTTATATTTCACCAAATAAAAAAATTTAGCATTGTATTGAAGTGCTGCATGAGACGATGTCGTGGGCAACAAATCTTTCGGATAAAATTTTGATGTTAGGTGATTTTAATGCAAGAATCGGAATTTTGAATCAGCTGGATGAAGTTATCTGTTCACAGTCGTATTTAGACTCTGAAAGAAGATCGGCGGATGAATTAGTTAATAATAGAGGTAAAAAACTTTGTGTATTTATGGAGGATTTTGGTATGCTTACCATTAATAGTCGTACAATTAGTGACAACCCAGCCAATTATATTTACGTCAGTAACACTGGAAAGTCAGTAATTGATTTATGCTGGATAAATACTACTTGTATTAATCATATTATTGATTCAAAGACCAATTATGACTTAAGCAATTTACCATTTTCCGTATCAAATTGTGCTAAGTAAATTTAACAATTTTGATAATGTATTAGCTACTGGCTCAGACGAACTGTATGAAATTTTCCTGCAAAATATAAACCTGGTAGCCCAAAAATTAAATATGAATAAAAAAATTACATGCTATAATCATAAAAAGCTCGAGCAAACCATGGTATAATACAGTGTAAAAATTCTAAAAAGAAATGATTTATTTTAGAATTAAATAATGTACGCTCGCAACCCATACTGATTACTAAAGGAGTATTACAAGGAGACATACTGTCTCCACTTTAATTTTACCCCTTCATTGCAGATTTTACAGATTTTATTGCAGATGATAATATCGAAGGCGTAAGTATCGATGGCTACACTAATTTAACAACTTTATTTTACGCACATGACTTGACCTTGCTAGCGAATAATCCGTTTAACTTACAACGAGCTCTTGACGTATTAGAAACTTATTGTGATACTAACTTACAACAGGTCAATGTTGAAAAATCAAAAATTTTGATCTTTAGACGTGCCGGACCAATTCGCAAAAACACTCGCTTTCTCTACAAATCAGCTGAGTTACTAATTGTAAGTGAATACAATTATCTAGGCGTAACTTCTAGCTCATCTTGACTTTTTCTTAATGCAGCTCAAAATATGGCAAAAAAAGGCTAATTCTGCTCTGTCAAATATGAAATCAGTTTTAGTAAGGGCGAAAGTTAACTCTCACAACTCGCGTATTCTATTGTACAAAGCATCGGTTCTTAGTATCTTACTATATGCATCTGAAATATGGGGATTGAACTATCCAGACGTGATAGAACAGGTTCAAGTGAAATTTTTTAAATCACTATTTTTCTTAAATGGTTCCACTCCCGGTTTCGTGATCCGAAAGGAGTTTTACTTAGACAAAGTTATTGTTTCCGTTATTAAGAAATCACTGAACTGGTTGTGTACTTATTATTATGTCTCCATACCGTTTACAAAATATTTGCTATATAGTGGAATCGGATAGGCTCCAAATTTTAGTGAATAAGGAACTATTTCCCCCCTTAAATTTCTAGTCGAATTTTTCAACTGAAAAAATTAAACTTATACAGTCTATACGATAAGAACGGCGAAAGGCGAGAGTAGGGGCGCTACCCGTTTTTGGACCCGTAGAACACGATTATGTAGAAAAAAAGTCTGATGGTTTAGCACATAATGGTTTAGCACACAATTAACAAATCTGTGATTTTCCCTCTTTAGCTTCTTACAAATAATAAAACATATTGTAGATATAAAAATGGCTCTTGGCTTATTTTTGTATTTGTAACTAGGAAAAAATTATTTACTTTTCTTGTTACTATGAGAAAAATATGTAAATTTTAAAAATCTTTGAAAATATTTGACACTTTAAAACGTCAAAAAATTTCTTTTCGATTATTCGCTTAATGACGGCAATTAAAGGTACTTACGGCTAATTTTCGATAGGCAACCCAGGAGCAATCTATTACATTGCCATTAAGGATTCATTTAAATTAAGTTTCATTAAAAAAACAGATACCTGCAGAAATCAGCTGCGGGATCTTGTACTACAAGTTCATTTATGAATTAATAATTTAATTTTTCCTTAGAGTACGAAACATACACGTTCAAAAATTTATTTCACGTGTTTATGTGCATATTGTGTCATATAAAACAATCGACGTACTCAGTCTAACATATTATATTATATAATATATATGTATCTTGATCTCTTTTAAGAAATGCGTTCCATCCATATTGTTTTTACATCAATGTCTAAATTTAATATCTAAATTTCCAATAGTTTGCACAGAATAGGGATTTGTGTTAAAAATTATGCTTATTCAATATAAGTATATTTTAACTAAACAAAATTAAATTAAATTAGGTAAAAAAATTATTCTAATTTATATTTATTTAATTAGAAAGAAATTAATTATCAAAGCTTATGCTAACGTAATTATCAAAGTTCCAAGAAAAGAACAATTACTAGGAAAATACTGTTACATAAAATAGTGTAATTATTAACATATGTTCATTGTAATATATAGTTACATTCGCTTATAAAAATAAAGTAGAAAAACTAACCTTAATGGAATATACCTACCTATATGTTATTATTGTGGATAGTACCGCTGGAATTCGAATTTAGGCACAACTACATCGTCTTTATGAGACTTTTAGAAATAAAATAATTTCGTTTTAAACTTTTAAAATTACAAAATATACATATTATCGATATATACAGGCAGGACGCATTTTTGAAGAGTTGCCATTCCATTTATTCCTAAAGTATTCACCTAACTAAAAAAAAAAGTTTATACGAAAATATTCACCTCAGGCAGAGGACCTATTCACAAGAAATATTTTCAGCAGGATTACGAAAACGAAAAACAAGCATAAAATTTTTCGATATCTCGCTTCGTTTTCGAGAAATTTAACATAAAGCTTGTCTTTAAATTCGGATATATTGTATGTAGGTACCTGTAGTATGTGTAATATTTTGACAATGATCGTGTTCCATTTAGAAAACACAAACGACACTGTGTGACCTAGGTCTTATATCAAACTCGAAATATATTGTAAAAACTAACTAAACTAATCTCACTACTTAGGTTTTATATCAAAGTCGAAGTGTATTGTCAAAACTAACTAAACTAACCTAACCTTAACTAATCTTACCACCTACTTTATATATCAAAGTTGAAGTATATTGTCAAAACTAACTAGTCGTAAATAATATTGTCGAATGTCTGGTAAAAATTTTGAGTAAAAAGTTTTGAATAAAAAGTGATTCTGAGCATTTCTATTTTCGGAACTCCAACCAAAAAAAAGAAAAAATAGTTCTTTGTGAAAAAAGAAAGTACAAAAGTCACTGAAATTTGGTTGGCATTATTTTTTTCCTATGCACTGTGTCACACAGTGTCGTTTGTGTTTTCTAAATGGCATACGCTCATTGTCAAAATATTACACATACTATACAAACAATATATCCGAATTTAAAGACAAGTTTTACGTTCAATATCTCGAAAACTAAGCGAGATATCGAAAAATTTTATTCTAGTTTTTCGTTTTATTTTGCCGAGTTCTACAAGGAACTGCCATCAAATTCGTTGCCGTATTAACCGTAGTATCCCCATATTTGCAGACATACTATATTGTGCAAGTATTGGCTTCTACCAAAGTTGCCTGGTCTGTCAGTATTAATAAATGTTTGACATATCCTATCACATCTCCCAAATCACAAGTTTTATTACAAAGCATCTGAACAGTAAACAAAAGATATTACTGCTTGTTGTTGCGCATTCATTAACGCTGGCAGAGTAGAGAACTTTGGCAGAAAGAGAAAATAAAAAATATAGAATAGGAGTAACCAAATACACAGACAGTTCAATTATCAATTAAGTACTGAGAAATACAATAATCATTGCCGGATTGTAAAAATTTACAATTTCACGATAAAGTAAACATAGAAATTAAATACCCCTGTCGCAGCATCTGCATAACATAGCGAATTTCCAAATCTTGGGCACTGGCGGATCTCATCTAAGACCTGTACCTATTTAAAATAGTTTAGCTTTCTAAGAGTAAAAGAATTTTTAAAATCGGTTGGGTAATTAGTTTTGGTATTTTTGGGGACCCAAGAACCCGAACGAATTTTGTGCAGCATAGTTGTATCCATCTAAAATAATTTAGTTCTCTAGCAGTGAGAAATTTTTTAGCATCGGTTCGATAGCTTATTACTAGCGTTTTCGGATCTGCAAGATCCCGGCGGACCTCATTAAAAAATCAGCTCGACCGTATATTCTAGGCGTACTTTATGTAATATATATATATATATATATATATATATATATATATATATATATATATATATATATATATATATATATATATATATTCAAAACCCGTTGTGTAGCATTCTACGCCGCATTTGCATCCGCAGGACAGTTGTGGATCTCAGATAACACAACTTGTACCTATCTAAAATAGTTTACCTCGGTAATAGTAAAAAGGTTTCAAAATCGGTCAGTTATTTTATTTTTGACACTTTTAGGTCCTACTGACACTTCAGACCTTACATAACGTAATCTATATGTATCTAAAATAGCTTAGCTCCCCAACAGTGAAAAAATTTTCAAAATCGGTCGGCTAGTTTATTTTTGACGCTTTTGGATCCGATGGACCCTGGCAGACTTTACATAACGTAATCTATATTTATCTAAAATAGTTTAGCTCTGTAAGAGTGAAAAAATTTTCAAAATCGGTCGGTTAGTTTATTTTTACCACTTTTGGGTCCCATGGACCCTGGCGGACCCTAAATAACGTAATGTATGTCTATCTAAAATAGTTAGTTCCCCAACAGTGAAAAAATTTTCAAAATCGATCGGTTAGTTTATTTTTGACACTTTTGGATCCCATGGACCCTGGCAGACCTTACATAACGTAATCTATATTTATCTAAAATAGTTTAGCTCTGTAACAGTGAAAAAATTTTCAAAATCGATCGGTTAGTTTATTTTTGACACTTTTGGATCCCATGGACCCTGGCAGACCTTACATAACGTAATCTATATTTATCTAAAATAGTTTAGCTCTGTAACAGTGAAAAAATTTTCAAAATCGGTCAGTTAGTTTATTTTTGACACTTTTGGGTTCTATGGACCTTGGTGGACCTTACATAACGTAATTTATATTTATCTAAAATAGTTTAGCTCTGTAACAGTGAAAAAATTTTCAAAATCGGTCAGTTAGTTTATTTTTGACACTTCTGGATCCTATGGACCCTGGCAGACCTTACATAACGGAATCTACATTTATCTAAAACAGTTAAGCTCTGTAACAGTGAAAAAATTTTCAAAATCGATGAGGCAGTTTATTTTTGACACTTTTGGGTCCTATGGACCGAGGCGGACCTTACATAACGTAATCGATATTTATCTAAAATAGTTTAGCTCTGTAACAGTGAAAAAATTTTCAAAATCGGTCAGTTAGTTTATTTTTGACACTTTTGGGTCCTGTGGACCCTGGCAGACCTTACATAATGTATTCTAAATCTATCTAAAATAGTTTAGCTCTGTAACAGTGAAGAAATTTTTAAAATTGGTCGTTTAGTTTATTTTTTACAATTATGGGATCAGTAAATCCTGGCGAAACTCATACAAGTCTAGTACTCTAACAGTAAGAAAAGGGTTCTAAGGATCTCATATAACTTATGGCAGTCCGTAAGCTTCTTGCGGACATCATTTAATTAATTAATTCAACTACTTTAACTTACTAACTGTGAAAAAATTTTTAAAATCGATTGGTTAATTAATTTCTGGCCTTTTTAGGTCCCGAAAACCTTGACCTCACATAAAATACCTTAAATCCATTTGAAATGGTTTAATTTTTTAACATTATTAATTATTAGTGGAAAAATTTTCAAAATCGATTCAAAATATTTTTCCGTACATACATATGTACATTATACATATTTTCTTTTGTTTCATATTTAATAATATTTATATCATAACATAATCTTCAATTTCTTGTTTACTTAAAAATTCAATAAAAAAAAAAAAAAATTCTTCATTACATTAGCTTAGAAAATCTGTTTAATTTACATTTTTTAACATGGAATAGAACCATGCTAATTATAATGCAATAAATGAGACACAAAACTCTATACATGTATGTGTGTTATATCATATATATGTGAATAGTTTTCACTTGTTCTCACAAAATTCTTTAATAAAAAAGTGAAATATTTTTATACTTTATAAAGAACTGAGATATAAATATAAATTACTTATTAGACTAACAAAGAAAGAATAAAAGTGAAAATTTACATTTTCTCGAAAAATACTTAAAATAGAAAGAAAATTATAAGAATATTTTCTTCATAATTTTTTTTTTCCTTTTCAACGATGTAAAAATTGAACTGCCTTATGATAGGATCGAATGATAAAAAATGGCCAGAAAACCTGCTTCTAGGCATCCGACGTGTCTGGCTAACGAACTTAGCCAAGCCAATTCAGAATCCAGTCCGCACACAAAATTTCATAAGCGTTAGACGTTTCGTTCGAGAGTTATCGTGGGAACACATAAATATATATATATATATATATATACAAATTTTAGTGAATATCATTTTCGTATTCTAGGGACCTCAAAACAGATTTCTGCCATAGTCCCGGACTCAGATTGCGTCATGACACCTACTGTAATAGCTGAATTTCGAGTTTTCGAAATTCGCTAAAATATAGTATTTGTAATCAATATTAATGAAATATAGTCTACCTTATTTTCTTTTTCCTTATATGTTTTGGATACCACACATATTTCGAAAACAGCCTTCACAGAAGCCCGTATCCTGTAACTTTTGGTGCTCTTTCTATTTATGATGGTGAAAATTTGATACATTAAACCACTCAGACTGAACAAGAAAATTTACCCTTATTTTCACCCCTCAGCCCCTCTTGTGAACTCAACCATAATTTAACCTATACAACTAAATAGATTTTTTAATGTGTAACATTTCGTCAATTTAAAGTTTTCCTCTATCTCTTATAGTTTCCGAGATATCTTTATAAATACAATTCCAACCTCCAATTTTAGGGGTTGGTTTCACCACGTAAAAGTGGAAGATGTCCCTTATTTTTGCCTTTTCTACACACCAACAATGTTTCACCAAAATTGCGAATTTCACTCCGGGTGCATCTCGTTGTCAGAATCATTGAGATATTCAGAGTTCGATCACGTCAAAGCAACCATTCGTACTAGACATCAAACTCTTAAAGACAGGCAGAAACATAAATAAACTAACTACCCCAAAAACGATTTGACTCTATCAAGTAGTTTTTAATTTTGTACAAATGAGTATTAATTTAAGTAGGTAAACCCTTCTAAAAATGAATTGTAAATCATCTGTTCTCATCATATTTCATGAGTTTTGACCAATTTCGGATTTGGTTCATATGCAACCTGTATTAAAGTACACATTATGATCTAGCAATATGACGTGACTTATGATACATTGTCCTATTAAACTTATAAACAAAAGTATCACAGACAGAAGTCACATGTATATTAAACGTAAGCATGTATTATAATAACGTACGATGAAAATTTTTAATTAAAACTTACGTCATGCTCTTGTCCTCTGGACTGTACACTGCTTGCGAACAAGCTGACAAGTTGAAGTACTAACAAAATGATAAAACGACTCCCTATTAAAGCAATGAATTGCAAATGGTTTAAGATTGCTTTATTGTCTATAAACGTAACAACAATAATTATGACAAGTTTCGTATTGAAAAAACGAAAAGGTAAGCCAAGTATGTGTTGGGGACGCAGTAAGTGAGGATTCCGCTATGGCTAGAGTTTTTCACAGGTTTTGGAATAAAATACAAGACATTTAAGTATATTTTTATCGTTAATACAAATAAATATATTCGATAAAAGCCTCAACTTAACTCGCCCATAACTATTATAATAGAAAATAGATTTTGAAGTTCAATTTCGTAAATGAGGCTCAAAAATGAAACGTAATTATAAAACCTTAGCTTCATTTTAAAAGATGTTCTTAACGATATCTCGGACGATGATAGGGTAGGGTAGGGTAGCGCGGAGTAAAAAAAACGACAAAATCAAAACTTTTCATTTTTCATGTAGAAAAAATTCGAATTTTTATACATAAAAAATACTGTATGATGTTAAATTGTTTGTATTTTGAGATTTTGCATGTTTTTTCACTCAAGCTAATGACATAAATCTATAAAAAGATAAAACCCTTGTCTTTTTTTTACCCGCCAAATGAGGTAAAAAAAGACAGTGGAGGGTAAATAAAAGACAGACCTCTAACGAATAGGATACGGCAAGTACGTGATTGGAAGGGTAAAAATAGACAGCTTGGGTAATTAGCAGTACAATACTTTTATTTCACAACTCTATCTCTACTACAAAATTTTTTATAGATGTATTTATTTAAATTTTAGGTATTTTACCAAAAAATTTAGCTAAGTCTAAGCAGTAATAAAAGTCAGAAAATGTTAACTGATGCAAAAGCTTGACTCATAGGAAATTTCTTTGGCCTTTAAATATTAAAATAGTTTTTATTTCACAAACGTACAACTAATAGAAAATTTATTGTAGCTCATTTAAAAACCAAATATGTTAATTTGAGGCTGTCTTTTTTTACACCACTTTACATAAAGTAAAAAAAAACGCCGTGAGCAGCGGCGCCCCATCACGGAAGATGAATTTTTCACTTCATCTTCGGTATTGAATGTCTACAAGCGAAATGTGATTGAAAGTCTACAAGCGATTTATCATTTTGGTGGTTTCAAAACTGATGATGTGTCCGGTTGTTCGGGGCTTTAAAAAAAGGTTTTAAATTTTTAAGGGCTGAATCTCAGTAACCGTCTCCTCACTAACAAAAAAAAAATTGGGCTGAACCTACACAGGATTGGGGGCTTCACATGTGGTCTCATAAAGCAATAAAATTTTGAAAATAGTTTAATCTTTTTTTTGAAAAGGGAACTTTTATTGCATACTCTTATATACGAAGTGCCAACCTACCCATATTTTGAAATAAATATTTTTCTTTTCTATTATAAGGTCTGTGACACATCATACGTTTTACGTTATCTATTACATATAATAATACTGTAACGATACAGTGTCTACATGAATTAATATTTTTTGAAAATTGTACTGGTACCTACAGTAGATAATTACATACCGAATTAGATATCAAAACAGCGATTTATTTTTGTCTGTTAGTGAAATTTTGTGTGGTGATAACTTATTACCTGGGTCAGCATCTCTTTTTTACCCCATTTTTTTAACATCTAAAAAAATTTAGAAGGAGTTGAATCACTTAAATAAAACTCAAATAAAACATCACTAATGCATGTAGTTAGAATAACAAGAAAAAAATACAGCACTCTATCGTATCAGATTTTTTACTTACTGAAAAAGTTTATCGTCGCGGAATGAAAGTTTTTCTGTTCAAAATAACAGAGGTTTGGGAGAAAATTTTTTTATAAGACCCTCTCCAAAAAATAATTTTTTGCTCCAGACAACTTAAAATACTAATTTATTTTGTTAAAATATTTCTTATTTTTCGAAATTAACATCTTGAGCTTATATATAAATATGTCTTTTTTACCCCACTCAAGCATTTTACCGCGTTTTACCCCAATTTTTTTACCGCTCCCTACCCTACGTGTTTTGTCAGTTTTCCAGCATTTGAACTCACATTTTTGGAGTATGTTTTCTCCAAAAATATACTTGATGCAAAATTTCATGTATTGGAAATTATTTCCTCTCACGTAAAAACCCCTATACCGGAACACTATTTTTAAGTGTGTAATTAAACTGGCTTATAAAAATTGACAAATAAATCAAACATCCATTTTATTTCTTAATAAGCATGAAAGAAAGTTTTTTTAATCCAATGAATATGTTTTTAAAAAATACAACCCAAAAATTTTTATTTATTAATGTTTTTCTTTTACAAAATGTTGACATCTATATCCAAACAAAGCAATATTAATGACACTAGGAGTTGGAAACCGATATACAAACAGACGTGTAATATGAGTAATATGACACATAGAGTGACATCTAGACGTCAAAGTAGGAAACAGAATGGTTTAAGTATCAGACGTAAATAAAGGATCAAAATACGGTATTCAACAAAAATTGATTAATATATATGCGCATTTCTTTAATTAAGTAAGGAAACAGTAAATTCGAGGTGAATTTAAATTGAAAAAAAATCATTCTATTAATAATA
This sequence comes from Brachynemurus nebulosus, assembly GCA_035578155.1. Classification (NCBI taxonomy): domain Eukaryota; kingdom Metazoa; phylum Arthropoda; class Insecta; order Neuroptera; family Myrmeleontidae; genus Brachynemurus; species Brachynemurus nebulosus. The sequence continues at coordinate 135,045,716 of JAPWDM010000001.1, read as the reverse complement.
ATTTTTGTGATTAAAGGTTTCTTTCGGAAATAACTTCATTAATATATAAATGTCAAAACTGTTCGGAAATATGATCGCTTTCCGGTATAGGGGCTTTTACGTTACTGTGAATAAATTTTTAAATTTTCGAAAATTTGCTTGCCTATACTCAAAGGTTGCGGATACAGCTCAGCTAAAGCAAGTTCTGTGTTAGTATTTATAATTTCTTTAAATTTTTTGGATTAGGTGAATGTTTAAAAATTAGGGGGTGATAAGTTTTTCGCGACTTTAAATTTCGCAAACGAGGATTAAAAATGAAAAATGGTGAAAGGCATCTTAACTTGATTTTACAAACTCGTAAACGATGTCGCACACGATGTGGTACAAGAAAAAAAATTTGATCTCACCTTCCAATTTTCCTAAACATTAATTCATATCTCTACCTTTAGTATTTATGTCCAAAATTTCATGTCCATAGGCCAAAAGATGTAGGAATTACGCGGTTGTTAGAAACGGACAGACAGACCGATTTCACGAAATTTTAAGGGTTTCGAGATGTTTCTTTGGAACCCCAGTAGTATGTTGTACTATCGCAATTATAGTCCGATTAATGTATGTGGACACAATAAATTATTCTCATTATTGTCTGTAGCCTTTGTGGTAAGGGATGGACTATTTGATCGATGACATATTATGATTTATTAAAAAATACAAAAGTAAACCAACTGACATTTTCTGTTGGTTCTAGAGTTGTCGAATCCACACCATAGCCAACTGGTAGGATTCCTTCCATTTGTACAATTTCTCTTCCCAAATACACATCATAACAACATAATGTAAATTTTATAAACATACAATAATAGAAAATAATAACAGAATACCGGGTGTTTCAAGCAACTAAGAACATATAATATTAATAGATTTGAGCGTTACTTTATGGTATTCCATATTTGTAAATAATAAACAAATATTTTGCTTCGCAAAAATACCACTTTTATTTTGAAATTGTGACAATATTGTTTCGAACCGTCAATTTGAAAATGAACTAACGGTTCGAAACAATATTGTCACAGTTTCAAAATAAAAGTGGTATTTTTGCGAAGTAAAATATTTGTTTATTATTTACAAGAACATATAAATTTTAACACAGGGAAAATTTGTTATGATCAAGGAGTGCTTTATTTTGTTATTACTAAAAATTTACCAAAATTTTAAAAAATTTCTCGTCAAAATAATGTTTAGAAGTAATTTAAAGGCAATAGCAGTAAATTTATTGAGATTACTATAAATAAATCTTAATTTAATGTTGAAATATTTATTAAGAAATAATGCTGCTTAGTAGAAAATTGGAGACCTGTTGTTTTGTTTTCAAATTTACCTTTTTGCAATTAAAGAAAATTTTAATAATTATGGATACCTATGTATAAAAATAATAGCCATCAAAACAAGCATACTCTGATTCCAATAATTTTTTCCCATGTTAAATTTTGTATGTTCTTAATTCGCTGAAACAGACGATATATATATATATATATATATATATATATATATATATATATATATATATATATATATATATATATATATATATATATATAAATATATATATATATATATATATATATATATATAAAATATTTAGGGGGACATAAACATACAATTAATTTATAATTCGACCTTAAAATACCCCTTGATATATTACTTGGCTCCTAGCTCCACAAAAAACACTTCTAATTAGGAAAGACAGGTGTAAGTTGGAAAAAGAAGAACATACTTCAAATGATGACGACTATTTAATTAAAAACAGTATATTTCATTATACAATGAACAATATACAATATCGAATATTTCGTCGTAGTTGTACGACATCATCAGCAAAAAAAATTAAAAATCTGTTAAAAATAAATAAAATACATGTTTTTTATTTTAAATATGTAATGATTAACAAAAACCTTCTAATTAATTTAAAGCAAGTAATTAATTTTAATACAATTCACTGTTAGAACCTGAATTCACTTGTATTACAATGAAAAACTTGAAGGAACAAAGGATACTATTATTAAATTAGAATTGTTGCTGGAAAAACATAACAATTCATTGTTAAAACTCGAATTCAATTGTATTACAATGAAAAACTTAAAAAATAAAGCATAATCATATTAAGTGAGAATTGTTGCTGGAAAAAGAACAATTGTTACAAGTTAAATTCACATTCTAAAAGTAAATTGAAGATTAGTCGAAAACTTTTATATATATATAATTATAATTAACATTGTTTATTCTTTGAGACAATTATGAAAGGAAAATCAATTTCATCCAAAGATTATTGAATTTGTGAGGTACCATACATTTTGGTTGAGATGAATACAACCATTTTTAAAGAAGCCAAAATTTTCAATCATGAAATTACAAGTAATTGTTTTTAACCTTAAAACTTCATTATCCTTAAATAATTCAATGAAAATTGTATATTGCCCAAACGGCATATATTTATCAAGAAAATCTCATTTATTGATGAAATTAATTTTCCCTTTAATTAAAGGTAATGTTACTTCCATCCAGAAAAAAGGCGGTGATGTTTAAATTCAAAAAATTATTAAGTGTACTTACATAAAGTTATACAGATTTGTTATAAATTTTCATTGAAAAATATTTTGATCATTTTTCTTTGATACTTTCAAATAGCCCATTTGTTTAAAATTGTTAAAAGTTACACAAAAATCTCGAGTAATACTTCAACTTCTCCTATGACACTACAGGGCCGTAACTAGGTCTTCAGGGGCCACGGGGCAGAAAATACATTCGAGGTCCCTACGCCGCCCCGGGCAAATACAAAAAATTTCGCCAAAACAAAAAGCGGCGACCTTTTTTTTTGCTCGCCAGTCGTTTTGCGCCTTAATTTTACAGAAAAACCGCCCTAAAAATGCCGCCGCCCCGGGCAAAACAAATAATCCGCCAAAACAGAAAGCGACAACCTTTTTTTTTGCTAGCCAGTCGTTTGCTCGTTTGCTACCCTAATTTTACAAAAATACCGCCCTTAAAATTTGCCAAGAAATTTACAAATTTGGAATTTGTTGTATTCTCTTGGGGGGCCCCTTTGACTGGGGGTCCCGGGGCAATGCTCCGGCTCCCCAGCCTAGTTACTGCCCTGTGACACTATGCATCAGTTAGGTATTTATTCTAACAATTAATCCAACAAAAAATAATAGCAAGGTATTCAACCTAAAAAACGCTGTAATTGTTAGAAAAGTTAAAGCGTTAAGAAACATATAACGTTCCATCCAGCCATACTGAAACTTGTTCTAAGAAAACTTTAGAAAAGAATAAAACGATAAAACAGGAATATGCAACATTGTGTTAACATATTTTTTCGCTTTTCCAAGGAAACATTATATACTATGTGTAATAACAATTAAGAATATCTGCGTCAGATAACGACTTTCCGCTAATAACCCAATTTCCGTTATCTATAATACAAGGATGAAAACATTGTTTATAATTTGAAATGAAATAAATTATAACTTATTCAACAAAAAACAAAATTTATGTCCACCATTTATCAAGATTCTTGTTTGTTGTTTGTTACAAACAAACACACACACACACACACACGTATCCTGCTATCCTATATACACACAAATACGTAGGATACATTTGTTATAGTTTAACAAGGATCACAAACAAGGATTTTAACATATTTTGTAAGTTATTTTCAAATGTGAGTTTATTCTAACGCGTTTAAATGCGTGTAAATAGGATTGGTTTTCTCTATTTGGCATACAAGGTGACTCAGGAAGATTATTGTTCTACTTTATGAAATAGTATTGCCACAGCTCTCAACAATGTCAGATTTATCCAGTAAGGAAGTAGTGATAAAATTGTATATTGTACAATAAGTGCGGGAAATTGTCGATTACCCACGAAAGCGAAGTTGAGCGCACGAACGTAGTGAGTGCGCTCATTCGCTTGAGTGGGCAATCGACAATCCCGCACGAGTTGCACATACTATTTTTTATTACGAATTTGACATACTGTTTTCTATTATTATTACTATTTTTGACATTTTTATTACTTTTTAAAATAAAATTTTTAAGTGTTCGTCTTTTTTTCTGAATTAATTATTGTTTAAATTACTTTGTTGGTGGTTTCTATAAAAATAATTATGAAATATTTATTAAATGAAAAATCAAGAGGCGGCTTTGCGTGTTTTGATTAAATTTTGCGTGTTTTATTGTCAATTTGCGTGTGGAAAGTTACTTTCCGCACGCAAAAAAGTATGTGGGAAGAGTACAGTGGGCAAACAGCTACTTTACGTACAGAAATGTGTGCGTCAAGTTAGTACTTCTTCCGCATGAGTAATAAAAAATAAAAAAATTGTTTAATTTTTGTTGTTTGTCTACTTTTATAGCATCGGATGAAGCGATTCAAAATATCGCTTGAAACGAAATTATGTAAAAAAAAACATTAATCACATTTTAACATTTCGTTTCACTCCGTCTAAATACTACCAGCGATTAGAAAGAATGAAACTATTTAATCTTTGCGCTACTTGTCGAACTCTTACGAGATGTGACTGTAAAAATTCAAGTCGTTTGTACTCCAGTTAAGTACGTACATTTTTAATAATTTGCTTATAGGTGTATCGACAGACCAGTGTGGGTAATCGTTACACTGCACGAACGGTTGATCGCACGGTCAATTCAATGCATGCTTTTAATTGTGTTGTTCACATTAATATGGTCTACAGTATAGCACCGATAATGGAAAGATCAGTTTTGGAAATTTTTTGAGAGCATCAAATTACTCTCAAAATTTTTTGAGAGTATCAAATTGAGAGCATCAGAGGCAACATCACTTTTGGAAAGTTGCATCAAAAATGTCAAGTATTTATCAAAAAATTTCCAAAATTAATGTTTCCATTATCGGTGCTATACTGTACTTACAATTAGTGAGGTCACATTTTATGTACGGTCAAACATCCGGTCAGATTTGAAGTGGATTATAAAACCCGTAAACTAGAACAAACTGAATACTTCTATAATCCATTTTGTCACATTTCGACAGTATTAAATTTATTTTATAGATATAACTAATCGTTTTTGTGCATGTGCGCCTACATAATTTAGTATATATAGCCGCCTATCTTCCTCTTATATCAGAAAAAAAAAATGCTGTTGATATTTTTACTTTAATTGTAACATATCATTTGTCATTGGTAAAAAAGAGATAATCTAATAAACAAATTTGGAAATTCCAGATTTTCCAAAACTCAGTGCATACAGTCTTTCTATTTCTCTCGCGGAGCGAAAATTCTTTAAATTTCTTTTCTTTTTAAAAAGTCTTTTTTCAAAACTTGAACTACAAGAAGATTGAAACGTTTTAAATTAACTCTTCGTAAGAAATTAAATATTCAAAATATTCGAGTCGAATGATTTCGATCGAATGATCAAAAAATTTAAAAATTGTTTCAAATAGCTTTAATCTTTTAATATTTAATAATTCATTTAAATAATAATAATAAAAGTTTTGAAGTATTCGGAAAATTATTTAAACAAATTTGAAATTCGGATCGACTACACGTTTCAATTCAAATTCGATTCACACAAGCTTAAATCGGATATCTTTTTCTGCTTGATTCTTCCTTTGTTATTTTTTATTGTTTTACTAGTCAAAACTACAAAGAACTAAATCTAAATTTTAATTCAAACAAAGTGGTCACCTACCCTCTTTGTCCAAAAGCGCATGTTTAACAAGACAAGTAATAACTTCTCCAAAATAAATGCTATAACACAGCTTTATTCTTTTTTAGATTTAAAATGATCGTAAAATAAATAATAACAATAATGTGGTAATATCAAAAGGATTATTACTATAAAAGTTTTCGACTAATGGTAAGATACTTTGCGCCAAAATTTTTAACAAAACCAAGAAAAATCTTTGGTAAAATTGGTTAGTATTTCGTTACTTTCGGCACACATACACCTTAACCTTTTGATGATTTGATACATTGGTGTACAAGCGGCTACCCGCTTTAAAAATAAAACTCTAGGCGGACTTCCCCTACATTAGAATGTAAATAATTTGTTCAAAAGGAACTTTTTGTTTATTTTATTGTAGGTACTATAAAATAACACATCATAGAACTCAACTTTTTTTTTTATTATGATCTGATTGGTCTTTTGGCATTCACGTATCCATGCTCACTACTATTTTTATATTTTATATTATTAATTCTGGATCATTCTGTAGACGTATACATACACAAATACACGCACGCAAACGTATCAAAAGCGTCATCTGTTTGTTATGTAAAATATATTGTATCTTTTTGAAAAATAATAAATAGCCGTATATCGTAGTATAAAAGTTATAATACTAATTTTAATCTTCACATACAGTAATGTATGGTCCTACAGGAATAAAACATCAAGAATAATGTTGCGTCCTTATATACATAGATCAGCGAGTGGTACTCTATACTATGGGAACCAATTACTCTAAACGTAAAGAGTGCTCTGTCAACGAACAAACTTTCACAAGCTAAAATATAAATAGCAATACAGGATTCGGGTTATAAAAGAGTCTAGCAAACTTACCATATGAAAATTGCACTGACGTCATTGGACATAGTTTAACCTTTTAAATATTGCTTCTTTGCTCAAAGTACTGATACTCGTGATTTTAGATCTCTTCTCCCACTTATGAAGGAGATATGGGGGTAACAACCCCTAACGATATTTTCTTTTTTCTCAGAAACTATGATAGATATTTGAATGAATTGAACGCCAAAAAATAGATATCAATCAGCTCTATAATTAGTATTTTTTTATATTTTTGATTGATTTTCAAAAGTGTAAAACACTATATTTATTATTTACGGGTGGTTTTTTATATGAACCACTGAAGATACACCAATCAAATAAATATTATATAATCATCTGAGAGTCTGCTCTAACATATTATAAATACAAAAGTTTGCATTTGGTGGAACATGGTTAAAAATAACAACGAATATAATTTGTAATTAATATTATATTTTTATCACCTTCACTGAGAGAAAAATGACAACTTAAAATTAAATACTATAATTATTGTTTCAATAATGTACAACTTAAAAAAATTATATTGAAAAGATAGGGAACTTTAGTTGTTAATCAATATTATTCGATCTTAAAATAAAGTTGTTCTACATTGAAACAATAAATTTCGACATTACTAGACTTTCGTTAATGTTTCACATTGAATCAATATGTTTCTTATTGATATTAAGTTGCTTTTTCTCTGGGTGTTATTGCATCTAATATATCAAATTATACATATGGGGCATTCGTTCTAAACGGGAGACCCCATTCTGTCCAAAATTCGTGTTACTTAAAATAGATCTACAATAGCTCAAATTAAAAGTTATGAACCCTACTTTTCAAATATGAGTGGCATAATTGATCTTACACAATAATGCCTTCAATATGACAGCTGGAAAGTATGAACGCATTTTTTTGCGGACAATAAACGTTCTGTAACGTTTTAAAAACTTTTTTATAAAACTTTTTTTTAGTTAAAAATATAAAGTTTTGCTTAACGTTTTGAGGACAATTTAAAAATACATACAGGCTGATCCATTTAACCTAGAATTTTGTATATCTCGAAAAATAAGCTAGTAGGAAAACTTTGCCTGACAAAATGATAACATTTCGCTAGAAGGCATCTTTCTGAGTAGAGATCTAAAATCACGAGAATCAATACTTTGGGCAAAGAAGCAATATTGAAAAGGTTAAACTATGCCCAATGACATCAATGCAATTTCCATATGATAAGTCTGCTAGACCGTTTAACTTGGATCGATTATACATAACCCTTCGACTTAATGATTCTATCAATTAAAAATGTTGATTGTTTCTACTCCTCGTTCAAGGAGAAAATTTAAGAACTCAAGTGGCAAATTTTCAGTTTTAGTAAAACTTTCAGCAAAAAAAAAAAAATGAAAAAACGGAATATAATTTTAATTATTTTTAAAAAATTTAAACTTTTACAATCAATAGTTTAATAAAATTATTAGCTCGGAGATTTCGTTAAATTAGATGAATTATGCAGAAGCATTAAGCGCTTCTGCACAAATTCTACATAATTCATCTAAACACACATAAAACACTGTCTTCAGACTTCCCGATTTCATCTAGTTTAGGAGCTATAGCTAAGAAATCAATAATTCCAAATTTTTTTCTGTAACTTCTTATTGGTGAAAACTATTCTATTATATGATTATCGATTTTTGAGTTATAACACTGAAATTTCAGATTCTGACACAATTAAATGATTTTTTGTCCTTTCTACCGGTATACGGTATGCCTTTCGTCAAATATGACCTCTAAAACTTAAGAAAAGTTTATTTTGGGAAAATGTTTCTGAGTTTCGGTCGAGAGATAAAAAAATTACACGGCAAATAACTAATTAGCTATGAAATCTAATGCTAAACAATAATTTACTAAAAGAAAAATGAGCTTTAGAGACTGATTGGAATTTTTTAAATATTTTTCAATTTTGACAATGAATTCTAAGCTGATGTCAAGTGATTTCAATTTGTTTTCGAACTTTTCTATTTTAATGGCAGCAAATGCAACTTTTTCATAGTCAAGGATCGTATGACACTACACTTTATATGTAGTTAGATATTTATTACGTAATTTGTACATTCTTGATTTAAACTTAGGAAAAATATTTCACTTATTATTGCACGAGAGGTTTGTATTTTTTCGAATAAATTTTTTATTTACCTAAAGAGGCTTGTAAACGAGCAATAAAATTGCTACATAGTGCCGGAAATACTGCTGAACATTGTGGCCCGGCCACATTCGAGCAATATGTTGCCGGCAACTATGGCTGGGCAACATGTAGCCAAATATATCCCGGCATCTATCTGCCATAGTGTTGTTGATAATTTTGTATGTACACGTGGCAATAATGGCGGACTCTGAAAAAATGTTAATTTGCGCTGCATATATAGGGTATTATTTATTAAAAAACTTCACTAGAATGTGAAAAAGCGACTTTGAATACTAACTTCAAAAAATTAGACCTAAAACTCTAAAACAGTCGACAGTAATGCGAGAACTAATACCAATAACGACAAGATTGACAATCACGTTACCAATCTTGGCGACTGGAAACTCCTGTAAGTCTTTAATGTACATATTCAGAGTGTCTGATTGTTCAGACCCTCTGAACAAGTACAGACTAGGCTAATAAAATTTAGGTAAAAGTAATATGGCCGGGCAATGTTTATATATTTTCGCTCAGACACCGACAACAGCGGCAACACGCAAGCCAGTAGTTGCAATATGAAATATATTGCCCGGCCCTACAGACACATTGCCGGGCCATACGAATATATTGCCGGAAATATTTTTGAATCTCGAGCAACATTGCCCGGCCATTGTTGCCGGCCACACATTGCCGTAAAATGTTGCTCGTTTACAAGCACCCTAACGAAAATCTGTTGCCTAGCAATTTAACGAGAAAAACTATCAATTAACAAAAACGCGAGAGCGCAGCTGGAGTACAATCCTCTATTCACTAAAACCGCTCAAGGTGGAGATAAAAAATTAAGTGATAGTAAATGGTTAACTCCTAACATTGACGAAAAAGATGTTTGTCCTATAAGGTTACTTACAAAAATTATTGAAAAACGAGGAAACCATATTACATGTGCAAGACTCTTCTTAACAATTTTACATGTTTAAGAAGAGAAATTATTTGAAATCGAATATTAGTAAACTACGAAACGTCATGTGGTAATATATTTTTAACCTTCCCTAAAAGTTATTCCTTTTAAGAAAAATTATTTCCTTTATGTTAAAAAAACACTTTCCGTTTTGTTGATACTTTAACCTTCCCAAGTGCTATCTTTGAACTTACTTCCAGCATTCTCCACTGAACATTTCCACCTGATGAACCTTTGGAATACCACCTTCCAACCCGCACGTAGTACGTGGACACCATTATCAGCGACGTACAGTACTCAGGTGTGCTAAACCGCTAGAACAAGTCGGTAAAAAGTATTGGAACATCACCTAGTGCAACAGTTTCGGTGCATACGCCCTGAAAGCACCTGGACCCAGAGTGCTCGTATTTCATGTGGTAGGTACACTTCCCCGAGTATTACTACATATCATTGGCACCCCGTATTAGTTTTATTGATGCAAGTTTTCTTTAAAAAAATTCCCAAAAATTACCTTTTTTCAGGCGGTCATACTAGTGGTCCACCTTAAATTAATACACTAATGCTTTGATTGAGCGAAAGGCAAGTTCCATTCTAAATCATCGTAAAATATATATATATATATATATATATATATATATATATATATATATATATATATATATATATATATATATATACATATATATACGCATTTGCCTTTCCCTCAATCAAAGCATTAGTGTACTAGTGCTCTTTTCTAAAGGGCTTTCTATTCAAGTACAATTTGTTAAAATTATATTAACAGGAGTGCGGCTGGGGGTCAAAATTTGAATGTATAGATTAATTATATAAAAAAGAAGTAAAATAAAATTAAAATTATTGATTACCTATTGATAATTTCTGGTAACGAAAAGTATGTTTAACAGTTTTAATATATTTGTAGTACTGGCACCGACTTATTAACCGCTCAAAATTTTCGGTATTTTTCCACTACAGCACCGTACACGATTTTTACGATTAAAAATTTATGATTACACATGATCCAGCTATTTTTGGACGGACGTCTTTTAGTATTTGGAAAAAGAGCCACCATATAGCGCAATTAGCGAGTTCTTACTGTAAAAGAAGAATTTCGAATATCTGAATATAGCTATTATATTTTATGTAGTATCAAATAATATTTAGTTAAATAGTATAGAAATAATTTCAACAATATCAGCACAATATAGATATCATAACAGAAGGAATTTTGATAATTTTAAATTATGGAATTTTCACTTTTACTTTATTGTTATAGAGATGCTATTTATTTTGTAATCAGAAATTAACAGAATATTTCCATTAAACTATTAAATTTATGCAGGTAACAAAATATAAGTTTTGAATAAAAAATTTTTACATAAAAGAAATTATGTATCATTTTTATTTGGAAAATGGAATAGTAATATTTATAATAATTCAAATGTGAGTTTCTCAGATAGATAAACCTCCAAAAAGAAAAGAGACAGTGAAATGTGAGAAGTAAGCTTGTCATATTTGCTTGTTACTGAAGCTATTTTCGTTGGTCACAATACAAAAATCCGATATGTGTCTTCGCTTTTATATTTTAAGTTCAAATCAAGAAAAGATATTTTTTTTTTTAATTTCTCTCGATTTAAATTATTGAATTGGACCTGAATAAGTAAAAGGTGCTATTGGGTGTTATATCCCAAGTGAAAATTAATTTTTCAGCATTGTGTTAATTATTTTCTCTTTACACACTCATATTTTACAAACTCAACAATTCCATGCATTTGATTGATACCTCCATAAAACTAGGCGCCCCCACCCCTCAAAAAAAAAAAAAAAAAAAAATTCAAAATCCCAAAAAATTAGTAAGTAGATCAAAAATCATATTCATAACATCATAATTATAGTGCAGGTGGGGGTACTAGGAACGTTAAGAAAATTTTTAACATTTTTCTATTCAGTTACATAACGTAACTGCGCGTAGTGTGTAATATGCCTTACAACCGAGTTACGTACTATACTTTATCTACGACTAACATGAAATTCACAATAAACGGTAAAAATTTGGTACAAATCTACAAATACCAATACATTAAAATTATTAGTCTCTGAGTTGGCTACATAAAAAAGCTTCTTATCGCTACATGGCTGATTTCTTTTTTAAAAGGATCCAGCTTTATAGCCAAGTTCAAATAATCTTGTCTGCCAGCGCAATCCCGTGGCTTAACGCAGGAACAACCTAAATAGTTAAATTTCGATATTAAAAATTTTATAAGATGCATCGGTTATAACTATGGAAACAATTTTTATTTTGAAATTATTGTTAATACTTATTATTTTCAATTTATTATTTTTTATTAATTTTTTTCAATTTTATTCATCAGATTTTTCGGTTGAAAAAGTAACTTACTCATACTCGGTCCGTAGGTTTATTTTTGGGGCCATGGGTGCTTACGAATCCTCAGTTTTTAGCCTCGGATTCTCGAACTGCATCCGAGATCACAAAAATAACACTTACGGTCCTTGCTAAGTAATATTTATAATTATCTTGCTTATTCACTAACTACATAACGAACGTTATATACCGAAAGTTCGTTCTGTAACGAAAAGTAGATCAAAATGCGATACACTAACGAAAATATATTCGTTATAGCTATGACGATCCTCGCTGTCTGAACGAAAATTTCAACCTTTCGTTTGTATAAAGATTTGTAACTATGGTATTTTTCTAACAAGGCAAATAAACAAAATAAACTATCTTTTTTTTTTAAATAAATTTTTTATTACAATTTGCTATGCATGTCGATAGTTTAAGCATTTCAAATTAAATTATAATTTATGTAATTTCAATAATATTTTAGCACAATTTGCTTACTTATTATATTTATTCTCAAATTAAATTGATTCGATGAAGGGAGAAGAAGGAGAAATTTATTTATTAGTGTGAACTTTTAGTAAAAAATTATAATAACAAAAATATCTTTTTATTATTTTATTGTAAAATATAAGACGAAAATTTTAATTGTTTTATAAAATAAATAAATTTTCAATTTTAACTTAAAATATTTCATTTTTAATTTTAATAGTTCCGATTGCACCTCTATCGATAAATTCTTCCAGTCTAAACACTGCACTTGTTAGATTTGCTATAAGAGCGTTTTGTTTTTCTTGAGCCTCCAAAAATACTTTTTTGGCTTCCTCATAGAGCAACGGGTCTCTTTCGCTTGATGGGGGATCCTAAAGTAATTTGTTTTTTAAAAATTGAGAAAAAGTACATAAATTAGCAGATAAACCAAATTAAAATGTTTACGTTTCGATTTTCCAGCATCATCTAATTTGTCACCACTGGAATTTTTACGTACGTTCAATTGGACTGGCTCTGTTACAGCTACACTTTTTGTATTTTTATCGACCAGATATTCATTTTCTACTTCAATAATTGGTTCATTTAAACCTACTTCACCTATGTTAGGGGTCCCTTCGATATATACTAGTCCTATTATTTCTAATAATTCTTTTTCTATTTTTGTTAAAGGGTTTGGATAATTCCCAAATTACGTCCATTTAAAAAAACAAAGTTGACCTCCAAATTTTGGTCAAGGTCATGTTTAAGGTCAAATTCGAGGTCATTTTCTAGTTTCTGATTTCTTCCCAGGAGGCTTTTGTCCGGGTTATTTTTCGATAAAGTCAATATTAACTGAGATTTTCAGCTGTTCCGCAACTTTATGAACGCTCTGTATATGAATCCTAAGTCCACTACATACATGTTTCTACGAAGCTCTGAAACGCAACGTACATACTTACGAATAGATGAAAAAAGGAATCGAATTGCACGCGCTACTATTCATTTGTTCACCCGCTGCTCAACAGATAAGTGGCTTTAATTGAAGTGCATTTTGATGTAATTTGGTTATTCAATGGGCTGTCCGAGAATTTCATTTTAATTCATGTCCAGCAATCATTAAAGTATATAATATGAATTATGATATTGTTGGAAATTGTATTCAATTTCATCTCGTCATCATTGATTAATTGCTTATTATAGTTCAAGGTATTTAAATAATAATAGTAGTTTTTAATATCTAAGTATTCCAGGTTTGGCATGTAGGTAATAGGGTACTTGATTGCAATTGAGAAATGATTCTAAATGCTTTGTTCTTACGTATAAATTAGTTAAATTTTGTTAAATTTTTAAAAATCTTCAAAAAAACCATTGTTCAATTTTAAGTGAACAAATTGGCGGGAAAAACGACTTGGCGTAGGGACGTATGCAATGACGTCACGATTTAACTCAAACAGATGTCGCTTTCATTCATGTCAACACTTGTCAACATGGTTTCAAATTTGCACACAATATTCAGCAGTCATCATGCTCAGTTTTAGTGGTATTTACAACTTTCTACTTTGTTATCTTCTTCATTTATTATCACTGTAAGTTTTTCATGAAGCCCTACAAGTATTAAATGCACTTTAAAGAAAACAGTTTGACGTAACTTTAAAATTGTAGCAAAAAATAAAAGCATTTTTAACATAACATTTAAAACAAGTTGATAAGGATATTTTACGTATTAAGTGACGATGTATTCCTTCCATCAATCTTTTTTGAGTGCAAAGTTAATTGCAAACCAAAAAGTTCAAAATAAATTACAAAGAAAAACAACTTCTCTTGGTCAATTAGAATTGTAAAAATGTCACAATGAAAATGCAATTTGTCATAGACAATACGTAACTACAGTAATAAGATCTGCTATAAAAAATAACGTAATTTTCAAATATCACTGCGTTTTTAATCATTTAAATGAAGGCTAAAATTTTTAAAATCGAATTTTTAAATAACTAAAGAATATTTTTATTTGTCACTACTAAAATTGAATATATTTAAGGATAATACATGAAATTATTCAACATTTAAAACAAATTTTGAATACAGTCAAGTATCGTATTAATCTAGCAAAATTTAATTTGAAGTCTAGCAGAGACCTAGCCTAAGGAAGCTTGAAATGGAATTCGGGAATATTTTTACAAGTTAAATAAATACATATAAATACATATAAACATTTAAGTATTAGTAACATCTAAGTAAAAGTTTTACTCAATTCTTGTTATTTTCCTAGAAATAAATGTAATAATATTCAAATCTCTCTGTGGAGCTAGTCGCCTTAATAGAAGTGGCTTATACTAATAGCATGGTCAGTGTCCATACAGATAGTCACATCTGTAGTAGTAAAATATTATAGATTTATTTCAATTAAGTGTAAAAGTTGCAACTAAGAGGAAAAAATTACAAAAACAGCTCGAAACTTTTAAGTACCAATGTGAATAATTTTAAAATTCTTGTACGATAAACATTTGAGGTTTAGAATCTTGATTGGGAGCTTTACCTTACAAGTTGCGATTGTTACTGTATACATACGCGTTCTGTTTCAAACTGAACTAAATTTTTATTTTTATTTCATTTTTTCTAACAAAAGTCTTATATAATGTATAATGAGTAAAATGTGTCAGTTCCGTTCAAATTTTAGATAATGGAATGCCACTATTAAATACGCTATTCAACTATACCCATCACAGAGTAATACATAGGATTTATAATCAATTAGCATTCAAATAATAATGAACCTAAACGCAAAATCTGGAGTTGGCTCGATTTAATTGCTTCCAAGCGGATATTACTGCTACGGTTAATTTTTAAAAAAGTACTATTTTTGTGAGATTGTGTTTGCGAGTAGAAGAATTGACACAAACATTTGGCTTATCAAGATATTTTATGAAGTGAAACTTACTAGATTATATGTTGAACAATGAAATAGGTAGGTATATCTATATACCTAATTTTCATGAGTAGATAATACATTTAAAGAGTGGTGCTAAAGAGCGCTGAATAATAACAGAGTGTACGGAACAGTTTCCACCTAAATATACTTCTATATAATTATAATATTATGATCGAATCCTGGTCTATATCAATTATCTATGAACACTTTGTATTTATGGACTTATCTGT
Organism: Brachynemurus nebulosus; assembly: GCA_035578155.1. Classification (NCBI taxonomy): domain Eukaryota; kingdom Metazoa; phylum Arthropoda; class Insecta; order Neuroptera; family Myrmeleontidae; genus Brachynemurus; species Brachynemurus nebulosus. The sequence goes on along the minus strand of JAPWDM010000001.1, from coordinate 135,030,027 downwards.
TCTACCTATTCCGGTGTATTACTGATTAAAATTAGTACGTATTATTATTAATTAAGTACCTTAAACTTGATCGATACACCAGTTGATGAGCCAAATTTTGTATATCAGTGTTTCTCAAAGTGTACCCCTGGGAACACGCAGTCGCGCGTAGGATCCTACGTGGTCATATTTGTGTAAAATTTGTTAGACAATTCTATGGTTTCTTAGCACTATTAAATGAGAATGAAGTATAAATGTTCAAAATTCATTTTCGATTTTAACAGCGAGTGTAAATTAAAATTTAGTTGTTAAGGGGCAAGAAATATTGCTGGAAATATTTGGTGATAGAAACGTCAAAACTGTGGTAAAAATCATTTTTGGATAATAGGATGAAATTATTTTTTCGAATTACCACGTAAAACAGTTAAATTACTTTTATCGTTTACAACGACAGATCTTTGAAAAAAAGGCGATTCTCGAGTTTCTTCAGTAAAAGTTATGGAAAATATAAACAATAACTCCGAATGTAAATAGACCCATCCACTTCATTAAAAATACGTATTACGTTTTAGCTACGTTTAATTTTTCTGATTCGGTATTTTTTTACTAAAAATAAATACATTTTAGATACCATTCCGTTTAACATAATATCGTTTCTAATTTCTTGCAACCAGATTTTCCTAGATTTTTGTAGGAAATACAATTTTGACTTTATTATTACTTAAATAGGGGTACATGATGGAAAAGGTTTGAGAAACACAGATGTATACAACCAACTAAATTATAAGTTGTTCGTTAGGGTTCCGAAGACAAGGACGATCCTAATGGACTTCATGAAACCTATATATCTATTTAAACCTGTTTAGCTTTCTAACACTGAAAAAATTTTCATAATCAGTGAAGTACTATAAAAATAACTTAACGACAATAAAAATCATACCCATTAAAAAGGTACATACTCTGTCTGATCCCAACACTTTTTTCCCATATTAAATTTTGTACGTTTTTACTTCTCTGAAACATGCGGTATGTATATTTTCAGAAACGATTTTTTGAAAAGCGAAATTTTCTGACAATGAGTCGAAAAATTTTTGTTTTTAATCGTTTGTTGTTTATGGGACGCTTCAAAGTCTCGCTTGGAATAAAACTGTTTGTTGGAGATACGAGGGCTGTTCAAAAAGTATCGGACCTTCTGTCCTCCCGCTTAAACGAATGCAGCGCTGGCGGCAAAGTTTAGTAGGGATGTGGAGGGGAGTGTCATGCGCCCGCATGCACTATTTCGTGTTATGACAAAGCTTCAGTCGGCGGCAGTCAGCCTAGTAGTGTAGACCTCTCTGTTGTGCTCGGCGGTTTTTAATAAATTAGCTTATTAAAATCCAAACCATCACAAAAGAATACTATCTTGAGGTTCTTCGTCGCCTACGTGATACTGTGCGGCGCGAAAGACGGAATCTGTGGGCAACGAAAACTTGGCAGCTCCATCACGACAATGCACCTGCCCACTCGGCACATCTAATTCAGAGTTTACTCGCTAAAAACAACACTCCTCTGGTTCGCCAAGCTCCGTACTCCCCCGACATGGCTCCCTGCGACTTCTGCCTATTTCCTAAGCTGAAAATGCCCCTGCAAGGAACTCAATTTCAAGAAAGAGAAGACATTAAACAGAATACGACGACCGAGCTTAACAGCATTCCAAAAGATGCCTTACAGAAATGTTTTGAACAGTAGCAGAAGCGGTGGGAGAAGTGTGCGCATCACCAAGTAGAATACTTTGAAGGAGATTAGAGGTTTATAGCTCTAGTTCAATAAACGCAATTTTGATTAACAAAAGTCCGATACTTTTTGAACAGCCCTTGTATAAAGACCTACCGGTATCATGTACGGCAGGGATAGCTAACCCGCGGTCCGCCTTGAACTTTTTTTGGTCCGCAAGATTCATCATACTTATACAAAATATATATATTTATTTATTTCATAATGACCAAGGTAGTGAAAACCAATGTATTAAAAATAAAATAAAGTAAAAAAATGTTTTTTAAGAAAAAGCTTTTATTTAAAAATGGGCTAAAAAAGATGAAATAACTACTAAGTGAAGTTTGAAGCAATATGCAACATAATTTATAAAAGCTTCAGGCGTTATCATTAATTATTTCTGTTTTGGATATAAGTGTAGCTATTTTACTTTTCAGTACTTACCAAACTTGATTAAACGCTTCAAGATTTTATAAATTATGTTCCGTATTGCTTCAAACTTCACTCAGTAGTTATTTCATTTTTTAGCCCATTTTTAAATAAAAGCTTTTTCTTTAAAAACATTTTTTTTTACTTTATTTTATTTTCTACTCTTTAGTCTGATTACAATTAATTTTAAAAAAAAAATAAAGAAAAAAGTAATTTTTTTACCTATATTTTAATCGGTTAATTTAGCCTAATCATAGACATAACTATGGAAACAAAAAATTGCAATGTAAAATCAATGGACAATATTTGACAATTCGAAATGTCAAAAAGTTGCATAGGACTAAAAATCAACAATTTTGGTTTGGGTCAATTTAAGGAAAAACTAATTATACAATATTGCATTGTCATCAAGGTTAGAAACGTATGCAAAATTTGAAACCTCTAGCTCAGTTATGGTTCATTTCAGTTAAATTTAACCATGCTTCGTCATTTTGAATTTAAATAATTTCCGTTTTCTTGGCTTTATCTCTTTTATTATTGCATTTATATAAATTTTAAATTTGCAGTTTCTTTTTAGAAAAGAATAGAAGATTGATTTGTTTCGAATATAAGAATTATTTAATTTTTTAACGAAAACTCATGATCAATTGTATCTGAAATGAGGTATAGAACCTGTCTAAATTTTGATTCCAAGATTTGATCTAAACCAACATACTAACATAACAAGTTAAATAAAAGCTTTTAAAAATACATTACAAATAGTGGGTCTGAATCTAATATGGGAACATATCATTTTATATACGGCCCGCGGAGTAATGATACGCTTGTAAAGTGGCCCGCAAGTTCGTTTGGGTTAACCATCCCTGATCTAAGATGTCAACATTATTCAGATTGATATTATTGAGACACTTTCTATTATGAATAAATAATAACTAAGAAGCCTTTGTAAATATGATACAAAGACAAAATTAACAAAACTGCGGTTTACCCTAAAATTTCAAGCTCAGATTGATTGCTCTTCTCTACACTTGTTTCACTTTCTTATATACCAATGTATATGATGAATTTGAAACTTTTTCCGGAATTACAACCACCAAACATTTTTAAATAAAATCCATGACAACGAAAATTACTATCAAAAGAATTCCCGTAGGATTAAAGCACAATAATTAATTCAATGTTCCAAAATCGATTTTAAATATGTACTTATATAATACGTATGTACTACAATGACATCATTAACTAAACAGGTTTATATGTCATGTTAAACGGCTTACATTGTACAACATATGGAACATATTCGACAATGGTTCTTATCTATCTATTCTATACCCCATATTCATATATATATATATATATATATATATATATATATATATATATATATATATATATATATATATATATATATACATACATATATATATATATATATATATATATATATATATATATATATATATATATATATTTATATGTCTAGTTTTATATGACCGTGATTAATATGTACATAAAAAATATACATACGTAATTAAAAAAGCACAAGTGAATACATGTTAATTAGACCGTACCCCATGAAAAATGACATTTAATAAAAATAAAAAAATATAACGATATGTTTTTAAATTTAAAAAATGAAATTATATAAAAATGTTATATGCACATACGTATATGAGAGTGTATTGTATGCATTTTAGTATTATAAGTACATATTATGTCCTATTTTTGCTGAGCGACAATAACAGTTTCTTAAATCCCTTTCACACAAAAGCAGTAAGTAATAAATAGTAAGTAGGGCAGAAAAATATAATAAGCTGAGGAAGATGAAGTAATCTACTTGTGTGTTCCATTTATTACTTAACAGTTACCGCTTTAGCGTGAACAGGTTATTATACTAGCGACGATCATAACTCGCTAACAATGGTTGCGTTTTCCGTCTCTGCTCTTTTTAACTTCTATCACACCTAACTTATTATTTAGTAGTTAGTTGGATTAAACAAATCTAAGGATGAACGAATATTCAGTGAGGGATTTGAATTTGTGTCTTTTCGCCCTACAATCCACACAATAATGGAAAATTATGAGATAATTGTTTTCTAGTTCACAAATAACGAAAATTCCATTAATTAATTAATTTTAATCTTTAATCCAATTCAAAACATCCCCAAAAAGAAAACTCTTATTTTAATTTTTAAACTATACTTGATGTTTTTTCTCATCTGCGAGTTTAACATTTAAATAAGACTACCTAAATAAAAAAATACCCCTGTCGCAGCATCTGCATAACATAGCGAATTTCCAAATCTTGGGCACTGGCGGATCTCATCTAAGACCTGTACCTATTTAAAATAGTTTAGCTTTCTAAGAGTAAAAGAATTTTTAAAATCGGTTGGGTAATTAGTTTTGGTATTTTTGGGGACCCAAGAACCCGAACGAATTTTGTGCAGCATAGTTGTATCCATTTAAAATAATTTAGTTCTCTAGCAGTGAGAAATTTTTTAGCATCGGTTCGATAGCTTATTACTGGCGTTTTCGGATCTGCAAGATCCCGGTGGACCTCATTAAAAAATCAGCTCGACCGTATATTCTAGGCGGACTTTATGTAATATATATATATATATATATATATATATATATATATATATATATATATATATATATATATATATTCAAAACCCGTTGTGTAGCATTTTACGCCGCATTTGCATCCGCAGGACAGTTGTGGATCTCAGATAACACAACCTGTACCTATCTAAAATAGTTTACCTTGGTAATAGTAAAAAGGTTTCAAAATCGGTCAGTTATTTTATTTTTGACACTTTTAGGTCCTACTGACACTTCAGACCTTACATAACGTAATCTATATGTATCTAAAATAGCTTAGCTCCCCAACAGTGAAAAAATTTTCAAAATCGGTCGGCTAGTTTATTTTTGACGCTTTTGGATCCGATGGACCCTGGCAGACTTTACATAACGTAATCTATATTTATCTAAAATAGTTTAGCTCTGTAAGAGTGAAAAAATTTTCAAAATCGGTCGGTTAGTTTATTTTTACCACTTTTGGGTCCCATGGACCCTGGCGGACCCTAAATAACGTAATGTATGTCTATCTAAAATAGTTAATTCCCCAACAGTGAAAAAATTTTCAAAATCGGTCGGTTAGTTTATTTTTGACACTTTTGGACCCATGGACCCTGGCAGACCTTACATAACGTAATCTATATTTATCTAAAATAGTTTAGCTCTGTAACAATGAAAAAATTTTCAAAATCGGTCGGTTAGTTTATTTTTGACACTTTTGGATCCCATGGACCCTGGCAGACCTTACATAACGTAATCTATATTTATCTAAAATAGTTTAGCTCTGTAACAGTGAAAAAATTTTCAAAATCGGTCAGTTAGTTTATTTTTGACACTTTTGGGTTCTATGGACCTTGGTGGACCTTACATAACGTAATTTATATTTATCTAAAATAGTTTAGCTCTGTAACAGTGAAAAAATTTTCAAAATCGGTCAGTTAGTTTATTTTTGACACTTCTGGTTCCTATGGACGCTGGCAGACCTTACCTAACGGAATCTATATTTATCTAAAACAGTTTAGCTCTGTAACAGTGAAAAAATTTTCAAAATCGATCAGGCAGTTTATTTTTGACACTTTTGGGTTCTATGGACCGAGGCGGACCTTACATAACGTAATCGATATTTATCTAAAATAGTTTAGCTCTGTAACATTGAAAAAATTTTCAAAATCGGTCAGTTAGTTTATTTTTGACACTTTTGGGTCCTGTGGACCCTGGCGGACCTTACATAATGTATTCTAAATCTATCTAAAATAGTTTAGCTCTGTAACAGTGAAGAAATTTTTAAAATTGGTCGTTTAGTTTATTTTTTACAATTATGGGATCAGTAAATCCTGGCGAAACTCATACAAGTCTAGTACTCTAACAGTAAGAAAAGGGTTCTAAGGATCTCATATAACTTATGGCAGTCCGTAAGCTTCTTGCGGACATCATTTAATTAATTAATTCAAATACTTTAACTTACTAACTGTGAAAAAATTTTTAAAATCGATTGGTTAATTAATTTCTGGCCTTTTTAGGTCCCGAAAACCTTGACCTCACATAAAATACCTTAAATCCATTTGAAATGGTTTAATTTTTTAACATTATTAATTATTAGTGGAAAAATTTTCAAAATCGATTCAAAATATTTTTCCGTACATACATATGTACATTGTACATATTTTGTTTTGTTTTGTTTTATATTTAATAATATTTATATCATAACATAATCTTCAATTTCTTGTTTACTTAAAAATTCAATAAAAAAAAAAATAAAACGCCGTGAGCAGCGGGGCCCCATCACGGTAGTCGAATTTTCCCCTTCATCTTCGGTATTGAATGTCTACAAGCGAAATGTGATTGAAAGTCTACAACCGAATTGTCATTTTGTTGGTTTCAAAACTGGTGATGAGTGTTCGGCTGATCGAGGCTTTAAAAAAAGGTTTTAAGTATTTAAGGGCTGTATCTCAGTAAATTTCAATTTTGTGCCGAAAACAGGTAGCAGAAAAAAAGCCAACACAATTCGTACGAGGACTTTCCTGCCCATGTTTATCCGCTAATTGCCTTTATGTTTTAGTTTTAAAAATTAAAAAAGGACCTTAAATAGTAAACTGGAAGGCCTTTATAAAGATATTTTTTCTTTCCAAAAAAATCCAAAATTTCTATTTTATAAATACTAAAAATCCAAAATTCCTAATTTATAAATAAACAGTGACTTTAATAACATTTTTAAATTACTTAATATGTATGTATTTCATTTGTCATAAAAGTAAGTTCACTTTTTTTTAAATTTTTTAAAATTACTATTCGCCTACTTGTATTTAGAATAAACATAATGCTTTTAAAACACATTTAACAATAGCATTCAATTCCGATGTAAAAATGGGAGAAGTGGGGGGAAAAGTGATGCGGACTCCCTACAAGGTACTAGCTGGATACTAACTGAATACACGTACAAAATTTCAGCCCTCTAGGTTTCCTTATGGAGTCTCTAGACATGTTAGAAAACAAGCAAAAAAATTAAGGAAATATTAGCGTAAAAATCGTGGGGGTAAGGGTTAAAAGTTGAAACCTCCAAAAAACAGTGTCTGGCTATTAGCTTAACCTGTACACCAAATTTCAGCCCTCTAGGTTTATTTGGGGAGATTTTGACCCGAACGAAACTGTTAAAAAACAAGAAAAATCATGTTCTTTTGGGTATAAAAATGGTGGGGGTAGGGGTTAAAAGTCGAGACCCCCAAAAGGCACCCCCTTGATACTAACTCAATCCGAATACAAAATTTCAGCCCTCTAGGTTTATTCGGGTGACCTGTGCGAGTGGTACAAACTTCGAAAACGTCGAAAATGCATGAAATTGTAGCTTAAAAATGAGGGGGGTGGGGGTAAAATATTAAAACCTCCAAAAAGCACAACCTAGGTACGAACTTTATCAACGCACCAAATTTCAACCTTCTACGTTAATTCTGGGGGGCTGGGGGCCTGTTAGATCCAGCGAAAATCGTTTTTCCCCCCTCTACTCCCGCCATATCATCCTAGGAAGCTGAATTTTGGATATGTTGTAGATAATTGACCGAAACATTATTTAAAACCGGTTTGGAAAAGTTTTATTGCTTTTCCGCCCCCCACCACCCCCTTAAAAGTCGGGTCCGAAAAAAAATTTGCCCAAAATTTGACCCCACTTTGATAGTATTGTTGTGCATCGGAATAAGCCCCACTTACCAAATTTCATCTCTTAACTTCCATAGGGGGGCCCTACACATATTAAAAGGTTGCGGGAAAATATATATATATATATATATATATATATATATATATATATATATATATATATATATATATATATATATATATATATCAGACATCTTTTTTTTTTACATAATCGTGTTCTACGGGTCCGAAAACGGATAGCGCCCCTGGTCTCGCCTCTCGCAGCTCTTATCGTATAGACTGTATAAGTCTAATTTTTCGGAGAAAATTCGACTAAAAATTCTTCATTACATTAGCTTAGAAAATCTGTTTAATTTACATTTTTTAACATGGGATAGAACCATGCTAATTATAATGCAATAAATGAGAAACAAAACTCTATACATGTATGTGTGTTATATCACATATATGTGAATAGTTTTCACTTGTTCTCACAAAATTCTTTAATAAAAAAGTGAAATATTTTTATACTTAATAAAGAACTGAGATATAAATATAAATTACTTATTAGACTAACAAAGAAAGAATAAAAGTGAAAATTTACATTTTCTCGAAAAATACTTAAAATAGAAAGAAAATTATAAGAATATTTTCTTCATAATTTTTTTTTTCCTTTTCAACGATGTAAAAATTGAACTGCCTTATGATAGGATCGAATGATAAAAAATGGCCAGAAAACCTACTTCTGGGCATCCGACGTGTCTGGCTAACGAACTTAGCCAAGCCAATTCAGAATCCAGTCCGCACACAAAATTTCATAAGCGTTAGACGTTTCGTTCGAGAGTTATCGTGGGAACACATAAATATATATATATATATATATATATATATATATATATATATATATATATATATATATATATATATAAATTTTAGTGAATATCATTTTCGTATTCTAGGGACCTCAAAACAGATTTCTGCCATAGTCCCGGACTCAGATTGCGTCATGACACCTACTGTAATAGCTGAATTTCGAGTTTTCGAAATTCGCTAATAAAAATTAGAAACATTAATTTCATTATTATTTGTGTTTATCTATTTTTTACTTATAACATTTTTTTTTTTTAAATTGAAACATTTAAACATTTAATCCATGCATTTTACGATATGCTCGGACCTCAACACCTTCCCAGTGACGATATTTAATTTTAGAAAAGAACCTACAACAAAAGAAAAATATTTTTGTAAATTCTTTATATTTTAATATTCTTATAAAAAAAAATGAATACTTTTCATTTAGCTCGTTTAACACTTCTTTTTGGGTATCTGTTAAGCCATTGTGCACAACCTCCAAATTTGACGTCAAAATTTTTCGATTATTCATACCAACGAGACTCATAGTTGGGCCAGGCTTTTTGGTTAGTGCATGATAGAGTGCCAGTTGTCCGAGTTCAATGTTTCTTTCCTGTAAAAAAAATTCTTGGATTACAGGTATTAAAATACAAAATAAGAACGTGGGAAACACTTAATGAGAGCTGTCGATTAATACATTAAATCATATGAAGGCGATAAAAAATAAGCATAAGTCAAAATTATCAGATCTGCATTTGGAATCATGTTCAAGAATTGTTTAAGTTCATACTGTACTATGCCAAGATGACATAAAAATAAAGACTCTATTTTTTAAGTTTTATAAACTGCCTGCGAATAACTGAAGCTGCTGAGTAATATAAGTTACAATGATTTATAATTTTAGTGAATTTACTTAGGGTTTTATGTTTAGAACTTTTCTTTTACTTTTCTAATCGTAGCGAATTATATACACCATTTAACGGAACCTTTATCTCTCATAACAATGGCGTTCTGTGTGCTGAAATTTTGATGAAGACGATAGTTAATTAAAATTCTTCTATACTTACTTTACAATAATCGGCCGCTTGTTTGCAGATGGCTTTAGTTTCATGATGTGCGGGATGCCAAGGTTGAGGTCCATCGTTACTCAATAATCCCATTTGATGACTGGCTGCATTTATCACCACAACCCCTTTTTCCTAATTTAAAACAATTACTTAAACAAATTTTTAAAAATAAATCAAAATAATATAAAATTTTTAAATTTAAAGAAAAAACATTTTCACAGTATCTATATATATAAAAATCTCATGTCACAATGTTAGGCTACGATAAACTGTGAAACTACTGAACCAATTTTGATCAAATTTGATAATTATCTATAATTTGGTCCAACTTAGAAGATAGGATAGTTTTTATTGCAAAATTTTTAGTCTAACCGTAGAAATTTACAAAAAACCGCAAAATATTTATGTTTTATTACTGTATACAGATATCTGTGGAAAAATCTATAAAACAATCATGCAAATTAATTTGTTGCTAAGCATTTGGAGAAAAATAATTTCCATAGATACCACCAATAATACGTTGACCTACGACTACTATGAAATTACTTATCTACTGTGCAAAATACTATTTGTATGCTATACACCTTCGGCCACTTAACGCGCCTTCGGCCACACATTCGGCTTCGGCCAAAAAGAAGCCGAAGGTCTGGCCGAAGCCGAAGGTATCATCTTTTTACATAATGTAATTTTATTTATTCTTATTTTACCCTAAATTACGTTTATAATAAACACAAGAACTGAAATTTTGGCATTTTTACGAGAAAGCTTACAAAATCCCTTGATAAAGTAACGGACGAACCTGTGGCCTCACCGTCAAATGTAAATTCGCAAAATAAATCTTTAAAAGATGATTTGTGGGACAGCCACGACAAAATATCAATGGCGACCGAATTTGCAAATTCCGAAAGATTTTCGCCTTTTGAAGACGAGTTAGAACAATATTTAAAAGAACCTCTATTTCTGAGGAACACTGATATTTTCCAGTATTGGTCGTCGAGTCCTCATATTTACTTAAAAAAGGTAGCAATTAAATATTTGTCAGCTCCCCCTACTAGCATAGCTAGTGAACAATAAATTCAGTTTCCGCTGGACAAATTTACACCGATCGTAGGGCAAATTTGCGTGGAAAAAATGCCGATCAGCTTTTATTTTTAGCTTATAATATTAAATTGTTTAATTTTGATTATTAAATATTGTGTTAATGTTAATAAATAAATAAAAATAAAAATGAGTTTATATAAAAATACCCCTGTCGCAGCATCTGCATAACATAGCGAATTTCCAAATCTTGGGCACTGGCGGATCTCATCTAAGACCTGTACCTATTTAAAATAGTTTAGCTTTCTAAGAGTAAAAGAATTTTTAAAATCGGTTGGGTAATTAGTTTTGGTATTTTTGGGGATCCAAGAACCCGAACGAATTTTGTGCAGCATAGTTGTATCCATCTAAAATAATTTAGTTCTCTAGCAGTGAGAAATTTTTTAGCATCGGTTCGATAGCTTATTACTGGCGTTTTCGGATCTGCAAGATCTCGGTGGACCTCATTAAAAAATCAGCTCGACCGTATATACTAGGCGGACTTTATCTAATATATATATATCTTTAGTGAAAATTTACATTTTCTCGAAAAATACTTAAAATAGAAAGAAAATTATAAGAATATTTTCTTCATAATTTTTTTTTCCTTTTCAACGATGTAAAAATTGAACTGCCTTATGATAGGATCGAATGATAAAAAATGGCCAGAAAACCTACTTCTGGGCATCCGACGTGTCTGGCTAACGAACTTAGCCAAGCCAATTCAGAATCCAGTCCGCACACAAAATTTCATAAGCGTTAGACGTTTCGTTCGAGAGTTATCGTGGGAACACATAAATATATATATATATATATATATATATATATATATATATATATATATATATATATATATATATATATATATATATATATATATATATATATATAAATTTTAGTGAATATCATTTTCGTATTCTAGGGACCTCAAAACAGATTTCTGCCATAGTCCCGGACTCAGATTGCGTCATGACACCTACTGTAATAGCTGAATTTCGAGTTTTCGAAATTCGCTAAAATGACTATTTAATTATGCTATTTATTATATTTTCAGGAAGTATTTTTAATTTAATTGCACCTTCGTCTTCGGCTTCGACTTCGGCCGAAGGTTTCGACGATAGCCGAATATCGGCTTCGGCTACGGCTTCGGCTGCCAAACTGACCTTCGGTCGGACACTAGTAATTTTTAACGTTGAAAACGTTTTATTTCAAATTTCAAATGTAATCATATTGTTTGGGTACTTCTAGTGATGCTAGCAATTTAAAACTTAGTGTGAGTATATGCCTTGACCAAAAAGAATTTTAGAAAAATTTTTGGCTAAAATATTCTCATTATTTGTACACTTTTTATACAATTTTCTAAAAATTCATATGAATGTGTGCAAATACATATATGCATGTGTATGTATTTAATATAAATAATATTATCGTAACTTAAGTGAATTAAAAAATAAAGAAACCTATATGCAATACATAATATTTTGAAGAGAGATGTGTTTATTTCCTTAAAATTAATATTATTCTTTTATTTAAAATAAATGATTATTTTGTTAGAGAACCTCTGCTAGTACCTACTAGAAACTAGAAATTTGATCTGAGTATGGAACTTGACCTGAAGGATTTTTGAAAAATTTTTGGCTAAAATATTTTCAATATTTATGTCCATTTTATGTAGTTTTATAAAAATGTATTTGTGTGTGAAAATACTATATAATATGTAAGGAAAGTTTCTTACCATGGGCACTCCATCTATTATTATTATTTTTAAACTTTAAATTTTATTTGAAAAAATTTTTTAAATAACAATTCTTATCAAATTTTGTAATTTTGACAGTTATTATTTTTAATAATAATGTAAATGCTAACAACTTAACACAACAAAAAATTTTTCATCTGCCATGAAGATGGGGTTAATACCTCGAAACCGGTAGCTGAAAATTAACATATTTGTTTTCTCATTTTGATGACTTAAACTCCTAACATCCTATTCTTTCATACGTATATAATAATTAGGTACTATAGAAAGATAGGTAAAATAAGAAATAATATAGAAACCTATACACAAAATGTTAATTTTAAACTTTAAATAACTTCAAAACGTTTTCAATGTTAACTATCTGGTCCATTTTTTCTTTTATAAGATTTTTTAATTTATTGTTAAATTATACGGATCAAAAACTATAAGATACAATGATTATTTTACTTGGCACCCATTGAACAAAAATCGACCACTTTTTTCAAAATTTCTGCTTTGCTTGAAATGTTTCTCAAACCATAAGGAATGTGGCACTACTAGTAGTTATTTATTTTTTTCAATTTCAAATATTATCGAGTGCTTGTGAAACATTACTACGTACGACAAACTTTTTTGTTGACAAGTATTCATATGTTCTCTTATCGTTCAACTAAACTGAAACTTTAAGCACTCGAACTCTTTGGTTAGTATGACCAAAATCCAAATGTAAATTAAAGATCACAAAATGATTGAAAAAATTATCCCGGTCGGCCGGGAATCGAACTCAAGATCTCCCGGTAACTAGCCAGGTGTCTTCGCCATTAGACCAACGACCCTGTGTTCGACAGCCACCCGAGCCAGACAATCATTCAACCACTTATGTGTATTGGTACTCTCTCAAAGTGGTTGAATCATTGTCTGTCTCAGGTCGCTGTCGAACAAACGGTCGTTGGTCTAATGGTGAAGACATCTGGCTAGTTACCAGGAGATCCTGGCTTCGATTCCCGGCCGATCCGGATAATTTTTTCAATCACTTTGTGATTTTTAATATTGTTATTTATTATCAATATTTTATGACGAAGAAAGTGGAGTATAAATGTTTAGAGTATAAAGTCAAATTTCATGGATAGTTACCTCAAAAAATTCTAGATATTCGCTAAGTGTATCGTCAATGAGGGTAAATCGTGCGTAACTAATAATTGATGTAATTTTGACTGGACTTCGCTCAATACATTCTTTTAAAATCGACACCGGATAACCAGTCACACCAATAAATTTTGCTTTACCAGCTTTTACTACATTTTGCTCCAATGTGGGTAAACATTCATTCAATACCATATCCAAATTTTCAGGAAATTCAATATCATGTACCTAAAATTAGTTTTATTATAAAACTTTTTTGAATGATTTAATTCAGATATACGCTTTACCTGAATGATGTCAACACTATCCAGACCCAGCTTTTGCAAACTAGTATCAACACTCTTAATTGTCCGATTGCTTGAATAATCAAAACCAGTATCGGTTTTATCATTTGAATCGTATATGCCGTATCTACCAACTTTAGTCGCAATATAGTATGCCTGACGGGGAACTGTTTTTAATGCCTGTAAATAATATGTGTATTTTTTTTAAAAAAGAAAATAAGTAAATTCCCAGAATACTACTAACCTTGCCAATAAGTTCTTCGGATGCTCCTTGTCCATAATACGGTGCTGTATCGATGTAATTAATACCACTTTTTAAGGCTGCATGAATTGTGGCAATTGCTTCGGCTTCATCAAATTCCCTGAAAATTTGGAATTACACAACTGAAAAACTATTGAAAACACAATATTTTTATAGACAATTTAACTCAGGTATATTTAGTTCCATAACAAGATGATAGTTTCTTCACTTTTGCCGTGGAAAAATATTTTTACAGCGAAAAAATGATACGTGTAACGATAATGACTCCAGGTATCGCTACCAAATAAAAAAACAACTATTTGCTTCAAATGCCAGAATTAGACTGCCTTTTATTTTATTATTTTAGTTGCTAGGAAAACTCAATCAAGTTGTAATCTTTAATTTTTATATTTTACACGGAAACCTGTATGAATTTCCAAAATTAGGAAATTTATATTTTTACGGCAATCTTGTGCCGGTCTGCCGGATAATAAAATAAAAGGGAGTCTAATGCTGGCATTCGAAGCAAAAAAAAGGAACTATTTGCTTCGAATGCTAGCATTAGACTGCCTTTTATTTTATTATTTTAGTTGCTAGGAAAACTCAATCAATAGTTATAATCTTTAATTTTTATATTTTACACGGCAACCTGTATGAATTTCCAAAATTAGGAAATTTACTTTTTCACGACAATATTGTACCGGTACCTACATACGAAGCTTTTCATTGGTCATTTAATTATAGGTAAACACGATAAAAATGAAACAAAGGTTTTTATTGGTAAATTTAACTAATTTCAAATCCATAGTAATGAAATATGTATTGGATTATAATAGGAATTAGTGAGAGAGCAGACCGGGATGGTCTACCGGAACAGCAATTAAGTAATTCTAATGTGTACTTGGCATAGAGCTAAAGCGTCACAAATTGACCAAAACACGTAGTATTACATTTTCTTTGTCGAAATCCAGTACCTACCTACTTGACTTGCTCAGAAATTATTAGTACCTTTTTGAGTGTTTGGGTAATATAAATATATGACATCCACTTAGACCGTAAGATGACCGTGTTGGTGTATACGGTCCTTTATATTAACTTATTGTATTTGTTAAATTGTCTTACGATATTACACTTAAATCTTATATTTCTACTGAATAGATTTGTATCTTCTACAACTCAAATTTGTTGCTTAAAAGCACTTTACTTCAAGGAACTGTCAACCCAAGAATACTCCACCCAAACAATATTTTGGCTAGTTGATAGTTGTTCTCCTTAAATTATTAGCCAATAATTTTTCGCTATGCGTAAACACAAATTTTGACAAATTTATTCGAAAATTACAAGCCTCTCGTGTAAAAAGTGAAAATGTAAAAATATTTTTCAGTATGTCTCACGTTTAGCTGAATATCGACCTAATTACTAAGGTGCGTCTTAACTTACAAATCGAACTGCTATGTAAAGCTTGTTTTTTCTTCTTTTTTTGTAATTAATCAGATATTAGTAACTAAAAACAATTAACAATCTTAACAAACAGTGCAATTTTGTAAGCTAATAAGACGTGCATTTAATGTGTCAAATTTGAGTTACCTATAAACCTATACATAGCCACCACCAATAATAAGTATCTGTGATAAATAATTAGATTATCGATATTTTTTTCTTGAAATAAAACAAACTTTTTCTTTCATTAAATAATTTTTCTTTCACTATTCAATAACATTCAAATATTTGTGTAAACTCCTGATATCACTTTTACTTTATCATATCTTATCAAGATTAAACCAGGTTTTTTAGTGTTTTACGTTACCCTTTAGGCCTATAGGAATATTCATTAACGACAAAAGGTGAAAAAATCTTTTACAAAGAACTTTATGTTTTCTTTAATTGTAGACACTTTTGTGAATTCTTAATTTTGCATTTACAAGAACCAAAAACTCGAATAACTTTCATCACAAACTATGAGCAATGGTAATTAAGTACATACCCAAATAATTTACTAAAACATGTCCCGCCAAGACCAATTTGTGACACAATTAAGCCGGTATTTCCAAATGGGACATATTTCATCTTACGAATCAATTCTTCATCGTGAAAACCAGGTACAAAAGTTGGTGGCAAACCATTTTCCATCTTCACGTAGTAATTTTTTGTTCACTTTATAATATATATTACTTAATCTGAATTTCACGTTACGTTAATAATTATATGACTAGAAGTAAATATATAGTGTAATTTTATCAAGAAATAAGTTGGATATGATTCAATGCTTAATTAATTTACAAATAAGAATAATAATACGCGGCATTATTTGGTTAGTTTACTCTGATCTAAACCAACCAAAACATTTTAACGTGGCAGTTGTAAAAAAAACTGAATCGTTATCAGTTAAAAAATAAAAATAAAATAATAATAAATGATTAGTAAATGAATTAGATGTCATTTACCCAGTGTATGTTCATAAACGTATAAAAAATATTTTTATTGGCATAGATTTTCATGAAACGTTTTCGATATCGAATACAATGGGGTTATATGGCTTCTTTGACCAATGTTCTCTTTCATTTCGTTGAAGTACAAAGACTTATCTAGCGTAAAACATAGTGGTGGAGAACTATCGATAGCACTATCGATAACTATCGATAGTTTTGACTATCGAAAACTATCGATATTTTTTTTTTTTTATCGATAGTTTTCGATACTTTTTTTCAGTCATTTCGTTTACTTATAAATACTAAAAATAATAAAAATCTCGTAGAAATTATAGCCAGAGATATGTATAAAAACAACCATTTTAAGGGAATTTCCGGGCAAAAAGGAATAATTCCGCCCCAGCGTAAAATCAGCGACCTTTTTTCTTTTTTTTTTTTGCTCGCTGGCTATCTAAATGCCGCCCAACTTGGGTATCAAAAACTATCGATAAACTATCGATAACTATCGATAGTTTCACGACTATCGTAACTATCGATAGTTCTCCATCACTAGTAAAACAGATTCATAGAATTGCTTTGAAAAAGAAACGATTTTTACCATGTGCCTTTCTTAGAGTTTCTTTCTTTTCACATAGTAAACAAGAATTTTATTTACCGTTTGTGTTAATCCACAGATGGTTTTAGCACTGATTGTGAGTCTGCATACTTGCGTCTACAATCATCTAGTACCTAAGTAGGGAATGCAAATAATTTCATGCAATTTTCCAAAGGCTTAAACCTGAAAAGCATTAATTCCTCTAAAATGTTGAAACAGGTATTTGTGTAAATACACGAACTTTATGGTCTTTTTTTTACTTTTTTCTAAAAAAGTGGTTGAATTTTCCTAAAATCGATCTATTGTTTGTAAATTAGTGGTCAGTATCTGAAATCTAACAGAAAGTTAATGGAGTTCAAATGAGCGTTGTATATTCGAAGTTTAAGCTAATCAAAAAATGCTTCAATTTTCAATGAAATCTTAAATAAACTTTATTAAAACAAAATTTTTACGATTCAAGTAATGTATCTTTTTCGTATCCACGCCACTGATTAACCTGAAAATGATAATAAAATCATCTACCAAAGTATTTTCAATTATTTATCTTTTGTTTAAAGATAATTTACTATAATATTGTCTAATGAATGGCTAAACGAAAACTCTTGTAATTACATTCATAGAAATACTTTTTAAATCTACATAATAAAAAGAAAATAATTATAATTTTTTTTTTCTATCAAACAGTTGTATAATGTATAAAATTAATGTTAAAACTATATCTAAAAGAAATAGAAAATACAGAATTTCTGTAACAAACATTCAGTTGCTAGATAATATTTTTGTACAGATATTAATATACTATACAATACAATAAAAACGCCGTGAGCAGCGGGGCCCCATCACGGAAGTCGAATTTTTCCCTTCATCTTCGGTATTGAATGTCTACAAGCGGAATGTGATTGAAAGTCTACAAGCGATTTGTTATTTTGGTAGTTTCAATACTGATAATGAGTGTCCGGCTAATCGGGACTTTAAGAAAGGTTTTAAGTTTTTAAGGGCTGAATCGCAATAAATTTCAATTTGGTGCCAATAGCAGTTAGCAGGAAAAAGGACAACACAATTCGTACGAGGGCATTCCTACCCATGCTTATCCGCCAGTTGCCTTATTTTCAAATATTAAAAAGGACCTTAAATAGTAAACTGGAAGGCCTTTATGAAGATATTTTTTCTTTCCAAAAAAATCGAAAATTTCTATTTTATAAATAATAAAAATCCAAAATACCTCCTAGGAGGTTATTTTGGCGCTGAGTTCAGAGGGCAGTGCAGTAGCACTGTACAACGTATTTAAAAAAATGATAATTATAGACGGTGCTACTAGCCGATATCTGTCGAATTAACTGTTCATAGAACTTATCCTACTATTTTAGAAATTTATAATTTGTAACATTTCTATAGTAACAAATACAAAAAATTCCATCAGGAAATTTTCATTTTTTTCGAATTATTTAAATTATTTATGAGAAATTCGTCTATTTTTTTGAGTTCAATATTAAATTTAATAATTTTACTTAATTATTATTGGAGGTATGTATAATTAACATTTATTAGTTTATTTTTATTTGAAAATAACTACTTATTTTATTATAACAGTAAATTAACTGGAAAATTAGAATACATTTTATCTGTTGCAGAAAAATGGGAGGAGCACACTTTCCAGAAATTAGTATCAGCGATAGTGATATTTAGTATATACCTATTATGGTGAACTCATTTACGAAATATTTGATTAATGTATAATTTTGAATAAAAATAAATTTACTTTTTTTTTTAAACAAATATATGAATTTATAATTATTGTATGAGTTTTTTTATTAAACTTGAAAAACTGATCAAAATAAAATGCTATTAGGAGAATTTTAGTGGATTAACTTACTAGTAGTAGCGTACATTATCGGATAAGGCCAAAAAGCTATGACAGTGAGATCTCTGTTCTTCTCAAGTGTACTACGCATGATGATTACGACAACGATGACATCTATACCCGCTGCCCCTGTTCTCAGTGCCATAGAGAGGTAATAGAGGGTGAAAAGAATGTAGTGATGTTGGCTATCTTCCAGAAATAAAATTCTGCTCTACTTTATCTATGGATGTTTCCAAATGTCTTTGAGTGTTGATTCTTACAAAGTTCTACAAGTGTGTGGTAAGGCTACTGCGGTGCGGGCCTCGGCTAACTTAAGCGAATACTCTGGCGAGGAGCTTCTTTCAAGAGTGTAAAGGAGGCATTATGTTTTAAATTTACAAAAATAAATTACAATAAAAAAATGAAATCAATTTTTCTCAAAATCTCAAAAAATAAAATAAACAGCAAATGAATCATTCTTTATGTAAATACCTACCTATATAAATACTAATAATTTGAATACATTTATATATACGTACTTACGTCTACTATTTATCTCTATTTCACAAATTGTCATTTGTAAAATATAAAATGTATAATATTAGTGAGTATACTGTACAACAAATTAAAACATATTTGTCATGTGTGATTAATGATAATACGAACAGAGGCGCTCTGCTCGCTGTTCATACCGAAATATGAGCATACATATACAGTATACATATGATAAATACTCGTACAAATGAAAAGTAATAGATTAGTATTGGTATAGAAATATTTTTACCAAATGAAAATGATTTCATGCGATAGGAATGCACCGTAAGGCAGCACAGCAGACAAGCTTGTAATATAGCTATCTCTTACAAGATCTACTACCTAATATATTGAAAAAGGATAGCAAAAATTATAATAACTTTGATAAATGGCAAAATTTCATTTTTACATTCCAACTATATGAATCATTTGCATTTTGTATAAATGCGAGTATACACCCTACCAGACTCAAACATGCACATAATATATGTATTATGATATCAATTTGATTCCAGCAGAATATATGTTAGTTTTAATGAAGAGGCTAAAGAAATATTTCTCACATTTTAATCCTAATCCTAGTATTATAAATACAACAATACAATTTTGTTTGTTTGTTTATTTGCCTTGCTTTCACCCCTCAACAACTTAATTAGTCTACTTGAAACTCTGCATAGAGATAGTTGGGAAAGAGGAGAAGGACCTAGTCTGCTTTTTATCCCGGAGAAACATTTGATTCGCATAGAAAAATGAATTTAAAACGTTGTTTGTCTCGATATATATATATATATATATATATATATATATATATATATATATATATATATATATATATATATATATACACTGAGGATGTAACATGTCACTGCTCGGAGTTGTTTTTTTGCCTATAATTTTCTTTTTAATATTAATTAATTTTTTAAGTATTGTTTTAATTATACGTTTATTAATAACTAATGTTAATTATTATGTTTCGTTGAAGCCTAAATTTCCACTGTAAGTACAAACTAAGAATCTCTAGACAGAATGAATCTAGTAATTGTCAGGCCCGACGGGAGAGTGGAGTACAGGGTTGTCAGCTTGGGCGTATTACCGCAATTTGGGCGAATTTCAAACATGTTTTGGGCTTATAATTTGTAATGGGCGATTTTCTACAATTAGGGCTATTTTGAAAGTAGTCCATATGATTATTAAACATTTTTAATTTCTTTTTTCTTTATTTTTGAAAATTTCTTATTTTGTTCCTGGTTTACTCCATTTTTCTCAACTTTTACTTTATGTATGCTTGTTGTGACACTGAATATGTTGTGCCTTTTCTATTTTATTTATGTAAATGGCTGTATTGTTCACAGGTATAAAAACGATTGAATTTATCGACTGACAATGAGATGAGAAATATATAACCAATTAACCACATAATATACGTATATAAATTGTATATAAATATAAAATATACATAACAACTCCATCACCGATAGCCAGCCTTGTGTTCGTTCGTGGTATAAAACATTTCCGTGCACTATTAAACCGGGCAAGCAAAAATTCAAATTATTTGACGTCTACTACCATATATGAAAATTGAAAGTTTGTAGACGTTACATACATATTTAAATTTTTGCTAATATGTAACGTCTTATGTCTTATTCTTATTAAAAGTTTATGATTAATAGTATCGAATGCAGTTGTCACTGAAAAAATTATCGAACCTTTAATTATGTTCGCGGTAATTTTTTAAGAGACAGACAGTTATATAATTGCAACATTCAATAATTTTGTTAATAATAAATGATTTAAAAAATGAAAACGAGTAGCTATTTTACTCTTCAGTAGTTACCAAACTAAAACGCCTCATGCTTTTATAAATTATGTTGCACACTGCTTCAGACTTTACTCAAAAGTTATTTTATACCTTTTTGTTCATTTTTAAATAAAACCTTGCTTTAGAAAAATATTTTTTTACTTGAATTTATTTTATACTTTTTAGTCGGATCCACAGACCAATGAACACTATTATATTATACTGATTATACTACTAGACAAAGCGTAAAGCCAGTTTCTAGGTATTTTTCTTGAAGCAGGTAACAAAGGCGAGACGGGTGAAATTTCATGAAATAATATAATGTCAATTTTTGAACAAATGCGACTACAATTATTGCAGGACATAATTTGTATACTTACGTATTTTGAAAATAAAGCGAATACCACTTTTCTTCTTTAAAAATTTTGCAGTTTCTTCTCCAAAAAGTAAAATTTTATTATCAATATTATATTCTGACAATAATTATTTGAAAGTGTAACTACGGATACGAATCAATTACTATATAACAGAATACTATTGAGGTCGAAATTTAGTCGTAACTGATTGCTTCAATTATACATTTATATTATATGTCTCTATAATATAAAATATAATATGTTCACTGGTCTGTGGTCGGATCACAATTAATTTAAAAAAATAATTAAAGAAGTAATTTTACCTATATTGTAATCGGTTATTTTACCCTAATTAAACATAACTATGGAAACTAAAAATTGCAAGTAAAAACAATGAACAAAATTTGACACCTCGAAATGTCAAAAAAGATGCACAAGACTAAAAAACAACAATTCTAGTTTTAAGGGAATTGAGGACAAAATTAATTATAGATGCAATATTGCATTGTCATCAAAGCTGATTTAAACAAACAAACTAACATTGCAAATTAAATAAAAGCTTTTAATAAAAATGCAGTTTATTCAGGGGGTCCGCCATTTCTCTCCATGGCCCTGATAGTCACTGCTTTAACTAAATTATTCGCATTTATATGTTTGGCGTATATACAATTTGCATCACTTGAAGTTTATACTTAACTAACAAGGAGATGCACCCAAAGTGAAATTCGGAATTTTGATGAAACACCGCCGGTGTGTAGAATAGGCAAAAATAAGGGACCGGTATTTTTTGTATCGGCCATCTTCCACGTTTACGGCCTCTAACGTTTGGCGTTCAGCCCCTAAAGTTTGGCGTTCAAATGGTATTTCTTAAGATATCTCGAAAACTATAAGAGATAGAGGAAAACTTATTGACGAAATGTTCCTCTTTGAAAAACCTATTCACCTGTATAGGTTAAACTAGGGCCGGATTCATAAGAGGGGCTGGAGTGGTGAAAATGGGGTAAGTTTCCGTGTACAGCCTGAATGGTTCAATGTATCAAATTTTTGCGATCATAAATAGAAAGAGCACCAAAAAAAGGGGATACGTGTTTTTGCGTTTTTTCGAAATATGCGTGGTATCCAAGCCACATAAGGAAAAAAATAGGGTAGATTACATAGCATCATTATTGATTGAAATACATTCTATATTTTTTTTTTATGTTTATTATTATCATGAAAATGTAAATTTTTTCTTTCCGATAATGATTCATGTATTTTTCAGTACTTACTTATTTGGTAATTTAGCCATGTGTATATTTGGCTACTCATATTCGATATCTTTTATACCTATTTCTACCAAAGTTCTCTGGTCTGCAAGTGTTAATGAATGTTCAACAGGAAGTAATAATCTTCCGTTCGACAACTGCCTTTAACTTCTTACAAATTTGTTTTTAACCAACTAACGCGGTTTGTTTCTTTCTCAACATTGAAACTATTTTTCTTGTTCTTTTTGTATGTTTTATAGGTGTCAACCCCATTTCTCAAATCGCAAAATTTATTACAAAGCATTTGAACAGTGAGCGAAAGAGATTATTATTTCTTGTCGAGCATTCATTAGCATAAGCACACCAGAGAACTTTAACTTTCCCAGAAATACGTATAAAAAATATTAAATATGAGTAACCAAATGTACACATGGCTAAATTACCAATTAAGTTAGTACCTACTGAAAAATATATGAATCATAATAGGGACCGAGCTTAACGACATTATTGCCACCTGGTGTCAGATTTAGAGAAGCATTTCGGGCATGACATAGATATAAATAACTATTTTTAAATATTTTGGATACTTTGTCTGTAATGTTATTAAATGTCAAATTAAATATTTTTAATATTTAAAATGCTTAAAATGCTCTTGCTCATTAAATTATCAATTAAGGCTATTAGTAGGATTAATATCAGTATGAACTTCATAATAAGATATTGTTGTATTAAAAGTTGTTCCAATTTTCTTAGTAAAAGTAAGTACAAACGTTTTGCTGATGTGATTGATGTTGGTATTGCAAAGCTGCGGATTTAGAATTTGCAAAACTGCCCACAAACAACTGTACCATAACAGAATCAGAGAATTAACATAGCAGTATAATATCCCAGTAATAATAAAGTCATAATAGTAGTTGTCATACAGAAGAATCTTTCGAAGAATCTACCAATCCAAATTATGTGTAATTTAAGCAACATAGATGGGATAAAATGTACAGAAATGCAAGTTAATATTAACGTGAAGAAAACCTTAAATTCAATCTGTGAGGCTAACATTAAAATTTAAAAAACTATACTTTTTATAGCACAGATTTAATTTCATTTATTTTGCTCAGTGATGACGGCATTCTCTGTCGGTACGGATAGTATCCTGGAATCCTAATAATAATAATTATCATAGATACGCTTCAATGAACATTATAATAAATAATTTCATTCTGATTTGAATGCTTTGTAAGCAAAAATATGTTACAATTTGTACCTTTGTATCGACACATAAACATCATATAGACATATATCAATAGGTTGTTCATACATCCTGATTGTAAGTTCCCTGTCCGGGTGCTCCAATAAATTCTTTCGAAAATATTGTCTGTCTCAGTTTTACAAACTATTTATTACCGTCACCTTAGAGTGACTCGCTACTAATAGGATAAAAATTTTTTAAACCAGTTGGATATAATGACTCGGTCTGTTACCTATAATATATCCACAATTCAGCTACCTAGGGCGATTTGAAGCAAATAGAAAGGCGAAAAGAGTTTTTGGGAAGTCTCATACGCCCACAGCCCCTCAAAAATTCAAAATTAACCTAGGGGGCTGGAAATGTTGATCGAGTTGATACCTAAAATGTGCTTTTTGAAAGATTGAATGTATAACCCTCACACCGACCATTTTTACACCACAATGTCAGGGTTTTCGATGTTTTTGTTTTTTGTGCCACGCCCATAGGCCAATGAATACTATTATATTATACTGATTATACTACTAGACAGAGCGTAAAGCCAGTTTCTAGGTATTTTTCTTGAAGTAGGTAACAAGGGTGAGACGGGTGAAATTTCATGAAATAATATAATGTCAATTTTTGAACAAATGCGACTACAATTATTGCAGGACATAATTTGTATACGTACGTATTTTGAAAATAAAGCGAATACCACTTTTCTTCTTTCAAAATTTTGCAGTTTCTTCTCCAAAAAGTAAAATTTTATTATCAATATTATATTTTGACAATAATTATTTGAAAGTGTAACTACGGATACGAATCAATTACTATATAACAGAATACTACTGGGGTCGGAACTTCGTAACTGATTGCTTCAATTATACATTTATATTATATGTCTCTAAATATAAAATATAATATGTCCACTGGTCTGTGGTCACGCCTATAAGCCTCCCAAATTAACCTAGACGGCCGAAATGTATTCGAATTGAGTTAGTGTCCAGGGTATGTCTTTTAGAAATTTCAATTTTTAACTCTTACTCCCCACAATTTTTACTCCAAAATTTCATGTTTCTTCGTGTTTTTCGAGGGGTCTACTACCGTAAAAGCCTCCCAAATAAACCTAGAAAGCTGAAATTTTCGTATATAAACTGAGTAGATCTAGGGTATGCCTTTTGGAGGTTTCAAATTTTTAATCCTTATTTCCATGATTAGCCGGTACTCTAAAGGAGTACCTCCCGAATCTTATCCGCAATCATTTTGATCTATAATTAGCCCTTTCTTACGACAAACGCGCCTCTCCTCTACTTTTGAAAACCAATATAAATACACACATTTTTTATTAAATAAAACTATAATTTACAAAATTTACGATTCTTAAACTGTTATCACTTTTATTATGTATTTTTACAAGAAGAAAGGTCAATATAGAGCACCTTTGATTGTTGTCGTCACAAAATTTTATATGTACCTATATAAACACAGTAATATTGTCAGTTTATGCTCGAATATTATTAGTAGATGTAGTAAAAATGGCAACAAAGAATATTGTGTTGTGTATTTTATGTTTAATTTGTATTCCAAACGTAAGTACTTCTAATTTTTGTTTTATTTTATTTCTTTGTTTTTTTTGGTCTAATATTTCAAAAAATTAAAATCCTACAAAGTAAAAAAAAAAATTTAACCAAAAATAAATTATTCTTCAGATAAAATTAGTCATTAGTCGAAAATATCGAGCATCAAATAGTCAACTGATCGACAAAATTTTTAGTTGAATTAATGAGCAGTGTAATCTATGTGATTATTAAAAAACGCCGTGAGCAGCGGAGCCCCATCACGGAAGTCGAATTTTTCCTTTCATCTTCGGTATTGTGTGTCTACAAGCGAAATGTAATTAAAAGTCCACAAGCGATTTGTCATTTTGGTGGTTTCAAAACTGATGATGAGTGTCCGGTTGATCGGGGCTTTAAAAAAAGGTTTTAAGTTTTTAAGGGCTGAATCTCAGTAAATTTCAATTTTGTGCCGATAGCAGTTAATAGCCGAAAAAGCCAACACAATTCGTAGGAGGGCCTTTCCACCCATGCTTATCCGCCAATTGCCTTTGTGTTTTATTTTTAAATATTAAACAAGGAACTTAAATAGTAAACTGGAAGGCTTTTATGAAGATATTTTTTCTTTCCAAAAAAATCCAAAATTTCTATTTTATAAATAATAAAAATTCAAAATTCCTAATTTATAAATAAACAGTGACTTTAATAACATTTTTAAATTACTTAATATGTATGTATTTCATTTGTTAAAAAATTATATTCACTTTTTTTTTTAAATTTTTTAAAATTTCTATTCGCCTACTTGTATTTAGAATAAAAATAATGCATTTAAAACACATTTAACAATAGCATTCAATTCCGATGTAAAAATGGGAGAAGTAGGGGGAAAAGTAACGTGGACTCCCTAAAAGGTACTAGCTGGATACTAACTGAATACACGTACAAAATTTCAGCCCTCTAGGTTTCCTTAGAGAGTCTCTAGACGTGTTAGAAAACCAGCAAAAAAATTAAGGAAATATTGGCGTAAAAATCGTGGGGGTAAGGGTTAAAAGTTGAGACCTCCAAAAAGAAGTGTCTGGCAATTAGCTTAACCTGTACACAAAATTTCAGCCCTCTAAGTTTATTTGGGGAGATTTTGGCCCGAACGAAACTGTTAAAGGACAAGAAAAAGCATGTTCTTTTGGGTATAAAAATGGTGGGAGTAGGGGTTAAAAGTCGAGACCGCCAAAAGGCACCCCCTTGATACTAACTCAATCCGAATACAAAATTTCAGCCCTCTAGGTTTATTTGGGTGATCTGTGCGAGTGGTACAAACTTCGAAAACGTCGAAAATGCATGAAATTGTAGCTTAAAAATGAGGAGAGTGTGAGTAAAATATTAAAACCTCCAAAAAGCACAACCTAGGTACGAACTTTATCAACACACCAAATTTCAACCCACTACGTTAATTCTGGGGGGCTGGGGGCGTGTTAGATCCAGCGAGAACCGTTTTTTCCCCTTCTACTCCCACCAAATCATCCTAGGAAGCTGAATTTTGGATATGTTGTAGATAATTGACCGAAACATTATTTCCAGCCAGTTTGGAAAAGTTTTGTTGTTTTTCCGCCCCCACCATCCCCTTAAAGGTTGGGTCGGATCCAAAATTTGCCCAAAATTTGACCCCACTTTGATAGTATTGTTGTGCATCGGAATGAGCTCCATTTACCAATTTTGAGCTCTTAACTTCCATAAGGGGGCCCTACACATATTAAAAGGTACCGCGAAAATATATGTATATATATATATATATATATATATATATATATATATATATATATATATATATATATATAAATATATATATATATATATATATGTATATATGTATATATATGTGTATATATATATATATATATATATATATATATATATATATATGTATATATATATATATATATATATATATATATATATATATATCAGACATTTATTTTGCTACATATAGCGCCCCTACTCTCGCCTCTCGCCGTTCTTGTCGTATAGACTGTATAAGCCTAATATTTTTAAGGAAAAATTCGACTAAAAACGAAGTTTTTTTTAAATTTTGTAACAGACTTGAAATATTTCTTTATTTTAAAAACAAAGACATAATCATGGATGTACCTAAATATTACAATGTGTTAATCATATAATCCTTCAAATAGATAATTTTTTGGTTTTCGTGAAATAGTCGGCTCAAAAATGACTAAAAGTAAACAAAATTAGTCGACTAAATCGATTAATCCATTAATTATTAATTAATCTATTTGTAAATTTGTAACTACGCTTAAATTTGTAACTATGCTATAAGATGATTTTTATAACACCCGCTTCTAAAGTTCAATATTCGATCGTTGTGTAGTAGGCGTAAAGAACAGTTTTCATATCATTGTAAAACAAACGACAGTAACTGTGCGCGAAAGTTACAACTGTGCGTGAAAGTAGCTAAAACTATGTGAGAAAATAATGATATTCATTTGTCAATGATAATTAGGCTATTGACTATGTAGTTGAATAAGGAACTAATTCGTAACAGGTGTTTTATTGTTTCATATGTTCAATTGTACCCCAAAGATGATAAATTCACAAAGTGCTATTAAATTTAGGCATGCGTTTTTACGAACGGCGTAAACTTATCGACGCTTACGTTTTTTAACTATAACTCAAAAACTATGCATTTGTCGTAAATACACATGATATGATTTTTTGTAGAGAATTAAATTTCCTATCGAAATGGCACTTTATGAACTCAAAAAACTTTTTTCTCAACAAAATAAGTCAAAAAAACTATTTAAAGAAAAGCTCAAATTTTTCAATTTTTCTTTTTTTTAAATTTTTGAGTAAGGTACCTAAGGCATTTAAGGCCCAGCGGGTAATAGGCCCATTAGCTATATTTCTTACCAAGAAAAGTTTTCTAACTTATCAACAAGTTTAAAATGAACTTTCAATCATTTCAAAACCAGATAAAAAAGTTGAGCTACTCAGAGTAACAAACTCATATCATATTTTAACAAACAAATTTAGAGGTTACATTTTCGTTCGTTGATATAAAAATTGTGCACATTGTGAGTGTTATATTAATGATTTTTTAAAGGTATGTTTCCTTCAAATTGTTATCAAAATTGAAAAAAATTAATATTCTTTAAGTTTTACATCAATTAATTTAGTTTATTTCTAAAGTATTTATATAAAATGTATATAAGCATAAATATTGACATGTTGATAATAAGGCCCATGCAAATTTTGTTTGGGCTTTATTACCAACACAATTAAAATCAAACACTACAAAGTCAAATCAATTAAAACAGGTCTGAAGTCATTAACAAATGAATCAAAATTAGACGCACAACCTTAAATTACTATAGTTACTCTAATATAAAAATAACAGAAAGGAAAAAGGACAAAAAACTAAGTACATTTAATTTTGGTTTATTTGTTGCATTTGTTTAATGATGTCAGATCAGTTTTAGTTGGTTTGGTCGAATTTTTATTTTTATTCCTTAGTGTTTGGAAGTATGGCTGATAAAAAGAAGAGAGCGTTGTGGTCCGAGGAAGCACTGGCATCAGCCTTAAGCTATGTCACTCGACATGGCAATCAAAGAGAGGTTGCAAGGAGATTCGGAATTCTAAGAAGAACTCTTAGATTTAATATTTATTTATTTCGACTTAATATATTCAAACACCCAGTACTTGACTTATTCGAAAAATATGATAAAAAAATTAAAAATTAAAAATAATGACTTAGGTAATTTTTTTATTGTTGTTTTCAATAACAGTCACGCAGTCAAGCGAGATTCATCGATTTTCGAAACTTTTTTGAACGTGTAAAAATAACAAAATATTTTGATATATAAGTTCAAGTTATTCTTAAAGTATTTTCAAGTTCAAGTTGTCCTTAAAGTAATTAAAATCCCCCAATTAATTTTAAAAAAAATAATAAATGTACTATTTCAGGCAGTTGTAATAGGTGGGCCTTATTTTCTACACCAGTCGGAAATAAGGCCCAATTGCGGACACTTTTTAGAATCAAATTTTTGACTTGTATAATTACAAATTCATTAATTTTTTTAGGAATTTTTATCAAAAAATAAGTAAATTTTTATAATTAAATACTATATTTTTGATATTTTATAAGATATATAAATAATAAGCATATTTTGCTTAGGTGGGCCTTAATTGCCTTAGGTACCTTAGTACTTTTTTCTGAGTGAATTTAGGTATAGGGATTGGTTCACAAAAAAGAAAGCTGATGTAATTCCCGTCAGAATTCGATAACAACCGGCTGAGACACAGTCGTTCAAAGTTACCTACTTTTTTACAATTTTATTACTTTTGTTTTTATACCATGTTATTTGTAATTTTTACACGCAAAAATTATTTTTATTGAGTACAAAAATTATTTCTGCTTTATCAGAGGTAACGATAAAATTATTTGCTAAAAATTTTGATATTCATATGATCTTAGGTATAAATTATAGGTATAGGAACTTTAATATTGTACTAAATTACAGTTCTATTTTTTAAAAAAAATTAAATGTATCTATTATATTTCTCCCATAATGTTTTCAAATTCAATATCAATATCTTCATCAACATCGTTTTGGACATCTCCTTCTGTAATTTCTGGAACATCCGCATTTTCATAATTTTCTGGAACATCCACATTTTCGCAAATAAATTCTTTGCAGCTAATTCCTAATTTTCTACAGCTGCAATTTCCGTGACAACCTTTTATACACCCGCAACCTATTTGTTCCAGTAAATTCTGCAGTGCAGGAGGTTTTGTTGTTTTAATTGGCACTAATCCATTTTTAGATTTTTGCAAACCCCACTCAAATGGATTTAAAATATTTCCTTCCCCCTGTTGAATTTGGTGGTACGTCCTTAAACCGTGATAATTAGTGGCATCAGAAGTTAATGGGAAATTGGTTAGAGAAAATTTTGTGCTTTTTGATAATTTTTGAAAAAGTTGTAACCGAGAACTACCTAAACTGTTGGGCTTAATGCCATAAAGAGAAATTACGATTTAATTCTATTACGTAAATTGTGGCTGTAGAAAATTATAGGAATTAGCTGCTCCATGTTCTGCAAAGAATGTATGGGCCTAAATTGTGAAAATGCGGATGTTCCAGAAATGACAGAAGAGAATGTCCAAAACGATGTTGATGAAGATATTGATATTGAATTTGAAAACATTATGAGAGAAATATAATAGGTACATGTAACTTTTAAAAAAAAATTAGAACTATAATTTAGTACAATATTAAAGTTTTTTTTTATACCTAAGATCATATGAATATCAAAATTTTATCGTTACCACTTTTATCGTTACCTCTGGTAAAGAAGAAATAATTTTTGTACTTAATAAAAATAATTTTTTTGTGTAAAAATTACAAATAATATGGTATAAAAGTCAAAAGAAATAAAATTCTAAAAAAAAGGTAAATTTGAACGACTGTATCTCAGCCGGTTTTTATCGAAAATATTTTTATCGGTCACCATTCTGACGGGAGTTACATCAGCTTTCTTTTTTGTGAACCAATCCCTATACCTAAATTCACTCAGAAAAAAGTACTACTCAAAAATTAAAAAACAAAGAAAAATTGAAAAATTTGAGCTTTTTTTTTAAATAATTGTTTTGACTTATTTTGTTGAGAGAAAAGCTTTTTGAGTTCATAAAGTGCCATTTCGATGGGAATTTAATTCTCTACAAAAACTCCTATTATGTGCATTTACGAAAAATGCATAGTCTTTGAGTTATAGTTAAAAAACGTAAGCGTCGATAAGTTTACGCCGTTCGTAAAAACGCACGCCTAAATTTAATAGCACTTTGTGAATTTATCATCTTTGGGGTATAACTGAACATATGAAACAATAAAACACCTGTTACAAATTAGTTCCTTTTCCCCCTGTTTTTTTGTACATAGTCAATAGCCTAAATCATATATAAATTAAACATGGAAACGATCAACAAATTAATAAAAAAAAATAAAAACGATCTACAAATTAATAAAAAAATTTTTCTTCATATAACATAAAATAAAATTACCCTACTATTTTCTAAAATTACTTAAAAATAATTAATTTTTTTCTCTCTATTAAACTTTAGAAGCCGTCGTTATAAAAAATTATGTTCGATACGTATGCGTAAAGTGAGGTATCCAATAGGCTTAAACTGGGGCACTCGCTAAAGCGACTGACGCATACACAACGAGATCTCGTGCGCTTACCCCCACGAGCCGTCAGTGACCTGTATCGCAAAAGTGATACAGCGCACTGGATCTCGTTGTGTATGCGTCAGTCCCTTAGACTCGTGCCCCAATTTAAGCCTACTAGAATACCTCTCTTTACGCATATGTATCGAAAATAACTATTATTATCTTAAATATGTAACTACGCTAATATCATTCTAATAATATTACATACGTGTATTTTATTATAAATTTCAGATATGTAATGCATACTATGACGCATTCGAATACCAAATAAACATCTCAAAAAAACGCATTTTAAATCGTACCGAGGAAACACGCGAAGAACTTACCAAAATATTAGACTCGATCCAATCAGAAGCAAACACTCAAAAAAATTTCAACGTCACAGTTAATAAGGAATTTGACAATTGTTACCACAACAATGTGATAAAAATCACTGGGCCAGAAAATATGAATATCACGCATAACCTTGGAATTGCTTTAACTGAAGTACTTTTAATAGAAAATTTATTTCGAAACTACACACAAAAAATAGTAAAATGTGCTTTGGAGAAAGACATAGTAGATATTAATAATGAAACATTTTGGCCAATTATCTCAACTTGTGGTCGAATGGCATGGTATACCATCTCGCGCGACTATGAAGCCATACAAAATTCTTCATACTCATTTTTTGTATTGATAAAAAAACTTCCAGAAGATGTGAATTCGTGTAGAAATCAATCAAAAGATGCAGTGCCTGAGTGTTTTGATAATGTCTCAATTAAACTGAATAAAAATTGTAATTATTTAACAAAACAAATTACAGATGGTATCAAATATTTTTTGAAAACCATTAATAATTATTCTACGGTATTTGAACAATGTTTAAAAGAAAAGACTGAAAATCTTCGCAAGAAGCTTATACATGACTACAATTTTGATATGGACAAATGTCAAGAATAAACCAGTTGTCTATTGATTGTGTTTTTTATTTTGGAAATAAAAATTCTTCCACCTTTTTTTTCCAAAAAGAAAAAAAATGCACAAGTTCATACTATTCGTACCACTTGGATCACACGATTTTGATTTTTATATAATAATGTTTTACCAGACCGAGACCTGACTGGGAACGAACTATGGTCAGTACTATAGTGTGGATCGACCTTTACTCTATATATCGGAAAAATAAAAAATTGGTTTCAGAATTATTCAAACTCCAATTTAAATAAATTAATTTTTACGATAAAATAGTTTTTATTTTAGCCTTTTTTTTTCCTTTTTTAAGAATGGCAAAAGCAATTTCATCTTTTGTTTCAAAAACACAATGAAAATTAATATTTGAAAATATAAATTTTTTATTTTTATTCAAACTATAATTAAAAACGTAATGAATGAAAATTTTTTTTTTTTTTTTATTGAATGTAGTAACAACATACAAATAAATATTACAAAAAAGTAAAAATATAAAATAATCATTGTCAGGCACTGGTACTCTCATTAATGACATTTTGATAAATTACCAATCATGGTGCTTCAATTAAATAGTTAGATATATTATCTAGGTAAATAAATACATAGATATGGACATTCATATAAATATTATATTAACATATGTTAATATAAATATTATATTAACATATTTATAAATTACACAGACAGGTCGTTTTCGTACATAATTTTACAAATTACTACATTATATAGTATATAATCTCAATATTGATTATTCAAACTACAATATTGATTATTCAAACTACAACCAATCTAAATTAAAGTATAAGCAATATATGATAGGTTGTTTTTTTCTTATATTAGACAAAAAACGCCGTGAGCAGCGGGGCCCCATCACGGAAGTCGAATTTTTCCCTTCATCTTCGGTATTGAATGTCTACAAGTGATTGAAAGGTTACAAGCGATTTGTTATTTTGGTGGTTTCAAAACTGATGATGAGTGTCCGGCTAATCGGGGCTTGAAAAAAAAGTTTTAAGTTTTTAAGGGATGAATCTCAGTAAATTTCAATTTTGTGTCGATAGCAGTTAGCAGGAAAAAAGCAAACACAACTCGTACGAGGGCATTCCTACCCATGCTTATCCGCCAATTGCCTTTGCGTTTTATTTTTAAATATTAAAAAAGGACCTTAAATAGTAAACTGAAAGGCCTTTATGAAGATATTTTTTCTTTCCAAAAAAATCCAAAATTTCTATTTTATAAATAAAAATCCAAAATTCCTTTTTTATAAACAGTGACTTTAATAACATTTTTAAATTACTAAATATTTATGTATTGTATTTGTTATAAAAGTATGTTCATTTTTTTTTTTAAATTTTAGTTAAAATACTACTTGTACAGTAGTATTTTAACTAAAAGAAAGTTTTTTAAGGGGAATTCTGAGGTAAGGGGATTACAAATATTTTAAATGTTAACCAAGGCAACACTGACAAATAAATGAGAGAGAGATAATTATATATCTTTTGTATTCAATAAAAAGAGATAAATTGTAACTAAGAGGAATTTATTCTCTTTCTTTTAGTTAAAATTCTACTGTATTAGAATAAAAACAAAGCATTTAAAACACATTTAACAATACCATTGAATTCCGATGTAAAAATAGGAGAAGTGGGGGGAAAAGTAATGTGGAAACCCTAAAAGGCACTAGCTGGATGCTAACTCAATACACGTACACAATTTCAGCCCTCTAGTTTTCCTTAGAGAGTCTCTAAACGTGTTAAAAAAAGCAAAAAAATCAAGAAAATATTGCCGTAAAAATCGTGGGGGTAAGGGTTAAAAGTTGAAACCCCGAAAAAGTAATGGCTGACTATTAACTTAACCTGTACGCAAAATTTCAGCCCTCTAGGTTTATTTGGGCAGACTTTGACCCGAACGAAACTGTATATATATATATATATATATATATATATATATATATATATATATATATATATATTTTTTTTTCTTCAAAATCGTGTTCTACGGGCCGAAAACGGATAGCGCCCCTACTCTCGCCCTATTCTTTCAGTTGAAAAATTCGACTAAAAAGTGATTTATTTTGGAACAAGGAAAGGAATATATATATATATATATATATATATATATATATATATATATATATATATATATATATATATATATATATATATACATATATATATATATATATATATATATATATATATATATATATATATATATATATATATATATATATATAGGTTAGTTTAAAACATGGAAACGCTCAAACATGTCAGCGGAAAGACATTTTTGAGATAAATGATGAGGACAAAAGTCTCAGCATTTCTACGGCGCATCCGATGTTGATCTTGATGGTCATATTAAGGTCAAGTTAATTTTTTAAATGGCAACCCTCTTATTCGACCCCGAAAATTGGAAGAACGGAAAATTCTGCATCCGAATACGATCTTGACCGTAACCTCATAGTCAATGGCCAATATCAGTTTAAGGTCAAATGCTGTTTTGTACTGTAATTTTAAATTTAGATTTGTACTGTAGTTTTTTTTTTTAACTTTGACGTACACAGTAGGTGCAAGCCGGATATAAACGTAAAGTGTATAAAGTAAGTGCCGTAGGTAAAAATGAATGAACAAGGCCGAAGGAACAATAATCGGACTTTATAGGTTAACTCGGGAACATCGGGCTTTATAGGTTAACTCGTTCGTCTGATATGTTTATGTTTCTGTGTCTATATCCTGCCTACACCTCCTACACACTAGTGATGTCGGATAATTAATCGATTAATCGGTTTAGTCAACTAATTTTGTTTACATTTAGTCATTTTTTAGTTGACTATATTACTTTCGACTAAATGACTTATGACTAGATTAATATATCTTTAAATGACTAAAAACGACTAATTTAATCATTTTTCTGTATTATTTATCAGGAGCGTCTTGATGGGACACAGCGGGAAATTTATCGATATGGTGTTTAAAATTAAATAATATTTTGTGTAATATCTAGTGCCATGACCCCTTGACCCCTCCCTTGTTATTTATTGGACTTCAAGAAATGGAAACTAGCAAATTATCTATTTGTATGATTTTTTACTTTTATGTGATTAACATATTGTGATATGCAATATCTTTCTTTTTTAAAATTAAAAAATATATTAAAAAACAATAATTAAATTCAAAAGGAAACATCGTTTCTGAAAAAGTTAAATATCTTACCCTACTCCTGAATTTGACTAAAAATTTAGTCGAATAGTCGACTATTTATTGTATGCTCGATATTTTCGACTAATGACTAATTTTGTCTGGAAGACAAAATTCAATGACTAATTTTGTCTGGAAGACAAGTCAAGGTCATATTCGGATGCAAAATTTTCCGAACTTTCCATTTCCAGGGTCGAAAAAGAGGGTTGTTATTTACAAAAATTGACTTAACCTTGATATAACCTTAAGCCTTGACCTTGACCTCGAGGTCAGAGAAGAATGTTTTCCCACTGAAATATTTGAGCGTTTCGATGCTTTTAACTAACTAATCTTTATAATATAGTGAAGGAAGGAGCATTCTCCAAAATACCGGGTAATATTTATGTGTATATTAAAAATGACGCGATTTTGTGTATAAACAGTAGCGGTGTTAATATAATTAAAACATATTGCTATTTATGTTACTTTTAAAACAGTACACATAAATTATTATTTTGCTAATACACTTTGAATAGGTCAAAATAAAATTGCACTTCTTTTACCTTTTAACTAAAAATTTTGAAATATACAGAATGATAACATTAACTTGCGAATTCTCTGTGTGTATGTATAATACAAATAATATGTATATTTACAATACATTTAATGATTTAACGTAAAACATTTAATTGTCAAATAAAAAACTGAAAATATATTACATGATTATATGCTTATTATATAAATGACGCTGTATACCAAATAATATTTTTATAGTAACGTAAAAGCCCCTATACCGGAACACTATTTTTAGGTGTGTCATTAAACTGGCTTATTAAAAAATAATAAATAAATTAAACACACATTTTTTTTCTTAATAAGGGTGAAACCAAGTTTCTTTTAATCCAATTAATATGTTTTTAAACAAATACAACCCAAAATTTTTTAATTATTAATGTTTTTCTTTTATAAAATGTAAGGACCCATATCGGAATTCATTAGCATTAATAGTTCGGAACACAGAATATTACAGAACGAATGGTAGTATCTCTATACTACTAAAACCAGTGTAACGACAAAGGATAAAAAATATCCCACCAATATGTTATATATGTGCACGCGGAATTGTGTGTGTTAGTGCGATAGACGGTTGTGTGTATGGGTGTCTTGCATACGCATATATAGGTACATAACATGCATGTGGCACGCATCATGTACGTGATGTACGTATACCACGTATACCGTGGCAACACAACGGCAACAATATGACAATAATTGAAACACACCTATTGGTAGCTACTAACAAGGAATGTTACCGAAGTGTACCCCTGCAATTTTGTTCATTTTAAGATATATTGTAGTACTTGACAAAGTAACAAACATATTTTAATTATACGTGCCCAATCCCATCTTTAGGGGGTAAAACACCCCTTCAAAAATTTCCTAAAAAATCATATTTTGGTATTTTTCCCATACTAGACCTTAAGCAATTTTGATGAAAAGTGGTCAAAAGATTTAGACTGAGGTTACATTACTATAGAATTTTTTTCATTGGGGTCACTTAATTTTTAAGGGGTGAAATACCCCTAAGAGTGGGTTTTTAAAAAAATTTTTAGGGAAATCATAGCTCAAATTCTTTAAAATTCTATAAAAAGACTACAAGTTATTAGTTAATAAATAATACGTGTTACCCACTGTAGTGGCACGGCGTAACTGGGGGGCTATGGGGGGCTCTATATGAGAACGAAATTTTTAACAAAAATTAAATATTTTGGATTTTACTCGCTATAAAATTTATAAAATCTCAAAAATAAGGTTAACTGGCAAACTCCTTGACTTGAAATAGATAGTTCTGAAACACTGAAATAGTATCATGAAAAAAAATTTTCGATTGTAGCTTGTAATTAAATGTGATGGGTTATGAAGAATAGTGGAAGAATATACAAGTAAAAATATAATTTAAGTTTTATTTATTATTTTGAGTAGATGTTGAATAGTGGTACAGTGAACGGATGTTAAAGTGCTTCAGTATGCCTGTATTTTACAATGTATTTATCAAATATTATAGAAGTATTAAAAAATGTTATTTAGAATTATGGGTAATAATTTACTCAGTAATGATATTCTTCAAAGAAATGTCTTAAGCAGAGCGAATTCGTGCACCAACAACATCTTATAATAGATAATTCTTCACAACCTTCAATTTCGCATTTGGGGGACAAATTTTCTTGGAGAGCAAAGGCAACTGGATTCTCAAATTTTTCTGGTTTCTTACTTATGTATCCGCTTTTGTACCATGAATAACGGAATAATTTTTGATATCGAGGAGAAGAAAATTGGTTATGAATCAGTGATTGCAGATTTATTATGTTGTTACGAGAATGAAGATTGATATCGTAATTGAGTAGCATTATACTATCCGAAAACCGCTTGATAAAATTATTCCATATTCGGAATCCGTATACATCTAGTGGTTGTATCTTCCCTGTAGTCCCTTTAGGTATTATCATGACTGTTATTCCTTTGTCTGTAGATGTTAATTCGTTAATGGTAATCGGACAATTTACACTTCACGAATCTACTAAAAGGACACTTTTCTTACCGGTATTTGGCAAAAAAACTTCTTTTATTCACATTTTGAAAAGATCCACAAGCCATAAAATAAAGTAAAGAATTAAATAATTTATTGATAATTAATCTTGAAAATTTTATAAATTTTATAGTGAGGAAAACCCAAAATATTTAATTTTTATTAAAAATTTCGTTCTCATACAGGGCCCCCCATAGCCCCTCAGTTACTCCGCGCCACTAAAGTGAGTAACACGTATTATTTATTAACTAATAACCTGTAGCCTTTTTACAGAATTTTAAAGAATTTGAGCTATGATTTCCCTAAAAAAATTTTTAAAAACCCACTCTTAGGGGTGTTTCACCCCTTAAAAATGAAGTGACCCCAGTGAAAAAAATTCTGTAGTAATGTAACCTCAGTCTAAATCTTTTGACCACTTTTCATCAAAATTGCTTAAGGACTAGTATGGGAAAAATACCAAAATATGATTTTTCAGGAAATTTTTGAAGGGGTGTTTTACCCCCTAAATATGGGATTGGGGACGTATAATTAAAATATGTTTGTTACTTTGTCAAGTACTACAATATATCTTAAAATGAACAAAATCGCAGGGGTACACTTCCGTAACATTCCTTGTAAGTGAATGACAACATAGTTCTGCAAAATGCATATAAATGCCCATAAGTGATTGCAGAAAAGAGATAGTTGTATTCCTTCCAGTATTCTATGGTTCGGAATGTTTAATAAAACACACGTGCAATATGACACACATATAGTGACATCTAGACGTCAAAGTAGGAAACATAGAATGGTTTAAGTCTTATATATAAATAAATGATAAAAAGCTGTATTTTCTAAAAATAAGGTTTCGCCACCTAGTGATCTTGTAAAAAACGACAGTGGAATTTATTTTAGTTCAGTTTTAACACTAATATGTCAAAATGGTCCCCCTTTTTCATTCATATTAAGATTTTGCAATTTCAAATCAATATTTTTTCATTTATCAATTGATTAAACGCTCCGAAATGAAAAAAAAATATTAAGAATTTTACGATTTTAAAGGAGTAGGTAAATATTTTAGACTCAAAAATAAATTAAAGCTATTTATAATATAAATATTTAGTTATTTTACGTACATGATATAAGTTACATACAAGAGGTTATATTTGTACACAATAGAATTACACACACATATATGTATATGGGTCAATCCATATCAAGTGATCCAAAGACAATTACCTTAGTATTTTATATTAACCTAAGACTTTGTCCTCTGATTATACTAGGCGAAAGAAGAAAGAAACCAAAAGATTTTGTTTTTATCTCAGGTACTTTTTTATTAAACAATTTTTTAAATTGTGAAAAATGTAAAATTTAGGCACACATTATTTTACGTTTCTAGCTATATCTCGGCTTAGGGTGCAGATATATTTTGGAACAAAATACCATTTTTTTTAGAAATTTATAAGCTTTAAAATGATATACAACAAGCTAATTCCAAAAAAATTATAACCTTTAATTTTTCAACTTAAATTTTGAAAATTTGATTCCAAAAAAATAATATGTCAAATCTTTTTGAAATTTTTTTTAGGTAATTACTTAGGTATTGATCTACAAACAAAATTTTAAGTTGGGATCTTATTGGGATCATATTTAAAAAAAATGCTTCTCCTAAAAACACTCCCAAAAGTTATTATAATTTCTACTATTCTTTTTCAATATATCAGATGGTAGATCTTGTGAGAGATACCTATATTACAAGTTTGTCTAAAACATAAATTTATGTGGATGAGCCATTTCCAGCTGTCGTTCTTTTCACTAAAACTATGGTTCTTTTTTTGAAACAAGTATTTACGTTGTATACCACTGAAAATTATGACAACCATGACAAAAATCCAATATAAGCAATTTATAAGAGTGTGATAACAACACTGTAATGTAGTGGTATCTTTTTATACCCCTGGCTCAAAGTTAGTATTCCTTAAAGAAATATGTATTGTCATTTATTAGATAAAGATAAAATATACTATAGGAATTCAAATGACTGCTCCTATTTTTTTCTGTAATGATAAATTAATTTTTTAAACGACTTTTTGAGTTGTCTTTCTATACATTTCTATTAGAAACACTGAACAATTAACTGAACTACACTGCTTAGGAACTGGCATGAGATCGATTCATATCTAAAGTTCTGCTTGCAAGATTCTATTTGTCTGTTTCTTGTCACAGCTTGACTGTCTCGGGACAAATAGATAACTGTATCTTTATCAGAACTTATTGAAACTTACAAATTTTCTTCAGTGGCCTAGCTACGCGTGAGCGATGTGCGCCCACACCCACGGCCTCGCAATTAAAGGGGCCTCGCACTTAAAGGGACCTCGCGAGTGACTGTTTTTCGTTTTTTTTTTCTTTTTAATTGTCGCCTAATTTTTAAGACAGAAATTTCAAAAACAAAATTAAAGAGGGTCTCGCAAAAATTATCTTGCCTACTCCCCATTTTCGTCTCGCGACGCCACTGAGTTTCTTCCATAACATACATAAAATTACTATTTACACATATAAACCCTATATCTGTTAATAAACTGAGCTATAATCATCAGAACACACTAACTTCAAGATCCTTTAAATGCGTTTTTTAACGTCTCTTCATAGATATATTTACAGTTCATTTCAAATGAGTTGAACCCTGTTACTATTGAATTTACATAAGAAAAAGGGTCAAGCTATTTGAAATGAACTATAAAAATATATACGATCCCATAAAGGTCCCAACTTGATTTTTTTAAATTTTGTTTATAAAAGTTAAAAAAGATAACTAGGATTTTTTTCGAAATTTTTGAGAATATTATTTTTTTGGAATCTTCTTTGAAATTTTGAGTTTTTAATTGACTTAAACATGCACTTGTAATATATCAAATTAAAGCTTGGGCAATTCTGAAGAGAATGGTGTTTTTTTATATTTCTATCACAACTCTAAACGGAGTTACAGTAAAAAACATATTATGTTACACTGTCACAATCTGCGAATTTTCCAATTATTTATAAAGGCAACCACAAGTGATAAAAATTTGAAATTTGTACTAATTTAGAGTAGCTCTTCCAGAAAAACTAAAGAACAAAATTATTGAGTGTGATCAGGTAAAAAATTAATTAAAATTTGGATCACTTGATATATATATATATATATATATATATATATATATATATATATATATATATACGTATATATATATATATATATATATATGTATATATATATATATACATATATCCAAATTTCCTATATCCAATATATATCCAAATTTCAAAATTATTTATAAAGGCAACCACAAGTGATAACAATTTG
Organism: Brachynemurus nebulosus; assembly: GCA_035578155.1. Lineage (NCBI taxonomy): Eukaryota > Metazoa > Arthropoda > Insecta > Neuroptera > Myrmeleontidae > Brachynemurus > Brachynemurus nebulosus. Next base: position 134,987,916 of record JAPWDM010000001.1, on the reverse strand, counting down.
AAATTTGTACTAATTTAGAGTAACTCTTCCAGAAAATATATGGACTGTCATATATATATATATATATATATATATATATATATATATATATATATATATATATATATATATATATTTATATATATATATATATATATATATATATATTTATATATATATATATATATATATATATATATATATATATATATATATATGGGATAATAGTTAATAATATTTTATATTTTGTCATGGCGACGGACTGGACAATTTAATTATATAATATTTAATATTTTAAAATTAGGAAGCATTGAAAAAAAAAAACAGATTCTTAAAAAAATATAATAAATAATTCAGTTGTTGATACGACGTGATTGGCAAAAGACGTAGACTTACGACGTATTATTAAGAAGACGTTTACGACGTATTTATAACGATGTTTATCAAGTGATAATTTTTACGACGTGTATAATTAAATGAAGTAAAATAAATTAAACTAAAATTAAAACTATACGTGTGTGTTTTTTTTATAACCGCTCGCAAATCTAATAAATTTGCCCACATTAAATTCAGAAGTGGGATAGTGGATCAATAAAGGAGCGATAAAGTGGATAGTGGAACAATAAAAAACTGATATAGTGGATAGTGAATTGAAAAAGTGCGATATGGAAATGATAGTGAACTGGTAAAACGTGGTAAAGGATAGAGATAGTGAACTGATAAAGTGAATATTTGTGGATTTTTGCTTTATTGACTCTGAAAGTGCTAATTAAAAAGATAATAATTATTAAAAAATAAAAAATAACGAAAACAAAACCAATCGGATAATTTTTTTTTTAAATTTTGAGAAGTTTTGTGCGATACCATAGACACGAGATATAGAATTAAAACCATAGCTACGATACTAAATCAACGTTGACACCTTCCTACCGCACTGGCAGGCCGCCGTTCCGACGAAGGATATCGAATTGTGGTGGGTGCTGGCTCCGAGCTGGAATGGAAAAGTTTATTTGCGTCGACAGTCTTTCTTCTTTTTTTTTTATTTTATTTTTATTGGGGCTTAGTTTCTTGGTATGCGTCGGTTTCTCTCTTTAATTGTAGAGGTGGTTTCTCAAAATGCTGATTGATCCTCTGACGGCGAGTTGTGCTATAGCTTTGATGGTGGTTTCAGGGATCTTGAATTGGATGCAAAAGTCTTTGAAGAAATTTGTAATTGTGCCACGAGCTCCCACAAGTAGGCCTATTATGTCAATTAAATCCACGGCGTATTTTTCCTTGTAGTATTCAATTGTCGGTATGTAGATGTCCTTTTTTTCTTTGTCGACTTCCTGTGCCTGGTTCTCTCCCGTTTCAAATCTGATCGTGGGATCTATTATAAACGCTTTTTTAGTTTTCCTGTCGATGGCTATGATGTCTATTCTGCGGCTTGATCCGTTTTGAGCAACTCCAGGAACCTCTTCATACACTTCCCAGTTGTTCTGGCGCATGGCATCTGCTAGAGTAGACCGGATTCTGTTGTGTCGGTTATTTCGGGGGAGGCTTCCAAATGAACAATCGCCCAGAACGTGGCTCAGAGTCTCTCTTTTGTTGGTTTGGGTCTCGATGGTCTCGGGGAGAGAGCATCGGCGACAGAGAGCCCCGTCGGTCGACCGTCCAGGAATGCCCCTTACGGGTGCCGAATTTGTGCACATTTTTAGTAAGTCGGTGTATTCGCTGTTCGTTAGTCCCTCTTCTGGGGTTAGCCATTTGTTGTGTTCAGAATTGTTTGTTTAATAAAATATTTTGACAATTTATTAATGGATCGTAAATTTAAATCAGTAGATTTAACTTTTAATCGCGAAATTGATTTTCCTGCACGTACTCAGAGCTTATTAAATGTTCCTTTGCATAATGGTGGTGTTAAAAAAGATGATTTTTCTTTTTACGCACCAAAAATGACATCTACTGCTCAGATTAATCATGATAGTGTTGAACGTGTTGAAATTGTAATGCAAGGTGAACGCGATTTATTGGATCGTGAATGGGAACTAATTCAGCGAGAAAAGCAGCTATTACAAGAATCTAAAAAATCTTTTAATATTACAAATTGTAATATTGTTCCGCAAAATGTTGTTGAAACTTCATTACCCGATTTTGACCCAGGTAAAGGATTTACTACTTTAACAGCTAATCAGTGGATAAATAAATTACAGAATATTGCTGAACTGTATGGTTGGGACGATCATATTTTGTTGTTGCGTGCTATTTCCAAACTGAAAGGTGCAGCCAAATTTTGGTTTGATGGAAGAAGTAAATTGATTCATTCATGGCAAGATTTTTGTTCTCAACTAAGGCAAGCATTCCCTGTTGTTTGTGATGAGGCTGACGTTCATCTTGAGATGATGAAGCGAAGTAAAAAACCTGATGAAAGTTTTGAAAATTATGTTTATCACATGGAAAGTATAGGACGAAAAGGAAATTTTTCTACACAATCAATTATTAAGTATATAATTTCAGGTATACGTGATTATGAGCTGGTGAAAACATTATTGATGTGTAAATTTGAAAGTATCCCTGAGTTGCTTATGCAAATTAAACGTCAGGAAAACACAATGTTACAACTAAAAGAAAGAACGAATTTTGTACGTACAGTAAATAAAGTAAATGATGTATCAGTACCATTGTCTAAGAAAAACGGTCAATTAACCTTTCAAAAAAATAAACAATTTGTGCGAAGATGTTTTAATTGTGGAGATGTGTCTCATCTTTCTTCGAACTGTCCAACAAAACAAAATGGAATGAAATGTTTCAAGTGTAACCAGTACGGTCATATTTCCAAACAATGTATCATAGAATTAAAGTCAGAAAAAAATTATTTTAAAAGCCAAGTAAATAAAACAATGATGGCAACTATACCATTTAAAAATAATATGGAAAAGGTGGTAAAAGTTTTGGGAATTGAATTACATGCATTAGTGGATACTGGATCTGATTTGAATCTAATCACGGTAGATTCGTTTTTCAAATTGGGCATTGAAACTTACAATAAAGATAATCAATGGGAACTAGTAGAAATTGGTGGTTTTTCTATAAAGTCTTTTGGTTCGTTTTCAACAGAAATAAGTGTTGATGGCGACAATTTTTATTCGCAATTTCATATTGTACCAAATTCAACGATGAAAGTGGACGTTATTTTAGGAAAAGAATTTATGTCGAAAATGGATGTAACAATTAAAGAGGGTCAAATTAATTTTGGAAAAGTGGAAGAAAAAAATTTGATGAATATTGAGGTTAATTACAACGAAATTGATTTTGACGCAAGTATTTCAAAATCGGTAAAAGATAAAATACTCGAATTATTTATGAATTATAAACCGGAACTGAAATTAAAATCGAAAATCGAATTGAAGATTATTATAAAAGATGATCCACCAGTCTATCAGAGTCCGCGCAGATTAGCCTTTACTGAACGACAAGAAGTATGTAAACATATTGACGAATGGCTAGAAAAGAAAATAATACGGCCAAGCTGTTTCGAATATGCTAGTCCCGTGGTAATGTTGATTGAAAATAGTGTAATCCAGAGAATTCGTGCTGCACAGTTATGCGATTCTGAAATAAAAGCCATCATCAAAATTCTGGAGCGAGAAAATTATGAAGATTATATTTTAGAAAATGGAATTTTGCACAAAGAAGTAAATGGTGCTAAACTCCTTGTTGTTCCGAAGAAAATGCAATATGACATTTTAAAAACAAATCATGAAAAAGGACATTTTGGAGTAAAGAAAACAGAGGAATTAACGAGTCATGATTTTTATATACCAAAAATTACGAAGAAAATAGAAGAAATTATTGCAACTTGTGTGCCATGTATATTAGCAAATAGAAAACAAGGAAAACAGGAATGTTTTCTGAATCCGATTCCTAAATCTGATGTTCCTTTGGATACTCTTCATCTTGACCACGTAGGACCTTTACCTTCTACAAAAAAATGCTATAATTATTTATTGATTGTTACAGATGCTTATACTAAATTCACTTGGATTTACCCTACTAAAACTTTGAACGCTCAGGAAGTGATTGAAAAACTTAGATTGCAACAGCCTGTATTTGGAAACCCAAGAAGATTTGTTGTCGATCGAGGAGGTGCTTTTAGAAGTGATATTTTTGATGAATACTGTAATGATGAAAATATTCAGAAGATTATGATTACGGCAGGTAATCCACGAGGAAATGGACAAGTGGAGCGTACAAATCAAACTGTCCTATCATGTTTAAGAAGACTATCTGTTGATAAACCCAATGAATGGTTTAAACATGTATCACGAGTGCAACGAGCAATAAATTCAACATTTCATCGAGCAATTCAAACGAATCCCTTTAAATTAATGACAGGTGTAAACATGAGAAGTAAGGAAGATGTAGAAATATTAAATATTTTGAATGAAGAATCTCAAAAAATCTTTGAAGAAGAAAGAGAAGAGTTACGTAAAGCAGCCAAATTGTCAGTTGAACATATTCAACAGGAAAACAGAAAAACCTATAATAAGAAAAGACGTAAAGCCAGAAAATATAAAGCAGGAGATATTGTTGCCATTAAACGCACACAATATGGAACGGGAATGAAATTACGATCAAAGTTTTTGGGTCCATACCGGGTTACAAATGTTAAATCCAATGCTCGTTACAACGTTGAAAAAGTAGGCGACGGAGAAGGGGCGATCATCACATCGACAAGTGCTGATTTCATGAAGTTATGGGATGAAGGAAATTCTGATTTCGAATCTGATTGGGAATCTGAGGCAGATTCCATGTAGAATGGCCGAATTTGTGGGATAATAGTTAATAATATTTTATATTTTGTCATGGCGACGGACTGGACAATTTAATTATATAATATTTAATATTTTAAAATTAGGAAGCATTGAAAAAAAAAAACAGATTCTTAAAAAAATATAATAAATAATTCAGTTGTTGATACGACGTGATTGGCAAAAGACGTAAACTTACGACGTATTATTAAGAAGACGTTTGCGACGTATTTATAACGATGTTTCTCAAGTGATAATTATTACGACGTGTATAATTAAATGAAGTAAAATAAATTAAACTAAAATTAAAACTATACGTGTGTGTTTTTTTTATAACCGCTCGCAAATCTAATAAATTTGCCCACATATATATATATATATATATATATATATATATATATATATATATATATATATATATATATTATATACCTATATATATATATATATATATATATATATATATATATATATATATATATATATATATATATATATATATATGTCTCAAAAGTCTACGATACTACGGGCACTACGAATACGTTGGCATGTCCCTTGGTTTGAAAAATGCACTTTCGACATTCCAATGAATATTAGAAAACATTTAGAAAACATCTTAAAAGGTACAATATGTCTTGTCTACATGGGCGACATAATTGTATTCTCTACATCACTGCAAGAACATATAGAAAATTTAAGTCGTGTATTTGAAAGGCTGAGAGCGGCCAAGCCGAAGGTTAAATTGGATAAGAGTGAATTTCTTCACAAAGAAATCGCATTTTTAGGACATGTAGTTTCTGAACACGGTATAAAACCAAACCTGGATAAAATTTAGGCCATTACAAAATTTCCCTTACCAAGAACGCAAAAGGAAATTAAAAGCTTTTTAGGATTATTAAGTTATTATAGGAAATTTATCAAAGGTTTTGTCAAATTAACTAAACCAATGACAGCTTGTTTACGTAACGTCAGAGACAATAAAAACAGAAAAATACCCAAGCAAAAATTAAAACGACCTCCCCGTATGTTACAGGTACACAATCATAATAACAATAATAATCTACTGACGGTACGACCAATGGAACCGCATAGAATAGAGATCCAAGATTTAGCCCGCAACCTGGGACTTCTAGCAGTTAAATTAGGGACAGCAAAAATAATCGAAAAATACTACAAATATCATAGATTTAAAAAAATATAAAGAAAACATTAATAACATCAAAAAATCATTAGAGATAATAAAAGACCATAGGAAATCAGGTAGTTTGAACGAAGTTATCAAAACCAAATACAAAAATTTGAAAAATACATTCAAAATTATTTATCCAAAAAGACTAGTTAAAAGAGATCTTATTGATGGACTAGGCTCGATCGTTAAAACAATAACAGGAAATATGCATAATAACGACGCAATACAGATAAATAAAAAAATAGAAGCCCTAAAATTAAATCAACAAAACTTAGTTTTTCAGAGTAATAAACAAGTCAAAATTAATGAACAAATGATAGAACGATTCAACAATATCACCGATCACATTAATTCACAACAAGAAACAATTAATAAATTTTTAAAACATTTGGGAACTGAATTTCAAAACAAAGTTACAAATGAAAACGAAGATTTAAAATACTTTCAGTACATTTATCAACTGATGTACAATATAGAAATACTAAACTCACACCTTGATGATATTACCGAATCCATAAACTTGGCAAAATTTTACATTGTACCAAAAAAAATCCTAATGCCCGAGGAATTAGACCATGCTTACAAAATCCTTTCTAAGCAAGGACTCCCAATCAATTCCCTAGAATAGATATACGAATTACTCTCATCACAAGCCTATTATAACCATACACAAATAATATTCAATATCTAAATTGCTCAATTTCAAAAGAATAATTTCTAATACAATTTAATCGAACCTATTCCTACTTTGCAAAACAAAATCTTTAAAATAAATTGTCCCTATAACCTTATAAATGAGCACCAAGCGTTTTTCATGAAAACAGAATGCCCGAAGATAAAGAACCTATTCATCTGCCAAAAGAACAAACAAACCAAACTAAAACATGATCAATGCTTTAAATGGATCTTACGAGTACTTCTGGTAATATCAAGAAGCAGGAAATCATACAGAAATTAAAAAATTAACTGACCAACACATCATCATTAAAAACGCTTTTAACCTTGAAATATCTTCTACGTGTGAAGGAATCCAATCCAAAAAACTCAACGGGACTACACTTATTTAGTTCAGCAACTGCTGAACCCTATACATATATATAGGGTGTCCCAAAAGCCTACGATACTACGATATCCCTTGGAGGGATGATAGACCAGCTCATGCCTGACCAGAATTTCAAAATATTGTCTGGTAAAATATCGCTGGTTTTCAAGATATTGGAACTTTTATGGATTTCGGAAAGATTGACAATTTTGATCAGATTTTCGAGTACCACTGCTGCAAGACTAGGTGTTCTGAATTCTTACTTTTATTACGCAACTCTGAAGAGTCCTTTTGTAGATCACAATCCAAAGTAAGGGTAATTTACTTGGAAAAAATAAATTGGAATTGGATACTAAATTATCAAAAATTTGAATTTATTAGATACTAACTTGGAAAAAATAAATCTTTTTTTCCGATTCATAAATAATTTTTGTTTTATGAGCTAAGTTTAACTCTTCATGCTGTAAAAGAAATGTACCACCTTACCCGGGCAAGTTATGTTAAAAGATTGTTCATTTATTGTAGTTTTTAAAATGGTCTAAAATTTGTTTTGCTTCACTTTAGAAAAAAAGATATTGCGATTTTACTGCAAAAAAACGTCATTTTGAAATTATTTGAATAATTATTTTCAAATTATTTCAGTTACTTGCAGACACTTTTATGCCTGCGTAAACCGAAGATAGATGATGACCGAAGAGAGAGAGTGCACAGGTAGTAGATTTACATTGGTGTGCAAATGTTTCTTCCTCGTAACTACGCTAATCATGTAAAATTTTGCCGAAGTAGGTTACAAAAACTCAGAGAAAACCCAGAGTTCTTAGATAAAATTTTATGGACGAATGGAGGCATATTAAAAAAGGATGGATTCATAGATTCAAAATCTTCATAGTTATACAATCGAAAACCCACATTCAGTTACGAGAAGAAGGGTCACAATATCACTTTAAGGTAAATTTGTGAATCGGAACACTGAACGGCGAATTAACTCCCTAATCTTTTAGAAAATGTTCCTTTGGCCACACGCGGAGTAAGGTGGTTTCAAAATGATGGCTGTTCAGCTCGTTATGTACGTGAATTAAAAAATTTTTCAATCCAAGCTTATCCTCAGAAATGGATCGGTCGTCTTGGTCCTGTATTGTGACCACTTCAGTTTTCGAATTTAAATTCACTAGACTTTTTTTCCTGTGATTGCTTAAAGAAGAAAGTCTATGCAAAACCAATAAAAATAAATAATTTAAATGAGCTAAGACATCGCATTAATGAATGTGCACAATAACTAAAAGTTCCAAAATGTGCAAGATGAATAAAAAGATCTTTTTCAAAAAGATACTGCGCCCACATTCGACTTGGCAGTAGACAATTTAAACGCATTCGTTGATTTTCAATGTTATGTTTAATTCCAAATAAACATCCGTACCTATTTTAATTTAATAAATATTTTCATTCGAATTCTTATTTTTTTTTTAATTGTCATTATCTATCTCATTCTAACCAATGTAATTCTACTACCTGTTCAATTTCTGTCTTCGCTATCATCTATATTCGGTTTACGCAGGAATAAAGGTATCTGTAAGTAACTGAAATAATTTGAAAGTAATTATTGAAATAATTTTAAAATGACATTTTTTTTGCAGTAAAATAGCAATATCTTATAGCAGATATTAGTACTCTTATCCAACTGAACCTTCGGCTTGGCGTCTCTCAGCCTTTCAAATACACGACTTAAATTTTCTATATGTTCTTGCAGTGATGTAGAGAATACAATTATGTCGTCCATGTAGACAAGACATATTGTACCTTTTAAGATGTTTTCCAATATTCATTGGAATGTCGAAGGTGCATTTTTCAAACTAAGGGACATGCGAACGTAATCGTAGTGCCCATTTTCAACCGTGAAAGCCGTTTTTTCAATGTCACGAGGGTGGACTTCAATTTGGTGGAATTCGCTAGCGAAATCGAGAGTAGTAAAGTACATGCACTTTCCTAACTTATCCAATATATCAGATATATTAGGCAAGGGATACTTATCGTCTATTGTTTTCTCCTTAAGTTTGCGGTAATTGACAACTAGTCGCCATGTTTGTTTCTCGCTAGCGTCGAGTTTCTTAGGTCCTATACAGATTGGGGTAGACCACGAAGAGTAGGTTGGTCTGATTATGCCTTGTTCGACCATTTTGTTAATCTATCGTTTGACCTCATCTTTATGGATGTACGGGTAACGGTATGATTTCGAATAGACAGGTAGTTCGTCTTTAGTTTTAATTTCTTGTTTAATTTGATTTGTAAAGGAAAGGTCTTGACCTACCTTGAAGAATACATCTTCGAACCGTTTAAATAGCTTAACAATGGCTTTTCTTTGCCTCATCAGTTAAGTGGTTAATTCTAATTAGACTTTCTATTGAAGATAAGTTATTATTGACATTATTGCTGATTTGATGAGAGTTGAACTCTATCATTTCGTGTGATAGTAATTCTGTCTTAGGGGTTGTTCGATGTAGAATTTTAGGTTCTCACCTATCAAGTTAATGACAGGAGCTAAAATATGCCAATTTTTCGTTTGATAGATTCCTTCAACAATTAAGAATTTATTGCCAATGTACGTTTTATTTATTAATATGTCGCCTGTTTGAATATCAACGGGTAGTCGTAAAATTTGTTTGGTTTTCTATTCTATTATATAAGTTCCTGATGTAAAATTTGGTTTTAATAGAATTCGATTTATAGAGTACGGTGTGATTAGAATTTTATTATGAATATCTATTTGTGCCTGTATTTTGTTTAGTATATCTAAACCTATTAAACCGTCGAAATAATTATGAAAAAAGAGAAACTACAAAGTCAACGAAGCCTGTATAGTTAAATTCTATGGGAGAACGAAGCGTAAGTTTTGTATCTATTTTATGTATGTCAAAAATGCCTATATTGCTAATGGTTTGATTTTATATGTTTGTTTCGGGTGGAGATGTTCGGGGTTGATGAATAAATTGGATGAACCGGTATCTATTAAAAATTTTAGGGTTTTGCCTGAGGAGTGTGGTATATGAATGTAGGTTAGTGTTGAGTCATGTAAGTTATTATCTACGTATTCGAGAGATTCTGGTAGGTGTACTGAAAATCCGAATTATCAATCTCGTAAAGGTTATCGAAATTACCGTCGTCTGTTTCGTTAGTTACGTCTTCTAGTGTTTCGTCTGCGTATGGCTCTGAATCGACGTATTGATCTAGCTTTGAATAGTCAGTTGTTGTTTCTACATTGTGTAATTCTTTTCTAGTGAAAGTAGGTTTACTTTGCGATTGGAAATAGTTTTTAGTTGGATGTAAATTTCGATTTGATTGATTGATACTAATTCTGTTTGAGCCTATATCCATTGGTGTTGGACGTGGTACGTTTGGCCTAAAGTTATGTTGTAATTGTTGTTGATGGTGGTGTTGGTATTGTGGAGTTGTATTACGAAAAATTTGGTTTTGAGAAAATTATCTGAACTGAGTTGGTTGAAATGTAGTAGGTTGGTGGAAGTAATTTTGTGTGGATAGATTCGGTTTCTTTTGTTGTAAATTGTGTTTTTGTGTCAGTACTATTTTATTTTTTGAATCTAAATGCCGCGAATAGTAGATATTTTGCTCTTTAATGCAAATATCGTAAGCTTGTTTTAGGGTTTGAGGGGTACTAGCGCTAACTACTGAGCCTATAGGATCTTCAAGTCCAGATAGAGAAGCTTCTAAACAGATTTCTTTATAAAATTGCGTTCTGTAATTAGTGACTGCTTGATTCTCGCTTAGTCTAGCCAAATTATTTAGTGCTGATAAAATATCCATGATTTATGCGTAAAATTCGTCTACTGTATTGGTTTGTTGTAATCGTTTAGACAGAAACTCATTTTCACGAAAAATACTCAAAAAACCATGTTCCTGGCATCCGACATGTCTGGCTGAAGAACTCATTCAAGATTATTGGATTTCCAATGTCTTTACCAAATTTCATAAAAGTAGAAGTTTTCGTTCGAAAGTTATCGTGCTAATACATAAATACATATATACATATTCATATATAGTGGAATGTTTTAAAAAATATTTAAAATATTTCATGGTATAATATGGGAACTGTACTAATATAATTATTAGGGTGTTTAGTGCAATTGCAGATGAGGTTAGAAACTTAAATGACGTGGGTTTTCTAAAGAAAATGAAAAACATATTGTTAGACAGATGTCTATATGGCACTGAGGAATTCTTTTCCACATAACTTTCTATTGTGACGCATTTTGTTTAGTTTTTTATAAACTATTTATAAATAAAGAATATCATTATATATATATATATATATATATATATATATATATATATATATATATATATATAGGGGAAAGTTGCCTAATTTGAAACCACTTTGTACATTTTCTGTTTTTCTGAAAATATTTTTGACAATTTGTTAAAAATTTTAGGTCAGAACGAAATTTTGAAACTTTTTCTATCCATTCTGACATGTTTTAATAAGAAAACTAAATCGAAAATGCTTAAAAAAAACAAAAATTAAGATTGCTGCAATTGGTATCAATTTAGGAAACCAGGTTCATAATTCGTACCACGAGATTCTTAAGTCGTACCACCTAATATTACATAAATAAACGCTGTTAAATTGAAATTGAAAAATTGTATTTTTGTTATTATATTTATTTTCTAAGTAATGTGACAAAGCAAATATCCTTTTTTTAAATAATTGTTTTATTGCAAAAGAAAAAAAAAAATCAACAAATTCGTACAAAAACTTTAACTGTATAATAATAATAATAAGTAATTAAAGAAGTTTATTTGCAAGTACTACAAATAAATTTTTTCATTCCTTTTTTCCCAGTTGAAACGCAATTTTCGTGATACCATGTTTTACAAGAAAAACATTTGACCATATCTTCTACTCGCGCTTCTTCACAAACAAGACAATACCAGTCACTTTCATTTACTTCTATTTCAACTGGTACTGAAGTTGAACTAAGCTGGTTATTGTACTGACTTTCTAAATCTTTTAGTTGTGAACGATGTTTCTTTTCTTTTTTTGTTTTTAAATCATTTTTATATGGACTACTAGTGAGTACTGCAGCTTTTCCTGAACTGTCACTTTTTTGTTTTCTTTGTCTATTTTCTTTTTGATTTAGTTTTGGACTAGGTAGTATTTTTTCCATGTCGATTACTGCTTGTGCCTTATCTTTTTCTTCTTTATCAATACTTTCTTCAGCAGTATTTTCTAAATTAAAGCTGTCGTGACTATTATTTAAGATTCTTGCAGCAGCAAAACTTGATTTTGAAAATATATTTTTATCTATCGGCCACACACCGCTGGCTTTGAAGCCACTAACAGCGTTTTCTACTGATGCTGCTCGAGAATATGCTTCATTTAACAACCCTGCAACATCATATTGAGTGATGCAGGATCCAACGTTTGTACGTAACCACTTTATTTGTGCCTCAGTGTAAAATGTTGCAAGCGGCTTAAAAAATGAGACATCTAAAGGTTGAAGCCTGTGGGTGGTATGGCTGGGTAGTTGGAGCATAATAATTCCGTTATCTCTAGCCAATTCAATAGCCTCTAAATTTTTGGAATGTGTCGTATGCCCGTCCAGTAATAATAATACTTTTTTTTCCACAGTTGGCTTAACTATTGATATAAAATGTCTCAGCCATTTTAAAAACAATTCAGACGTAATATAACCTGATTCAGATACCTCAATTAAAGATCCTGGTGGTGTTCCGTTCGCTAAAATATTCGACATCCGCATACGTTTAAAAATAATCATTGGTGGAACAAACGCCCCTGCAGCATTTGCGCAACAAACAATTGTTGTATTAACGCCGCGTTCGCCACTTGCAATAAATCCTACTTGATGCTTGCCCTTCATGGCTACTATTTTTGGATTCCTTTTTTGAACAGTAGATTGTCCCGATTCATCTACATTATAAACTCTCATCGCATCAAGACTATTTTCATCAGAAATTTTTTCGAGTATTTTAAAAAATTCATTTACTTTTTCCTCGTTAAATCCTCTTGCTCGAGCCATTGAAGTTGACTCTTCGTTATTTCGTTAGCCATTTCGTTATTTCTGTTAAAATTATGAGGAATATTGTTTCGCTCTGCAATTTGATATGCTAATTTTCGTACGTCAGATATGGTAAGACCAAATAAGCATTCTTCAAGTTTTAGTATGTGGGCCACCAACTGGCTTTTTATTTGCTCATTGAAAATTGTCGGGCGTCCTGATAACTTTTTATGATCATTAGCCCTCAAATTTAAACATTTTAAATGCCTTCTAAATGTAGGTTTTGGAATTTTGTATAAACGACAACATTCATTAAAGCCGTACACCTTATCTCGGTATAATTTTAAAGCAATCTCCATATCTGCTTCTGACCAGTTGTAATATTTTCTTTTTTCACTCATATTTTATCCTAAAAACAAAAATTTACCATATAAGTAATTTTGAAAACTATATATATATATATATTATTTGTATATATATATATATATATATATATATATATATATATATATATATATATATATATATATATATATATATAGACAAATACAATTTCTGTTATTCTCCATTCACAATTCTGTGTTAAAATTTTTAAAATAATTGTTAAAATTACTCTTTAAACAGTATAGGTACGATTTAGGTAACTGTGTATTATCAGTTTCCTATATCGTACCTGTACTAGTACGATATAGGAAACTATGTTACTTTTTAAAAAAAACAGTATATTACATTAAAAAGTGAGGTTAGGAGAACAAAAATTATTTCAAAATAAAACCAATGTATTACTTTATTGAGTAAATTTTTAAAAAGTTATTAACACTTACCTTATTCTTCAGTAAAGTCTTATAAAAATGACCCAAAATTTACATGAAACTCAAGTCAAAACTTAAAATTGTTATAAATTTGTTTTATTGTGATTACACTGCGAGCTGTTAATTTTCATAACAATTATTTTTAAAAATAACTAAAATGACAACCGATAGAGGTCAAAAAAATACATTTAAATGCGGAATTTTATCGTGGTACGATTAAAGCAACGGTACGATTTATGATACTTTCCCCTACATATACATACATATACATATACATATATATATATATATATATATATATATATATATATATATATATATATATATATATATATATATATTTAGTGAATTTCCATTCTGGAAATTCAGCTATTATGGTCTCTTTCATGACGCGACTTGAGCCCGGTACTATGGCAGAAATTTATCCTTAGAACCCGAAAATAACATATATATATATATATATATATATATATATATATATATATATATATATATATATATATATATATATGTTATTTTCGGGTACTAAGGATAAATTTCTGCCATAGTACCGGGCTCAAGTCGCGTCATGAAGGAGACCATAATAGCTGAATTTCCAGAATGGAAATTCACTAAAATGAATCGTTGCCTTCGTTCGGACTTTGTACAGGTACTGTTATAGCAGAAAGAATATCAGACTTGATGAAATTAAATTAAATAAGTTAAATATATAAAATTTTTAAACAGGATAGCAACAATTGTAATTATATTGATATTGAAGTGAACACCCAATATACTGAATATATTATGGTACGTCGAGTATCTTTAACAGATATAAAACGAAATATAAATAATATATTATTATACCGTGAAATATTTTAAATATTTTTTAAAACATTCCACCCAACTCGACGGGTAAAGTGGAGCGAACGAAAAAAAAATGTAAGAAATTTTTATTTATGGTAAATGAATTTTTCAGATTTCATTATTAACGCAATAAATTTTTAAATACTATCAAATAAAATGTAAAATCTGGCCACAGAAAAAATATTTTAATAAAAATTATTACCTGAATAAAAAAATTCTTTCTTATTAAATTATTACAGAACGGTAAATATTTTATTCATAGGGTGGTTTTATATCAAAAAGTAGACAGAGTAGGTAAATTGTTCTCTCTAATACTGGCGTTGTAAGATTTCTGATTGAAAATTTAGCTGGAGTTCCCACAGGACCGAATTTATCTTTGAGAAGCTCCTGAGTATTTCAGATGTGTAGGTTCCTTAGCACTTTTGTGGAGGCCCCTGCTAAGGCGATAAGAAAATTTCGGCGAAGCAAAAACAAACCAGCTTTCCCGTTCTATTCTGCTCTTGTCTTGAGATATAATATCAACGTAGGAAGCCGCTATTATGTGAGGGCCCTAGAGCACGTACCTCAAGTGATCTTATGTAAATCCGACTCTGAGTTCGAACAACCTCAAAACTCAAATTACATTTTCATTCACACTTCAAACAAACGCTCAAGGAGTTTTAAAAATACATAATATTTTCTTATTCGATAATAAGTAGAACTTGTAGACAAAAAATAAAAAACATTTTTCTACAATTATAGTAGAAAGAAGGCTTTTGCGCTCTGTGAAGCAACCGTATAACATATGATTGTCGAAGATTGTTACTTTTCGCTTTAACATATATTTAATTACAAATCGAGTAGATGTTGTTTTCTATGGCAACAAATAAACAGATTCTATAAACTTCATATTATTTTTATAATTAACAAATGAAATATCAATTTTATTACATTTTCTAAAATAATTACCTAGGTACATAATATTAATTAAAAATAATAGGAGTAAATCATTATAAATAGCAATAAATAATAAGTTAATAAATAATTAAAAAAATACTATATACATATTATATGATGGAACTATGCAATAGTGACAGCGATTTCTCAAATACACCAAAAATTATGACATTAAAATAAATGTTAACGTTCATTATTATTTTTCAAATAGTTTTTAAGTAAAACGAAAATTGTAGAAAAAATTATGTGTGTAATTCGAGCACAAAATAACATTACCGGTATCATGAGAATGACGCGCGACATACTCAATCGAGCGGCACTGTACCGTTTTGAGCTCTTAATATACAAATAACTATTTCATTTCTGAAGATTGATTTTCGTGCCGTAAGAGCAAGTCGACTTGTAGTACCTGTCTTTTTTTTGTTATATGTTTGCCACTGACATGAAAAACATATCGATATAGTGAGTGAAGGTGGTTCCATTCATTAAATAAGTGTTTCCTTTCAAGTCAATTGCAAGCAAACTATTCACACCATACAAAGCGTTTAAGCAGAGGTGTAAGATCTGAAATCGTTTCGTATTCTTGATCGAATACTACAAGTTTTAAATAACGCTCTAGCAATAATTTATCAACGTAAAGCCGAGCAAGAAGTAGAAAACTTCTTTTTACCTTTTATTGCTATTTCTAACTAATTTCCGATTTAAACTTTAGAGTTCCGTTTTAATCTTTAGAGCTCTGTAACTCTCCATATCACATCTAATAGGTTTAATTCAGAATAGTCGCAATTGATCCAATAATTGTAATTGATACTACACACACGTCGATAAATATTTTTAAAGTTTTTTTAACAGTTGATTTTACTTCTTAGATAGATAAATGAATCACTAGAAATTATTTCCAATTAAAGCCAAATCCATGCCTTAATACTATTTTATATTGATGTCAAATCTATCCATCAAAAATTAGTTCGAAGTAACTCAGTTTCACCGTTTTAAATGTAATAATTTTTTTATGTTTGAAAATTTAGAATAACAGACGAGCAAAAAAAAACAGGCCGTCGCATTTGCCGGGACGGAATATTTTTCATTTTTGCCAGGGGCGGCGTAAGGGCGGCATTTTTACAACTGACAAGCAAAAAAGAAAAAAAAAAGGCCACCGCTTTTGCGGAGGCGGAATTTTCTCTTTTTGCTCAGGGCGGCGTAAACGCTAGGGCGGGCGCTGAGGGGGATAAGGTTAATTCGCTATAAAATAAACATATTTTCAAAAATTTTGTTGACGAGGTGGTTAATATAAATTTATTTATGTAAATAGTATATAATACAATGATATTTGAAGAATATTCTGTAAAAATTTCATTGAAAAATATGCAGAAATGAGCTAGTGGCGGCAAATTTTTGTGGACGCCACAGGAAAAAGTTACATTGTGGTGAACCGCATAACTTATCACCGAATCATTCGAAATCCTGCATAACATAGCGAATTTCCTTTTACAAAAATTAGTTCTTCTCGGAAACTAGTTGACATAGAATAATAGTTTAAAGACCTTTTTGTGTGATTTTTTCTCCCCGTTTCAATGGTGTAAAAAAATGTCGCAAAGATTTTTGAATGAGGGGAAATTTTGGCGAAAAACTAATTTTTTTCTCGAAAATTGCCAAAAAACCATGTTCCAGGCATCGGACATGTTTGGTCAACGAACTCGTCCAACAATTTGAGATTTCCAATGTTTTCACCAAATTTCGTCATTCCAAGTAAGACATTCGAGAGTTATCGTGCGGACACACACACACACACATATATACCTACTGAGAATTTATACCTACTGAGAATAGGTATAATTTTATATATAAATATATATAAAATTTCATCAAAATCGGTCGAGCGGTTTCGGAGGAATATTTTATATTATATATATATATATATATATATATATATATATATATATATATATATATATATATATATATATATATATATATATATATATATATATATATGTATATATATATATATATATATATATATATATATATATATATATATATATATATATATATATATATATATATATGTATATACCTCTTTTCAAATAAAATTGCTCATGAGTTTTCGTTAAAAAATTAAATAATTCTTATATTCGAAACAAATCGATCTTCTATTCTTTTCTAAAAATAAACTGCAAATTTAAAATTTACATAAATGCAATAATAAAAGAGATAAAGCCAAGAAAACGGAAATTATTTAAATTCAAAGTTACGAAGCATGGTTAAATTTAACTGAAATAGACCATAAGTAATTATAAATTTTATTGAATATTATTTTCGGTTTCTAGGGACTCAAAACAAATTTCTGCCATAGTCCCGGGCTCAAGTCGCGTCATGACAGTTTCTGGAAATTCACTAAAATAAAAAAAACTCGACAACGTTACCTCGTAATTTATGTGCAGAAAGAGTGTGTAAAATTTCAAAAGGATCGGTCCAGTACATTTTGAGTAAGAGAGTTCACCGACTTAATGAAAATGTGAAAATTTTAAGTGTGAGAAAACGCGTTTCTAAATGTTAAGTTTTTTTACATTAGAAAATATTTACACAGAATCATCAATGCCAACTTCAAAAAGCAAAGAAATTTCAGGCAAACAGAAAGTGAAACAACTGCCAAGTATTCACGCTGCGTAAGTGTCGGACAGCTGTTCGTTACAGCTCTATGTCGGGTCGGAGGAACGGAGACTTATATAACAACTCTACATCTATTCGTTTTGCTCCAATCGACGTGAAGTTTTAACCCAATAATCTTGTGTTGCTTACATTAATATGACAAGTTTTAAAAAAAAATACTAAAAAAAGAAAAACCGTTAATTAAAATTATATACCTATTACTAAATAGTCATTTTGTAATCGGCTGTTTATTTAATTTAAAACTTTAATTCAACGTCTAAAAAATAATACAAAATTTATTCTTGGTACAGACTTATTTTACATCTACAAATAGTTTCAAATATTTTTTGTAAATTTAAAATTTTAATTTTAAATCATTGAACACATTCATTAATTATGTTTTTGCAAAGAAAAAATGAAAATTTCTTTGATGTTTCAAAAAATAATATTACTTTTGTTTTACTTAATTTATTAAAGTACCATTTTACTACAATTTAAAAATTTCCATAAATAAAGATCATTTTCTGCTTTTAAAGACTATATATATATATATATATATATATATATATATATATATATATATATATAATATATATATATATATGTATATATATATATATATATATATATATATATATATATATATATATATATATATATATATATATATATAGACTATAGACTATATATATAGACTTCAAAACAAATTTCTATTACATTCCGGGCTCAAATCTCCATCCATGACACCCGCTGAATTTTTATAATGAAAATTCCCTAAAACCAATTCCTTTCATTAATGATCATTAAAAAACTTAAAAATATTGACCATATTGATTTCCTTCTTGTTATTTTAACGTTAAACTAACAAAATTTTCTTTTTGTTTCAGTGCCACCCGAACAACCGACGATTTTGGATCGTTGGGGTCGTAAATTGAATAAGACCGTTGGGCCACACGGTGAAGATGATGATGTACAATTAACGTGCCGCGTCGTTGGCGGCAAACCAGAACCGACGGTACGATGGCTAGTAAATGGTGTATTAGTTGACGACGAGTACGAGCACCACGCGGGTGACGTGATTGAAAATCGATTAACATGGCCATCTGTCAGTCGACAGGATCTCAAGTCCGTATTTACTTGTCAAGCCATCAACACAATATTAACTGAGCCCAAAGAAGCCATTGTCGTATTAGATTTATACTGTAAGTAGAAGAAAAACATTTGTTCATTTGACAAAAGATTACTTGATAAATAAATTTAGGTACTGTCGTTACATTAAAAGCAATATAAAATATGAAGGATACATCGAAGTTTGTATACAAGCTATTTTTGATTCCGTACGGTAATTTTATTCGGCTCTTTGTTAAAGGGGACTGGGATTATATCTGAATGGAAATTTTATTATAAGGCTAGTGTCACGAAGTTGGTACCATAAAATGTTTAACCCAATCACGCACATAAGCTTAGGGAGAGTGAAAAAAAATTATGTTATGTTTAAAACTGTTTATTAGGGCCTATTTAAACATATCTATATATCTATCTATATATACAGGGTGTTAGTGAATAAATGCGAAGTATTTTAATGGGTGATTGCTGAGGTTTTTTTTATGTAGAAAAGTTCATACCCACCTATGTCCGAAAACGTTTAGTTTCCAAGATACAGAGTGTTCAGTTTCTCGTCTTTTTTAAATATTTTCTTAAATATTTCAAAAACGTTTTGAGATATTCACATAAAATTTGGAATACGCTACGACAGGATAAATACCCATATTCTGAAATAGACAGAATATTTCCATTCAAACCAGTGGCGTTCGTAGGGCCATATGATGATTAATTTTTGAAGAAAACAAGGGACGCCAATGATTTTTTCCAATTTGAAAATGTTTTTTTAAATGTTCCATAAATTGTTGACAAAAATGACCTCTTAGTATTTTGTCGTTCATGTGTCCCGTTTCAAGATAAAAAACAATTTTCAATTACTGTTCTTACTACAAAACCGGTTTAGGTTTTCGTATTAACTGCTGAGGATATTTTATGAAAAAGTCTTACCAACAAAAAGGTGAGGACGCTTTATTTCTACAGTATGACCACATAATTTGTTTTAATTTAATATAGAAAAATATTTTCAAAAAACAAGAAACAGGACACTCTGTATCTTGGAAACTAAGCGTTTTCGGACCTGGGTTTATATAAACTTGTCCGGCTGTCTGGAGTCCGGTTGATCACGGTTTTAAAAAAAGGTTTTAAAAAAAGGGCTGTATCTCAGTAAATTTCAATTTTGTGCCGACAGCAGTTAGCAGGAGAAAAGCCCACACAATTCGTACGAGGACATTCCTACCCATCCTTATCCGCCAATTGCCTCTGTGTTTTATTTTTAAATATAAGAAAGGGAACTTAAATAGTAAACTGGAAGGCCTTTATGAAGATATTTTTTCTTTCCAGAAAAATCCAAAATTTCTATTTTATAAATAATAAAAATCCAAAATTCATACTTTATAAATAAACAGAGTGACTTTAATAACATTTTTAAATTACTTAATATTTGTGTATTGCATTTGTTATAAATGTAGGTTCATTTTTTAGTCGAATTTTTCCTTGAAAAAAATAGACTTATACAGCCTATACGATAAGAACGGCGAGAGGCGAGAGGCGAGAGTAGGAGCGCTATCCGTCTTCGGACCCGCAGAAAACGATTCTATAGAAAAAAAATTTCTGATATATATATATATATATATATATATATATATATATATATATATATATATATATGTATATATATATATATATATATATATATATATATATATATATATATATATATATATATACCCGCTACCTTTTAATATGTGTAGGGCCCCCCTATGGAAGTTGAGAGCTGAAATTTGGTAAGTGGCGCTCATTTCCTAGGCACCTCATACCATCAAAGTGGGGTCAAAATTTTGGGCAAATTTTGGACTAACCCAACTTTTAGGGGGTGGTGAGGGGCAACAAAACAATAAAACTTTTCCAGACCGGTTGGAAATAATGTTTAGGTCGATTATCTACAACATATTCAAAATTCAGCTTCCTAGGATGATTTGCAGGGAGTAGAGGGGGAAGCACACAGCCCCCAGAATTAACCCCAGATTTAATTTGACTGTGGTCGTAAAAAAGGCAGCCTTCATTTTTAAATGATTATTTAAGTTCTAAGAGTACCAAATATTGCGATTTTACAAATAATATCGCTCAAAATTCTGAAAATTTTATTTTGAAAAAATTACAAAATTTACATTAATAATGACGTAATCAGAAGATTAAGTAAATGCCATTAAGCTAATATATTACATTATGGTCTGAAAATTTTTTGCAATCAGATATGGGTTATTAAGGATACGAAAACTATCTTACTCTGTTGTTAATAAAGATGTTTGTTTTTTTCTGACATTTGTTCGTAATATTTTACGTGTATTTGAGTGAATTATTAATTAAGTACTTTAATAATTTTTTTGAAAGTATTTTTCGTTAATTGAAGTAAATATTTTACTTATTTTTTTCATAAAAATATAATTTTTTATCTCTCTCGCCCTTATCATCGTTTATACATAAATATTGTACAGAGACAAACTCAAGTATTTTTTTTTTTTATATTGTTTAAAAAAATTTCATGAGTGAGCAAAACATAATAGTAGCTGAAGACGAAGGTATTTTACTATCGCAGCATTATTGAAAAGCATTTTAAAAAACGTAGCTGTTGAGGATATAGAATCGTTCGTATCAGAAAGTGACGGAAGATGGTCTGGAAAATTTAGCAAGGCGGATTATTATCTCATATTAATAATATGAAATAAAAATATGTTTTTTTACCGTAACCAGGGTTTATTTTATTTTCAATAAGTTTATTTTACTTTTATATGATACGTTATTTCCGTATTAGTTTTTTTCTTTTTAAATACTACCAGTGATAATTAGTACTTGGGAATTTTTTATGGAATGGAAAAGAAAAAGTATGTTTATTTAAAAAGATTATAGATATTTTAATTTAATGATCCTCTCAATAAATTTTATGTTACTATTTTTTAACCTTATTTTATTTAATAAATGGGTATCAATAAAAGTGAATTACAATAATAGTTCAAATTACAAGAACAAATATTTATAAACCAAAAATATGATTAGAACAAGAACTACTCAAATAATATGGGTCTAAAATTCAAGTCATAAAGCGAAAAAAAAAATTTGAACAAATCAGTTATAGTAATGAGTATCAATATAATTATATTCAAACAACAGTGGATGTTTCCTACCATATTTACAAGTTTAGATATATATTTAATTTTTACTGAGTACGGTCCTGGAATTGCAGACCACTGGGAATTTTGAAAATGCTGTGATTTACGCAACCTGTACATTCAGTAAACCTTGATCAGAAACATCAATTTAAAATGGCTTACGTTACCGCTTAGTATTTATCAAAATGTATCTGTAGTAACCATAACTGTAGTAACCAAATAGTTGTCATTATATTTCTCGTATTTTATCTATATTTCAATCTATATTAAGGGGGGGTAAGGTTTTAAACGCGAAAAAAAGGCATATTTTCATGATTTTTTTTTTTTGGAGATATGAATAATGTTGGCTTATTTATTTCATATACACGTTATAGTATAACATTTGAAGTATCTTTGAAAAAATTATAAATTACAAATATCGATAAATAAGTCCGTGACAGTGAATTTCCGGAGGCGCCTCGAAAAAAAGTTGTTTTGCGGTGAACATCATAACTTGGTACCGGATCATCCGAGACAAAAAAATCGAAATGCGTTTAAAAGGCGATATGTTTCCCTAGGGAGTCAGGAAGAGTTTTTTGTATTTTTTCGATTTTTTTATTTTTGGCAGCATTTTGAAGTGAAAAACACAATTTTTGCTAAAAATTTCGGTTAATTTTTTATTATAAACTAGAAAAAAATAGCAAAAAAAAAAAAAAACTCGACCTCATTACCTGTTGATTTATGTGTAGAAACAGTGTACAAAATTTCAACAAAATTGGTGAAGTAGATTTTGAGTTATGATGTTCACGGACTTCAAAAATATTGTTTGCGAGAAAATGGATTTAAAGTTTTTTATACTCAAAAATCCAAAACTAAGCATCAATAAAATGATATAATTTTTTATACTTACGCGGGTAATTATAGTAAGTATTTGTTTTGTATAAGATTTTTAAGTATAAAATTAAAGTAAATTTTATACTTAGCAGGTAGGCGCGTCGCGCAGCTACCAGACAGGTATAGAAATCGAGCATGAGGGCCGGTCGCTTGAAACGCTGTATCTTCATTAGTTTTGCTCGGATTTACTTGAAATTTTGACACAACACGCTCGACATGTTGTACATTCAGAAAAAAAATTTAAAAAAAAAATGCAAAAAAAAAATTTAAAAACCTTACCCCTCCCCCCTTAACAAAGGGAGTCGAATTTATAAAAGTTGATAATTATAATCTACCGGGAATTGATCCTTTAACGGTAGCAAGTTTCTTTACAATCAACAGTGATTTTTGTTCGACAATATTAAAAATATAAAAACTTTTATGTAAGTATAAATAAAGTAGGTATTATGTTTTTAATATTTTTTAAAAATAGATAACATACATGACATTGGATATGTGTCACTGAACGTGAGGGAAATTACACATCGTTAATATAAAATTTGTCCCGAACCTAAAATTCATGCTAAATGTTGTTCAGTTTGGGTCGAGAAAGAAATAACACGCAACAAGTAACTAACTTAATATGAAATGTTATATAATAATTTACTGAAAAAAAATTGGGAGAGTGATTGAATTTTTTTTTTTTGTTTTGGCAATGAAATTTGAGCCAATGCTATGTGATCCTCGAATTTTGTTCTTATCTTTCGATTTCATTTCAGAAATAAAATTGTGAAAAAATGACAACAAAATTCTTACAAACAATGCTTACTATGATATGGGCCATTTGACAATGCTGAGCGGGACGTCATGTTTTGTCATGTAAAGAAATGATACTGTTTTAGCGAGAAATTTTTAATACATAAAAGGACTTTTTTTCGCCTATTATCGATGTATTTCTTAAAAAAAGTATTTCTAACATCATATATTAGAGGTATACGAATAATTGAAAATACTTTTTAAAAAATTGTCAAATTCCCAGTTTTAAAAGAATGCTCTTCTGGAATTATCACAATATTAACCAGCAAATAAAATGAGAAAATAGACATAGAAATATTAGTTTTTGATGTTTTTATATGTTTTTACGGACTATGCGAATATTGGACAGATTTAAACTATTCATAACGAACTGAATAATATTTTCAAATTTTCGCTGCTGTATACATTACCTGTAATTTTCTTAGACACGGTATACAGTTGATATCAGTTGAATTGACAGACAGAAGACAGTAAATAAATTGATCATATCCTTAAGGTAATTGAAAATGTTAAATAAAAACAGGAACTATAATACGTTGAGTAAATTTATTATTTTATTCGTTTTTTAAATCATTAAGATTTCTTTCCATTTTCGAAAAACAATATTATTAGAGAGAAATTTCCAACATAAACACAGAACGTACGTAAGTAGGTACGTTTATATTTTATCTGTCTATGTATTTTATTACCCTGTGACATAATTTATAAATAAATAAGGAAACTTTATTTCAAATACAAACATTCACTCAATATTAAAATAAATAAAGATATTTTAATTTCAAGTTATATTTTAAATAAACACGTAATAAATTTTGTATTCACATTAATCTTTTCGTTTAAATTGTAGGGAATTCTATCTAATTACCTGCTTTATTGATTAATTATAAAGTATCGATAGAATCGACGGAAATTCTTAGTTTCTCTTACGAGGAGAGGTCTAGACATCTCCCCAACTGCTTTTAACGGAATTTAATTTACTAACTAGAGCAATGGTTCCCAAAGTGGCCCCTACGGACCCCCAGCGGTCCCCGGGATCATTCAGGGGGTCCGTGGAAAATTAAGATTGATTTGGGGGTCCCTGGACAACGTCAGGAGGTCCGCGCAAGCTTTAATATAAAATAAAAACATTATGACAAACTTTTATTACTATGGAAGCTAAATAACAATGAACAAATTGTTAGCAATTTTTACATCTTAAGTAAAGTATAAAAGAAAAGTTTACTCTTGTTTTAGTTGATTAAAAAAATTAGGATGTGGCTATTTATACATACAGTATGTATACGCAATTGGCTATTTATACATACACTATGTATACTTATACATACACTATGTATACAAAATTTGCTATTTATACATATATAGTATGTATATGAAATTGGCTGTTTAATACATAGTCAGCTGAGTATTGGTTTGTACCAAGTCAATTTTTTAAAAATTTTTTTCTGATAGTGGTTTCGGCTTCCTTAATGTCCAAAACTAACAAAACAACTATCTAGAAAAAATATTTAAAAAGTTGACTTGGTACAAACCAATACTTAGCTGCCGATATGTGTATACTGAATTAGCTATTTAAACCTGCAGTATGTAGTTATGTATCTAAACTAAACTGATTACGTAGTTGGCTACTTATCCATACTGACTGAATGCGCTATTATTACAATTAATATTTTTATAATAACTACACAATTATAATAACCGAATACCTCCGATTGAGCTGAATTATTTTTTTACATAATCTTTTTGGCTTAAGAAGTTATCCCCTAACGGATTTTTGGCGACGCGGACCGGAAGTGTATTTTTCAACCCTTCGAATTTCAAGCGTAGGGGTTACTAAAAGATGTTTTCCGTTACCATAGTAACAAAAATTAAAGATCGATTCTTATGGAACTTGGTGAGTAGCACAAAAAGAAAGAATGAAGTTTTTCGATATTTTGCTTAGTTTTCGTGATATTACGTGTCAAATTTGTAAAACTTACTATATTGGATAGACAATTATTGTAGGTATATTACGGCTTGTATTGATAGAAGTAAGTGGAAAATGGACCGGACGACATCACTGAAACCTTATTTTCAGGCAAAGGGTAATTAAATAATTTTGAAGTGATTACACACCGAGACACACTTTTGTTAATAATTACCCTTTGCCCAAGAATGAGGTTTCATTGGTGATGTCCCGTTCATTTTTCACTAATTTCTATGAATAAAAACCAATATATACCATTCAAAAATTATATTTAAAACTGAGTTTATATTCGTAAAAATTGATACTACGTATATGTGTATGTGTATGTGTGTAATATACAATCCATTATCTTATAGTAAGTTTTAGAAATACAACACATATTATCTCGAAAACTAAACAGGATATCAAAAAAATTTGTTCTTCCTTTTTTGTTTCACTGATCAAATTCTATAAAAATCTGCCTCTATTTTTTATCACCATAATAAAGGAAACCTTTTTTTAGTCCTCAGATATGCACCTTCCGGTTCGCGTCCCAAAAAATCCATTCTTAAGCTAAAAAAATTATACAAAATTCAATCGGTGGTACGCGAGAAATTCGTTATTATTAGAATCGATAAATTTGTTATTATAAGTTATTTTACTGTCACCAGTGGAAAAGTCCATTTTAATACGCGCACTACGAAATTTGGACGATATTTTTGGTGCTCAATGTGCGCAGTATACATCAGAAATTACGGTAATTCTGAATAAGTAGTCAACTGCCTATACATACTGCATGTTTAAACAAAATATTTCATATACATGCTGTATGTATAAATAGCCAATTTCATATACATACTGTATGTATAAATAGCCAATTGCGTATACATACTGTATGTATAAATAGCCAATTGCGTATACATACTGTATGTATAAATAGCCACATCCAAAAAATTATATATCAAAGTTATCAATACAGTAAGCCCTTAACATTCATTGAAAATTTTTTTTTTTTTATTAAAAACCGTAGAAGGGATTGTAAGTTGTTCTAACACAGATGTGTTTCTAAAGAATATACATATTATTAATGATCATACATTCTTTTGGTATCTTAGTATTTTGTAAATACTAAGTTTGCTAAAATTCTTTTTTTTTAATTACAAATGCCTTTTTAGAAAATTTCCAGAATGGAAATTCAGCTATTACGGCCAAACTCATGGCAAGGCTTGCGCTCGGGACTATAACAGAAATTTGTTTTGAGGTCTCAAGAAAATTCCGAAATTATATATATATATATATATATATATATATATATATTGTGATACATATAAGTGATATAAGTTAAGAAGTTCCAATCCATTGAATGAGCATTTTGGGCTATTGTGCAGAAGCTGTTGATTACTATTCCGTCTTCCTATTTGGTAAAACGTGAATGCCGTTATAAGCCTCATCGTAAAAAAAAACGACCAGAAATTAGTACTTGTGGGGATTTGCGGCTGCTAATCACAAACATTGAGCCGGACATAAATACACTCATAACATCCCATCAGGTTTATCCAAGTCATTTTTTTTTGCGTTTTGAAAAAAAAAGTTATAATTTCAATAAATACCCCACCATTTACCATTTTTATTATGCATTTATGCAGTTTTTCACCCAGGGTCTGTGAGCAAGATTTTACTATGAAAAGGGGTCCGTGAGCGAGTTTTGACTATAAAAAGGGGTCCGTGAGCCAAAAAAGTTTGGGAACCACTGAACTAGAGCATCACATTCATATAAAGAACTACACTACGTATTAAGTTCACCTCTTAAAAACATAGGAGTTATTTTCGTTCAAAAATTAGACAAAAATTTATGTAGGATATATACATACAAGTTATGTAATGTGGTTATTGAAGTTACGAGTCGAGCAGTGGATAGCATGAAGGGTATGGTCCTAAGTCCAAATCTCCCGGTATGGCTTCCTTTATTATTTTTTTTTACAATTTTTATTAATTTATTAATTATGTTATTAAAGCTATACTGACAAATATTTATTATAAAATAAATGAATATAAATAATATTTTAAAATTTTTTTTCTCAGCACAAATAAATAATACAGACACAAAGTTAGACATACATTACATATAATTTTATTTTAATAATTTATGAACTTTGACATTTTTCAGGATGATGTATACCTACCTAATTGCACCATCCTGAAAAATATAAAATTCACAAATTGCTAAAATAAAACTTAATGTAGATTGTAAAGTAAGTTTAGGTGAAAAGTTAGACTAATACAGCCCATACGATAAGAATGGGACGAAGCGAGAGTAGGGGTGGTACGCGTTTTCGGACCCGTTAACACAATTCTGAAGAAAAAAATGTCTGATATATGTATATATTTTTCTTTTTTTTTCTAATTTTTTCTGTTAAAAAATTCGACTAAAAATGTCATCGGTTCTTTTCAAATAGTTTTTAATAAATGTAATATATTTCATAATCAATTTTTCGATTCGAGTTTATTCCTGACTGCGAATGAGTGAAGTTGTTTAATTGTTATCCAATTTAAACAAATATTAAATCAATTAATTAATTACCTAATTTGTGATCCAATTCATATAATATATACGTAGTGGTTTACAGTGTTCAACTACCAGAGACGGTACACACTGTTCACAAGCTGCTTACGCGGTGACTGAAAACAAAAATAATGTTTTGTTCAATTATTTATATAACTTATTCAGTTAAAAATAATTATTTACATAGTTTTACTATGGTCCATCTCAGTTAAATTTAACCACGCTTCATCACTTATGAATTTAAATAATTTCCGTTTTCTTGGCTTTATCTCTTTCATTATTGCACTTACGTAAATTTTAAAATTGCAGTTTGTTTTTAGAAAAGAATAGCAGATTGATTTGTTTCGAATATAAGAATTATTTAATTTTTGGTCGATTTTTTCCTTGAAAAAATCAGATTTATACAGCCTATACGACAAGAACGGCGAGAGGCGAGAGAAAATTTGGCAAGTGGGGCTCATTTTCGAGGCACCTCATACTATTAAAGTGGAGTTAAATTTTGAGAAAATTTTTGATCCGACCCAACTTTTAAGGGAGTGGTGGCCGGCCGTAAAACAATAAAACTTTTCCAAACCAGTTGGAAATAATTCTTCGGTCTACAACATATCCAAAATTCAGCTTCCTAGGATGATTTGGAGGGAGTAGAGGGGAAAAAACGATTTTAGCTGGATCTAACACACCCCTAGCCCCCCAGAATTAACGTAGAGGGTTGAAATTTAGTGTGTTGATAAAGTTCGTACCTGGGTCGTGCTTTTTGGAGGTTTTAATATTTTACCCCCACCCCCCTCATTTTTAAGCTACAATTTCATGCTTTTTCGACATTTTAGAAGTTTGTACCACTCGGACAGGTCACCCAAATAAACCTAAAGGGCTGAAATATTGTATTCGGATTCAGTTAGTATCAAGGGGGCGCCTTTTGGGGGTCTCAACTTTTAACCCCTACCCCCCCCCCCATTTTTATACCAAAAAGAACATGATTCTTTTTGTTTTTTAACAGTTTCGTTCGGGTCAAAATCTCCCCAAATAAACCTAGTGGGCTGATATTTTGTGTACAGGTTAAGCTAATAGCCAGACACTGCATTTTGGAGGTTTCAACTTTTAACCCTTACCCCCGCGACTTTTACGCAAATATTTCCTTTATTTTTTTGTTTCTTTTCTAACACGTCTAGCGACTCTCAATTTTGTACGTGTATTGAGTTAGTATCCAGCTACTACCTTTTAGGGACTCCACATTACTTTTCCCCCCACTTCTTCCATTTTTACATCGGAATTGAATGCTATTGTTAAATGTGTTTTAAATGCATTATTTTTATTCTGAATACAAGTAGGCGAACACTAATTTTTTAAAATTTAAAAAAAATGAACGTACTTTTATAAGAAATGAAATACATACATATCAAATAATTTAAAAATGTTATTAAAGTCACTGTTTATTTATAAATTAGGAATTTTGGATTTTTATTATTTATAAAATAAAAATTTTGGATTTTTTTGGAAAGAAGAAATATCTTCATAAAAGCCTTCCAGTTTACTATTTAAGTTTCTTTTTTAATATTTAAAAATAAAACACAAAGGCAATTGGCGGATAAGCATGGGTAGGAATGCCCTCGTACGAATTGTGTTGGCTTTTTTCCTGCTAACTGCTATCGGCACAAAATTGAAATTTACTGAGATTCAGCCCTTAAAAACTTAAAACCTTTTTTTAAAGCCCCGATCAGCCGGACACTCTTCATCAGTTTTGAAACCACCAAAATGACAAATCGCTTGTGGACTTTCAATTACATTTCGCTTGTAGACATGCAATACCGAAGATGAAAGGAAAAATTCGACTTCCATGATGGGGCTCCGCTGCTCACGGCGTTTTTTAACTTTCACTCATGATCGATTGTATTTGAAACAGGGTATAATTATAAAAACTATCATAATCAATTAAAAATAATTTTTTTGTCCTATTATTACTAAAAATGAATTCAGTCAACAATACCATTTCCTATGCTAACATTACTATAAGATCACCTATTTACACTAAAGAATGTGCCTTAGTAATACCAATAATCGATGATATTGAATGGAAAAATATCGAAGGAGAATATTTAACAGCTTTAACACTAAATTTAAATTCTAGTGATATTATCTAGCTATCATATCTAGCAAAATTCAAAAAAGAGTAATCACCTATTTAAAAAAACAAAGATTTAGCGAAAGAATTTGTTAACAAAAACCCAACTATTACTATTAGAAACAATATCTTACCAATTCGTTGTTATGTAACCCCAGTAAAAACGTTGATAATAGCGGGTGTGCATCCAGTTATTTCTAGCGATGACATCACTCAACACATAAAAGGCTTAAATATAAAACTACTATACTACTAAAAATAGCTAACCCAGCTGAAATTTATCCCGATATAATTTAAAGGAAAATAATTTAACTTACTTGCTACACATTTATAATCAAATTTGGGTCAAGATATTATTCCAGAATCTTGGAAAACTACTACCATAATTTCACTTACAAAACCAAATAAAAACCAAACAAATCCAGATAGCTATCGCCCAATTGCGCAAACTAATTTTCTAAGTAAAATCTTCGAAAGAATCGTAAATAATAGTTTAAATTGGTCCTTAAAAGAAAGACAGTTACTTAATCCTAGATAATTCGGTTTCCAGAAAGGTCGATTATTGCTAGATGCACACACTTTGCTGACGACCGAAATTCAATATGCCTTTTGCAATAAAGAACGCGTAATTGGGGTATTTCTTGATTTAACCAAGGCCTACGATATAATATGTCATTCATCGATTTTAAAATAATTAGCGGAATGGAACTTTATAGGCCATCTACCTAAATTCATCAAGAATTTTATAAACCAAAGGAAAATGAAAGTCAAAATTAGTAATACTCTTTCTCAAGAGAAGCAACTCGATAACGGCGTCCCGCAAGAAGCAGTACTCTTTTCAACATAGCCATAAACGACTTGCAACTATGTATTAAAGCTCCAGTACAACATTGTCTATATATCGACGATAGTGTGATCTATGTTCGCACAGCAAATATTAAATACGCAAAACTTGCATCGCACCGAACACTTAACCGTATTCAGGAATGATCAAATGTTAAGGGTCTTACCTTTTCTCCGGATAAAACTGTTTATATTAATTTCAACAGAATTCCGCAAGCTCCAATAAACCCTATGTTAACATTAAATACACACAGTTAAAATATGAAAACTCAGCACAATATTTGGGTCTTATATATGATCAAAAATTAACATGGAAAATGCATATTGAAAACATAAAATCTAAATGCAACAGAAACCTAAATTTAATGCGTCTTCTTAAGAAAACTAATTGGGGAGCAGACAGATCTACTCTCATAAAAATCTACAAGTTAACGATTCAATCTCGTATAGATTTCTGCAGCCAAATATGTCAAAATGCGAGCAAACAATCTTAAAACTTCTAGACCCTATTTTAAATTTAGGAATCAGGTTAGCAACAAGTGCGTATTTATCTAGCCCAACATCTAGTTTATGTGCAGAAACAGGTATCTTACCGCTACGATACAGAAGAGAATTGCTTAACCTAAAAACCAAATTAAGAATAAAAGCAGATCACAACCACCTCCTCTATAAAACTATCATTTATCCATTATACAATCAAAACTTCCACCGCAAAAGCAAGTTTCCACATCCGTATTTTTTAAACAATTCAGACAATAAAATTGATTGTGAAATATGGCCAACGAAATAGAACAATTTTCCTCCTTGGCAAAACAATATAGCTATTTTCAGAATGGAATTACACAATTACAACAAAGATATTACCCCACCGTTAGTGTACAAGACTGAGTTTACACAGATCCTAAACGATTTCGAGGAATACACTGTCTCATTTACAGATGGTTCAAAATCAGAAAGGTTCACAAGTGCAGCTTATTACATCTCAGACACAGAAAAAAACTCTTTTTCGCTACCTGTTACATCCGCTGAGCCTTATGCTATTTATAAAGTTATTGAACACTTAATAACAACAAGCAAAACAAAAAGCGTCATCTGCACAGATTTCTGGAGCGTCATATCTTCATTACAAAATATCAATAATTCCTCAAATCAAATAGCATTAAAGATAATAGAAAAAATCAACTTTGCCAAATCTAACAACATGACTATAGTCATATGCTGGATTCCCAGTCATATAGGCATAACTGGTAACGAACTGGTAGAAAAGGAAACTAAAAACATCAATGGTAAAACATTAGACACCAACTGTGCACCTTTAGTTACCAGATATAATCAGAAAAATTAAAAATAATATTTACAATGGCTGGAACCAAGAATGGAGTACTATTAGAAACAACAAACTCAAGGAAGTCAATTCAGATACCAAATATTGGACGACATCACTACAAAAGTGTAGAAAAGATGAAATAAATCTTATGCGACTGAGAATAGGCCATTCGGAGATCACCCATTCCTATATACGAAAAAAGGAAAATCCTCCTATATGCAATCTATGCCAAATTCCATTGTCAATCTCCCACCTCCTGATATCTTGTACCAAATACACCAGCCGAAGACTATTAAAATAAATTTAATTTGCAATCTTAGTAAGCTGCTTTAAATCTATCTTTCAAATCTCCAATTTACTGTGCCATTATGCATCACAACGATATGAAGCTCATCGTTTTAAGTGCTTAATGATCTCCAAATATAAGTGTCAGTTGATTGTGTAAAGTTCTGATATGAGTAAGAGTTCTATGAGTTTGCCACGTGAAGTGTAATAAATTATTATATCTGTATTTAGTCTTTAATAATAAGTAAAGATCTGTATCTTTAAATGTCTATGTATAATGTCAATATCTGTATGAATTTCTGTTAAATTATTGTATTACATCTATATATTAGCGCATATAGCCACAGTAGCTGCGCGCTATATTTTAGTATATATATATATATATATATATATATATATATATATATATATATATATATATATATATATATAGCCTCCATAAAGTTCCGGATCAGCTCCGCAAAAGTTCCGCAAAATCTCAGTTAATATTGACTTTATCGAAAAATAACCCGGACAAAAGTTTCATGAGAAGAAATGCGGAACTAGAAAATGACCTCGAATTTGACCTTGAATATGACCTTGACCAACCAGTATCATATTTTTTTTGGATTTTATGACCTTCACACGACTTTGGGATATGAATTATTAATATGGTTTTGAATGTACAATTTCCCGTTCTTTCCGAATCCGACGTTTAAAAAACAAAGTTGACCTCCAAATTTTGGTCAAGGTCATGTTCAAGGTCAAATTCGAGGTCATTTTCTAGTTCCTCATTTCTTCCCATGAAACTTTTGTCAAGTCAATATTAACGGAGATAACTGTTCCGGAACTTTATGAACGCTCTGTACATATTATATATATATATATATATATATATATATATATATATATATATATATATATATATATATATATATATATATATATCGTTACGTTTCGTAACAATTAAAGTTTATTTAAGTTTATTTAAAAAAATTATTTAAGTTTAAAATTACAAATTTGGTTTACAGTATCACTGGAGATAGATTCAAAGAGATGTAACTTTAAAATTATATCATCGTAATTCTATTGTTTTAAAACATTGAGTTGAATTATTTTGATGATTAAGCTTTTAAATATTAATTATATTTAGTTACATGAATAATAATTATATTAATTTCTTACAAGCTTCTGTTGATGCAATTTTATAGATTGAATTATTACTTATTATTTACATACATTGTACATTCTTAATATTAAAAAAAAATACTGATTAAATATATAAAAATATAATATGTTTTGATTAAGTATTAAGGCGGATGAGACTGTTACATGACTCCCCCGTCTGAGTGTCTGGATTAGACCATATGAGCTTTGGTTCATTGGGATGGCCAGACGGCAAATAATTTATTTGTGTTGTAGGTGATGAATTTTTCGATTTCCATTTATTTCCGATGTATTTTATTATAACGAATATAATAAATGTTGCTATTGCGATGCCGAATGTTATATACACCCCGGATATGTGTAAGGTTGTTTTGGATTTGAATTATTCTATTTCTTGTCTGTTTTCGATGTTGCGATGTGATAGGGGTTAAGTTTTTGCAGGCTGATTTTGGGTAACAATTTTTGTTCCTTAATTTGGAGTTTGTGTAGAGGTAATATATGAAGTTGTTGTGTTTTGTTGAGTTCCTGGTTTTTGTACACGACCATGTTTATGACAATTTTACATTGGTGAAAATAGATGAGTATTGTCCCTTTTACGAACCGTTGTTTAATACCGCAAATGGTTGAAATTGATTGATTTTTGACGTTTTTTAATATAACGTGCTGTGGTGTTAGACGTTTAACTATTGTTTGTTCGTCGAATTCCTCGTAGATGCAACTTCCTATTTAAAGCAGTGACCTGATGTAGAACCTTGATTAGATCTTCCTTGTCGCAAATGTATATTTTATTTAGCCGTGAACAATCTTTCTGTGAAAAGTAACTTACATATTTTCCGCTTAGGATATAGGGATAGGGAATTACTATAGATTTGTTTTTAGTGGGTAATGGTTCCAGAAGATTCAATTTATAAGTATGTTCCAATTCGTCAGGAGTTAATATTAAGGTAGGAAGTACATTGAGTTTTGCCAAATTTAGAGCATGAGCTAGTTGAACCAAATGTGAATGCAAGAGGTCGATATTATAAATTATATGATAAGCGTTTTGTATTGAATTTAGAAAGTTTTGTTCACGATTTGTTAAAGATTAATTATTATAATTATAAATTTGCTAAATTATTATTTAAGTTTGGCTTGTCCTAGTTCTATAGCCACTAGTCCCGGGTTGTTCGTTAGGTCGCGTATCTTAATTGTCATTATTGTCATTATTGCCCTGTAACAAAGGTCGTGTTTGGGATTTTTACGATTTTTATCGTCTGTTACAGTTACCTTATTATTAGATTTTACTATAATCTGTTTAAATTTTGAGTGTAATTTGGAATTATGTTTATTTTCTTGAAAATATGTAGTTTGATTTTCGTTATAATCAACTGGAGGTCGCGGTTACTATTTAAAAGATTAATTTTGTTTTCCTTTTGCTGAATTTGATTTTGATAAGATTCTTGTTGTAATTTTTCGCGTTCTTGTTGTACTATTGCTGGGTCGCCAGTTAATTTACTATCATATTTACGTCCAAAAAATAATTCATATGGTGTACATTTAATCGCGGTATGAATTGAATTATTATATACAAAGATTGTATGTAACATTTTTAAATCAGCTGAGCTGGTTTTATCAGTTGCATGGGTAATACGATATTTTTCAAAGATAGAAGAATGGAATCTCTCGACAGGAGAATTCGATGTAGAACTTCTAACAGCTCTTATGTGTATGTTAATACTGTACGTGTCACAAAATTGTCGAAAACGTATTGAGTCAAATCTTTTTCTGAATCAACTACAATATTTTTAGGACTACCATATTGGGGGGCATGCTTGGCCAAAAGGTGAAAATTTATCTACAATTGTTAAATATATTAATTTGTCTAAATAAAATATATCAATGTGTACAATCTTGAGCGGCTGTGACGGTGTTTCTGTTAACTCAAAATGTTTTGGTGGTCGTTTGTCATAATATTTATTTTCGTTACACAATTTACAATTATTAACATACTAAGAAATTTTTGATTTTAATTTTGGAAAATAGTGTTCCCGTCTGATATGATTAAAAGTTTCGTTGATTCCTGTATGTCTAAAGTGATGATAATTTTTTATTAACTCGTCTTGTTGGTCGTCGTCTAAAACGTCCTCTAAATGTTTAGTTGCTCGAATAATTTTATATTGTTTACGTTGAGAGAAATAATCAGAATATATTCTTTGAATTTTAATAAATAATTCGTCATCAGGACAATAAATAGCTAAAAGAACCTTGGGTGGCACGTTTCCCTTTATAATTGAGATTAAAATATCGTCGTCAGCAGATAGAGTAATTGTAATACGTCGACGTGTATTAAAAAGAATTTGGAATTTGCGTTTAGTAGCAGTTTGAATATTTTCATCTTTTAATATGATTAATTGATTTTTGAAATCATTAAGGGGGTTTCCAGAGATTCGAATTAAGGAGGTATCATCCTCTGATGCACTATGTACTGTTTGTGTAGAAGTGTGCTGTGTGGAATCGTCATTAGTATGGGGGTTATTGTCAATTATAATTCGTGAGAGGGCGCCTGCGTTAGTATTTTGTCGACCTGGTTTGTGTATAATTTTGTAGCCAAATTCTTCAAATTTAAGTCGCCATCTTACTAATTTCCTGTTTGGTTCTTTAAATGACATGAACCATCTGAGTGGTTGATGGTCAGTAATTATTGTAAATTTTCGTCCGTATAAGTAAGGTCTGAAATATTTGGTTGCCCATACGATGGCCAAAAGTTCTTTCTCAATGGTAGAATAATTTGATTCTCAGTCCGTTAAAGTCCTAGAAGCGTAACATATTGAGTTATCTTTACCAATAGGTCCTTGGGAAAGGACTGCTGCAATTGCTACATTGCTTGCGTCCGTAGTCAACAGGAATTCTTTGTTAAAGTCGGGATAGGCAAGGATTGGGTCGTTTTCCAAGAGGTCTTTATATGTTTCAAAACATTTAAGGAACTCGGGTGTATGTTTAACTGTTTCACCTTTTTTTAAACATTTAGTCATTGGTTTTGTTAACCTAGCGAAGTCTTTAATAAATTTCCTGTAATATCCAAGAAGTCCTAGAAAAGATTTAATATATTTTTGTGTTTTGGGTACAAGGAATTTCCTAATAGCAGCTGCTTTATTAAGATTATATTTTACACCTGTTTCTGATACTATGTGTCCCAAAAAAGCTACTTCTCGTTTTAGAAATTTTAAAGATTGAATCATTACTTATTATTTACATACATTGTACATTCTTAAGGACAGGGTAAGGTATTAAATTAATAATTTTTTTGCATTTTTTTTTTATTTTTTTAACTGAATGCATAATATCTGCAGAATATGGTCTCAAAATTTCAAGTCGATTGGAGCAAAATTGACGAAGTTATAAGCATTTTTGTTGTTACCTGACAGATGTTTCGCTCTCTATATATATCTCTCTCTCAGTTATATTATAGAAATTTCAATGGAAGTACTAATGTGTTTATACCTGTACTATATATTTTGTTAGTGTAGGGTACAAAATTTAGTTTAGCAGTAAGTATTCTATATCAGTTTTATACAAGAATTTTTAAGTGTTCAAAACTTTAAAGCGTTTTCCCCACAGCTCACGTTTTTAAAGTTGGTGCTCCTCATAACTTCAAAACTACAGCGCCGATCCATTTGAAACTTTGAACACTATTTCTGTACATAATTTACGAGGTAACGCTGGAAGGTTTTTTTCAAATTTGTTAATAATTTTTATTTTACAACAACAAATTATCCAATTTTTTCGCAAAAATCGTGTTTTTTCTGCTCTAAATGCTCCAAAAAAGTGAAAAATTGAAATTTCGAAAAACTCTCCCAGCGTTACCTGAGGAAAACTGTTAGCTAACGAATAAACTTTAATTTTTTTATTTCGGATGATCCAGCCCCAAGTTATGAGGGGCACCGCAATTCTACTTTTTTCCGAGATACGTTCGAATAATTGCTGCCATTACTGTATTTTTTAATATTTCTTCGTGAAAATTTTATACGATATTCTCCGAATGTTATACTTTAATGTACCACTGGTTTTAGTAAAGAGATTTTAACTGTGTCGTTACAAAAAAATAACAAAAACATGCCTGTTTTTGTACGAATTAACCTTACCCTCTCCTTAATATTACAAAAAATACTGATTAAATATATAAAATTATAATATGTGTTGATTAATAGTACGGGAGGTACTGGCGCATGAGTACCGAAAACTATTCCAACTCAATTTTTTTATGCGATCCTGTTGACATTGCCCTACTGATGATATAAATGCATGTTGCCAGGGGGCAACCCGGGGCCATATTGCTTAAACCGGAAGTTGTTTAAACAATTGCAAGGAATTGTCATTTTTTAACCGGGCAAATTTTTTTTATATGCTTTATTGAAATACAAATAAAAAAGGACCTATGACTTTTTACGATAAAGTTAATAGTTTTCGAGATATGAATTTTTAAAAGTTCGAAAAATCTCAAATTTGGGTACTTTTGACCCATGAAAAATATATTAAAGAAAAATAATAAAACATAAATAATATTTTTTTTAAATTCTTTATACAAGAGTTAATAATATCCTTAATAGAGATTTAAAAAAATTTCATTGTTTATACCTGTTTTTTAATTGTTAATTTCGCGCCCTCACAAGTATGCGTCCCCTACCTTTAAAATACCTTTAAGTATTTTTTCAACCGGACAAATTTTTTTTATATTCTTTATTGAAATACAAACAAAAAAGGTCCTATGACTTTTCACGATCAAATTAATATTTTTAGAGATATGAATTTTTAAAGGTTCGAAAAATATTGAATCTTTAAAAATTCATATCTCTAAAAATATTAACTTGATCGGGAAAAGTCATAGGACCTTTTTTGTTTGTATTTCAATAAAGAATATAAAAAAAATTTGTCCGGTTGAAAAAATACTTAAAGGTATTTTAAAGGTAGGGGACGCATACTTGTGAGGGCGCGAAATTAACAATTAAAAAACAAGTATAAACAATGAAATTTTTTTAAATCTCTATTAAGGATATTATTAACTCTTGTATAAAGAATTTAAAAAAAATATTATTTATGTTTTATTATTTTTCTTTAATATATTTTTCATGGGTCAAAAGTACCCAAATTTGAGATTTTTCGAACTTTTAAAAATTCATATCTCGAAAACTATTAACTTTATCGTAAAAAGTCATAGGACCTTTATAATTTGTATTTCAATAAAGAATATAAAAAAAATTTTTCCGGTTAAAAAATGACAATTCCTTGCAATTGTTTAAACAACTTCCGGTTTAAGCAATATGGCCCCGGGTTGCCCCCTGGCAACATGCATTTATATCATCAGTAGGGCAATGTCAACAGGATCGCATAAAAAAATTGAGGTGGAATAGTTTTCGGTACTCATGCGCCAGTACCTCCCGTACTATAAGTAGTAGGGCGGATGTGACTTACATGACTATATATATATATATATATATATATATATATATATATATATATATATATATATATATATATATATATATATATATATATATACATATATATATTCTTAATATGCTTTGAATATAGAGAAATGAACATCAAAATTCCTAAGGGGTACTCAATTTTTTTAACGTAGCTATTAACCCTAGTAAAAATATATTAAATGGTAAAAAAAATAAATAAAAAAATATGGTTTGTCAACAATGAAATATACCGGTAAATTTTGATCAATATATTTAAAAATCTAATTAAATTCAAGATATACTACCTTTTTTTATCTGTATAGCCTTCCCAGGATTAACAATAATATTATTTTGACTTGAAATTCTTTTATAATAAAAATAGCGAAGTACATATATATCATACATATATTTTGCCCCAAGACAAACAAAAAAAATTCTAATTTTGATTTCTCTGATGAATATAAACATAACAAAATAATTTTCTATTTTCTTACAGTGCGACCATTAACTGTACGTATAATGAAAACAGAAGAGCCATTAGTGGCAGATAGACGTTATGAGGTGTCATGCGAGTCGACAGGTTCGAGGCCGGCTGCAATAATAACATGGTACAAAGGCAAACGGCAACTCAAACGAACTAAAGTAAGTCAACAACAAACACCAAACAACTTAACCTTCTTTTTAAGGAAAAAAAACAACACTCTTTTCCCGCACACACTACTACTACCTTCTTTATAGTTCATAATCTCTCACTTACCGCCCCTGTTCGTGTTCGGGTGTTGCGGTCCCGTACCCCACATGCATGTGCATGTTGCTAAGTAGACTTTTACACATCATCTTTTTGTGAATAAAAATAGCATACGTCACCGTTCAAAGTCAGCGTCGTCATCAGCGAACACAAGGTTAGTGCAGGGTAATGGAGTCCATCATCTGTCGTTGTCTTCTCACCGCCACATCGCCGTGCCGGGTACTTAAAGCCAACGGTAGTTCCTTTTTGTGTGTTCATTCTCTGCTTCTATTCTTTAAAAGCTCTGTAGGTACTTCATATTATAAGAAATCAACATAAACGACATATGTACCTTCCGACTGTTACAAATAATATGACAGTATTCAAAGTGGATTTTCTTAATGGAAAAATATGAATTAAAATCATGTCAAACTATTGGAAAAATGACGGCTTTTTTTAATGAATAATTCTAATAGATATTAAAAAAATATCTCAACTTTGTGTAAGAAGTACAATGGAAGCTCTTGTCAGATAATTTTTAAAATATGAAAATAATTTGCACTACATTCATACCTACCTAATACATCACTGTTTACTTAATTACGCTCTTGTATTTACATATAACGTCTACCAAACTGTGTTCCACGGCACAGATGTACATCGTGAGATATTTCCAGACTTACCATGAATACGTACGATAAATACGTAACTAGGTTATTTTAATTTGATGTGCTAAAAGATTTATCTACGCATTTAATGTATTGCAGGATGAAAAAGTTTAGCAAACATGGATATTTACTATTAGCTGAAAAATTGCTCAAAACTAAAAAAAAAAAAAAAATAGGTACAATACTACCAAAAATATTATCTGTTAATATTAGACAACTTCAAAAAAAAATACGCTTGTGATCATATTAAAGCTATGTACAGACCGAGTAACAAAATTTTGCCAAATGGTTGACGCGGTTGCTACATATTTGTCGAACACAACATGTATCAAACTAAAGTCAGTTTCACAATACATAAAAATTGGACAAACAATTGCTGCTGCTATTGCAAGTACTGTTTCCATCATAATAGCTGCCCATTCCCAAAAAACAAATTCCACTAGAATTTCAGTAGAGTAAACTGCCCCTTAAACTGGTCCCAATACTTTCTTCTATTGGAATACTGTATTTTTATTATCTTAAAATTAAAATTTTATCATTTTATATTAAAATGGTGTTTCTCAAAACTAAAAACGTTTCTAAATTTTTATTACCAGCTTATTTTGGGGTATGTATTAGAAAACGAAAATAAAAATTTTAAAAAAAATAACAATGCGAATATACTAGGTACAAATAACAACGTACCTATTGAATGTAATCAAGGCAACTTGTTGACAACACCGTCTAGACTGACCGATGTTTTCCATTTGAAATACGGAAATTACAATACAAAATTTTCTGGAAATTAATAAAAAAAATTTATAGATAACGTAAAAGCCCCTAAACCGGAACACTATTTTTTGATGTGTAATTAAACTGGCTTATAAAAATTGACAAATAAATTAAACACACGTTTTTTTTTTTTTTAATAAGCGTGAAAGAAAGTTTTTTAATCCAATGAATATATGTTTTTAAAAAAATACAACCCAAAAATTTTTATTTATTAATGTTTTTCTTTTACAAAATGTCAACATCTATATCCAGACAAAGAAATACTAATGACACTAGAAGTTGAGAACCGATATACAAACAGCGTGTAATATGAGTAATATGACACATAGAGTGACATCTAGCCGTCAATGTAGGAAACAGAATGGTTTAAATATCAGACGTAAATAAAGGATCAAAATACGGTAATCAACAAAAATTGTTATATATATATATATATATATATATATATATATATATATATATATATATATATATATATATATATATATAGTGAAACCTGCCAAGTTGGACACCTCTGTATACTGGACACCTGCTCAAGTTGGACACTTTTCAGTTGGCCTGGCGAAATTACATTGTTTTTAATGCATATTAATACTTATAAGTTGGACACCTCTATATGTTGGAAACCTGTCTAATTTGGATGGTTTTTTAAAATGATTTTTGATATTTTGACCTGTTTACGTTGGACTTTCATGTATTTTACACGTGACCGAAACACGTGTTAGTTATGTTATGACAGTTATAATAATTGAATTTTTACATGTGACCGAAACACGTGTTAGTTATGTCCTAAAAATATAAAAGCTCGGCAGTCACAATGGTTATTAGTCAATAATCGGCAGTGATTTCATGTGTACAGATCTCTTGAATATTTATTAGTTACAAATTTAGCACCATGAGTTCGAAGCGAAAGTGTTTAGTAGAATTGACCATTGAAAAGAAAAAAAATGTTATAGACTTAGTAGAGAATGGTGTTAGTTTAAGAAAGGCAGCCGACCAATTTGGAATTTCCAAATCAACTGTTGGGAATATTTTGAAGTGTAAAGACGAAATTTTGAAAGCTTACGAAAAGAATTACAGCGCCGAACGAAAACGAAAAATTCGTAAAACTGGTAATGAAGCAATAAATCAAAAGTGCCGTTCATCGAATCTTCCAGTATCCGGTCCTCTACTGCAAGAAAAAGCAAAAGCGATAGCCTTAAAATTAGACATTAATTTTCAAGCAAGTAATGGATGGTTAGAAAGTTTTCTAAATCGACATAATATTAAATTTAAAACTTTGTGTGGAGAGTCAGCATCAGCAGACTTAGAAGAGGCGGAAGAGTGGAAAAGAAAACTGGAAAATCTGTTGCAAGATTATGCGCCAGAAGATCGGTTTAATGCAGACGAAACTGGTCTTTTTTGGCGTTTATTAGACAAAAAAAGTTATGTTGCACAAGGTGATCCATGCAAAGGTGGTAAATTGTCTAAAGAACGGTTAACTGTTCTATTATGTACA
The DNA here is from genome assembly GCA_035578155.1 of Brachynemurus nebulosus. Lineage (NCBI taxonomy): Eukaryota > Metazoa > Arthropoda > Insecta > Neuroptera > Myrmeleontidae > Brachynemurus > Brachynemurus nebulosus. The sequence goes on along the minus strand of JAPWDM010000001.1, from coordinate 134,944,372 downwards.
AGTTCGGTCGGAGAAAAGTTAACGCCGTTAGTAATTGGGAAATCAGCACGTCCTCGAGCTTTTAAACAAATGAGATGTAAGGAGCTTCCCGTTATTTGGCGACACAATAAAAGGGCATGGATGACGACTGATATTTTTGAAAGTTGGTTGTCAGATATTGACAGGCAAATGCGTAAGGCTGCTAGAAAAATTGTGATCATACTAGATAATGCTACAAGTCATAAGATTATGAAATCGTTCGAGAATGTTAAACTTGTTTATTTACCGCCAAATCTAACATCGGAAATTCAGCCACTAGATCAAGGCGTGATTCGAACAATGAAAGCTTATTACCGCAAAAGTTTGCTTATGCGTTTAGTTGCTAAATCTGAAATTTCTAACAACCACAAGGAATTTATCAACTCAGTCACGGTTTTGGATGCAATTCGATGGATCAGCGAAGCTTGGCAAGCTGTATCTACGGAAACAATTGTTAAGTGTTTTAGACGAGCTGGTTTTAGTATTCCAAAAGCAAATGAAAGGGATCATAATGAAGACCATGATTCAGAACTTCGCGATGCAATTAAATTATTACCTCCAGAGTTTCAAAATCAGTTACAGACTGTTGAAGAAATGATCACCGCCGATGCCTACTTGGAGGTACACGATCATGTCTTCAATACACATCAAGACGTTCTTCAACATGTTTTACAACTAGACGAGGAACAAGAAATCGAAGAATCTAGTGACGAGTGCGAGAAAGTAGCGGAGAAACCAACAACCCCTGAAGAAGCTTTGAACGGTATAAATACCGCCATTAGGTATTTAACTGAAAACCCATACGAACTGTTAGAAGATTTATTCAAATTTCAAAGCAAATTAGAAAGCAAAATTTTCCTAAAAATTGTATCCAAACAAACTAAGATAAGTGATTTTTTTACGAAAGATAATGTTTAAATATCTATAATATGTATGTATTACGGTTGTTATTCGATAGTTGATTTCAATAAATATTGATACGTAGATGTGTGTATATGTATTACTTTAAAAATAATTAATTTTGCATTATATTCTAAATTAGTGTTAACCTTAAAATTACTAAGCGTAGATGATTTTGGTATTTTGCATATGTTGGACACCTGTTTATGTTGGACAGTTTTTGATTGCACCGCGGGTGTCCAACTTAAACAGGTTCTACTGTATATATATATATATATATATATATATATATATATATATATATATATATATATATATATATATATATATATATATATATATATATATATATATGCGAGCAAATGCGACTATAATTATTGCAGGACATAATTTGTATACGTACGTATTTTGAAAATAAACCGAATACGACTTTTTTCTTTCAAAATTTTGCAGTTTCTTCTCAAAAAACTAAAACTTTATTATCAATATTATAATTTTACAATAATTATTTGAAAACGTAACTACGGTTATCCATCTACTAAAAGAATGAAATTTTGCATAGGAGTTCCCTATGTAACGTAGGTGAGCACTAAGAAAGGATTTTTGAAAATTCGTCCCCTAAATGGGTTTAATAGGGAATGAAAATTTGTATGTAAATTCGTTATTTTTGAAGTTAGTGGTATATAAAATTATGTTACTATGGCTATCAAAATAAATAATATCTTATTTAATGAATTTTTAACTTTGACTGACAGATAACGCACAACCTAAACTGTTTGGTTTAGAAGGACGAAATTAAGCACAGGGGTTATGAAGATTGGCGTTTAAGCTTCTATTTATAAATAAAAGGCAGTGGTTTTTGGAAAGTTATTCCCTAAGGGGTTAAAACAGAAAATGAAAGTTCATATAGGATATTCGTCATTTTTGAAGTTAGAAACGTGAATATTGGTTTAGGCTTTTGAAAAACATTAAAACTGAGCGGAAAGTAAGTACCTTATAAGAAAATGTTGTCGATGAGAAATCCCATCGGGCATACGGCTATAATTATATATTACACTATTACAGAATACTATTAAGGTCGGAACTTAGTCGTAACAGGTTGCCTCAATTACACATTTATATTAAGAGTCTATATAATATAATATATAATATGTTCACTGGTCTGAGGTTCGGACATATGATCGCGTTCCGGTATAGGGGCTTTTACCCTACTCTTCGCAGTTTTAAATACAATTTGGATAAAAGTAATTTTACCTTACTATGCACTTCCATTCAACAACACTAGATAAAATTTTCTAAAAAAGATAGGTTCTAACATTTTTTATTTATTATTTTTATATTTTTTGAAGTTAGTGCAATTTAATTTTTCAAATTAAAAATAAAACTTAACATATAACGTAAAAGCCCCTATACCGGAACGCGATCATATGTCTGAACAGTTTTAACATTTATATATTAATGCAGTTATTTCTGAAAGAAATCTCTGATAACAAAAATTATTATTAATAGAATGATTTTTTAATTTAAATTCACCGCGTATTTAATGTTTCCTTACTTAATTAAAGAAATATATATATATATATATATATATATATATATATATATATATATATATATATATATATATATATATATATATACATGTATATATTAGGCCGCTATTACACTGTCATAGATCTTTGATTAAATCTATGACCAAATATTAAGAAGTATCTTTAACTATGGTTACAGAAATTTATATTATAAAAGTTGACTTATTACACTATAATATTTCTTTGATTAAATAAAACTCTGACATATATCTATGACAGTGTAATAGCGGCCTTAAACAATTTTTGTTGAATACAGTCTTTTGATCCTTTATTTACGTCTGATACTTAAACCAGTCTGTTTCTTACTTTGACGGCTAGATGTCACTCTATGTGTCATATTACTCATATTACACGTCTGTTTGTATATCGGTTCCCAATTCCTAGTGTCATTAATATTTCATTGTTTGGATATAGATGTCGATATTTTGTGAAAGAAAAACATTAACAAATAAAAATTTTCGGGTTAAATTTTTTTAAAAACATATTCATTGGATTAAAAAAACTTTCTTCCATGCCTAAAAAAAAAAAAAATGGGTGTTTAATTTATTTGTCAAGTTTTATAAGCCAGTTTAATTACACACCTAAAAATAGTGTCCCGGTATAGGAGCTTTTACGTTAGATATATAATTATATATATATGTTTATTTCAGTATTTCTTTTAAAACACAACTTTAATTTTACGTATTTCCACGGATATGTGTTGTACAGATACGTTATAAACAGTATCATTCATAAAACTTCTTACAAATATACTCCAATATAAATATTTAGTATCAATTAAATGCAAGTGATTTCAGTTACTTGAGTTTTAAAATCTTTTTTTGATTTATTTTGGTTGCTATAGATTTGTTAAATTTTAATAACCAGAAAAGGTCAGAAATTAATTGATAGATAATAATAATAATGAAAGCAAAGTGAAGTTATTCTTATTTAATTTTCAGTGAATAGAAATATTAATTTAATCATAACGATGTTCCACCCTTATTAAATATACCGAACTGAAATTAACGTAAGTTTAATTAGTATAAAATAAGACATTAAAAATGCTTCGAATAAATTAAATAATTTGGACAATATAAAATATTAATTACCTAGTAATAATCATCTAATCATTAGCGTTTGTTTCACCTTGCAATGATTGCAAATTTCGTTAGCTAAATCACTACCATTTTCACTTTCGACCATTACCGATTTCACATTCCAGGTTTCACTATACTTACATATCTTACATATTTCATTACACTCTCTCGTTACAGATTTCATTACACTCTTACGCAGAGTTACCCTCGCGGTAGAAGTTTTCATTTCAAAAAAATCTATAAAGTCGCAGGTTAGCCTAAAACTACTATTTTTCTAAATACATGCTTAAAATTTCAGTCATAACTTCTTTTAGAAATGTAATATAATATATATCGTTATAAAGACAACAGTTTTAGGAAAAACGCGTTTAAAGTTTCCTCACGGTATAGTCCCCTTTTACCGTCATTCAGATACGACTTCCTAATTATGTACTGATTATAAAAGTATATATTTCAGTTGTACCTATATATAGGTACACTAATTAGTCCGCTCCGCTTTACCTTTCAAAAAATTTTTAAAGGTTTAGGCTTTTTATTGAAAAGGAAAAGAATAGTTTTTAAAATTTCATTGTATATTAACTTCTCGATTTTTTTGTAGGCATCAGACACATAGGCATTCTTTAAGTTTACCGAATATCAATTTACATGACAACTTCAGGGGGACCACTAGTGTGACATTTCGAAAAAATTTAAATTTTTTTTACATGTTTCGATAGTCTATACGTACCATTAAAAATAACATACTAAAATTTCAAGTGCATATTTCAAATAGTTTTTGAGTTACAGCCATCTTAAGAGCGGATTGTGATTTTCATTGTTAACTTTGAGGTATTGAGAAATGTATGAAGGTTGATAGTTCGGGAGTTTCTGAACGTGGCTGCCAGTCACATGTTGTGAAGCAACTAAACCCAGGCACATTTAAACGACTCATCTAGTTTTACTATGTATGACCGTTATAGTCAGTACATCGTAAATAATTTAGTAAAAATTCTCAGTGATTAAAACTAAAAGGTAAGGTAAAGAAAAACTACATTTTGCAAAATTGCTGCAGTTATAACTCGAAGGCAAATCATCCGATCGATTTGATTCTTACTTGCAGCTTCTTTTATATATGTTTCTTCGCGTCATGAACCTCCAGTTTTCCGATCGAATAAAAAATGCAATTTTTGCAGGCCAAAAATCATTAAATTTTCGCGCAAAACTTAAAAATTTTTTTTAAAAAACTGTTAAATTTAAACTTTTGTTAAAGTTTGTTAAATTTAAATTTTTTTTTCGATTGAGGTTCATGGCACGGGCAATACCTTCTAGTTTAAAAGGCTTTTTGGTTTTTTTGATTTCAGGCACTGTGAAGGTCGTTATCACTGCAGTGGGGGGACTTTTTTTTGGAGCCTTGGGAGATCGCGAATAACTCACTGAATTGTCAATTTTTAAGTCCAAAAATTTTAACATGAATTTATTATATATCAACGAATATATCCTTAAAACATTAAAACATTCCATACAGTAATTTTCTTTAAAAAAATTCCAAAAAATCACCTTTTTTCTCGCAATCACACTAGTGGTTCCCCTTAATATAAAAGAGTAGGTATATTTGAAGAGCTTGTATAACTTTGTAAGCCACTGTACTCACATTATTTTTCTCTAAATATCTCACATATGTATGTGTATACTGTATAGTTCTCTACTAAGTAGGAATATATACTTGAAAATAAAAAAATACAATCGTCAAGTTTTTCGTTCAACAATATCGTATGAGCACACTTGACCTAATTTTTAGATTTAATTTTTTCTTTTTTGTTGTAGAGTTCCTCCCCTACTTTTTGCTCTAATTAAATCTAATGAAAAACAAATTTTTTCACAAATACATTACACAAATGCATAAATAATATTTTTCTACTTCTACTATTAAAAGTAACATTTTGTGCACAGCTAACTATATGTAAAAATTAACAATTGTCCACACTGTGCGAAAATACAGTGGGAAATTATTTCCCACGCCTTAATATAATAAAAAAGTAAGCTGTTCCGTTAGTTTAATATATAATATATAGAAATAATACTAAAAATATACATATATGTATATGTTGATTATTTATTATTGTTTCCATAGTTTTAAAGTCTGCTTTGGCAAAAATCTTAGCACTGATATTATAAATTTAAAAAATTTTTACTACTTATTTAAATTTCATTTTAATTATTTATGTTAAATTTTACGAAAAAAAATGTGCTCGTAGAAAAAGTATAGTGTAAAATGCGTGGGAAAAGCTTATTTCTCACTCATACAAATTGTTGCACTCGCCCTGCAGGCTCGCGCAACAAACTCATATTCGTGAGAAATAAGCTTCTTTTCCCACTTATTGTACAATATACTATTTTAGTCCATATGAAAAGCAAAAGTAGTTTGAATGGAAGACAATATGATTAGATACACAGAAGGTTCGTTATTGCTGGACATGGGCAAATATGTATGTAAATGTATTATAGACAAGTATAATAATTGTAAAATATAGCTCAAATATAAATATAACTATTGTAAACTTATAAAACAGAAATAATAAAACTTGTGAAATACGGAATGAAAATGAACAAAAATGGTATTGCCTATATTATATCAAATTATTATAAAATTTCTCTTAATAATAAGAGAATTTAGGTTAGAAAAATTTTCGTTCACATTACTCCAGCCACCGCCGGAGGTTTCTAGAACCGCCCCGGTAGTCTTATCACCTCCCAAGGTCGCTCAAAAATCGGGAGGTGGGACGGTGGTCCCCGCTCCGGCCAATCCTTACTACTACAATCTTTACTCCTGACAATCCCTTCAAATATTTTTGATGATCAAGTGATGATCAGTTGACGTTATAAAACAGCTGATTTCAATCTAAATATGAATACATGTGAAGCATAGGGATCTGGTGTACCTCATAAACATTTATAAATTTTGGGTAACGGCTGCGGCCGTTTCGTTGGTAATCAATTCGTTGGTAAAGAAATAGCAAAAATATGGCAAAAAATATCCCCTAAATTTCATTTGAATAAGTACAGCAGGTCCGGAAATATAAGAGTGGCGGGGCTGACTTAAGTCTGAAGTCAGTCGTATCTCGGCAACGGCTGCGGCAAAAAAATCGATTCGTTGGTAAAAAAAAATAGCAAAAAAATATAGCCTAAGTGGGATCTCGGGGTTATGACTTGGCGGGGCTAGGTTTATAGACACTGTTTTGATATCTAAATCGATAACTATCTACAGTACCAGTACAATTTTCAAAAAATATTCCATATACAGACACGGTGTCGTCATAGTCTTATTATATATATATCTATATATATATATATATATATATATATATATATATATATATATATATATATATATATATATATATATATATATATATATATATATTGTTACCTACTCAATAAATCATCACAAAATATTTATATATCTTTATTTGGAGTCGTGTCTTCAAAAGTTTAAAAAGCCCTGATATACCTATATAGATTAGTGACCGACTGCACCTTCGATTTCGGTTCCGGCCAGTTTCAGCCAAAAATCACCCGAAACTTCGGCAGGGCCGTACCGTCTTTAAGGGCCTCGGGGCAGAAAATACATTCGGGGCCCCTATATTTTTTAATCTTTGAACATACTTATATGGTTGTGTGTTATTGTGTATGCATTGTATACTATTAGCAGTCAGAGATGAAGTGAAAAGCTATAACATAATTCTAATTCATTCTAGTTCATAACACAATTCTAAACAAAAAATACTAAATTAAGCCTCAATTAAATGACTGATAGGGTAGTAGTTGAATGCAACTAAACTTGTCATTATAACTGTTTTCTTCTTGACTTGACACTGGCAAAACATCAATTGAAATCGTTCAAATCTGTGCTCTATCAATAGAGAACAGAGAGCTTCGCAGATAGTTTTTGATACCCAGTGAGGTACATAAACCAAGCGGTAAGTACATCTAAATAGCCTAAAGCTAAGGAACTCTTTTCTATCAGCAGGAGATTCGCAAACTCTTTTATGTCTGTGAACGCCTTTAACTTTTAATCTAAAAGCATTTCTGACTGATAAAAACTGAGCTTTGAACAATGGCGCTACATCATCATAAAATCTGTTAGCAAATTTATCGACTCAGTATATTGAAAAATTTTAATTTTCATCTTAACCTCGAGAATGACACAGGATATATGAATCAGCAGATTAAATATGTCGACTGTAGCAGCTGTAAAACATCATATACAATTTTCGACAAAAATATGTTACGAAAATCTATTAAGAGAGTATCAAAATAAAGGTCTTAAAGAGGCAAATTAAAAAATGTATCACGTGTATGTAACACTTGTATCTTGAAAGTGACCGTTGCAGTAATTTCTTCTAAACACAGGTAACCCCCGAAGAACACGGTACTCGAAGAACACGGGTCTTAGAGAACACGGGTACTCTTCCCCCGAATCACACAGTTTCAAACAACACGATTTTTAAGCAATTAATCTGAAAAAAGAACAAAATACATCTACTTAACAATTTCTAACAATGACTGACTGACAGACAACGCACAGCCTAAACTGTTGAGTTTAGAAGAATGAAATTTTGTATAGGAGTTCCCCATGTAACGTAGGTGTGCATTAAGAAAGGATTTTTGAAAATTCGTCCCCTAAATGGGTTTAATAAGGGATGAAAATTTGTATGTAAATTCGTTATTTTTGAAGTTAGTGGTATATGTATAAAAATATGTTACTATGGCTATTAAAATAAATAATATCTTATTTAATGAATCTTTAACTTGGACTGACAGACAACGCACAACCTAAACTGTTTGGTTTAGAAGAATGAAACTAATACAGCTTTTTAATTAAATACAGACTTTTACACGGTCCCTCGGATCGAGCAGCGGCTCGACCCAGGTCGGTCACGTGATCGACCACGGTCAAGCACGCTCGATCCAGCCGGAACCGTGTAAAAGTGCGCTGCCGGTACATGTGCACTGGCGCTGGCGGCACAGCTGGAGACGGTATTAGTTAATTTTTAATTTTTGTTTTTCACGAAGTGACGAACTGCCTAATGACGAAATAGGAAATTTCTTCGTGTCAGCTATTTAGGATAGAAAAAAAATGCTGACTCAAAATTTGATAATAATAGCGTAACGAAAATAAGATATGTAAAGAATGAAAAATGTATTATTGTTTTTATTACGAGGATTGGCATTGGGTAATTACATATAAGGCGATGAATTGGCCAGGTTATAATTATTTGGGTCCGGGAAATCCATTAGACAACGGTGAACCAGTGAATGAAGTTGATAAAATTACTAGAAAACACGATTACAAATACGCGAGTTCACAAAGTGAAAAAGATATAAGAAAAGCGGATGAAGAAGCAATAAAAGAATTTAAAGAAGAGTTTTGCAACAATTATAAGCCTACTGCAGCAATTGGTGCTCCAGGTTTGTATTTAAAATCTAAAGTAGAAAATTTTACTGGTGTTTTATATCCGAATATAACTCATATGTCCAATAATACGTTTGCTCCCGGTGTAAATCGAAAACGTGCTGCATCTACTTCAAGTGGTAATAGTAATAAAGGAAGTAATATTGAAGAACAAGGGTTTTTCCCAGCTTCAGTTTTGAAAGAATTTCAAACGGAAGATATGGATATACGGGATAATGGAAACAATATCATTGGGTCAACTTCTGAAGGAACGAATAAACAAGAACAAAGTACGGAACAGTTTAAGAAAACTATTACATATGTTTCGAATCCAAAACCAACGCAACAAACGGTAACATTTAAACGATCTCGAATAATGCGTAATTGCGGAAATGCTCACTATGTAAAAAAACCACCTAAAGATGTAAACGGATATCATTTGGGAACTTCGTTAGTTTGGCTGCCTGTTGAGTATTTAGAATTCTATCTGTCAGAAGCTGAATGGAATTCCTTACCATATGGGTGTCGTGTACAAGAAGTAAAAGTTAAAGTGACTCCAATTGGATCAAACGGATGTTTTAACACAAATGCATCGAGTACTGTATGGGCAAATTCTACACTAACAATATTCGGTTATCATTCTGTTGGATTTAATAAGTCTGGTTGGATAAAACCCTTTAAAGTAAGCAGTCGAACAAATGAAAAACTAATGATATTAACCGATATTGATAAGGTAAATGTTAAAACCGATTGAGGACGTTTATGGTCGTATGAAAAACCTGACACTTTGTTACCAGTAACTACATCTGTAATAAGATCATTGCCGTGGTACACGCTAATACATTATCCACCTAAGGATCCCTATAAAATGAAGGGAAAATGGGATATTTCTAAATATATAACACAATGGGAATTCCATTCTCATTGCGGAATGCCACTGATTAATTACTCGTATAAACCAAAAAATGGTCATACTAAACATTTTGAATTTCGACGTTATGCTGATACAAGAAATATAGTTGGAACTACAAATATTTTATCCTGCTTTACAACAACAGGACAAAAAGCTGGTGTGCAGCTCAATCAAAATGTTATCCAAGCAACCAATGAAACAGCTATACATATCGTTCATTAATTGAATCCTATGGCCGTATAGAAAATGGTTTAAATGTAACAGAAAGTGTTGAGTGTCAACCTAGTGTCCATTTTGGTCTTATGGCTGTATAATCAAATGCACCCAACGATGGCTTAGATACACTATCTGAATTTGTTAATGCATCAGGATTTTGGCAAATTGAATCAGAAATTATATTCACTTATAATCAGAGTTATTATAATTTGTTTGAAAATAATAAGGGAAATTCGGAACAGTTTACATTAGACTACAGTTTAACACCTGATAATTATTATAATCATATAAATTATATGAACAGGCCTTGTACAGATTGACTATATGGAAGGCTGTATCCTATATTAGCTATTAGAGAAAATACACGTAATCATATGTGGTTAGTACAAAAATTAGAATTTAAAAATAAAAATATAAAAATTTATTATGTACCACAATTAAATACTGATGTAAATTTATTAAAAGCGAATATGGATAAATATATAACTGTTGGTGACAAGCGAAAAATTTATAAAAATTGTATATACAACAAAAGTTATAATGTATCTGTAAATGATTTATTAAAAAAATTAATAAAATTTCCTAAAAATTAAAATACGTTGTTTTACTTATTTATTCAAGATTTACCAATTTCAGGGTCAGATAAGAATCAATTAAAATGCATTTTATATAAATATATTTATCATTAGAATAATTGACATTTGACATATGTTTGATATAAATAATTTTTTATTAACATAATTTTATTATCTAATAGTACAATGAATTATTTAACAATTTCTAAATTTTGTAGCAAGCGATTAAAAGCAAGTGGGTGAATTTTTCGTTGGAAAAAGTCGGGAGGATAATTTTTTAAATCCCATTGATAGCGTAGAAAGCGATTATTAAATTCATGATTCTTTGGAAATATATCATGATTTGATAATATCAGTACTGGTGTTTTACGTATTATCTGTGTATTGAGATATTTAATATTTGCCGGACAACCTGCACCACCTGTAAATTATTTAATGGTTTCTTATGACTCACACGTGAAAGATTGTTCATCCCATATTAACAAACGTTTATTTAAACAATTACTTAATGGGAAATTTTCATTTTTATTAAAATTATCAATATTTCCAACACTAATCATTAATTCTGTTGAAATTTGACCAAAATATGACTTGCCAGAATTTGATGGACCATATATTAATATGGTATTTTTCTTCCCGTTAGATTTATTTAAAGTATTATAACAATTTTTTAAAAAATAATAATAAATTTCGTAATTACCATCGAATTGAGTCAATATAAATGTTTGCAGGTTGCTAACGGATGTTATTAAATCATAATATACATCATTAATATTACCAGATATAGCACTAAATAATGATTTGGTTTGACTTAAATGTTCGCATAGTTCATTAAATGATAAATTATAAATATAACTATTTAATTTTGTAATCGCTGATTGGTATATATTATGATTAGGTTGCAGATCGCTCCATTTTGAATTTAAATATATAGGCGAAACATAAAAGCTATCAATGGGTGTTATAATATTTCCAAATATTAATTCCACTAATTGCGCGACGGACCATTTTCTCGTTGACTCGTGGGATCCGAAATCATTTTCTGTAGAATTAAATGCAGAAACTTCTCCATCAAGCTGGCGTTTTCGTCGTCCGGCCGTATCAGGTTGATCGTTACTTTGGCGTCCTGCGTTGCATAACGCCAATGATTCTTCTTGGGGATGTTGGCATCCATGATGACACTTGATGGAATTAACCGCAGTGTCATCATAAACTCCTTGGGGGTTTAGATGAGCCCCCCCCACCCCGCGGTCGAAGTACTGCTTGCCGCTATATCTCGCCATAGAGATGTTATCGAAGATGCTGCATCTACATCGTTTCTGGAAGTAGCGGCAGTTATGGAGGACGTGGAGATGCTCCCAGCCTGTTTGGTAATGTTCGACAATGATAATGAACTGTCCACGGTATCTGTTAATCGTTCGTCGCGCAATTGTTTCAATAATTGTCTCGCCGCCTGAACCGTTTCGGCATGGAATAACGCGGTGCAAGAGTTCACCCCTTTCAAGCGGGCCAACAAGTCCTCCCAGTCCACAATTTTCGTTTTGTGTTTCATTAAGATCTCTTGCACCGGTTTCACCGTGGTCGTAACGGCTTTGACGACGTCGCTCCGCTGTTGCATCAATATTTTCTTTACCATTGTGTAGTTCAACGTGAAAAATTTCTGAAACGATTGCGGAGTATTGAAATTACATATTAAGGCTAAACGTATAACTATATCTATAGTAAATTTAATGGATTTACCATCCAGTGCATCTAAGTATTTATGTTTTTTATCATCTTCATCATCACTAGATGATGAATCCTCTAAATTTTTTTTCCTCTTTCTCAAATTCACAGAGCTTGGTCCTGGTGCTGAATCATTCTTCTCATCATCATCTTTATCCTCTACAACGTCAGGACTGTTTTCCGTGGTCGCGTCATCCAAACAATCCACTCTAGTTTTATTGGAGTCTTGTGCACTATACAGTTTACCAATCAAATCTTCAATATCTTCCTTTGACGCCATTGGAAACTGCAGTTTTATAATTTTCCACTGTAATTTATAAGCCCACAATACACGATGAAAAATTATCGACTCGCCGTTAATAAAATCTCTCAAATATTGTTGATAATTATTATAAATTTGAGATAATATCAAAGTTTGTTCACCTTTCTCAATATATTCTTCCAATTCCTCCATTGTTGTTATATGCTTCAGCACTTGTTCGACCCAAGATGACGTGTTCTTAAAAGGAGCGAATATTCCTGAATCGATACTAATTAAATCAAATCTTAACACAAGTATTTATACTAAAATATTTACTGATAATACATTTATAAATTTTGCTGACGACTAAAATTTCTCTATCATTTATTCCGACAACAATTTTTTCCGCCATCAGGTATACTAGCTTGCAATTTCTTATCAATAATAAAATTAAATAGCAGAAATAATATTCCACTTATTATTCCATAATAATTTCCTATCTCACCATCAGGCATTTTTTTTTATTCTAAATAGCTGACACCAACGAATTTCCTATTTCGTCATTCGGCAGTTCGTCACGTGAAAAACAAAAATGAAAAATTAACTAATACCGTCTCCAGTTGCTCAGCCAGCGCCAGTGCACATATACCAGCAGCGCACTTTTACACGGTCCCTCGGATCGAGCAGCGGCTCGACCCAGGTCGATCATGTGATCGACTACGGTCGAGCACGCTCGATCCAGCCGAGACCGTGTAAAAGTGCGCCAATCCTAAAATTGGCGTTTAGGCTTCTATTTACAAATAAGTCAGTTGTTTCTGGAAATTTATTCCCTAAGGGGTTAAAACAGGAAATGAAAGTTCGTATGGGAAGTTTGTCATTTTTGAAGTTAGAAACGTGGATATTGATTTAGGCTTTTGAAAAGGAGTACTCAATAAAAAGATATTGTCGATGGGAAATCCCATCGGGTATACGGCTAGTATATTATATATTTGGTATTTTATACATATATTATCCTCAATGTACGCGAATATATCAGTTCCATGTGATTTGATTTACACAAATAAAAATCGTGTAAATTGAATCTGTCATTATAAAAGAAAAAATGCTGGAAAGGAAAACGGTTTGTGTCTCTTATCTGGCTTCACATTTCACACTTCAATAAAAAAAAAAAAAAAAATTGACCTTTTTCGAGACCGTAATAAATTTTATGACTTTTTTTGGTAAAAATATTTTATCCTTTTAAATTTTTCAATATTTTTAAATTAAGTTAAAAAAAAGTTTAAGTTCAATATGGATTTATATGTGACGAAGCAAAAAATCATAGATCCTTGATATTGCTTGCATTAAAGTTGGGAATTTCAAAATGCCAATTAGATTGTGAACTTTATTTTATCGGCTGATTTTTCTGACATAGCAGTAATTTTATTAGGTAAATTTAATAATTTTAATAAATAATTTTTTCTTATTTGAAATTGAATTAACTATGATAAGTAAACTAAGTAAATAATTTATGATAATTTTTATAGCGTAATGATTTCCATAACAGTTAATAATTTAAAATAATTTTCTTTTTCATAACATACTTTGATGTTACATATGTTACGTCACAATACGTACGTCTGTAGCAACGTAACAAAATTACACGTCAGTAGTTAAGGGTTAATTATACATATAACTTTGTGTGCATGCACGGGACCTAATTTTCATACAGCATGTTATTATTTTTAAAAGCCACTAAAGGTAAATGAAAAAATTATTAAAAATTATTACACAGAATAATTATTCCACTTACCAAAAGCGGCCTTTAAAAGACCTTGTCAAGTATGAAAATCCGCCAAGTGTGTTAATTTATAGAGGACAGATGACAGAAGGCAAACAAATAAGCAGGGAGGAATACAAACAGACAGACAGACTGGGTAGACTAATGGACAGACGGACAAAAAGACAGAAAACACAAACATACAAATAGGAGAAAATGGATATACAGACATTGACAGACAAAGGACTAGTAGACAGACAGATGGGACCGACTGACAAACAGACAAGACCGATTAACAGACAGACAGGACTGGTAGACGGACAGACAGGACTATTATACAAGACAGACAGGATAAACAGGCAGACAGGATTTGACGGGCAGACAAAAAAGACAGCCAGACAGACAGGATAAAATTAAAATACAGGCAGACGAACAAGCAAACAGGAATGACTGACAGACAGACTGTAGGACTAAACGGACAGACAGACACAGAACATACAGCCAGTTAATAGGACAGGACTGACATACAGACAAGACACACGGTAAGACATGACAGACAGACGGGGCAAACAAACAGACAGACAGACGAGGAAATTTTATTGTGGAAAAAAGTATTTTATTGCTTCTATATAATTATAAAACAATTCTTCTGAGTTAGGAATCATGCTTCTCCAGATATATTCGATCAGGTATGTTTCGAAATTGGTAACCGACATCCGGCCAATTCTTCTCATATCACGTTTCATTTTTGACCACTGGCTCTCAATGGTTTGGGTGTGAATCAGTTCATTATTTGGACATACAACATTTTGAGAATGGTTAACAGTGAAATATTCGTAGCCATTTTCTCTGAGAGAATTGTAACCCCTCCACATGTCAGTTATAATTGTTGTGCCGGGTCTAACGTATTGATTGATAACTGCAAGTAACGTCGCTTCATTTCTTCTTTCCACAACTTTAAAAAAACACTTCCTGGTTCGCCTGTCTATCCCTCCAATTACCCATCGAACCTTGGTCCTACGGCCTCTGTTATACTTTCGCTCTCCGAACACACTTTCGTCGATTTCAACAACTTCTCCAACACCCCCGATCTCCTCACTATTTTCCATTAACCAGTGTGTGAGCAGTTTCCGAAAATTCTTAATTAAGTGATAAACCGCATTTCGACTCACGCCACTTTCTTTAATTATTACGTTCGATGGGTATTTTAAAATCCACCCTAATAAAATAATCAAAAACTTTTCAGGCCGAATTTTAGAAAGCCTAAATACAGTATTATTTCTCACGGATTCTCGTGAGCGGCACCGTCTCTTTGTGCACTGCCAAGTCAGTAATCCATTTCCTCGGGAAGTTACACGCATATGACCCCCACAATTATAACACAATTTTCTCCTCCCTACTAGATCCAAATCCTGAACTACACTCTTGACTTTAACTTCCTTCATATACGAGTTAAACGACGACATACTTCTTAAATCCATTATTTATGAAAAATAACAAAAATAACAAAAGTTGATAAATATTTTTGATGTCAACACAAGACGGAAATCAAAAACGCAATGAGTAACAGAATTGATAATATCTGTAAGAAACTTCGGAGGGGGCAAGCATCTTGTCTAAAAACATAAAAAGAAAACAAAAATGGGTTTTTACGCAATATTTAAATTATTATACAAATTTTTAACTTCTGGTCCATTAATTTATTTATAGGCGTCACCCTTTATCCTTTCTATCTCTGATGTTTTTGTTTGGTAAACTATCTACCGACAATTGGAAATTCCCAAAGAATTTCCATCTTATACAAATTCTTAATTTATGGCACATTAATTTATATTATAGGCGTTACCCTACATCCTTTCTATCTGTAATATTTTTATTTGCAAACTACTTACCTAGCGAAAATCGAAAATTCCCAAAAAATGATTACCTGAAACTATATGTTTGAGGAAATTAGATAATGAGTTTTTGGGAATTTTCAATTATTTGTAGTAATTATTTACTGTCCTATAACTGGATTAAAATTGGATTTTTCCGCTATATTCAAATTCTCAGAAAAATATTACCTGAAACTATACATATGTTTGAAGAAATTATATACTTAGTTTTTCGGGATTTGCAATAATGTCTGTAATAATTACCAACAGTGTGGACTTAGTTAAATTATAAAAATGTGTTGAAATGGTTATGAAAATTTATAGTGAATGGAATAGCAATAATAATACATAGGGTAGTTTTATCTCGATTAAAGGTTCCCGGTGGAAACAAAATCAACTGCTAAATCACATCCAACTAAATTTAGTAAACAAAGAGACACTATTTACTATTGAGTTAACACATGGTGTAATCTTATCCCGGTTAAATGTTCCTGTGTGAATTCAATATCAGTTAATTAATAACAGCAAAAAATCATAGATCCTTGATATTGCTTGAATTAAAGTTGGTTATTTCAAAATGCAAACTGTCAACGTCCTGGAATCCCTTTAAAGGACCAGGACTATCATAGCGTGTCGGGAGGGTTCGAGTTCCGTGCCGTGTGTTGAGGGATCTCAATTCGTGGAAATAAATGAAAGATGTTGTTCGGAAAGAAAACGGATTTATTTAAATAATAAAATAAAATAAAAGTTTAAATAAAAAAAAAATATAGATAATAAACTAAAATTGAAATAATAATAACAAATTGTCTACAAATAACAAAGAAATATATGAAACCCTTAACCCAGTATAATAGAACATAGAGCGGACTCACCTGCTACACTTAATTAACACTGTATTTAATCGGCTAACGACGAAACTTAATATTTGAAAAATTTTATGAGTCATATAAATAAATGTTTTATTGAACAATGTTACTTGCACTAGAAATAGAAAACCCGAACACTACCCCAGTGTTGCCCGTGTCTCGTCGCGAATACTTCTGATCTTACCCAAATTGATAGCCACCTCAATCAGCCACGCGTGGGTCAGAAAACCTGTCCCCACCGCGTCAATTATTTAATTGATTGGCAATCAATTTCAGCAAAGTTCGCAAATTCCACAACAATTTCGAAATTTGCCCTACAAAATTATTGTGTATAAATGCGACGCCCATATACAGGCGATTCGCTTCTCAACATTGCTCCCCCCTTTGAAAAAGATGGTCACTCTCTCGAGCGACCAGCCTTTTCTACGTATTACCCGTTGCATGGTGAGTCTGCCTCCACAATATCAAAATTAAATCTAACTTATCTATACTTTTCCTGAAATTGTTTAGTGATCCAAAGGTAGAATACTTGTCCTTTTCTGATGGAAAAGTTTTATCATTCCATATTAAAATATCTCCATCGTGAGAGTTTTGGAATCATCAAACAATATCAGGTTATCTTAATATACAATACAAACATACATACAAATACAAATATACAAATAAAATCTCCCTTCTTTCCATCCCAGCATCTTAATTCCCCCGTACCTAAATTACAAAATTAACTTAACTAGAAGTACAAAGAAACATTGATTTAAGAAAACAAAGATTGAGAATGAACTTAGCGAAAATTACTTAATGTTTTTATTTATTGTCTGTTACTTAGAGAATGCTACACTCTTCCGTGTTTGGTTAACCCGCGG
The DNA here is from genome assembly GCA_035578155.1 of Brachynemurus nebulosus. Lineage (NCBI taxonomy): Eukaryota > Metazoa > Arthropoda > Insecta > Neuroptera > Myrmeleontidae > Brachynemurus > Brachynemurus nebulosus. The sequence continues at coordinate 134,926,320 of JAPWDM010000001.1, read as the reverse complement.
TTTCACTGAGTTTGAGTCACTTCACACACTATGAACAATTTATTGGATTTATATAAAAAAAAACAATGGACACTTTTTCAGTCATTCACTATTTTGTCTGTATCCACTGAATCGTATATCCAACTAGAAATAGCATCGTTTTAAAGTTTTTTTTTCTTATTTCCTCATCCCCATTAGTTCAGGATCACACTGTCTCGAACTGTATGGTGACGTCCCGTTGTGGTTCCACTTGCCCCGGACTCGCACTGCTAGTTCCAACCTCGACTTCGTTGACACTATCCGGATCGGTGGGTATTGTTTGTTTGGTAAGTTAAATTCGTTTGGGTAGGACCCACGGATGGTCTGAAACTCTACCCCGACTTCTGGTGCGGTAGTTTCCAGCCTGTCTCGCGTCACTGGCAGGTGCAGCTTCCTCGACGTCGTCTGCACTCGCGTAACTATCTGATGAGTTACCCTCGTTCTCTCCCCCATGTTCGTTTTCTACTTCCAAATTCTGATTGTTTTGCATAGCTTCGTGCGGCTCTTCGATCGGAATTTGACGCTCTGCCGGTGGCGGCGGGTGAATGTCGACTGGGACATTGATAGTCCCGATTGACTGGTCTTCAATTTCGTTCGTACGGTGGTCGTTCCCGTCTAATACATTTTGGATTTCGGCTTCCAAATTGTCGTTTTCTTCCCGGTGTCCTGGTATGGTTGGCTGTCCTACTTCGACGGTTACGGGCGAATCGTAGATATCAAAGTGTTGTCTCTGTTCACCACGTTCAGGTTGCTCTGGTGGTTCAGGTCCACCAACATCTTCTATTGACTGACTTAATTCCCCCTTGTAGATTTTTAATCGGTTGGCATGCACCAACTCAGTTTTAGGTCCGTAAACTTCCTTAATCTTAAAGTTGACGGGTCCCTTAACGGCGATAACGCGGTACGGCCCTGTCCACGGTTTAAGTAGCTTCTTGCTGCGGTCGGTTTTACCAGCTGGGTTGTAAAGCCATACTAGATTCCCTACCTCAAAGCTTACTGGCTTGGTACTTTTATTGTAGTTTCGTACTTGCTTTTCGGTGGTTTCTCTCGTGTGTTGGTATACCCTTTCGTAAGCCATTTGTAATCTTCTTATAAGTTCAGCCGCGTAGTTTTCACTTACATCGTAGCGCATTCTACTGGGTTTAAGAATGTCGTCGTACGGTAGTGACATATCTCGGCCATGTAATAAGAAAAATGGAGTGTCTCCGGTGGTGCTATGTATGGTCCCTCGGTATGCCATGAGAATGTATGGTAACCATAAGTCCCAATCCCGTTGATCACCTCGTACAAATTGGGATAACATATCCTTGATGACCCTATGACTACGCTCTATCATTCCATTAGCTTGCGGATGGTAGGCGGTAGTATGAATTTTCTGAATCCTTAATAGTTGGCATATCTCCTTCATAAGTTTCGACAAAAAATTCGTCCCTTGATCGGTTATTAGTACCTTCGGAGTCCCGTGTCTTGTTACAATATGCTCCACAAATGCTCTGGCCACAGTGTCTGCTTTTTGGTCGGGAAGCGGGATAGCTTCCAGATATCGCGTAAAATAATCTTGCACAGTTAGAATGAATTTATTTCCTTGTAATGTTGTAACCATAGGCCCTACGATATCCATGGAAATTCGCTCGAACGGTTCGCTCACAGAAGGAAGTTTTTGTAACGGTGCTGGTTTCCTATGTGGTGAAGTTTTTCGCTGCATGCAGGGAACACATTCTTCACAATATTGTTTCACATCAGCGCACATGTTTGTCCAATGCATTTTGTTACGAATAAGATTTAAAGTTTTCAAGTATCCCAAGTGAGAACAAAATGGCGTGTCGTGGTAGTCCCTAATTACCGTTTTAACCATAGTTCTCGGAATAACCATTTTGTCGTGTCGATCCGTAATGCCTCGTGCTTTGTATAGTACTCCGTCATCATCTAGGTAGTACTCGTGATAATCCGGGTCGGTGTTTAATCGGTCGAATACTGGTTTTAATAATGGATCTTTTCTTTGTTCCCCTTTGATCCACTGACGGTCCCAGAATGGTTCGTAACCTTCTTCTAAGTTAACCATTTGTACCGGAATCCTCGATAGTGCGTCCGCATTTCCATTTTTACTTCCGGCCCGATGTTCAATCTCAAAGTCGTATTCTCCCAGAGTGAGAGCCCATCTAGCTAACCTTGAACTTGGGTCCCGTATGGTTAAAAGCCATCGTAACGGTCGATGGTCAGTTACAATTTTGAATCGTTTCCCGTACAAGTAGCATCTGAAGTGTTTTATTGCCCATACAACAGCAAGGCACTCACGTTCAGATACGGAATAATTCCTTTCTGGTTGTGATAATTGGCGGCTTGCATACGCGACTGGTTTCTCACACCCATTGTACTCCTGGCTAAGTACAGCCCCTATAGCACTTCCGGATGCGTCCGTAGTTAACGTGAAACTTTTGTGAAAGTCTGGATACTGCAGTACTGGTTCCTTGCACAATGCTTCTTTCAACAAATTGAACGCTTTATCGGTTTCTTCTGTCCATTTAAAGGGAACATCCTTTTTCGTTAATTCTGTTAGTGGTTTTGCAATACGTGCGAACTGCGGAATGAATCTTCGGTAGAAATTGGCTAGTCCCAAAAATGATCGGATATCCCGTATATTTCTTGGTTTAGGATAATTTTTAACTGCAGACACCTTATTTTCCTCAGGTTTTACGCCATCTCGGCCTATTATGTGCCCTAAGTAGTTTATTTCTGATTGAAGGAACTGACATTTAGAAGGCTTTAATTTCAGATTTGCTTTTCGAATACAGGTAAAGACTTCTTTTATACGTTCTATGTGTTCGTTGACTTCTCCTCCATTGAATACGATGATATCATCCAAATAGGCCAGACATTTGATCCCTTTTAGCCCTGCCAAGGTCACGTCCATCAATCTTTGGAAGGTACTAGGCGCATTAGATAATCCAAAAGGCATTCTTTGGCACTCATAATGCCCATCTGGTGTGGAGAAGGCTGTCTTCTCCCGGTCCTCTTCTGCTATAGCAATCTGCCAATAACCCCACGCCAAGTCCAAAGTAGTGAAAAGTTTAGCTTGTCCCAACATGTCGATCGTTTCACTGATGTTTGGAAGCGGATAGTAGTCCCTTTTCGTTATCTGGTTTAATCCCCGAAAATCGATGCATACCCTCATTTTCACTTCCCCGGTTGTAGTCTTCTTAGGCACCATTACCACGGGTGCTGACCACGGCGACTGAGAATGTTTGATGACCCCTTCATCCAACATTTCTTGAATATTATTCTTCAATATTTCCCTTTGTGCATGTGGTACACGGTATGGTCGCTTCGCAATAGGCATTACATTTTCGGTCACGATTTTGTGTTTGACTCCAACAGCTTCACCAAGTTTGTCGCCTTCCAATAAAATGATGTCCCGAAATTCTACTAACACTTGTAAAATCTTAGTTTGAGTTTCTTCATCCAAGTGGTCAAGTTGCACGCTATCCCGTAGTTTAGTCCAAGTTTCTGAATTTTCCACGTAACCCCTGTGTTCAGATACGTTGTAGCAAAATTTTCTTGTACCTTCTGAGGTAGTTTGTTTTGTTGTCCCTGGTACTCCCTTGTAAATAGTACCATTCCCTAACTTGTAGTTCATTTGTAAATTCCCACTTTTATTATTAAAAATATTTCCATTTTGAACTATTTCCCCGTTATGTCCCTTAGTTTCATACGTTTTCCCATTATCACTGTTATTCCCGTACAGTGTGTTGCAATATTTTTTGTTTAACCCATTTTCCAGAACTTCTTCAGCTTCTCCGACGACGGTCCCAATATTCAATTCAATTACTTGACTAGAAGCATTAATTAGGCACACTTGAACTTCTTGATTTGACTGAACTTCTGTTAAAACTCTTGCGGAATTGATGCCGTGCATGAGTACTTCTGTTGGTTCAATCAACACAGTGGTTCCGGATACTAAATTAGTTGAACTAGCTCTGCATACACATTCGCTTCTAGCAGGAATACTAACTCTCTCCACCAGCGAAACAAAGTAGCGGCCAACTACTTGCTTCTGATCGCCCCCTAATTTTGGCCGAATTATGGGTGATCCAGTATCTCCATCGCTTCCCCCATTGCTAGTCTTAACTAATTTTTTCCATCCTGTTTTTGATTGAACATCAGAATCAGTAGCTTCATTTTGTTCCTGGCGTGCCTTACTCTTCCCTAAGGATATCTTAGTATCCTTCGTCCTTTTGTAATTGATAACCGGCGAGCTGTTTTTGGGTTTCTTAGTCCCCGACTTGATGGTGTGCCCCGTCTGACGTTCCCTTTTTAAAATATTTGTTTTGAATTCCCGTAATTCCTGAATATCCCTGTTGTCAGTATCACTTCCATCCTGGTTGAATTTATTCATAAGTACTGGTTCGCCATTTATGTTTAATATATTTTTGCTATAGTCAATTATGGCCCCTTGAGATTCGAAAAAATCACGCCCCAATAGACCATCAGCTATTATTGGTAAATCCCGACAAATTAAAGTATTAATATGGTACAGTTGTGTTCCTATTGAAAGTTGGAGTGGTACATGCCCCATGCATTCCAGTTCGTCTCCTGTAATTCCCGTAAGTTTGAAGTCGCTTGTAGAGTAATATTGGTCAAAATCGAGTATGTCTTCTTTTAGTATGGTTACTGCACTTCCTGTATCGAGAATTAGTTTTAATGGTTTGTTATTAACATAAGCGGTCACGATACTTGGTGCGTCCCTTATAGTAGAGGTGTGTGATATTATTGATTGGTTGGGCCCTCGAGGCGGGACAGAGTCGAAGGTCCGCCGTAGTTTAAATTAGTTGCGGGGCCCTGGTTTGTTGGTGTCCATCCAGTACGCCAGTTTACTTGGTTCGAATTTCCCATCCCGGCGGTTTGCGTTAGGGACCGGTTCTTTGTATTATTAATTTCGTGAGACGACGGTCCATTTTGTCTCGGGTTCCTACCAGAAGAGTTTGAAGTTATGTTCCCTGAACGGTTCCGTGACTCGTTGTTGCGTGTGCAGTCCCTTTCCCTATGCCCCGTTGTTCTGCACTTCCGACATACAAATGTAGAGCGGCACTCGACAGCATAATGTCCCTTTTGAAAACAGTTGTAACATTCGGGTCCCCCGTGCTGGTTGGTTGAATTTTGACGATTTTGTGATTGAGTATTTCTGTTGTTGGCGCTCGATGATGCTACTCCCCTGTTCGACTGATTCCACGACTTATTTCTGTTTGGAAATCCCCTTGGTTTGAAGTTACTCCGGCCCTGATCGTTGGATACATATAACGTTTGTGTCATATGACGTGACGTATTGAGGATGCTTTGGTTCAATTCCTCTTGTGTGGCTATTTCGGTAGCTGTGTCTATAGTTAAGTTTGATTCCCTGATTAGAAGAATGCCGACGACTCGTAGTAGATCCCGTCGTAGCCCTTGTCGAAACTGTGCAAGTACCAAATTTTCGTGTTTTTTGATTATTCCCGGTCTTTCGGCGGCGGTTGCTTGATTTAGGTCCTCCTCGAGAACTTCTTGGGCGATAACCTTGAGGCGAGTAACGAATTGGCTAACGGATTCGTTGGAACGCTGGAACGTTTGACTGAGTTTGAATTGTGCGGCACCCGGTATCCTTTGCGGCGTAAATCTCGAAATTAATTTAGCTTTGAAAGCTTTGTAGACAACATCACCCCCCTGTAGAGAAGTTTCACCCTTGAAAAATTGATACGCTTCTCCTACCAACTTACATTTGACAACGCTGAGTAACTGTGATTCAGTAAGTTGTTCTAGAGCAGCCCTCTGCTCGAGACGGTCAAAGTATTCTTTTACATCCCCCTTTCCCGAGAAATCGTCAATAGACTGAACGAAAGCCCCTAAACTATTTCGAGGAACTTCCACTTTGATTGTAGGTTTAGAATCAACTGACCTACTTGTCGTTGCCTGCGGTGCGTCTTGCGTCATTTTGCTCAATCAAAGAAAATACCCAAATATTAACAAAAAATAAAGTACCCAAAAAAAAAAATGTATATATTTGAAAGGATAAATAATTATATATATAATGATATCATTTATTCAATCAAAATTAACGCACTGTAACGACCAAGACGAAAGGAAAGAGAAAAGAGATCAGTTTACACACAATTCTGTCTTTCTCTCCTTCTTTTTCCTTATAAAAAAAAAAAGATAAATAAATAAAAATAATATTCCTGTAATGTAAAAAAAAACCAATTAAAAAAAAAAAACAGAAATGATATAAATTTAGCAATAATAAAAACAAACAAAAGGTGAGAAGAAAAAAAAAATTCGTTTTTTTTTTCAATAAATGCTAAAACAATAGTTAATGGATAGTATAATTTATAGGTAATTAATCCCTAAGTCTTCCCTATAGTTGAATATTTTTATGGAGCGTCCTATAGCTCTATTAACTTATAATTTCTTCCCTATTGCAAAATGTTTTGGGACCCCTGGTATTTTGTCAATTATTTTCCAATAATAATAATTAATAAAAGTATTAAAATACATGTTGTATTTCCGTATGTATTGCAACTATCTGTGTAATATAATATTATGTAATGTTTTAATGTGTAGTGATAGTGTGTCCCGTGTATTCAGTACATATGCATATGATGTATAACTACACACATCATATGGTTGCACAGGTGCGTATGGCTACATGCATATTATTCTTTTTATTAGTTTGTTACCACGTCCCTGTCACTCTCCATTTAGTCTATTATAAAAAAATGGACCGTTTTTTGACGTCGCTGTAACTAATATACCAGATGGCGTTGATTTACTAGGGGATAAAATTAGAGTCGAGACATGAGGTTTAATAGTTCGCTATTTTTCATCTAAAATAAATTGGAAATAAATTAAATATTTAAAAAAATACTTTAATTCAACCTAGAAAGATTAATTAAATTAAAAAAATTTAATTCTTCGTTAACACATAACTTGGTGACGATACTTTTGTACTCAATCATATGATAATTAATTTTGACATCTATTTGATGAAAAATGCTCACATGTCCCAACTCTATTTAGTATACCCCCTATACCATTAGTGCCACGTAGCAAACGTAGCAAACTGTGACATGAAAAGGTCCGTCCTTGAAAACAAGTGGCAGGGACATGGTTTGTTACATATCGAGTATACATGGATACATACATTATTTTATGAACGATATGATCCTTTAATTGCTTGAATATATATATGCGTGAATTTAATATACGTTTGTCTGTACATATGTCATGAACAGAACAAAAAAAAAAATAAGTATCAACGCATTTTGCTTACGTATTTTTTCCTTTTTTTTTGTATAATAGGTAATATGTAAAGTGTGATTAATTATAATGGAGATTAAATTTCTTTTTTTCTTTCTTTAAATGAAAAATATAAAAAAGCGTAAAAATTGAAATTTACGATTATTTACTAACTGCAGGTACTGTAAAGTTACTAGTTCCATTTTCTCTTGTTATACCCAGCCCAAAATGAAGTCTTATTGTTTCCCAAAAAATAAATCTAACTAGTATAAAATACGGAAATATTACTGCTGACATTTCAGTTAAAAGAAAAAAAAAAATCAAATTAATATGTATTTAATAATGGAAAAAAAAAAATTTTTTTTTTCTTTTTTTTTTTGCTGACTCTAACTGACCTAGTTAATTTCCTAGTTTAATTACCCAATTGTTTAAATTTATTTCAAATGATATTGTAATAGAATTTTATGAATTAGATTACTAATTTTCCTACGTAAATTTACTCATAGTACTTGCTAGGGGTGGTTTTTCGTTACAAATTCCATCCATTTCCACATTATGAGAGGCTCAACTAGCACGCCATTAGCTGCCACCAATGTCAATGTCCTGGAATCCCTTTAAAGGACCAGGACTATCATAGCGTGTCGGGAGGGTTCGAGTTCCGTGCCGTGTGTTGAGGGATCTCAATTCGTGGAAATAAATGAAAGATGTTGTTCGGAAAGAAAACGGATTTATTTAAATAATAAAATAAAATAAAAGTTTAAATAAAAAAAAAATATAGATAATAAACTAAAATTGAAATAATAATAACAAATTGTCTACAAATAACAAAGAAATATATGAAACCCTTAACCCAGTATAATAGAACATAGAGCGGACTCACCTGCTACACTTAATTAACACTGTATTTAATCGGCTAACGACGAAACTTAATATTTGAAAAATTTTATGAGTCATATAAATAAATGTTTTATTGAACAATGTTACTTGCACTAGAAATAGAAAACCCGAACACTACCCCAGTGTTGCCCGTGTCTCGTCGCGAATACTTCTGATCTTACCCAAATTGATAGCCACCTCAATCAGCCACGCGTGGGTCAGAAAACCTGTCCCCACCGCGTCAATTATTTAATTGATTGGCAATCAATTTCAGCAAAGTTCGCAAATTCCACAACAATTTCGAAATTTGCCCTACAAAATTATTGTGTATAAATGCGACGCCCATATACAGGCGATTCGCTTCTCAACAAAACTAAGGACCTTCAGTGAGGACAAATGTACTCTGTGACAGCGGGATGCAATACAAATGCTTTTTTTACGTCCGAAATTTTCAAGTCCACACTGTAGGTAATTATTACAGACAATTGCAAATCCCTAAAAACTAAGTATATATGTATAGTTTCAGGTAATATTTTTCTGAAAATTTGAATTTAGCGGAAAAATCCAATTTTAATCCAGTTATAGGACAGTAAAAAATTACTACATTCATTCTTTGGGAATTAAATTAACTATATAATTACGAAAATATCAAATATTATTAATTAAATTCTGCCCCACACCCGTTTTGAAAATATGGCTATGTAAATTGTTCAAAAATGGTTTAAAATCGCACTACAAATTTTCAAAGGATCTGTGATTTTTTGCTGTTATTATAATTAAATAATATTGAATCCCACAGGAACATTTAATTGGGATAAGATTACACCATGTGTTAGATCAGGGTAAATAGTGTCTCTGTGTGTACTAAATTTCATCGACTTCGATTTAATTAGTTGGATGTGATTTAGCAGTTGATTTTGTTTTCACCGGGAACCTTCAATCGGGATAAAACTATCCTATGTATTATTATTGCTATTGTATTCACTATGAATTTCCATAACCACTTCAACACATTTTTATAATATAACTAAGTCTGACCCGCATTGAATTAACCTCCCCCCCCCCTTTGTGTCTCCCCTTCTTCCCCCGGAAACCTTCAATCGGAATTAAACTATCCCGACTAAAACTATTTAAAAATTATTACTATATGTGTTCATAGTAAATAACGTTTGTATATTAAATTTTATCAAATTCGATTCAGTCATCCTACTGGAACCTTTAATCAGGATAAGATTAGCCTATGCGTTAACTCAGGATTAATCATGTCTGTGTACCAAATTTTATCAAATTCGGTTTAATTATTTGGACATGATTTTGGAATTTCTTTTGCATCCCCTGGGAGCATTCAATCGGGATAAAATTATTCTACGTGTTATTAAAATTCTACCTACATGTGCTCATAGTAAATAGTGTCCCTATATTATATTTAATCGAATTCGGTTCAGTCATCCCACCGGAACCTTTAGTCGGGATAAGATTATCCTATTTGTTAACTCAGGATAAATAATGCCAGTGTACCAAATTTCATCGAATTGAGTTTTGTTTTTTGGGGTGTGTTTGAATAATTGTTTTTGTATCTCTCAAGAACTTGCAACCGGGATAAAATTTAGATAAAATTTCACATTTATAATATTAAGATATTAATTTTTAGTTAAGTTACATATAAACCCATATAGAACTTAAACTTTTTTTTTAACACAATTTAAAAATACTGAAAAATTTAAAAAGATAAAATATTTTTACCAAAATAAGTCATAAAATTTATTACGGTCTCGAAAAAGGTCAATTTTTTTTTTATTACACATTTAAAATGTGAAGCCACAGGAGAGACAGAAGCCAGAAAAACTACTAAAATTTTTGAGAATTTTATAATAGAAATGATAACGAATATGTAGAAATTTACATATTTAAATGTTGAAAATGTTGTCATTTTCGATATGAAAAGTAGGTTTTGACAGTCCCAATATGCTTGGAATACCCACAACTTGCTTCGCTTAAGCCTCCAAAAATTTCGTTATTAGTCGAATTTTTCAACTGAAAAAATTAGACCTATACAGCCTATACGATAAGAACGGCGAGAGGCGAGAGTATGGGCGCTATCCGTTTGCGGACCCGTAGAACACGACTATGCAGAAAAAAAAAAAAAAAAATATATATATATATATATATATATATATATATATATATATATATATATATATATATATATATATATATATATATATATATATTCCCGCTACCTTTTAATATGTGTAGGACCCCCCTATGGAAGTTAAGAGCTGAAATTTGGTAAGTGGGGCTCATTTTCGAGGCACTTCATACTATCAAAGTGGGGTCAAATTTTGGATCCAACTTTCCTGGTTGGAAATAATGTTTCGGTCAATTGCCTACAACATATCCAAAATTCAGCATCCTAGGATGATTTAGAGGGAGTAGAGGGGGAAAAAATAATGGTTGCTGGATCTTACGCGCCCACAGTCCCCCAGAATTAACTTAAAGGGTTGAAAATTGGTATGTTCATAGAGTTCGTAACTAGGATCTACTTTTTGGAGGTTTTAATATTTTACCCTCCCCCACCATTTTTAAGCTAGAATTTCATGCTTTTTTGACGTTTTCAAATTTTGAACCACTCGCACAGGTCATACAAATAAACCTAGAGGGCTGAAATTTGGTATTTGGATTAAGTTAGTACCAAGGGGGTGCCTTTTGGGGGTCTCAACTTTTAACCCTTACTCCCACCATTTTTATACCTAAAAGTACATGATTTTTCTTGTTTTTTAACAGTTTCGTTCGGGTCAGAATCTCTCCAAATAAACCTAGGTGGCTGAAATTTTGTGTATAGGTAAAGTCAATAGCCAGCCACTGCTTTTTGGAGACTTCAACTTTTAACCCGTACCGCCACGATTTTTGCGCCTTGATTTTTTTGCTTTTTTCTAACACGCCTAGAAACTCTCTGAGTAAACATAGAGGGCTGAAATTTTGTACATGTATTGAGTTAGTATCCAGTTAGTTCCTTTTAGGGATTCCACATTACTTTTGCCCTCACTTCACCCATTTTTACATCAGAATTCTATGGTATTGTTAAATGTGCTTTAAATTCTTTATTTGTATTCTTATACAAGTAGGCGCATAGTAATTTTAAAAGACGCCGTGAGCAGCGGTGCTTAATCATGAAAGTCGAGTTTTTCCCTTCATCTTCGGTATTGAATGTCTACAAGCGAAATGTGATTGAAAGTCCACAAGCGAAATGTGATTGAAAGTCTACAAGCGATTTGTCATTTTGGTGGTTTCAAAACTGATGATGAGTGTCTGGCTGGTTGGCGCTTTCAAAAAGCTTTTAAGTTTTTAACGGCTGAATCTCAGTAAATTTGAATTTGGTACCGATAGCAGCTAGCAGGAAAAAAGCTAAGACAATTCTTACGAGGGCATTCCTACCCAGGCTTATCCGCCAACTGCCTTTGTGTTTTATTTTTAAATTTTAAAAAGGGCCTTAAATAGTAAATTGAAAGGCCTTTATGAAGATATTTTTTCTATCCAAAAAAATCAAAATTTTCTATTTTATAAATAAAGATCCAAAATTAATACTTTATAAATAAACATTAACTTTAATAACATTTTTAAATTACTTAATATGTATGTATTACATTTGTTATAAAAGTAAGTGCATTTTTTAAAATTTTTAATTTACTATTCGCCTACTTGTCTTGTAGTATAAATATAAAGCATTTTAAACACATTTAACAATACCATTTAATTCCGGGGTAAAAATGGGAGACGTGGAGGGGGAAGTAATGTGGAATCCCCAAAAGGCACTAACTGGCACTACTAAAGTAATGTGACGTTGCAAGTCAGCGACACACAATATTTTCAAAAAAAATTTCAAATCAATATTCAATAGTATACAGTTACGTTAGATTAATATTATTCCAAAAAAAAAAAAAAAAATCTAAATAAAAACACACACACGCTAGAATTAGTAAACTAAGAGTAATTAAATCTAATAATAAATCTAAGTTTAATAATAATAACTAACTTAAATCCTAAATTTACTAAAAATATATATAAATCAAAAAAAAAATAAATAAATAAATAAATAAATAAATAAACTAAAATACTAAAATAATTTCCTTTGAATGGAACACTACATTGATCGAATTTGTCTGGGTCATCCTGTAAACTGAAAAAAAAGAAAAATTAAAATTAGGAAAATAACCAAATTGTTTGTAGTGGTCAAACCTAATCCATCGATGTTATTCAGTTACTATATAACTTAAATAAACATGTATATAATTTATTGTATGGTGAATTGGACATTACAATGACCATTGCTCGGCCACTTGATTTTCTTCTGGCGTTTGAAACGCAACGAACCAAAAATTATATCCGATACCAATATTTTCAACAATCAAGGGAGTGGTCCATCAGTGGTCGTATTGTAATCATCTTACCTCATGGCTGGATAAAATCGATCGAACGAAACCAAATTGATTCTGTAAGTTCATTACTATTGTATAAATATCCATTAATTTCTAAATCATCCTTACGAATCTTTGGTATTGATTTCAGGGAATTTATAAGTTATTGCATAAGATTCGGTGCTTAAATGTCCATGTTAGGCCCAAGCGCCCCGTTTCTATTTGAAATAAAATTTAAAATCACTGGAACTGTAACCAAACATATTCTCTATTAAGTACTTGTCAATTCACAATTTTTTTTTTGGTATAATAATTTTCGTTTTCTTACCTTGTGTCCGCCTTGATTTGGTTACGATCGCTGAAAACAATACCAATTTTTTCGGTCAATTGCAAAACAATTAAAAAATCTTGTAAACAATACTCACTATTTTGAGACGGTACCTTATTTCGGGGCCGATCGTTTTTATTGTTTTATTATTTAAAATCCCTGGGTGTAAAACTGTAAAAATCACGTTTGCTACCTTGAGCAATTTGTCAAACACATTATTATTCAATACCTTGCCCACATCATTAGTAAATCTATCTGAAGAAAAAACAGAGAAGAGTAACACAATTATTTTTAAATATCAATTATACCAAATTGTTGAATATTCAAATTTCCTTTTGAATATTCATCGATACAAACATTATTTATCCCTAATTGTAAAATCAAAATGGCGACTTCCACTTGTGAATCAGTGCAATAAGAAGCCGTATCGCCGATTCAAAAGATTGGCTCGTTCATGGATTATTTCTTACCTACATTTTACATAAGGGTTTTTTGTTAGAATGTAAATACGTATAATTTTATTAAACAGTTTAATCGATTGTTTTCGTTAATTTAAATTGAAAATTGTAATATTTATTTTCACAAACTGATAAATAAATTGTCATATGTTTGAAAAAAAGTTTCACCTGTTTGCTCTAAGAGATACCCGTTATAGCACTCACTTTTCAGATAAGCGCACAAACCAAAACACTAATTACCGAAGTTCACCCGCCAAATAGGTTGTACGACCTAATATCAACTATAATAGCACGAAGTTATAAGATTCCACTACGCATAAATTCCAAGGCCGGAGATTTGAGTGAAACCAAATCTAATATACATCATATATTGGGTCGAAGGCAACGAGTACGATATTATTTTCATAGTTAATCAGTCCTCCGCAGAAAGAATATCCACGCTAACACAGCCCCTCGATTGACAAACACCAACAGTATTTTTAAATTCAAACCATTAACAGCCGCCTGGTTGAATTCGTCACTACCCGATAGATGGTGACATATACACCACTGTGAATACGTCGACCATAGATCGATCGAGTACAAGTACCTTTACAGTCAAAAGAAGGCACAAGAGAGTCTCTAGACGTGTTAGAAAGAAGGCAAAAAAATCAAGGAAATATTGGCATAAAATTCGTGGGGGTAAGGGTTAAAAGTTGAAACCTCCAAAAAGCGGTGGCTGGCTATTAATTTAAACTGTACACAAAATTTCAGCCGTCTAGGTTTATTTGGGTGACCTGTGCGAGTGGTATAAACTTCGAAAACGTCAAAAAAGCATGAAATTGTAGATTAAAAATGGTGGGGGTGGGGGTAAAATATTAAAACCTCCAAAAAGCAGACCGTAGGTACGAACTCTATTAACCAACCAAATTTCAACCTTATGAGTTAATTCTGAGGGACTGTGGGCGCGTAAGATCCAGCTAAAATCGTTTTTTCCCCCTCTACTCCCTCCAAATCATCCTAGGAAGCTGAATTTTGGATATGTTGTAGGTAACTGACCGAAACATTATTTCCGCTAGTTTCGAAAAATTTGCCCAAAAGGCCCCATTTTGATAGTATGAGGTGAATCGAAAATGAGCCCTACTTACCGAATTTCAGCTCTTAACTTCCATAGGGAGGCACATATTGAAAGGTAGCGGGAAAAAAATGTCTGATATATATATATATATATATATATATATATATATATATATATATATATATATATATATATATATATATATATATATCAGACATTTTTTTCTACATAATCGTGTTTTACGCGTCCGAAAACGGATAGCGCCCCTACTCTCGCCTCTCGCCGTTCTTATCGTATAGGCTGTATAAGTCTAATTTTTCAAGGAAAAATTCGACTAAAATAAAATGAATTTACTTTTATAACAAATGCAATACATAAATATTAAGTAATTTAAAAATGCTATAGGTATGTGTTTTATACTTATAAAGTAGGAATTTTGATTTTTTGGAAAGAAAAAATATCTTCAAGTCCTTTTTTTAATATTTAAGAAAAAAACACAAATGGTGTTGGCAGGCAAGCATGGGTAGGAATGCCCTTGTACGTATGTGTTTCTATTGAATTTGAATTATGTTAATTTTTCTTGCTTCTATAGCTACTATCGACATAAAATTGAATTTCAGCTATTAAAAACTTACCCCTTGTGGGTAAAAAATTATTTTTTTTAGTCGAATAATCTTTTGAATGGCTTGACGGATTTGGTTGAAATTTCTATATGTTTCAGATACCTCTATGGTATGTCTCAGAAACAATTTTCAAAATATTACCTCCCCTCCCCTCCAAAAAAAAGAATTGGTTAACTTTTTAATATTTTTTTTTTATCAACTTGTAGTTTTGGTATAATTATCAAAATTTTTTTGCCGCCTTCTTACTATGATCCATGCAACATATAATTTTTTCAGAATTAATTTTTTCGAATTAATTATCATATTCAAAAAACCAATTAGATGCCTGGGAAAATTTTTTTAGAGACAGGTATACGCTTCCGGGTACTCAGTCGATCGGAAATCATTTACGAATTTTGAATATGTTCATAAAAACGTTTGTGACTGCGCAGTTTTCGAAAAAGAGAAAATAGTAGATTCGAGTCTTACTAAATTCCTCAATCAGCCGAACACTCATCATCAGTTTTGAAACCACCAAAATGACAATTGGCTTGTAGCCTTTCAATCACATTTAGATATCTTGAAGATACCGAAGATGAAGGGAAAAATTCGACTTCCGTGATGGGGCCCCGCTGCTCACGGCGTTTTTTTATTTTTAAATTTTATTTTGATTGTATTTACAGTAATACACACCCTGGAACATAAAGTTTTTGAAAAAATGAAATGCCATTAAGCTCCAGTGTACCAACAAGGCTTAGTGGATATCGTGGATGAGTTTATTATTATTAAGGGTGAGGAGACGATTGTGAGTTGTTAATCTGTTGCTACAACTGAGGAGTAGATTTAAGAGAAGTTTTTGTGAAAAGAAAATTAGATGACTTAATTCAAATGGTTTAGGTAATTTAATTCAAGCTGTTTATTATACGTCACAAAAACGTCAGTTAATTTGGGATTTTCTTGTATTCTATTGGGGACTCCCAGCCTAGTTACGGACCTGAACTTCGGCCTCACCGAAACTCAGTCTTAGCTGATTTCAGCATACAATTGAAATCTTAACATGTCTAAATAAGTTTCGGTTTCGACCCAACCTGAGATCAAGGCCGAAGTTTCGGTTTCGATTTCAGTTTCGGCCTGAAACCCTATTTCAGTCGGACATTAGTACAGATTATATCATTATAGAATCCACTTAGTGCACATAACAGAGTTATTACACATAATTATATAAGTGCATTGAGATCTCGTCCGATCTCGGTTAAGTTAGGGAGATTTTATTATGAACTAAAAATGTAAAATACCGCTTAGCAATGAACTAAATTATATGAAGTTTAAACGCCATATCATATTTTTATTCACAATAAATTAACCAAGTGGGTGTTGCACCCATTAAATCAAGGTTCCATAGTCAATAGCAATTGAACTTGTATGTCTTAAACGAACATCCTGAATAAATAAAATATCAAGTCTAAAAAATATTCATATTTCTGTCCATACTTCTATCCTTAACGCTCAGTAAATTTATAGAAATCAATTTGCAGTCGTGTCTATTCACTTTAAACAAGAACAAGTTAATTAGAAATTCATTATAATATATAATGGTGCTTGCTTTATTTATTTATTGATTGTATTATTGGAGCCGAGTAAGCGAAGTGTGTGAACCTCCCTCAGAACGATTCAAATGATGAATTCAATTATGAGCATAACTCTGTCGCCTTAATCCGATTTAAATATTTTTTCGTTGATAAAAAATTAAGATATCAGTTAATACACAGGTACCTACATAGATGAAGTATTAATTAAGAATAATTAAAAAATTTCATTATCAGTAGCTTATGCTTAAAAGATAAATATTTAAGAGGAAAAGATACAAAAAACTAGGTTCGTCTAATTTTGGACATCAGGCCATTTCTAGTGGATTTGACCTGTATCTTATTTAATTTTTTAAAAAGAAACTAAAAAATACAACGTTAATTGCAGTAGCGAATATTAGACGTAGCGGTAACGAATATTAGACCCCATTAAACCGTTTCATAAACAGTTCTGCTAAATTTAGTAATATCCGAGATTTTAAAAGACCGTACATAAAATCCGTCACGTAAAATTCACGCAATTTTGTCCCTTCCTTTCCCTTCCATTTTGTATTACTGCCTCACATTTTTCTCAACCCCTTATCTAATAATACGTCAGAAAACCTAGATCTCCCCCTATGAATGATTATTTTTACTAATAGGATACAAAAATTATGTCTAAGAAAATCATAATTATTCTTTAACAATTTACTTCACTAATTATTAAAATAAAAACTGACCTAGAAATAACAAAACTGATGTATGTATTTCAAAGTTTACGTCATATTTGTTCGGACCCCCTCTCCTATCCTGGTCACGTATCATGAAAAAAAAAAACAAATTATGAAAAATCAATTTTTTTTTTTAATTTCCGTGGAAAAGGGGTTACTTATACGTATTTGTAATTTTTCATATAATTTCTCAGTGACATTTGATAGGCGTTCTCAAAAACGTAAAATAAAATTTCTGCCAGTCCAAATATCTACTTTTGAAAATGTCGTATACAATTAAATCCCACGTAAAAAATTAGTTCAGTTGAACGGCAGTGGGTTAATTACTTTCTAACAAAATATCAACAATCAATATTAAGTGACTCAGGAGCCTAAAGGAGATAAAAAACCACGGGATCAAAGATTTCAAATAGCTTACAACTTGCTTAACTCTATAAAAAATAATATTTTTCTATATCACTTTCAGTCTATGGTCCTGTACAAATTATGGTTTGATGAATAATTTAATTTTAAATTCAATTTCAAGTACACTAATGCTTCAGAAAACGTAACACCAAGAAAGATTTGTCTCAGTCTATAAGTCACTATTAGTGAATCGTATATAGGGTGTTCAAAATGTACACATATGTAGATATACATACAAAGGCAATAAAGGCATATGTAAGTGTGATAAAAATAAAAAATAAAATAAAAAAAGTTTTGTACATACCAAATCCGTAATAATAAATGTACATATAACAATGTCACTTTTTTAAAGTTAAAAAAATTTTTAAATATTCTTGTTTTAAAACGTAAAATATACATTTTTTTTTAAATCAGTCAATTGGATGTATTATATATTTATTAATTAAATGATATTAAAACTAGTTGTACATATGTGACTAGAAGCCTATGAATTAATGTTTAAATAAATCAGTATATATATATATATATATATATATATATATATATATATATATATATATATATATATATAATATACATATATATATATATATATATATATATATATATATATATATATATTATATATATATATATATATATATATTATATATATATGAGATATGACATATCTTACATAAGGATACACAAATTATGTACGTATTTTTTTTATTTAAAAAGTTGTATTATAATGATATCATTTCTGTAAGTAAAAATATATGTAAAAATTTTGAATTCAAATATCTAAAGGAATATACTGTATACACTACATTTTAGCAAAAAAAAAAAAAAAAATTGTGATAAGATAAACGAATAATGTTCCATCTCTTTCTCTGGAATCAATTTGTGAAGGTATCTTATTGTGAAGCACAGGTGTACCTATATATAAAAAATTAAAAAAAGCATATTTTCTTTTCATTTCTTTTTTATGATGCATGCATCGCGATTTAATTTTAATCAAAATATGGAAACCGTACCTTTGCCTGATGTGTATTAAAACGAACCAATCAGAAATATTCTAGAAACTATTTACTACAGCAGAAAGATTTCATTTTTATCTTTGATATAAATATACACTGAATTTTCCTGGAACTATTAAAGAATAAGCTCGGTCATGTTTCACCGTCAATATCATTGGAGATTATTTTGAAAAATATATAGGTATAATGAAAGTATATGTATATGTTATACCCGCCTATTCAACAGAGAGAACATACTTACATCGATCAGTATTATTGATTTAATATTATTAAATTGAAAAATGTCCATTCAATTGACAAAAAAGAAAATAATAATATCAATTAGAATTAGAGTAGGTGTATAATACTACCTACAGAGAGCGCACACTTGTACAGTTTCATGGTTCATATTAGTATTTACTTTTTCCCATGTTGAAATGGAAGAAGATAAAATAATAATAACTGATATTAATTTTTATAAAAGTATTTTTACTTAACAAACATAAGTAATCATCTTTTCTAATAACCAAGAAAAATGTATTTCCTACTTTAATGGTTTTCCTATAATACTCCTTCCTACTTTAATGAAAATAACTATTCAGTACAGATAATATAATAAAGATATGTGCATACAGATACAACACAGTGTTATCTATCTCTGTTTGTCATGTACTGCATAATTCAACTTACTCTCTTTAGAGTTAAAAATATAAAAATTGCATCTTTCAGGGATGTCCAGTGGCAATATCAAAACCAAAAAACAGAAATAGTGGTATAAAAACGTCCTTTTCCCTTTTTTTATAAAAAAACGCCGTGAGCAGCGGAGCCCCATCAAGGGAGTCGAATTTTTCCTTTCATCTTCGGTATTGAATGTCTACAAGCGAAATGTAATTGAAAGTCCACAAGCGATTTGTCATTTTGGTGGTTTCAAAACTGATGATGAGTGTCCGGTTGATCGAGGCTTTAAAAAAAGGTTTTAAGTTTTTAAGGGCTGAATCTCAGTAAATTTCAATTTAGTGCCGAGAGCAGTTGCAGGGAAAAAGCCAACACAATTCGTACGAGGGCATTCCTACCAATGCTTATCCGCCAATTGCCTTTGTGTTTTATTTTTAAATATTAAAAAAGGAACTTCAATAGTAAACTGGAAGGCCATTATGAAGATATTTTTTCTTTCCAAAAAAATCCAAAATTTCTATTTTATAAATAATAAAAATCCAAAATTCCTAATTTATAAATAAACAGTGACTTTAATAACATTTTTAAATTACTTAATATGTATGTATTTCA
Organism: Brachynemurus nebulosus; assembly: GCA_035578155.1. Classification (NCBI taxonomy): domain Eukaryota; kingdom Metazoa; phylum Arthropoda; class Insecta; order Neuroptera; family Myrmeleontidae; genus Brachynemurus; species Brachynemurus nebulosus. The sequence continues at coordinate 134,906,317 of JAPWDM010000001.1, read as the reverse complement.
TTTGTTATAAAAGTTCATTTAGCGCTATTCATAAAGAGAAGTTAAGATAACTCTTAGATTGAACTTAGCAAAGTTAACACTAAGACTTAACTTAACATTACAATTCATAGACAGATTTAAAAATTGTCCTAGTAGAAACAAGCTTGAAGTTAGTTATAATGATACATTGTGAGGTGTATACAAGCTTTACAATTAATTCACCAATTGAAAGCAATCAGAGAAACGAAAAATATTTGAATAGTAGTAGCGCGAAATATTTAAATTAATGAAAATTCTATCAGTAAATAATTAAAATTTTTAATATTTTTGCCGTAATTAATAAAATAATACAAAAGTATACATAGTTATCTATTTTAATTTAATTTATAATAAATAACAATATTAACGGAAAAATTTGTTTATTGGAAATTTAAATTTCTTTGTTGTAAATATTATTTTAAACTGTTTTAGAATATGTCAGTACGTAGTGTAGTACCTAACTATAGTTTGTTTGTTTAAAATGCAGAACGTAAAGACGTGGTCGCTAATCAATTTAAAATTTCATAAAATAGGTGGTATCATGTGATTATTTTAATATTATTTTTTTTTAAAATGTGAATTGTCTTTAAAACATGTAATGTGTGTAAACAGACATAACTGTATTATAATTGTTCTGTTTTTTATATCATCAGTTTTATGTAATCTGAGTGACTTATAAAGTTACAATAAAATATAAATTATATACTAAAATATTTGTTGATTTATTAAAAATTTTTACAAAAGAAGTATAAAATAAATATAAACTTTGTCAATGATTTAGATTTTTATAATTTTAAACATAAACTGCGGTACTTAAAACATTAAATAATTCCAGTGTGCTTCCGATAATTTTTAACATTTCAGTATGAAAAACAACTAAAAAAAATGTAATAATAAATTAAGATTAACTAAAGTATGGTAAAATATTATGTTAAACTACCGTTTTGTTTATAATTTACATTAAGAAAAATACGTCTCTTATTACACAAAAAATGTAAGTAGAAAGTCAAAATATTCTATCACAGAAGCACACAGAAGTACGTAATAATTCCTTAGTTTTTCTGTTTTTGCACATATCTTTTAATTAGTTATCTATAAAATTGTAAGTTTTTCGTCAAATACATGCTGCAAATCGATATTTTCGTCATACATGAAAACTTTTTTGCACCTGAAAATATTTAGAGGTTGAATTACTTATAAAACTAAGTTAATTTGATTCAATTTTTCTTTTAATTTACTTACATTTAAAATATTTATTACGTCAATACTTAATATAGATATTTAATTACGTATATTTTATATTTTTATTCGAAAAAGTTCTTTCAAATTTGATAAAATGTTCAAATGTCAAAAAATTCCATGTAAAAATATATTTAAGATGGACTTAAGTCTGCCATTTGCTTATTTTAAATTTAAGTAAGAGATAAGATTGAACTTAGCGTTAAAACCGACCTAAAGTCGTCTATGAATAAGTTAAGTTTTTTCTTAGCTAAGATTGATCTTAGATTTATCTTAAATCGTTTATGAATAGCGCAAATTGTTTTTTAAATTTTTTAAAATTACTATTCGCCTACTTGTATTTAGAATAAAAATAATGCATTTAAAACACATTTAACAATAGCATTGAATTCCGATGTAAAAATGGGAGAAGTGGGGGAAAAAGTAATGTGGACTCCCTAAATGGTACTAGCTGGATACACGTACCAAATTTCAGCCCTCTAGGTTTCCTTAACAGTCTCTAGACGTGTTAGAAAACAAGCAAAAAAATTAAGAAAATATTGCGTAAAAATCGTCGGGGTAAGGGTTAAAAGTTGAAACCTGCAAAAAGCAGTGTCTGGCTATTAGCTTATCCTGTGCACAAAATTTCAGCCCTCTAGGTTTATTTGGGGAGATTTTGACCCGAGCGAAACTGTTAAAAAACAAGAAAAATCATGTTCTTTTTTGTATAAAAATGGTGGCGGTAGGAGTTAAAAGTCGAGACCCCCACAAGGCACCCCCTTGATACTAACTCAATCCGAATACAAAATTTCAGCCCTCTAGGTTTATTTGGGTGACCTGTGCGACTGGTACAAACTTCGAAACGTCGAAGAAGCATGAAATTGTAGCCTAAAAATAAGGGGGGTGGGGGTAAAATACTAAAATCTCCAAAAAGCACAACCTAGGTACGAACTTTATCAACACACCAAATTTCAACCCTCTACGTTGATACTGGGGGGGGCTGGGGCGTGTTAGATCGAGTTAAAATTGTTTCCCCCTCCCCCTCTACTCCCTCAAAATCATCCTAGGAAGCTGAATTTTGGATATGTTGTAGATAATTCACCGAAACATTATTTCCAACCGGTTTGGAAAAGTTTTATTGTTTTACCACCCCCCAACACCCCCTTAAAAGTTGGGTCGGATCAAAAATTTTCCCAAAATTTCACCCCACTTTAATAGTATGAGGTGCCTCGAAAATGAGCCCCACTTACCATATTTTATCATATTTCCATAGGGGGGGCCTACACATATTAAAAGGTGGCGGGAATATACATATATATATATATATATATATATATATATATATATATATATATATATATATATATATATATATATATATATATATATATATATATATATATATATATATATATATAGATATAGATATATATATATATATATAAATATAAATATATATATATATATATAGATATATATATATATATATATATATATATATATATATATATATATATAAATATATATAATATATATAATATATATATATATAAATATAATATATATATATATATATATATATATATATATATCAGACATTTTTTTTTTCTACATATTCGTGTTCTACCGGTCCGAAAAGGGATAGCGCCCCTACTCTCGCCTCTCGCCGTTCTTGTCCTTGTCGTATAGGCTGTATAAGTCTAATTTTTTAAGGAAAAATTCGACCATTAAAACTGAATACAAAATTTCAGTTAAATATTACATTGTACAAAATGTGGGAAAAATGGCTTATTTCTCACGAATATGAGTTTGTTGCGAGTGCGAGTGCAACAATTCGTATGAGTGAGAAATAAGCGTTTCCCACGTATTAGTGAATTTCCAAAACTGGAAATTCGGCTATTACAGCTGTTCTCATGGCGCAATCTGAGGCCAAGACTATAACAGATATATGTCTTGAGGTCCCTCAAAAACAAAAATGATCAAAAATGATATTCACTAAAATTTATATAAATATATATATATATATATATATATATATATATATATATATATTATATATATATATATATATATATATATATATATATATATATATATATATGTCGCCACGATATCTTTCGAATGAAACGTTTAATGATTATAAAATTTTGCGTGCGAACTTCCTATGTTGAGTAGTTTTCGAGAAAATTGTAATTTTTAACTTTTAGGTCACTTTGCCTTCTTTGTCAGTGTAATAATTAATTTATATTTCTGTCTCAATTCGTTATAAAATCTAGAAAACTAGAAATTTTTTTACGATCTTTTACGTAAAGCAACTGATATTATTCGTTTATTCTGGATGGAGTATACGTCATAACTTTCCTTGTCTATTTTTCGTCTTCCTCTACTTTCTATACATTTTTGCAATCATGACCCTTAAATAGAAAAACAAAATCTCTGCAGCTAAATATTTATATTCTTTTTTCTATGACATCATAATCCCCGTATATTTTTATTATCTACGACATACGTTTAAGTAATTACTTTGTAGTTAGTTGAAAAGAGATATCTAATATTTTTAATGAAGTATAGGTAAGAAAAGTATTTATTAAAGTGAACGCCTTGTTTTTGTCCTAATATGTTAATGGCACGCCCATAAATAAATTCTAAACAAGCCAAATATCTCATTAATAAATACCCGTGTTACAGCATCCTGCATAACATAGCGAATTTCCGTTTATAAAAATTAGATTTTCTCGGAAACTAGTTGACATAGAATAATAGTAAAAACCTTTTTTATGTAATTTTTTTCCCTCTTTTATATGGTGTAAAAAAATTTCACAAAATTTTTGAATAAGTGGAAAGGTGAAACAAAAAACTAATTTTTTGCAAGAACAAAAACCATGTTCCTGGCATCCGATGTGTCTGGCTGAAGAATTTTGGACTTCCAACATTTTCGCCAAATTTCGTAAACCTAGGGCATTTCGTTCGAGAGTTATCGTGCGAACGCACCCACACATACATATATATATATATATATATATATATATATATATATATATATATATATATATATATATATATATATATATATATATATGGACCGAAACATGTCATAACAGTTTTTTTCTATTCCTTTTGATTTCTATTCCTAAAGATTTTTAGACGAAAGATCTCAAAACTAGAATCTTGGAGCTTCAAAATGCTTTTTTTATCATCTCAATATGAACATTTTTCACGTAAACACAGCCCTTCAAAAATCACTAAAAAATTAACAATTTTTTGGCTCCCTTAATTTTTTGTAGTAGTATATTTACAGTGCATTCGTAGCACAATATCATAATGACCAAAATAATTTATCACTTTTTGAGATTAAGTTCCGTCTGATTCAGAAACAGTTATGAATTTAAAATCTTATTAGTTTTTAACGCAGCTCTTTTTTAATCCAATATTTAAAGGTAGTGTTCCAAAATTTTTCTTATGTAAATTTTTTTAACATCAAAATAGTCCTAATACCTGCTACAGTAGCCTCCATGATGCTGGCACACCCTATAAAAAGATAAACATTGAAAAAATTTTGTCTAATAGGTCACAAATTGGTCAAAATTGGTCACTTAGTCCCATTAATTGGTCAGCAATAGAAAATTTTTAAATGAATTTTGAAAAATTTGTAAAAATTTCAAGGTCACTCAAAAATTTTGGCACACCATCTAAAGAAAAAAACAAAAATAATAAGAGCAATCGTTAGGATTTTAAACCCTGGTAATTGGTCAGTTAAAATAAAAAATTGTTGAGGTCCCCAGGATTTAAAAAAAAATTAAAAAAAGGCTTTTTCATACTGTGACGCATGTGCGAAATCTCTACTGGTGAATCTAGCTGTCAGTAAATCTAGTCGATACGTTGAATTTTTCAATAGGATAGAGCCACCAGTATTCGACCAGCCTATTAGCCTATATTAGCATTATTTTTATATACTGAAGCATTTATTTAAAAAAAAAATTGGTTTTAAATCAAAATTGCAATTAAAGTATCATTTTTATGTAAATTATGTATTTATTTCTTTTCATTAAAATTTTTAATAAAATTGAAAATAATCAACAAACATTGATTATATATCTATTGTTTTTATTTCAACTTTATTTTTTGGTAATTAATTTAACCTCATGATAATTAATGTACTGTATATAGGACAAAATATTTTAGGTACGTTCAGCCCAATTTTTAAACTGATAGGAAAAAAAAAATTTTTGTTTTGAAACTTTTTCACTTCAATTGTATAAGCATCGGGAATTATAAAAATTAAAAAAATTTTTTTAATTAACAAATTTTTAAAATGTACCATATATGGGACATTAGTTATCATAGGTTCTGCTTTTCATTATACAACCCAAATAAAGTAAAGTATATTTAACAGCAAATAAAGTATTTATTTCTTAAATAACCAAGTATTTATTTTTTAGAACAACAAAAATATGTATTTTTGATACAGTATTTGTTATATATACAGTTGTTATGAATTTTAAAATATAATTAAATTCACTTTTTCACATGAAAATCTCTGAAACAATTTCTAATTCAGATATATTTCCTGATTCTAGGAAATCTAGAATTCTAGTAAATCTCCTCCGCACTAGGTGATGGTTTTCTGGCCATTTTCTGAAGACAACAATATCAATCTTTATATATTATTAATAAAAACTACATAAAAATATTTATTACCTTTAACACACTTTGTCCTTTATACGGTACATTAACTTTATACTTTTTTTAAATTCAAAATTTTCTAATTGTCCACGTCGAATTTATCATATAAATTAGATTTAATCTCTAAATAATTAATTAATAACAAAAGTTTCATACAACACGTAGTATTTTCAAAAAAGTAGCAAATTTAATATAGGCATATATGCACATCGTATAAAACACGTTAAAGGTATTTGTTTGAACAGAAATTTTTATCATTGTTGTGTACAATGAAACCAAATATGCTTCATATACTTTCAATAGAGGGTTTAAATTAAAGATAAAGCTTACAAAAATAAATAACGGATGATAGTACACAACAGTATTTTCGCTTAAAAATGAATGTGTCATATTTAGGACAAAAGTTTTCGACGGCTGTAAAAATTTGTTTGACAGCTGGGACTCAAGAGGTTAATTTTTCATTTAATTATCAATTGTTTTATTATACACATTCTTAAGTATACCCCATTTCAAATACAATTGATCATGAGTCATCGTTAAAAAATTAAATAATACTTATATTCGAAACAAATTATGTAATCTTGTATTCTTTTCTAAAAACAAACTGTAAATTTAAAATTTACGTAAATGCGATAATGAAAGAGATAAAGTCAAGAAAACGGAAATTATTTAAATTCAAAGTGATGAAGCATGGTTAAATTTAAGTGAAATGAACCATACTATAAGATCTTTAATTAAGGAATATTGGAATATTTGTCCACACAAATTTGCCCTACATTATTTCTTGGAAAATAAAGGTTATTTCCTTATAACCCATTGTTAGGGCTCCGCGATCTTAGAACCCCAAATGTGAGATTTCGAATGACCAGTTACATCATTCAAAAGGTCAGAAATTGGTCATAAAAGGTCAACTGGTTTCATTAATTAGTCAGCGATAGAAAATTTTTTACTAAGGTTTAAAGTTCTTTCAAGGTCAATCAAAAAATTTTAGCACCTCATATGTGAAATTTCGGAAAACCAATTGGATCATTTAAAAGATCAGAAATTTGTCATAAAAGGTCAACTGGTTTGATTAATTCTTTCTTAATTTAATAATTTAATTATTCATTAAAATGCCGTAATATATGTATAAAAATAATGCTAATATAAGCTGGTCGAATACTGGTGGCTTTACCCTATTGAAAAATTCAACGTATTGACTAGATTTATTGACAGTTAGATTTATTAGTAGAGATTTTGCGCATGTGCCACAAAATGAAAAAGCCTTTTTAATTTTTTTTTTTTAAATTCTGGAGACGACCAATTTTTTATTTTAACTGACCAGGTACCAGGGTTTAATTTCCTATCGATTGCTCTTATTATTTTTGTTATTTTCTTTAGATGGTGTGCCAGAATTTTTGAGTGACCTTGAAATTTTTACAAATTTTTTAAAATTTGTTTAAAAATTTTCTATTGCTGACCAATTAGTGGGACTAAGTGACCAATTATGACCAATTTGTGACCCATTAGACAAAACTTTTTCAATGTTAAACTTTTTAGATGGTGTGCCAGCATCACGGAGCCGCTACAGTACTACGACTAAAGCATTGCTTAGAAAGTTTAACACGCATTTTATCAAAATTATTCGGGGAAATATGACGTTCTGTTAGTGAAGGACAAATTCTTGTTGGACTCTCTTTGTCGATTTTGTATAATTCTCTAATAACATTCCAAGAAACGGGTCCATCAGGTGAAAGCATATCAGACGTTAATAATGTATTTCTTAATGATTTAATTAAATGACAGACATCATAAAGTGCAATAATTTTAAAATTATCAATTTCAAAAACTGGGTTTTCGTAAGTTACTCCTAATGCTTCATAACATTTTCGGTTGTTCGAACCTTGATCACTGAACTATTCAGGCTATACAAGAAAATTTACCCCATTTTTACCCCTCCAGCCCCTCTTATGAACCCGGCCCTGGTTTAACTTGTACGTGTAAATAGGTCTTTGAAAGAGTAACATTTCGTCAATTTAAAGTTTTCCTCTATCTCTTATAATTTTCGAGATATTTTAAGAAAGACGATTTGAACCTCCAAATTTAGGCGCTGGTTTCACCCCGTAAACATGGAATATGGCCGATAAAAAAAATACGGGTCCCTTATTTTTGCCTATTCTACACACCACCGAAATTTCATCAAAATCCCGAATTTCACTCTGGGTGCATCTCCTTGTAAGTACAATTAGTCGTATTACAATTATAATTAGGTAGATATCATAAAGTTATGTGTATAGCTGTGAAATGACTACAACTATAAAATTCGTCGGAGAACAGTTTTTACAAAATCTAGTTTGCATAAAAGCAATTTTCAACCTTTCGACAGGTGTTTGCTTCATTTCAACAAATTTGGATCGTTCGGACAAATTAAAAGTAAGAATATTTTTGTTATGGCATTATTTCTAGCATAAATAAAAATAATATAATTTAATTCTTAGAAATAAATATTATATAGCAAACGAGTTTCGAGTATATTTATATTTCATTAGAGAGTACTTTAGTATTTATAATATTATTTACAGTCAATTGAGACAAAATTGTTTTGAATAAAGCTTCATTTTATTTCAACAATATTATAATAACATTATTATAAGATTGAAAATTTTCTGTTTTTATCAAATTATCTTTAATAAAATTATTTTGTAGTTTATTCTATTATAAAACAATATCATTAAATATTGTTACGGGATTATCATTGTTTTTAATCTTAATCACCCTTTTATTTTATTACAGACCAAAACTACCATTATATTCTTGGAAAAAAATGGTAAAAATATGATACAAGGCTGATAATCATATTCAGGGTTTTTTCCGCATTTTTTAAACTTTTATTTAAAAGTGGACTACAAATTATAAAATAATATTTGAGTAAAGTTTGAAGCAATGTGCAATATAATTTATAAAGGCGTTTAGCTAGCAATAAGTTTGATAACTACTAAGAAGTAAAAAAGCTATTTACATTTGAAACGAAAATAATTAATAATAGCCCCTCAGTATTTTGTAAATTATGTTGCACATTGCTTTAAATTTGACTCAAAAATTATCTTTTAATTTTTAATCTATTTTTAAATAAAAGCTTGATTTAAAAACATTTTTTTGCTTAAATTTATTATTTTTTTCAGTACGAAATATTGTGGTAAAATGCACACAAAAATTTGATATCATAAGTATATAGATGATATAAGAGAACAATATGGCAACACATGAATAAATGTTTCCTTTTAACGAACAAATCATGTGAGAATTATTTTTTTTCTATACATATTTTCAGCGAATTTCCAAAAAGTGGTAATTCAGCTATTACGACAGGTGTCAAGCCGCGACCTAAGCCCGGGACCATAACAGAAATTTGTCTTGAGGTCCCTAGAATACGAAAATGATATTCACTAAAATTTTTATATAAATATATATATATATATATATACCTATATATTTATATATATATACATATATATACATATATATATATATATATATATATATATATATATATATATATATATATATATATATATATATATATATATATATATATAGATATATATATATATATATATACCTATATATTTATATATATATATATATATACATATATATATACATATATATATATATATATATATATATATATATATATATATATGTATATGTCCCTGCGATAACTTTCGAACGAAATGTTTAATGTTTATGAAATTTTGTGTGCGAACTAAAATCCGGCTTGGCTCGGCCCAGAAGTAGAGATGAGCTAAACGGTTATTTTCTAATAACTGTTGTTGCAATAACAGTTACTGAAAAATAACTGTTATTTATAACAGTTATTGTAATAACTGGTATGGTATTTGGATATTTTAACATATTTTAAGATATTCGATATGCGTATAAACGGTACTGTTAGTGAAATATGCACAGATCTATTGACGGATGACACAGATATATACTGACGGATACTAAATAATATTTTTTGCTTTATTGTACTGCAATATCTGTTCAAATACTTGTCTATACAAGGATTTAGGCTTTATATGCACAATTTTTACAATTTTATGGATACAAAATTACAAATACAAATAGATAACTGTACAATAGACAATAGTTCATTTTTAAGGGTTTCTTAAATGTGCTACAATATGTGTAACTTGCCTGGGGTGTTATTATTTGAAATTCTCCGTAGGTGGTTAAAATAAATTACTGTGATCCTTGCTTTCGAATATATTAATATTGACCTATGTTATCGATATTTCCAAAGGAGTTATTTAAGTAACCAGTTACTGGGTATTCCAGTTATTCACGATAACTGTTATCTTTCTATACTAGTTATAAAATAACAGTTATCGATATATGGATCATTTCTACCCAGAAGTAGGTTTTTCGGGCGTTTTTTGTCAAAAAAGTAAGTTTTCTGTCAGAATTAAACAACTATTCAATTTTTTTTTATTCCATTGAAAAAACGTGGAAAAATTACCTATGACATATTTTTGAATTATTACTTTACGTAAATTAATTCCAGAGAAAAATGAAAAATTAAGAAATTTGTTAGAAATTGACTAAAAAATTTTCAAAGGGACATTTGTTGTCTTTTTTTATTATACGGACAAACTATCTCCATTTCAATTTTTAAAAAGGTACATTTTCAACAAGGAAGCTTTTTGAGTGATATGTAATAAAAAAATCTTTTTAAGTAAGGCAATCGGCAATATACATTTATCTCACTTAATCACAAAGAAAACATATTTGTGTTTGTCTCAAGTTGTTTATTTTTAAAAACCGCTGGATACTATGGGAATACGTCATGACAAATTGAAATTAATTATGTGAGCCTTCCCACAACAAATCTCGTCAGATTTCAACGCAAGACATAACGTGTTAGTAAGGTTCCAAAATGTTTTCTAATTTAATTGGTTTTATGTAGGTATCTTAAATATCACTAAAATTTGCTGAAAATATAACATCCATTTAAATTTCTTTTTTATTATTAAGTTAAAAAAATATTCAACATTCTAATTTACATTTTTTGTTGTGTAAAGGAAACATTTTGACATATAAATAACAAAAATATCCCAGGTCACCTATGATTTTCAATTATTTTAAAAAAATTTTATAAGATTAAATTTTTCAATAAAAATTTATAAAAGAATATTAACATTTAGATTGCATTCAAATATTAAATATGTTGATAAATTTGATATGTAAATAAATAAATCATTATAACAATTAAATTTAAAATTAACTTGGGCAGAAATTTGAAAATTCGAATTTTTTTTGTTCGTTTTCATAGTGACAATATCTTTGGTCGGAACGTTCTTTTCGTTTTCATGATTAACAACTCTGTATTTTTAGGGATAAAATCTAAACGAAAATCTAAACGATATAAATATAATATCTATTTATATATTATATATATATATATATATATATATATATATATATATATATATATATATATATATATATATAATATAAAGAAGAGAATATAATATATAAATAGTGAACGAATTTTGTATATGCAATCTTAAAGTCCCCTGTAAAGTGACCTATAAACGATCCAATTTTTTGTCAGATTTTACGTGTTTGTCAAATTATTTGATAGTATGCAGCTTTGTTTGACGCGTTTGCAAACAATCTACGTGGTTGACGTGTTTGATGAAAATCTTGATTGGTCAACTTGTTTGACGTGTTTGACCAACAAGTTTGAAGGTGAGCGGCAGTGTTTGTTGTGTTTGTCAAACAAGCTCTATTATATTATCATATCCAACATCTAAGCCTTTAGCTTTAAATTGCCCCGAAATGAATAGCAAATTTGATAAAATTTTTGCGAATTTCTGTACGAGCAACCTTTTTTCCGTAATTTTCATTATTTATTCTACGTTTGGCCAAGTTTTATCTAATAAAATTATTTTATGGGGACCACCAGTGTGACAAACTACGGGCAAGTTTGTCAAATTTGTTTGAGCTTTGATTTGATCGTTTAAGCTATTGTTTGATGAAAACTTGAAGTTTGACAAACAAATTTGTCAAACAAATTTGATCATTTACAGAGTGCTTAAAACTCAGCTTCAATGAAAATAGATTCAAATTTTATGTAACTTCAGTACTTACCTAATTATAATGTAGGTACTTTGAAAATTTAATATCTTTCTAAACGCTGTCTGCGAGTAAAAAAAATTTCATTTTCACTTACACTAAAATATTACAGATTTCATAAATTCATATTTTCAGAATTTATTCATTTCACAGAAAATCCTAAATTATTAAAGAGTCAAATAATTAATAAAAATAAAAATAAAAATTGAAAAAAGAAAACATATTTATATTTAAATTTTTATAAACACATGTATTAAATATTTTATATCCATTTTAACTAAATTGTCAAATATTTCACACACATTGTTAATTAATTATTTATCACGGCTTTAACTCCATTGTCCCGGTGTCGACAGATTTTTTTGGGACGTCCATTTGTTCCGGTTTTTCAAACTAATTATTTCTTATTTTCATCACCTTAAACCTACTCGTAAGTATACAATTTTTCATTTTAAATAACGAATAGCACAATACACTTCACTAAGTATTATATTGAAAGATCAACTAGGTTGGTTTTTTTTTCTGGAACTCACAAAGAACTTTTTCAAGGTTGAGATTGATATTTCATAACTGAGTTCCATGTCAAAATGTTAAAACGTACAAAAAACATATACACAGCTAGTAAAAATATTTTACACCTAAAAATATTTTTAAAAAATTAATTATATAATAAATTTTCCTAGTTTTTTTGATTTTACCTTAGGATAGCAATAAAAATAACCACAACATTTACTTTTCTTACCTTTTTAATCATATATTACCCACATAAATAAATTATTGTAATATTAAGTATTTTGTTTATGTTCATGAAATGTGTCAAACAATTAAACAATCAAAATTACAGGACATCAAAACAGCGATTATTAAAATTTTTGTCTGTCTGTCTGTCTCTCTGTGTGTGTGGGTCTGTTCACGCATTATGCAAAAATTATTGGACGGATTTTAATAAAATTTGGAGTGCTGATAACTTATTACCTAGATCAACATCTAAGATACTTTTTACTCCGGGAAAATGTCTAATTTCCACGGTTGGAAATTAGACATGTTAAAACCATGTTAAGCATATGAAAAAACCATGTTAAGCATATGCACACATTACGCAATAACTATTGAACGGATTTTGATGCAATTTGGTGTGGTGATACCGTATTATCTGATTAACATCTAAGATACTTTTTATTCCGGGAAAGTGTCTCATCCCCACGGGAAAATAGAAAAACATTTTGAACATGTGCACATATTACGCAAAAACTATTGAACGAATTTTTATGAAATTTGTGTGGTGATAACTTATTACCTGCGTCAACATTTAGGATACTTTTTATTACAAGAAAATGTTTCCTTCCCCGGGGAAAATACAAAAATCATTTTGAGCCTGTGAATGCATTATGCAAAACTATTGTTCTCTACAAATGCTTTATAATGATTATACTTATATACTTCTCATTTATTTTATGCGTGAACGACATCGCGGGTACAGCTAGTATTTAACAAAGGAATTCCTTACACATAATTATAATACGTATAAATATGTTAACCATGTCACAAGCGAGAAATCAGAAATTTTGTTGGATTTCTTCTTGGATAATAATGAAGTAGAACACATTTTTCACGTAATAAGTATCAGAATTCTGATCTAATTATTTTTTTTTAATTCGCCATAAATTAAATAAAAAATAACTTTACAACAAATTTCGACTTAAAAAATAAAAATTGTATCTATTTTACAGCATTTCTACTAATAATTTGAATCAGTAGTTTTGAAGGACGTTGTTAACATCGAAATATTCCATAATACAAAATTTCATATAGTGAGGACTATTTCTATTTTAAATTACTTTCGAATTTTCGAAGATTTGATTGCCTATATTTCCGAGAAGTTCACTTTGGGATGAAATTTGTTATAATAATAGGATACCTTTAGGATTTTAATATAATAAAACAGTAAAATGTTGGAAGTCCAAAAATCTTGGTTGAGTTCTCCAGTCAGACACGTGCAACTCCGGAAACCTCAAAAAAATGAGATTTTTGCAAAAATTTGCCAAAATTTAAAAATTTTTCCAATTTTTTTTACATTGTGGTAAAGAACGAAGAAAATCACAGGTAAGCGGTATTATTCTAGGTAAGCGGGTTTTCGAGAAAAAGTAACTTTTATGATCGGAAATTCACTATGTTATGCAGGTGCTGCCACAGAGGTATTTTTTTTTGTTTGCAATATTTTTTCAAACAATACACTACATTAAACTATCAACAAGAGAAAATTTACCTGTATTTTCTTTTCATTTTTGAAGACGCCTTCTAGGAATACGGAAAAACATTAAAATATATTATTTTTGGTGAGAAACCAGTTCCTACGTACACAATATATATTTATATATTTTTCAGAATTATTTACATTTAAATTTAAAATGGAAAAATTTTGTGTTTTACTGCTTACCGCTCCGTACTCATAAAAATTTTACGATTTAAATGTAAATTTAACTTAGTAAGGGCTAAAAAACTATTGTATTTATGGATTTTCAGTTGTTACTTTAAAAACAAAGGATAAGAAATAAACTGATCTGTAATAATATGTAAAACTGCTATTCAAAAATAATATTAATGCTCGAGTCAAAAAAAAAAAAAAAAAAAATTTAGACAAACTTGAGGGAAGGATAATTTTGTTCTGTACATAGTAGGGTAGGGCGGGGCAAGTTGAGCAATTTTTCACTTAATCGGTCATAACTCCTCAACCGTAAGTCCAAATTTATTGTTATGCGTACTGATGTGTAGGTAATGTCTTCCTTTTCTAAAGTCCCCATAGTAACATTTTTCTAACAATTCACATTTAAGAGATACAGCTGTTTAAGTGAAGGAAATCCGACATGCTCAAAGTACCCTATAGGTGAGGTAAGTTGAGCTAGGGTACGGGGTAAATTGAGCAATTAGAAAATGTAGCCAAACCATGCCTTAGATGTTTATCGGAGATAAAATAAAATGATTATTTGAGAGTCAATCTTTTATTTATAATGCTTTAGTGACATAATAGTGAAACAAAAAGTAACTTTCTTTGGATATTAAATACAAAAAATAAAATTAACAAAAAATCAACTTCAACTTAATAATTAAACTACAATCTTAAACTTAGTATTTGGAATATACTCAGTCTTTCTACTTAATATCAGACTTTAACATTTAAGTAATTAATCAAAAAGAATTTAAATTAAAAGAGACACATTAAGTAGATATTAAGAACTTCATCATCATTGTCACTGTTACATACAATTAATGCAAACGAAATTTCTATTGCTCAACTTACCCCACTTAGATAATTTGTAACAAAAGTGAGGTTATGAAAAAATTGTTTGAATTAGAACCAAATCCTTTTTTTAGATATCAAAATATACTAAATTTATAAAAGATTAACATTTGTTTGATTTAACATAGATAAAAATTGCCTCGTATAGAAGAAATATTCACAAACAAAAGTTTTTTACTTTTTATACGCAAAATAAATAAAGCATGAGCATACGTCACTCGATCGACAGGTTGCAACTGGCAGTCGCGTAATGAGTTCTCCTCTCCTGCCCGCTTCTATCCACCAATTAATATATTAGCGTGCGATGTATAGTTTCTGAGATATTTCGATTGCTCAACTTACACTTATGCTCAATTAGCCCCGCTCTACCCAACTTATTGTAAAAGTTCATAATGCCACCTGCAATCTGGTTAACTTTTATTTAAACTAAAATCAATTATACGAATAAAAAAAAGAAAATTAAGATCAACAATTAATATCTCTTTACTTTTTGCTATAAAATTAATATTTCCGAAGATTGATTGATTTCAGGTCTCTATAATAACTTTATTAAAAAATTATAAATCCAAATAAATTTTTTAAACGCCATGCCATATGATCTGCTAAGAACGAAATGTGTCAATAAAAATTATAATTTTGAAATTAGGAATACGTTTTTTGATCGTTTATGTGCTGTTATAAAATGTATTCTTTCTCCCATACTCTCACACGCAATGAATTGTGAGTAATGTCAATATTAGAAAAATATGTAACTTCAGAAATATCAACCTTATGGCAAAAAATGATATCGTTGGTATTGGAATCGTTGAAATATGAAAAATGCTCTTTCTCATACATATAAATTATATCGGTTTAAACAATAAATGAAACTAACAAATTAATTTAACACTTTAAATGATTAAGACGGGTTAACTCGTCCTGCAATATGAGGGCTCAAAATGCTGTGATCTGTATATATTCACTGGTACAGGTGCCGTCATCTGTGACAATACGGTATAATTAATTCTAAATAATGTTCAATTTTATCAACATAGTTTAGTATAATTTATATTTTGTAAATTCCTAGGGTTCACTTTGTTGATGTTGGGATCTTTGATTTTTTTTTTGTAACCTTATCTATTGTACTTATCACTTGGTAGTAAAAAAAAGTCCGACATTTTGGACAAAAAATTTTTTTCATATGGTTTGTTTAAAAGGGTTAATAGACATAAGTACATAACTCATAGAAGTCATAAAAGTGAACAGTTAAAAACGGTTGCTAATTACTAATTGCGGGATCTAATATTTGAAAAACTTTATATGTGTCCATCGTTGGAGAATAAAAGGGTAAATTTAATTTCCAATAAGTGTAGTTTCATTTGTAAAAGATTTAATTTAATTTTCAAAAGTCT
Organism: Brachynemurus nebulosus; assembly: GCA_035578155.1. NCBI lineage: Eukaryota > Metazoa > Arthropoda > Insecta > Neuroptera > Myrmeleontidae > Brachynemurus > Brachynemurus nebulosus. Next base: position 134,889,589 of record JAPWDM010000001.1, on the reverse strand, counting down.
GAACTTGGTATGAGAAAAGTTGAGTTTCAGTTACAAAAGCTTTGATTTGGTTTGCAAAAGACAATGAATTCAAGTTGAAAAACTGGATTTTTCTGTGGAATTTGGAGCGAATTTGAAGAATTTTTAAAACCACAGTGTGTAATGTATTCAGATGCAATAACTGAATACCTACATTAGTCATTTTTGATTTTATTTCAAAATATTATTGTTACAGCTAATTTCAAGAATGAAAGGATAGGTTTTATTGTTTATTTTTTTTTTTCTATCATAGAACAAATATATAATATAGTGAAGAAAAGTTTCAAAATGCTGAATAATATTTATATACATATTGTAAATAACGTCATTTTGAAACAGTAGCGGTATTACAAAATTAAAACATCACCACCCCACTCGACCTAGCCCCCCCCCCCACCTTTTAGAACTGAAAAAACAAATAGCGTATAATTAGGAACTATTTATGAGCTTTCGTATTCCGTGGTTTAAAAATTTTGAGCTCGACACACTGAGCAAGAATTTAATATTTTTAGTGAGGAGAGCGGGGGCTGAGTCGAGTTTGACTCAGTCCCCCCACTGCTTAAAAATAAAAGTTTCACACCAATTTTTTCAGTAGAATTAGGAGCTATTTATCAGCTTTTGAACAAGTGTAATTTCAATTTTTGAGCTCACCCCCGTAGTCTCCAAGCTACCCTTAATTAATGAAATTTGAGAAAGAATCAGATACTTTAAAAATAAAAAATAGATTGTTTTAAAAATAAATACCCCTGTCGCAGCATCTGCATAACATAGCGAATTTTCATAAATTAGATACTGGAGGATTTCATATCGCGCATACGCTTTCTCAACCTCGTATATCAAAAGCTACATGTTTTAGGACACACAAAAAACATATTAAATACTGTATTTACATACTATAGTTTTTCGAGAGTTGCCATTTTTATTACAGCCAAACCGTTGATTTAATCGAAAAATTTTTCAAATAAGAATTGTAGATATCGACGAAGGCAACCGATTGCTATAGTCAGGAGCTTTATAGCTCTTATGGTTTTCGAGCTATGATACAAACTTATAGATTTTTAAATGAGACTATATATTAATTCTACGATAAAACTGACCTAATGCATTAATAATAATTAACAACATAAATGAGCAAAAAAATTTTTTTTACCCAAGTTTAATTTTTTAATTTTTCACAAATTTATCAGTTAGGCGGTAAAAATATGCATATGTACTTGAGGCTAGTTCAACCGATAGTATTTTTCTTGGTTACATTACCTGGTTACTTTTCCAGTACCATTTCGGTCATAAAAATTTGGTTGTAACAGAAATGGCAACTCTCAAAAAACTCACCTGGTATATACTTATCTATATATATTTATATATATAGGTAGCCAACATTAATGGGTGTAATTAGCATAAATCTTAAGCTCATAGTGATGAAAACACGGATTTAAAATGTTTTTTTCATGTAGTTTAGGAAATATAAGTTGATATACCCACGTTAAAAAATTTTATGAACGATTATTCCTAAAAGCTTCACATTTTTCTCCATTTGGAGCCATAAAACTATCAAAAATAATCATTTTTGTTTATTTCTGTGGCTCTTATAAAATATTAAATATAAAAATCTATTTTAAAAAATTAAATTATTTCCCGCGTTGCTATACCTATATGATTATTATCCCAATTATTTTGGTTTGACGCGCAACGACACCGGACAGCTTAATACGCAGACGCAAAATGGCTGACATCATTGTCTGAAATAGTGAAATGTGTAAATGTTTGTGTGTCAAAATGCAATTTACCTAATTAATTATATAAAAATATATTAATTACATGTATTATTTAAACCAGTGATAAGACAATATACATTTAAATCTTATGTGATAATATTAAAGTGTTCTAAAAATTGAATAATTTTCATTCTTTTGTGAATAATTTTTAGTTTATTTGTGACATAATTTTTTTTAACATAACTATGTATTTATTATTTAAGAAATCTTAAAAAAAAACATTTGGATTCATTGTCGTTGTTCTTGAATTTATCACAATGCATTTCATTCAATTGTGTAATTCAATTAATGAAAATAAAATAAAAATCTTACGAATAAATGTGTATTCTTTAATTACTTATTTTCAGATTACAATATTACATAATAATGCCAAGTTGACCTACATTTAACTCACATAATAAAAATTTTACAGCACAAAAACAGTAGTTTAAGCTTCTGCAAAATAAAAATTTTAGACCTAAGATACTTTAGCTTGTGGCCACAGTATTATTATTAGGGTTTCCGATCTCTGGCCAAAAAATCGATCGTGTGGATCATTTCGAATCGTAAAACCAAAAATCGATGCAGGAGAAAATCCCATAAATCCAAAATTTGACTCAATTTTCTATAAATGAATCATAACAGTGGTAAAATTATTTGGCAACATAAATAGTTAAACATATTTTACAATAATTTTGAAAAAATATCAAAAAAAAAAAATTAAATTCGAAAAGATCGATCTCCGATCCCGAAAATTTTTTACGATCTCTGTATCGATTTGGTCTCTAAAGAATCGTGAATGTTATGAATCTTAAGTTTTGTGAAAAACTTTGACATTTGAGTTAAATTGCATATAAAATAATAAATGCTTTTATAGTCAGGCTATTATTTGAAATAAATATTTTCTTTACTTAATTTTTTTTTATGGTGTTATTACTTAGCTTTTTCATAATTTAAGATTTTTCTGTGAAATAAATAATTTCAAAAAATATGAATTTATGAAATTTGTGATATTTCTGCGATAGTGAAAATGAAATTCTTATACACAGGACTGGCACACAGAAAGATGATAAGTTTTCAAAATACACATAAGTTATATCACATAAAATTTGAACAAGATACATTTGAACAGATTTAGAATACTAATTAATCAAGTGACCTTGAAATTTGAATCGATTTTCACTGACCTAAGTTTTAAGATTACATACCAATTTATACAAAAATCTTTCATGTTGGGATCAATTATTTATATATTCCCTTCTTCATATTTGAAAAAATATGGAATTTTAATGGTTGTGACATTCTGAGATACTACTTATATTACAAAATGTCAAATGTCAAAAATTTATCATTTTTCAGTAGAAATAATATGAGGCGTTGAAACTAAAACTAACCTTTTTTACTTTTGATCGAAAATGAATTGGTGATGGAAATTGAATTCTTCAGTTTGCATTGCTTAGAAGTTTAATCAAACAGGGGTTTACTTCAAATTATAGTTATAGCAAAACTGGCCTAGCTCGTAATTTGTGATAAAACTTGTCTTTTCCAGTTTTTTTTGTTGAATAACTCGTTTTGTACGAATTAGGTGAGTTTCGTTTTAGAACGCCTTATATCATTTGAATTCAAAACGAAAACAAAATGACAATCTAGATACATATTGACAGTTGTCTAGTTTGTTTGTAGATATATAAAATCCCGTTTATGCTCACAGATAATATAAAAGATTTATTCGATTAAAGAAAAATTGTAGTATAATTGGTCAAAATTTCATTATATAATGATTCTCTTATAATTTTTAGATATTATTTTTAGTATTTTAAAAACAATCGGATCAAAAATTTTTAATACATATTCAGGGCAATCTGAACGCAGTCTACGGTATACATGTAATTAAAGTAAATAATATGGAGTATGTTAAGCTGGTGTTAGACAAAGACAAAAAATCTTTAACCCAAAATTTTGTAAATTATTTTTAATTTTTCTGGAGAACCAGTTGACAAACAAGTATCGCTCTAAGGACGTTTTTTGTTCAATTTCATGTGCTTTTTGCAATGGTATAAAAAAAACCTTTGAATTCTAATGTTTTTAGCACTTTAGACACTTTTTGCCAAAAGTGCCCAAAAAACCTACTTCCGGGCATCCGACGTATCTGACTAACGAACTCATCCAACGATTGGGAGATTGCAAGGTTTTCACCAAATTTCATACCAGTTGGGTGTTTCGTTCGACAGTTATCGCGTACACACATAAATATATATATATATATATATATATATATATATATATATATATATATATATATATATATATATATATATATATATTATATATATATATATATAAATTTTAGTGAAGTAGATTTTCGGGTTCTAGAGGCTCCAAAACAAATTTCTGCCATAGTCCCGGGCTTAGGTCTTACCATAAGAGCTGCTGTAATAGCTGAATTTTCATTCTGAAAATTCGCTAAAAGGAGATTATGTTTAAGAACCCCTTATAAAATCCACCCCGCATCTGCTTGACGTAGAAGAAAGTTATAATTAAAGTGAAAAAAATAAACTGTATTTTGCAATTAAATATTGTTTCCAATTTATCAGCTCAAACAATACGCGAATTTCAATTATTGAGTTGCAACTCCTTTACAAAGAAACCATTTTGGATATAAGAGAGAACTATACTTTGAACTGGGACTTAACAATTAATTCTTTTATTTAATTCTTTATTCTACGATATCTATTACTTATTTATAATTTATTTTATTATTTTACATGTGAAATTTTTAAATTTTGGGTATGATTTTCCTCATCACCCCTCTTCACCTGACCACCTACCATCGTTTAGGATTAAAAAGACAAATAATAGCGCAAAATTATAAGCTATTTAAGATTTTTCATATTTCACGAATTGAAAATTTTGAGCTCGGTTCACTAAGCAAGAATTTAATATGTTCAGTGGTGGTTACTTTCTGATACAGATACAAATTATGTTTTTTGGAAAATTATTGGAACACCTTGCTTCTTATTAGCAAATCTAAATTTGTGTTTTGGGGATGACAAGTTTTATTGAGGTCTAATTTTCTTCATTTTGATCTTAGTTCGCGTTTACACCGAGGGGGTGGAGGGCGGGTATAAGGATTAGCAAATCAATAAACAAAATGTGTGTATTTCAAACGTTTAGCTTGGAAGTTTTTATTGTTTTTTAAATTTAATTTTTACTTCTCTAACATACTTTTTTCACAAATTCTTTCAGTTAAGAGTTGTTTCAAGACTAACAGGGTAAGTCTAAAACGTGAAACTGGACTAATTCAGAATCTCAAAAAAGGCTCTTAATTATACCACAAAGACAGATCTGATATTTTTATGCTTAAGTTATGAGGAGACAAGACTGACAATAAAAGGTTGCGAGGTGACAAATTTCAAAAAAATCTGAAACTTTGTCACTATATTGGGGGTGACTACCTAATGACATTAAAAATATTAGCTTCTGCTAAAAAACGTTTCCAAGGAGTGAAATCGCGCTTCGAAAATTGGGGTAAAAAATTTAATTTTTCAAATATCTCGAAAACGGTAAGACATAGAGCAAAAGTTTAAATTGGCGATATTGCTATTTTTTTTTAAAGAGCTATCTATTGATAGGCAATTTGTTCAAATTACATTAGGTAACAGGGGTGGTTGAGGGTTAAAAGTTGGGGGTTAATTTTGAAAACAGAGGATAAAAAATAAAATATTTTATTTAAAGATTTCAAATCTACGTAAAAATATCTAATTGGCCTGTTTTTGCTCAGTTTCCTAATATTAAGTCTAAGAGTAGTTAACTAGGGGGTGACAGTGTCGGCATAATCGTTTTGTCTGAGTAATTCAAGAACTTCTTGGTGGAAAATAGTTTCAGACACTTATTGTAGCGTAGGAATGAAATTCCCGAATTCGAAATTTAGTTTGAGCAACATTGGAGTTACTAGTTTTCATACACTCATTTTTACTCTTAACACACTGAAGTTGGTAATAATGTCACAATAAGTGTTTCTGATGCTAGACTGTCGTATGTAAAGTTTTCATAACTTTATTTTCGATCGTGGAGATGGTCTGGTGGAGAGAGATGATTATTCATACCCAAAATTTAAAAATTTCACGTGTAAAATAATAAAATAAATTATAAGTAGGTAATATACATTATAGAATAAAGAATTAAATAAAAGAATTAATTGTAAAGACCCAGTTCAAAGTATAGTTCCCTCTTATATCCAAAATGGTTTCTTTGTAAAGGAGTTGCAACTCAATAATTGAAATTCACGTATTTTATGAACTGATAAATTGGAAACAATATTTAATTGAAAAATACAGTTTATTTTTTTCACTTTAATTATAACTTTCTTTTATGTCAAGCAGATGCGGGGTGGATGCTTAAACATAATCTCCTTTTTATTTTTAAAACAATCTATTTTTTATTTTTCAAGTATCTGATTCTTTCTCAAATTTCATCATTTAAGGTTAGTTTCGAGACTACGGGGGTGAACTCAAAAATTGAAATTATACTTATTCAAAAGCTCATAAATAGCTCCTAATTCTATTGAAAAAATTGGTCTGAAATTTTTATTTTTAAGCGTTTGGGAGGGGGGGGGGCTGAGTCAAACTCGACTCAGTCCGCCCACTAAAAGTATTAAATTCTTGCTCAGAGTGTCGAACTCAAAATTTTTAAACCACGGAATACGAAAACACATAAATAGCTCCTAATTATACGCTATTTGTTTTTTCAGTTCTAAAAGGTGGGAGGGTTAGGTCGCGTGGGATAACATCGCAATTGCTTTTAAAAAAGTACAATATTTGGTATATTTTTGATATTAGTCTCGCAACCATACTTATAATCTTGATATTGATCCCTGTAAATATGCATAGTATCAATCTCGATTTTGGTCTTGCGAAAAATGTAATACAAAGATTGATTTTACTGTGTTACGTTTGTTAACATAAATACCATAATTTTCTGAAACAATATTTGCATTATTTTAATAATCAACACAATTTGTAAAAAAAATGTGTTAGCTTGACGAGTACGGTCATCACTCAAAACAAACATCCAAAAAAATTATTAAAGTCATAGAAAATTCAAAAATCGTAAGCTGAACGTGCAACTAACTACATAGTAGGCACATATGGATTTAGCTCTACTAAAAGCACCTGAACAAAAATAATAATAATAATAATAAAATTGAAATAAACAAACAAGTTAATTAATTAATACATATTCTCATCACAGCCGAGCGTCCAATTACATATGTCCACACACTCATAAAAAAAAAACAACAACAATACGTGATATAAAAATGTTTCAAAATTTTTTGCAACATTTTAATTTCGATATTAAAAAAGTAAGCACACAGCAAAGAGTAAAATTTATATTTTTGTTTTGCACACACATAGCAACTCTGTACTCCATAATGTGTATAAATAAACATTATATAAAATGGCGTCAAGTTTTGTTAATGGATCTTAATTTTAAATGAACCTCTCTTTCTCTCTCGCTAAATACGTACCTAACCAACATCTTGTTTTTGGATGGCGGTCTTAACGGTAGCGGTGTCGGCGGCAACCAACGGCAGACAATTTCATTTTGTACAAATATTTTTGGTATTTACAATGAATTTTAACATTATTTGTATATAAACTTGTGAATATGTACAAATGGTGTTTTACTATTTGAATTGCAAATGCATACGACGGAAAACTTCACGATATTTGCATTTATATTATAACATATTTACTGGATTCAAGTACGTGGTTCGAATGTGTTCATTTAACTAATAACGCTTATATGAAAGGAAATAAATTGGTATTTTTGTCATGAAGTTAGTCCACACTCATATAATTTAGATTGAATTTGTCCTAACCGATCGGCCTGAGGTACCTAAATATTAAATTAACAGTGGCGGTGCAAAGAATGTGTAAAGTGTACAACCATACTCAGCGTCGCGCCTTTTGAGGCGCCATACTGCGCCAAGAGTGAAGAGCTAGAAAAACTTGATGAAAACGGATGATAAAGGTGTTTTTTTGCTCGTCACCTATATTTTAAAATGAAATATATTTGAAAAATCAAAGAAGAGGGCCTTGCAAAAGTTTCTTGCCCCACTTTCAATTTCAATCTAACGCCGCCTCTTATTAGAGATGGTATAAAGGATCACCCATTGTTGTGTCCTTTGAGACGTTCGAATGCACTTGATTTGGGGTTTTAATTTTTTTTTTAAATTTCTTCGAGTGATAAATAGATTTTTATTTACCCTCTCCAAAAGATAGTAGTAAAAATTAAATAAACTTCCTTAAGGTAGTTGACTTACTCAGGGAAGCAGCTAGTAATCACGTTGTATTTCTTACGGCATGTTTAGTTACTCACAGGAATATTTGGACACATTTATGAAAGTTTAATTATATTTAACTCTTTCAAGAGAACAATAATGACTTTTAGGAAATAATATAACAATAATAATGTGTTTAGCGTCCGTTTTTAAGATTTTTCTATCTATAACAGATGCCACCCACATCATTATTTGTATGCCTTTATTTATACATCTTATTTTACGTTACATGATACATTTTATGATGTGGGTGGAGGACAAGGAAAGTGGAGCTGGGGGCTAGGATTTGGAAGCTGTACATCTGCAGACGTTTTCTTAAGGAACTATGCCGATATTCATCTGGAGTTGTGAAGGGAAACTGCAGAAAACCTTCACGAGCATAGCTGGCCGCGGGAGACTTTTAGGAGTAACTCAATTCTATTAGGCCGTTTCATTTTTTTAAAATGTTTCAAGAAAAAAATTAATTATTCTTGGTAATACCAGATTAGTAAGGTAGTAATAACTCAAAAAGAAGCTTTCCAAAATTTTTAATTTTTATTTTACGCCGTCGAAAAGAACGTAAAAAACTGCATAAGACAAGTTTTTAAAACATTGTTTTAAGTGAACTAGCTTTTGAGAAAAATTAAGAAATTTGTTGAACTTCTTTACAATAAATGCTTCATCGTTTTTATCATTACAATAACAATATTTATATCTGTTTCATTTTTCAAAATGAAAATAAACTAACTTTTCAAGAACACGTCATCACCGAATTTGAAAATGTGTTCACTGTTAGAGAGCTAAACTATTTTTGATGGATATATGTAAGTTATGTTATATGAGGCCTGCCAGTGTACGGGAGTCCCAAAAGCGCCAAAAATAAAACTATGCAACCGATTTTGAAAATTTTTTCACCTTTTAAAAGATAAATTCTTTTAAATGCATATATGGTATAATATATGAGATCCGCCAGGATCCTGGGGTCCCAAAAGGACTTAACCGATTTTGAAAATTTTTTCACCGTTACAGAGCGAAAGTATTTTAGATGAATACAGGTTGTTGTATGAGATTCGCTATGTTATGCAGATACTGCGACAGGGGTATTTTTTTAACCGTTACCGTTGGAATCAGAACTGTGACGGTTAATTGAATTAGACGAATAATAAAAATTTCTTATAGTTATTATTAGTCAAGTTTAGATGAGAAGTTTCCCAAATCTCTAATGTTGTAATTATGGAGAAAGAAATTGTCATGTACACGGTGGGCAATACGACTCAACAGGATATTATCCTTGTTTAAATAAGCAAAGGACGACTTCAACAACCATTCATAAATATTTTTGGAATTTCCCATCTGGGTGGTTGTTGGTTTATTCTAAAAAAGGTAAAACCCCTATAGATACCGTTATCAATATGAAATAATTTTGTATCCTTTGCAATCATATTTTTTAACAAAATATCTATTTTTCTATGGGATTATACATATAGAAACTAGGTTCTTTTTATTAGAATTTACCGGATAACAGAAACTGGCGAATAATCGGCTGGCGATTAGTCGAAATTCTACAGTACGGTTTTGTACTTTGTTGCTGGACTTCATTTTTAGCATTTTTTACTATTCTTTTTCAAAACACAAAATTCAATTTATTAAAAAATTTTGTAACTCTCATGTTCGATATATGCTTACTATAAAATTGCAAAATAAATGCTTACCATATTAACTTGTTTATAAAAAATTCATAGGAAGCATTGTGATAGAACCATAGAGATACATAGAGAGACAACTTAAAAAATCGTTTAAAAAGTTAAATAGTCATTAAAGAAAAAGATAACAGCAGTCATTTGTATTTCTAAACTATATTTTGTCTTTATCTAATGAATGACAAAATACATTTGTTAAAGAAATGCTAATTTTGAGTCAGGAATAAAGAAAGATACACTAAACCTTTAATGTCGTGTTGTCATACTCTTATCAATTGTTTATATTGGGATTTTCGTTGTCATAGATCCCAGTTGTGTACAACATACTTGCTTCAAAAATAGGTACATAGTTGGCCATCCATGTATATCAGTGGATAGAACATAAAAAGTCCGGATAAGGCCGCATTTTTCGCCCATCAGTATATGGGTGTGATTACATTTTCTATTGCATCTACAGACAGGGCCCGCTCCAAGGGCGGACAACCCGGGCATTTGCCCGAGGCGGCAAATTTTAAGGGCGGTAATTTTGTAAATTTTTGTAAGAAAGGGTGGCAATTTTACAAAAAAAAGAGATTTTCCCGGCGCGAAAAATTTAAAGGGCGGTAATTTTGCAAAAAAAGGGGTGGCATTTTAAAACTGACGAGCAAAAAAAAAAAAGGTCTCCGGTATAAAAAAACAGAAAAGAGGGCGCAATTTTCACACCCAGCGACCAAAAAAAAAAGTCACTTATTTTGTGAAGGGGCGGAATTATTCTTTTTGGCCCGGGGCGGCGTAAACGCTAGAACGGGCGCTGCTACAGACCTACTTATTTGATAAGACAACATACTTTTCAATTATTATCCCTTACTAAGCATATAAAAAATATTGTTATACAATTCATAATAACAAATTAAATAATATGAAAACCGAACTGTTAAGAGTCCACTATTTTTTTTTAACTTTTTTATCGATATTTTGAGGATAACATAGTGAGCAACTAAGAATCACAGATTTAAATAAATCAACCTATTAAAACTCACCTAGATATTATTTTGCAACACATTTTATATAAAATTAAAACTCATGAATGGCTGTTATCAGTAACATTTTTATTTGTCCATAATATTAATTTTCGACTTCAGGCTCATCACTTTAGAACCCTTTAGTTGTAGCATCAAGTTTCTCAGTGTAGGTTACAGTTTTTCACCTCAGTAATGGATAGATGACGCCAATATGATAAATACTACTACTCAGAGCGAAGCTGAATCCTGAGAATAAATAGTTGGATCATATCTCAAATTACGAAAATTGAATACGTGTCAACGTGTTTTTGAGTATAGAATTGACTTTGATTTGAAAACTTCGGTAGATAGGACACACATGAGCACCACTTCTTAATTCACAGTTTTTAAAGTTTCAAAGAATAGATAAAATTATTTTATTAGTACAAATACGAGTCACAAATATTTTTTCCCATTTTTTAAGACAATAATCATATTGTTTAGTAGGTATTGTTTTCACACTAAGTATAAATAAATAAAAAAAAAAGTCAAAAACACTGTAAAATGAAAAATTAATCGTTTACTGAAGTGTTTGTTATTTGTATGTGTCGCGATATACCTATATAGATGTATTTGTTATATATCGCACCATTAGTTCAATAGGGTGATATGTGCAAATTTTTAATTTTGAGATATTTGAGAATAAAGATTTTAAAAATTCATATAAATGAACCTAGTGCATGAAATATTTTGAAAATTTAGCAATTAATTCTTACACTCGCTCTTTACTTATTATAATAATTAAATTTTCTTTAGTTCAATTAGGAAAATTTTTTTTGCAGTTATAACCGCGAAAATCAATAGCATAACAAAAAGAAAATTGATTATATAGTGAGAGCAATGTGGTTACAAAGGCATTTGTAACTTCTATGCAATCATTTTCTTCGTATAAGGAATTACTTTTAAAATTTTTGGAAACATATGATATGTAAATAAAAGGAAATGTGGAAGTGGTGTTTATTTTTCAAAAGTTAAATTATCAACTTAATGTGGCAAAATATATGTATACATATATATTCTCACATTTTATGTAAAAGTTAAATTATGTATTTAAAATAACATTTTTAGATATACATTTTTAAATAAAGGCTTGTAAATTCTAATATTTTATTTAAAAATATAGTTTTTCTTGAAAATATAACATGCTCATATTTCTTTATTTTTTAATTCATTTTATTTTTTAAATTTTATTGTAAATAAGCTTAACTTAAATGAAACAGAAATATAAGTGCTTTGCGCTTATTTTATTTAATAGTTACAAATAGTTTTCTTGATTATTGAAATTGTTAAAAATAGGTAATTTATAATTTTTACTGAATTGTTTTTAAAAGCTTCCTTAGGCTAGTCTTCAAATCCAAAGGAAAATCTTCAGCCTTGTAATTAGAGCCGGATTTACATAAGGGCACTTGGGGCACGTGTCTTGGGGCAAGAGCCTCCACACAATAGGGGCCTCCACAAAATTGATAATAAATCTTTTAAGGGGAAAAAGTTAAGTAAAGGCACATTTTTTCAAGTTTTTTAAAATAAAAATGGGGAAGTTTATTGAATTGATATAAAACCTAGCTTAAAATACAGAGTATAGGTCTCAGCAAATTTTTTTAGATAAAAATATTTCAAAATGACGGTGTTACAGCTGCGGGAAGTTGGAACCTTAGTTTTGCGTCGCGTCGTGCAGTCTACTGGACTCAAATCTTAATTAAAATCAAAAATAAAATGTCCATCGTTCAAATTTATAAAAACCATTTGTATAATGAAGAAAAAAGAAAAAAATAATCAGAATCATTTTGAAAAAAAATCGCTTAGGTATTTTTTTATAAATATTCGGTAAAAAACAATGTTTATAATTTTTAAAAACTATAAACGTCTTGCAATTTACGTAACTTTTCCTCCTTAAAAGAGTAGAATAGAAAAAAATAGAAAGGATAAGCGCTTTTTTGTTTTTTTGCTCGTAAACCCAGTTTTTCGGGGAAATTTGAAAAATTTTGGAAATTTCCTTACTGCTTTAAAAGGGGTCTCCACATGAAAAGTGCCCCGGGGCCTCGACAAAGGTAAATCCGGCCCTGCTTCTAATAAAATTTATAACCCCCTAATCCAAAATATTTTATATGGCGATTCTGTTAGGGACCACAATTTTCCTAAATCTAGTAATATCTTATATTACTTATACACAATACAAAATATATTTAAATATAAAATTTAATTATAACTATACAATAAAATACATAATAACAATACAAAAATGAAGAGTTATTCCTGTTAAAACAAGTATGTATATATGTATAACAGCTATACTGTTTATCTCGCATAATACCTTTATGGTACCTAATACATAAATAATATGATATACATGAGAAGAAATCGTAGCCTAACTTAATAACAATAACAAAAATATTGCTACCTATGTATGTATGATAAGGATACCTATATATTATTCAAACATAAAATGAATTTTATTTTTAATTTTCGGTGGATATAACAACAAACGTTTCTTAATTGATCTTGAAATTTTATTGCATTGTATCTATATTCACCAATTCAATGAAGTGATATTAACTAATATGACTTTATTTTCTAAACTAATGTTAGAAAAAGGTCAAAAATTAGTAAAATATTGTCAGATATGTCCTAATTGTCTTAATAAGATTTAAATGGGGGAAAAAATTCCATAAAGTTATAACTGTTAAAAGTTGTCATATTTTTGTTATTTGTTAACATTTATTTATACTTATAAGTTAGGGTAGTGTAGAAAAATATGCTTAATCCCAATATACTCTTAACCCGAAAAAGATATTTTTGCATATATCACCCTATTGAACTAATGGTGCGATATATGATGCTGCGTATAACATAAATCATTTACGATATTTACTTTTTTTCCTCACAAAAACCGCACAAAGTATCAAATTAATTTCATTCTACAATATATTGAACGCAAAGTAACAGACGTTAATTTGAATTTGGTACCTTGTACGCTTCTTCTACAAACAAGGGCCTATTTGTGAAAGAAATGTGAAGAAAAGCTAAAAAATATGTGAAGAACCCAACTTTAAAAGGCAAATGCGATATTAACCAAATTTAGTTATGGAATAAAAATTACACCACATTAAAGTACACATCTTCTATAAAAATAAACAAACAGTAAGATCTCTGTAAAGTGAAAATTTCTTTCACATGCATATTATGGGCAAAAAATGTGCCTTATCCGGACTCGTCCTTTTTGTCCGGTCAGCAGTAACTTCTATCACTTACGTTAGCAAAGTATTTGTTGGAATAATTTGAATTATTAGATAAGTTACTATTTTCAAAAGTAAAACGCACACCTCCTGCAAATATACAAATAAATATTCCACAAGTGAATAGAAATGTATAAATGAGGCTACACAAAAAGACGGTGGCTTTTATACTGTTTCCTTTGGCATCACACATTAGCGGGTTCACACAATATTTGTGTATGTAGGTGTAGGCACTATGAAATATATAGTGGAATGGTGAAACGCATACCTACACACTTAAATAATAATAAATTCAGCTTGAAAATGAATATTAATTGTATATGATAATCACACATGATTTTTTAAGGCAGTACACGACACTAATCGACGCGATAATAACAGATATATAAAATGGTAAATAACACCGTATTCTATAATTTTCGTTTATTCCATTTTAATAAATTGTAAACAGACTTTTCTCGAGGGCAGTGTTATCTACATGCATACAGAGTGTCAATTTAAAAACAAACCGCCCTCATGTCTTCTGAACTGTAAAAGATAATTAAAATTTCTCAAAAATATTTTTATAACATGGAGGGGGAACCATTATGACCTATATGGGGATCCTCTACAACAAACCCTTAAAAAGCTCCAGTCACCCCAACCCTATTTTTTTAAATTGTAAGACTTTATTTAATTTTTATTTTTTATTTTAATTCTACAAAGAAACATGTATTAAAAGGAAACACCAAAAATATTATTGTTAGTTGTTACTTTTTACCCGTTGTGATAACAATGGGTAAAACTCCCCATGTGGCTATACTCGTCTGTATTATAACTATATACGCATTATCTTTCCTAATTAGTTCCTGTAGTATCCAATGTGCCAATAGCCAATATGTATACCATATAACCATATAACATATATATACCTACCATATGTACTACGTGTACTACTATGAAGACCATGAATGCAAAAAGAAAGGCAGACCACCCATGTTCCAAGTGATGCCTCTTCTACAAAAGGACTTACATATTTAGAAAAGTTTTTTTGTCAGTTTGTTTGAAATTTTTTTGAACTTGGTTCATTCCGTGATATTCGTTCTATATATCCAGTTGCATCACTCCAATTTTTTCCTCCTTTCACCAATCCACGTTAGCTCATCGTCTTTCCAAGTATAATATAAAACGTTTTTACATCGTATGCCTTCCATGTACTATCAATTAAATTCCTTAACAAACTATCAGTTAATTTTTTTTAAACTTTTCAAAATTTCGATTTTTTAGATCGATCTTACAGAATCGATTTTTTTTTAGTCGATTTTTTTTGGATCGATTTTTTTAAGTTCGATTTAAATCGATCCAAAAATCGATCTTATTTTTGGAGAATCGACAACTCTACTCTGTGATATTTGAGTTTGCGTTGTGTTTTCTTTCTAAATTTTAACGTTTCTTTTATTGATCAACGTTTTTTGGCATTTTATTTAAAATGTAATTTATGAAAACTATCAATTTATTGTTTTTTAGATAATTTCTTTGTCTGATGTTTGGGTGTGGTATTTTCGTATTTTCTTTGTTTCCAAACCCCTCTAAAAATTTAAAAATTTAAAATAAAGTGTAATTTAACTCTAACATTAACTATAGAATTTCGTAATGATGTGGATTAAATTTGTTTTTTTCACACCAGATACAAAAAATTTTTACCTTTGACAATTTCAAAACGTTCTCTTAAATGTTACGTTTTATTGACTACGATTTAGGGTCTGCTGTTTTTGAAAATGACTGTTAATATAGTCGAAACTAGTCAAACGTGACCTCTATTATTTTCTTTGTTTATTTTTAATTTTTAATTTTTGATTTCTTTTCTTTTTGATGCTGAATTTTATGTGGTGATTTCTATCACTTGCTTCTTGCGAGCTTGTCGTCTTTTTTAGTATTAATTGTAACTTTTTTCCCCGCAGTTGGTTTGATTTGTTTAAGAATAAGAAATATCTTAGATGCTGACGTAGGTAGAAGTTATCACCTATTCATTATCACAGTTATCACAGATTTCATTAAAATCCGTTCAATAGTTTTTGGCGTAATGTGTGCACATATTAAAAATGGTTTTTCTATTTTCCTGTGGGAATGAGACATTTTCTCGGAGTAAATATTATCTTAGATGCTGACCCATGTAATAGGTTATTACCGCACCAAATTTCATAAAAATCTGTTCAATGGTGTGCACATGCTTAGAATGGTTTTTCTATTTTCCCGTGTGAATGAGACATTTTCATTTTCCCGGAATAAAAAGTATCCTAGATGTTGAACCAGGTAATAAGTTACTATCACACCAAATTTTATTAAAATCCGTCCAATAGTATTTGCGTGATGCGTGAACAGACAGATAGACAGACAAAAATTTGAAAAATCGCTGTTTTGCCATCTACATCGATAACTATTTATAGTACCAGTACAATTTTCAAAAAATATTCTATGTACAGAAATGGTCTCGTTACAGTTTTATTATATGTATAGATTATTGATTGCAAATACCTTCTATATTTTTTAATTTTATGTTTATTTCATCATGAAAATGTAAATTTTTACTTTCCGACAATTATTCACATATTTTTCAGTACTTATTTAATTGGTAATTTAATCATGTGTATATTTTGTTACTCCTATTCTATATTTTTTACACCTATTTCTGCCAACGTTGTCTGATCTGCCTGTGATAATGAATTCTCGACAAGAGGCAGTAATCTTGATATTCGAGTGACGATTTAAATAAATAAATATCGAGAATTTTCAAAGGTTTCCCTTTTGTGTTCAATAGGATCGATGGTTTCCTATATGTATTTGATTTTATGTTCAATAGGATCGAATCAATGTCCTTCTCTTTTTTAATTTCGTCTAATTTTTTAAGAATTTTTGTACCGCACTAATTAACACTTGTTTAGATTTGGCCATTATCGCCACGTGCACATGCAAAATTCTCAGCCATACTGTAGCTGAAAGATTTGAAAGATGCCGGGATATATCTAGCTAGTTACTCCGTCATAATTACTGGCAACATAGTAGCTTCCGAAAGCTACGAAAATTCCGAAAATTAGTAGCTTCCGAAATGTGGCCGTGCCACAATATTCAGAAATATTTCCGACAATATATATATATATATATATATATATATATATATATATATATATATATATATATATATATAGATATATAGATATATAGATATAGATATAGATATAGATGTCAGTTTTACTATTCATTTACAAATCTCTTAACACAATTCAAATTTGGTTTAATTGTTTGTTGATACGCATATAATATGTCAACACTCACAGCACTCATTCATACATTACCTTTTTTTATAACCTTATAGCCAATTGTATTTATTACAGTGTAACCTCTGTCAATCGGACAGTATTTTCACGCGAAAACTACCAATTTTAATATGAAAATGGCTAAGTCCTTTAGCGAATGAACTGGAGCACTATAAGTAACTGACTGTATAAAATATTAGCGTGAAACTGCTGTCCGTTTAACAGAGGTTCCACTGTATTCGTTTATTTATAATTGAGTTCATCTCTTTCCTTGTTAGTTAACTTTTATTCACTAGATCTTTTTTGTTTTTATATATCTCTTTTTTTAGGAAGAAATTCGAGATAACGTGACCATCAGTGAACTAAGTTTTGTACCGACGACGGAAGACGATGGAAAGTCACTTACCTGCCGTGCCGAAAATCCAAACGTGACGGGCCTTTTTCTCGAGTCGTCATGGAAAATTAATGTTGTTTGTAAGTATAAATAATAAACTTCTTAAAACGCATACCATTATACAAACAGATTGTAAATGGAAATATTGAATATTAGAGCCAAAAGAAGATAAAAAATCCAATTGATACTAAAAAAAAGTTTGCACTAACTAAATAAAAAGTCAAAAAAGTCAAAAAACCTGACTGTGTAAAAGCGATGAAAACAATGGAAGCAATATAAAACAGGAAAACGGGAAAATGAATAAAAATGTTATTCCAAGTTAAACAGAAATGTCTGATGCCTCCGACTGTTTTACAGTTTTATTCATATTTTTCCTATTTCATCTTGTTTTCGTCGTTTTAGTTTGCTTTCTACGCGGTCGCGGTTTTTAATTTCCAAAGCTATGAAGAGTTCCACTGAAGAACCCTGTTTAATGCGTGTCCAACATGCACTTGTCGAATTTTTTATAATATATAATTTTTTCCCGTGTCATGTGTCGCATATATTATACTTTCCATTACATATTGTATATCTATTGAGAAACAAATATTAAGTGAATGAAGTAAACCTGTATACACCTAGTATATAAGTAAGTATACATTAGATAAGTATTTTTTATTCATAACTTATTTATTTTTTATGGTATATTTAACTCACTCTTTTTCTTTTATTAAATTATCATGTTGTTCGTAACGAGGGCTACGACAATCATCTAGTTTGTGACAAGAATTTTATTTATTTATTTATTTAAAAAAGGGAAAAAAGTTGAGAAAATAGAAATAGCAAAAAAAATATATAAAAATCATCCTCAGAAATGTTACGCACAATATTTATTAATGAAGAACCAGTCGTAGCTTCACTCAGTCACATAATTCATAACCATTTTATAAAAAATTTAAAAAAAAATTTGTTAATTTGCTAATAATACAGTCGTCACTAAAGTTATGAACGTCTTAAGTTATTACCACTGCTAGTAGTTTGACTCGACTTATAGACATTGTTACAGTACAACCGTACAACACAGCACCTATGACCTTGGGCATATACGTATGATTATTAGTTTCTAACTCGAGTCAAACTGCGAGCAGTGGTAATAACTTAAGACGTTGATAACTTGAGTGACTACTGTATAGCATTTAAAGACTAATTTTGGTGCTAAGTCTATTTTTCAATATGTTCATATTTCTTCATTTTAGCTTAAAACTACATAATACAAATTCTTATGAAGTTTATGTCCGTTTAAAATAACTTTGCTCTTATCTCTTGTAATGAAAGAATTTTTGAAATTTAATTAGTAGCTTTTGAAATTATTCCTTAAAAGGACTATCTCCTGCAAAACATTTGATACAACTTTGTACCAATGTCGACAAATCTTCTAAGTATATCAAAAAATTTACTCACTTACATATAACAAGTCTATATTCTTCAGTAGAAACGATTAATGAGGGCTATAGGTGTGTAAGATATGACCCTCTAAAATTACCTCATAGCCTTATAAAAAGCTATCAAATGATTTTAAAAAACTTTGTTTCAAAATATAGTAGTTGAAAAACGAAAATTGCAAAACAATAATCATTCGTCTTTTGATTAATTTTTTCTGTGTTTGCTCATAGTTACTGTATCAATCCAACTATTAACCCAACCTCTCTTAAGATCGCCATACACATCGTTCTAAAACAACATTTTTGAATTATATCGTTCAAAAACCGGTAAGACCAAGCCGACCAATAAAATATAAAAATTGAAGGTTTTATCTTTAATCCGGCGACATTTTAGTATTTAGATCGATGAGTAAAGGGGCCTCAAACAAATGATCACCTTCCGCGGTCAACCTACGCCACCGGACAAAATATCACGTGGCCGATCAAATTTACTTTCTTGTACTACGTAAGATCAGTTGGATCAACTTCATTCTAGTCTATGTAGTTTGATGAGTAAATTAGCCTAATCTTAGCGGGGGGGGGGGGGGGGGAATCACCCTACTGCTCAAATTCGAACAGGTACAGGACACTCCAACAAAAAATTTTCTAACTTCTAATGATAAACTACTACAAGAAAAATGCAATTTTCTTTAGATTCACGGGTAAACACTTTTATATTACCGTCTCCTGGTCTATAATTAAAACTGAACACGCGACGCAGACGATAGTACTGTGTAAGGTATGTAAGGAAATCAGATATGGAAATTTAAATAAATTGGTTTTTGTCTAACCATAAAATAGCAAGAACAGAGTAAACTGCTTCGTAACTTTTCCTAATCGGCTATATAACTGTGGAAATGACGATTTAATATCAAATCAATCCTCAGAAAAAATTAAAGCAACCAGCAGATGTTAGCTGACTTTTCAAACTGATAAATAGTTGTTCAAGATTAAAAGTTTTTTTTATTTTCATAGTCTTTTGCTTTCATAGTAATATGAATAACAAGAAATCCATTCAAGGCACCCAACGTTAATATATTTTACGTTTGCGCATGCACAGTAATTATCATTATTCTAATAGCTTAACCTCCCAATACGCTCAAAATTTGATCCAAATTAGATGAGTAGTAAATCAAATACCTAATGAGGTTTCCCATTAAAGGAGCGCCGCGCCGCGGCTACCATTTCTCAGATTGCGATGAAATTCGTCTCCTATTATCTCAGCAATTAAACCGACCATCTAGAAACCAACCAGTATTTCGGTCGGATCGGATAGTTTTGAAGTTTTGCCACTTGGTCTCAGACCAACAAACTCAAACTCTGAAAGGTAAAATGCGCATAAAAATTTTCCTTTTGAAGGGACACTTTATACAGGATGTAAAACAAATAACTTTCGTCCTTTTGTGGCGTGACTCATAGCACCCTGTAGACACTAAAACCGCAGGAATTTTTTCGGAATTAACAGTCGCGTCACCCCTCAAAAGGATTAGAGTTATTTCCTTTACACCCTGTATATAATATATACACACATACATATATACATACATATATATATATATATATATATGTATATATATATATATATATATATATATATATATATATATATATATATATATATATATATATATATATATATATATTGTAGCAAAAAATAAATTTTAAAATTTAAAAATTAAATATTATTATATTTATTATATTTATTGATTGTTTATTGGTTGATTATTGATAGGGGGGGTTATTGGTAGGGTGGTTATGTTTTCGGGTTTAAATTTGGGTGCTACTTTTCGGGTTGATTGGGGTTTCGATCAGCAGAGCATTTCTCCGGGTCTTATGGAGACAAGAGTGAGTGGCAGTGGAAGATTATGGTCGCAGATCGTTTTCCCAAAACCATGAGATCCCCAAATAACCTAAATTTTCTTTCGACTACTAAAAGGGTGGTTTTTAAATTAGAAATACGAGAATTCATAAATTACAATTTTATTATAACAAAAGTGACTAGAAACAATTTTTGAATTACAGTATTTGGAATCTTTGAATTTACAATAAATAATTACAAGATTGAAATAAATTTACATAATATATTTTAAAATAGAATTTGCATCTTAGTCTTTGGTGTGGTCATACTTTCCGAACCGAGACGCACGATACAAGCATATGGTGTGTACTGGCTATGGGAACGTATCACCACATCAGTTGGTAAATTTATAAATTATAAATTTGTACACCTTTGGGTTAAACATAAATTTGAAGTTTCGAATTTTATGGAATAATTTTAAATATTGCTATAAAATATATTTTCTAAAGATATGTTATTAATTAAATTAAATTGATGTCACTATTTGAAATTTTATAATTGTGTTTTTAAAATTTATGACTAGAATAAACGGTATAAGTATTTTATAAGTATCAAATTTTATGAAATTGTAAATTAGTCGATATGACAAAAATAAAATTAGATTTAAATTAAAATGTTTTAGAAAGTTACGTTACGAGTTCTATTTCGCAAATAAATTATACGATTTAAAGGATTATATCAGATATCGAAATCTTAGTAAA
Source organism: Brachynemurus nebulosus (assembly GCA_035578155.1). Classification (NCBI taxonomy): domain Eukaryota; kingdom Metazoa; phylum Arthropoda; class Insecta; order Neuroptera; family Myrmeleontidae; genus Brachynemurus; species Brachynemurus nebulosus. The sequence continues at coordinate 134,867,816 of JAPWDM010000001.1, read as the reverse complement.
GGTCACACGTGCTTTTCTATATTTTTTAGACCGGAAATGATTATGTAATTGAAAGAGCATTGAATTATAAATAGAATGTTTAAATATTTGAAAACTTACTTAATAACGAATTAAACAAATTTAAATTAACTTAAACTATACTGGCAGAACTGATGTTCGCCGCATCGACGTACGTGTCGGAAAATTAAATTTAAATTAACTTTAAACTATACTGGCTGAACTTTACGTTCGCCGCATCGACTTACATGTCGGAAACTAAATTTACATTAATTTTAAACTATACTGGCTGAACTTATGTTCGCCGCATCGACCTAAGTGTCGGGAAAACTAAATTATAAACCTTTAACTAAATATACCTATATTGTTAAACTACAAATTATCTAAAATTTTTAGCCGCAGACTTTTTTTGCTAAATCCCCAGAAATCTTTTGGAAATCTGAATGAATGCGAAAGTACAAACGACGTCAAATATCTGAATATAAATTATCCTTTTTACATATTACACTTAATTATTTTTCTTTTATCTATCTAATATATATATTATTATTTTATTTTTAATTTAAATAAATTTCCAAATATATTTATGTTAAATTAATTATACGATTTTTTTTTTTAAATTTAAATTTTACCTACATGCTACGTTTAATTATTTTTCTAATCATTTTAAATATAAATTAATTTTCGATTATGTTCAAGTAAATTTCCAAATATGTTATAGTAAAATAATACTTATCTTAACGATGAAGAATTTGTAATTTTCAACAATACACTTAAATAAATAATACTTAAACTAATTTTAAAATATACATATTTTTTTATTTTAGATGTGTGCAGCCCGAAGGCCACACGAGAAGAGAACTTCTCCCTAACTATTTTCTAACTAACTTTAACTGTCGTGTGTCATTTTTAATTAGTATAAGTTATTTATTTAATTATGTAATTTGTTTTGTTACTTATATTTTTTTTGGAAAATAAATGTTTAATTAAATAATGTACGCACTTGGTATAAATTTAAATTTCAGATTTCTGCAAACGTGTAATTAGTTTTTACATTGTGCCTAGATATGAATTTGAAACTATAACACTAGATGTCGTTAATATATATACATATATAATTGATTTTTTTTGAATTCTTTGAGATAATATATTGGACTGATATTAATTTCAAACATAGATGTTAGATGTCAGTATTTTAGCATTTTTACAAATCGATTATTTATTAATTAGATTAAAGTTTTATTATCGATTTCCAAAGTAAATGTTGAATTGATTGATCACATGTAGCAATAATTATTGCTACAATATATATATATATATATATATATATATATATATATATATATATATATATATATATATATATATATATATATATATATATACACTACCGTCGGAAAGTTTAATCGCAGTAGCCTTTAAATGACAAATTATGAATAAATAAATGTATTTCAAATGTTTTAAATATATTTCATCAACGCATGGTCACTAATGGTCACTAATAACACCCTCTCGAAAAATCATCCCAAATATTATTGGAAAAGGTATACGAAAATTATTGTAAGCAAATGAAGCAAAGTAAGTATGAACAAGTAGAGTATGAGTATGAGTATGAGTATGAGCATGAGCATGAGCATGAGCATGAGCATGAGCATAAGCATGAGTATGAGCATGAGCATGAGCATGAGCATCCTTTAGAATATCGCTAATTATCTACATGCCCTCTTTTATTTAAAGTGAAATCGTTTTAGTATTTATGATCATAATTTTTGAAAGGTTTGTTGGTGCGATTAAACTTTCCGACGGTAGTGTATATATATATATATATATATATATATATATATATATATATATATATATATATATATATATATATATGTGTGTGTGTGTATATATATTATATACAGGGTGCAAAGGAAATAACTCTTATCTTTTTGAGGGGTGACGGGACTGTTAATTCCGAAAAAATTCCTGCGGTTTTAGAGTCTACAGGGTGCTATGAGTCACCCCACAAAAGGACGAAAGTTATTTGTTTTACACCCTATATATCGATACTTTCTTCAGCATTAAAGAAATATTAGTGGGAATAACATTTGGTCGTGTAATATGAAATGTGTTTTTTGACCACTTCGTCTACCATGTAATTCAGATACATATCGACACTTTCTTAAGCATTAGCCAATTGTTTAAAAACAACTATTTAATTTTAGGCCGAATCCTTGTAGCTAAAAAATGTAATTGTTTTTTATTTTTGCTCATCAACTGTATTTTTAAAAAGAAATTTTTTGGAATTTTTCAAAATATCACACGAATAAAAATAAGGTCTAAAATTTGGATATTGTCCCATATTGACTAGTAAAATGGTTGGCCGCCTTACTGATGGCGATTGACTGTATATTTGTACAGGTACAACAACCAAAATTATCGTTCTAAGATAGCCAAATTTGCAACATCTTTCTCATTTATGTAAATAGACATTACATATGTATTTGATCGGCGGACAGGTACATGACCTCTACCTGCTATTATATACATGTTTTATCACAATATCAAAAAACCATTTTATCACACAGAGCATTTACATAAATATCACCGAATCACAAATCACTAATCAATTTAAAATTACCATATTGGCCCGTCAAATACTATCAATATTATCATTATCATATTATATAAAATAATAATATTTTGAATGAATTATTGGCAACATCATCGATGTCAAACAACGTATATTTGTACAGTTGGTTTCAAAAAATATATGACAAAAATTATTTATTTAGATCTGTAAATTTAACTATAGCTTAAGAAATTTAGAATGAGACCTGAAACGCGTTCAAAATTTGTACTACAGTTTAACCTTTTTTTAAAGATAGTACACACAATATCAACGACAGTGGTCTTTTTTAACAAATTTAGGTATATTATTTGGTCACTTTTTATTCGTGGTTAAAATTGCACTTTTCCTCTAGTTCGTTATTTTCTTTAGCAATACGTTTCGCTAATCTTAAAGATACACCTGTTATAACACTAATATGCTGCTGAATTTTTGCATTACAGGTATAAAAAAAGAAATAATACCTGCTTCACTTGTCACAAACCTCAAAGAATTTACTAAAACTTTTCAAATTTGAGAACATACTTTTTATTAGCGAATTTTGAAAACTCGAAATTCAGCCATTACAGTAGGTCTCATAACGCAATTTGAGCCCGGGGCTATGGCAGAAATATGTTTTGAGGTCCCTAGAATACGAAAATAATATTCACTAAAATTTATATATATATATATATATATATATATATATATATATATATATATATATATATATATATATATATATGTATGTGTGTGTGTGTGTCTGTGTGTCGCCACGATAACTTTCATGCTTATGGGTTTAGTGCTTATGAAATTTTGTGTGCGAACTAAAATCCAGATTAGCTCGGCTAAGTTCGTCAGCCAGATACGCCGGATGCCCAGAAGTAGGTTTTCTGGCCATTTTTTATCATTCGATCCTATTATTAGACAGTTCGATTTTTACATCGTTGAAAAGCTGTCAAAAAAATTATAAAGAAAATATTCTTATAATTTTCTTTCTATTTTAAGTATTTTTCGAGAAAATGTAAATTTTCACATTTGTATTAATTTTCTCTCTTTGTTAGTCTAATAAGTAATTCATATTTATGTCTCAGTTCTTTATAAGATATAAAAATATTTTATTTTTTTTAAAGAGTTTTGTGAGAACAAGTGAAATCTATCCACCTATATGTGCGTATATGTACACTCAGAGAAATTACACATCAAATATGTGTCCTCCCAACCAAATTGTATTGTCCTATATGAGCAACGAAATCATTTGATTCTAGAAACAATATGAAATTTTTGGAATTACATTGTTGTATTAACATATGGAAATTGTTAATTTTATCATTTTAATTTAGTTATTTTGTTCATACTAAATCGTTGTCACAACACACAATTTTAGTTAAATCAGCTATACAATATATACGATTTAACAATATTATCATGTTGAAGCAATAAATCTATATTATTAAATTACCATTATCGGTTAATTAAATTAATCAATAAAAATCATTATTTTAAATATATACTTTAATTTAGAAAACTATTTAATATACTTACCTATCGACTATCCGTAACCTGTAATAACACTCAATAGAAAAGATGACATGCTTAAATTATGTAAGTAAAATAAGCAATAAAAATAGAAAAGTCGTAATTTATTCATTTTCATTGAAAATACCAGTATTTATTTTAAAAAATCAGGAACAAACACAATATAAATAATATTCATTTTGTTTAGCATGTGCAGGAAAGCCTTTTCAAACGTAAATGTAGTTAATTATCTTCAAAATATTTGCAATTATTTGTAACTCGATCTGGAATACTTCCTCCTCTTCAGGTAATGTTTAAATGAGAGCGTCTTGATTAGGGTTAATGCAAATTCACCATAAAAACTTCACTATTAGCGGTTGCCTAAAAGAAAAAAGATAAAAAGTAACAAAAAATTAATTTTAACAATTATGTTTAAATACATGTTAATAATTAAACAGGTAAAAATTTATTATTGCTTTTAAGTGTCTGAAACTTGAATGCAGTTAACCTCATTTTGTGTAAATATTTAAATACTGTCCTAAAAAAGAAAAAATTTTAAAAAAATATTCATATACCTAAAAGAATAGATAAGTATCCGTTCTGATGACTCCGTTTTAGCAAATTTTCAATCTCTGCCAATTAATGCTCTCAGCTCTGTATCATTTATTTCACGAAAATTTTTTTGTTGAAATTTCAACTGTAAAGATAAGTCAAAAGAGTAAAATAAAATATATAAATTTATTTAGAAATGGTCACGTACCTTTCTTAAAAAGTCAGAAACATTTTATATATATAATATTTTTATTAATTTTAATTTTAACCTGTGAACGTCTTAACACAAACGATATCAAACAAACAATAAAATAAAATCGCCGCTGAAATAGCACGTGATCAAAAGCCAACAAACAACTTTGCCAATGTTGGTATTGTTGGTAAATTAATATAGTTAATTTAACGTTTTTATATTGTTAGTTGATAAATTTTAATGGTTGTTGCATCCAGGTCGTCAATGCTTCAATTTCAATCATATTATATTGCATACTCAACTAAACATATCAGTAGCTCAAACATATATTTCAATTATTTCATGTCTAGTATTTGGAGCAAACAATATTATTGAACTAAAAATATATTTAATTCTACAGACTATTTTATAGTTAGTCCAAATAAATATTTCTAAACATGACCATATCGCTAATTTTACTATATCCATTTCTCTGAGTGTATGTATCATAATAAAGAAAGTTTTGTTTCTCAGTTATTACATTACAATTAGCATAGTTCTGTCTCAAGCTGAAAAATGAAAATTAAGCAAATTTTCTAAGCTTATGTAATGAAGATATTTTTTTTTATTGAAATTTAAATAAACAAGAAATTGAACATTATGCTATGATGTAATATTATTAAATATGAAACATAATATGTATGTGTGCACGGAAAAAAATTTTAAATGAATCAATTTTGAAAAGTTTTTCACTAATAATTATTAATGTTAGAAAGTTAAACAATTTTAAATGGATTTAAGGTATTTTATGTGAGATCCGTCAAGGTTTTCGGGACCTAAAAAGGCCAAAAATTAATTACCCAATCGATTTTAAAGATTTTTTCACAGTTAGTATGTTAAAGTATTTGAAGTAAATAATTAAATAATGTCCGAAAGAACCTTACGGACTGCCATAAGTTATATGAGATCCCTAGAACCCTTTTCTTGCTGTTAGAGTACTAGAGTTGTATGAGTTTCGCCAGGGTTTACTGATCCCATAATTGTAAAAAATAAACTAAACGACCAATTTTGAAAATTTTTTCACTGTTACAGAGTTAAACTATTTTAGATAGATATAAATTACATTATGTAAGGTCCGCCAGGGTCTATAGGACCCAAAATTGTCAAAAATAAACTAACTGACCGATTTTGAAAATTTTTTCACTGCTACAGAGCTAAACTATTTTAGATAAATATCGATTACGTTATGTAAGGTCTGCTAGGGTCCAAAGGACCCAAAAGTGGTAAAAATAAACTAACCGACCAATTTTGAAAATTTTTTCACTGTTAGAGACCTAAACTGTTTTAAATAGATATAGATTACGTTATGTAAGGTCCGACAGCGTCAGTGGGACCTAAAACTGTCAAAAATAAAATAACTGACCTATTTTGAAAATTTTTGTACTAATACCGAGGTAAACTGTTTTAGATAGGTACAGGTTGTTTACGAGATCTACAACTGTCCTGCGGATGCAAATGCGGCGTAGAATGCTACACAGCGGGTTTTGAAAATCCTTTTACTGTTAGAAAGGTAAAATATCCTATATATATATATATATATATATATATATATATATATATATATATATATATATATATATATATATATAACATAAAGTTCGCCTAGAATATACGGTCGAACTGATTTTTTAATGAGGTCCACCGGGATCTTGCAGATCCGAAAACGAAGGTAATAAGCTAGCGACCGATTCTAAAAAATTTCTTACTGCTAAATTATTTTAGATGGCTAAAAGAGAGCTAAATTATTTTGGATGGATACAACTATGCTGCACAAAATCCGTTCGGGTTCTTGGGCCCCAAAAATACCAAAACTAATTTCCCAGCCGATTTTAAAAATTCTTTTACTTTTAGAAAGCTAGACTATTTTAAATAGGTACAGGTCATAGATGAAATCCGCCAGTGCCCAATATTTGGAAATTCGCTATGTTATGCAGATGCTACGACAGGGGTATTTATTATTCATGCAAGGTTTAAGTGCCATCTAATAATTTCTTGAAGCTAAGCTTAACTATGCTATGCACTAATTCTAATTTATTAAATTAGGTATTACTTAATATTTACCTACAATAATACAAAGACAAATAAAAGGTATAGCAAGATAAGCATAAGGAAATGGCGCCCATAGCCGATGTCTGTAACAATATATGTAGTAACACTGACACCCCAAGTGATTACCAAATATAGGGTCATTGACCCTTAACCTTGATTTGTCCTTGAGATATTAACCAAAATGTGGGTAAGTGCTGCAATTTTTTTAACTCAATTTTCTCCAAAAATATGACACATAGGAAAATAAAATTGACTGAAAATATATTTTTTTCACATTTTTCCCTAAATTTTGAAAGTTGAAAATAATTGCATAAAAAATATATTTTATTTTTTAGTATGGTTCTAGTATACTTACACCTTTCAAAAAAATACATTATATTACTTTGCCTATCTACTTATGCTACACCAAAGCTCATCATAATAGACGATGCGCTTTTTGAATAGAAAACGCCGTGAGCAGCGGGGCCCCATCACGGAAGTCGAATTTTTCCTTTCATCTTCGGTATTGAATGTCTACAAGCGAAATGTAATTGAAAGTCTACAAGCGATTTGTCATTTTGGTGGTTTTAAAACTGATGATGAGTGTCCGGCTAATCGGGGCTCTATAAAAAGGTTTTAAGTTTTTAAGGGCTGAATCTCAATAAATTTCAATTTTGTGCCGATAGTAGTTAGCAGGAAAAACGCCAACACAATTCGTACGAGGGCATTCCTACCAATGCTTCCCTACCCATCCCTATCCGCCAATTGTCTTTGTGTTTTATTTTTAAATATTAAAAAAGGACATTAAATAGTAAACTGAAAGGCCTTTAAGAAGATATTTTTTCTTTCCAAAAAAATCCAAAATTTCTATTTTATAAATAATAAAAATCCAAAATCCCTACTTTATAAATAAACAGTGACTTTAATAACATTTTTAAATTACTCAATATTTGTGTCTTGCATTTGTTATAGAAGTAAGTTCATTTTTTTTTAAAGTTTTTAAAATTACTGTTTGCCTACTTGTATTTAGAATAAAAATAATGAACTTAAAATATATTTAACAATACCATTGAATTCCGACGTAAAAATGGAAGAAGTGGGGGGAAAAGTAATGTGGAATCCCTAAAATGTACCAACTGGATACTAGTTCAATACATGTACAAAATTTCAGCTCTCTACGTTTACCCAGAGAGTTTCTAGGCGTGTTAGAAAAAAGGCGAAAAAATCAAGGAAATATTGTAATAAAAATCGTGAGGGTAAACGTTAAAATTTGAAACCTCCAACAAGAAGTAGCTGGCTATTAGCTTAATCTGCACACAATATTTCAGCCCTCTAGGTTTATTTGGCGAGATTTTGACCCGCAAGAAACTGTTAAAGAAATAAGAAAAATCATATTCTTTTTGGTATAAAAATGGTGGTGGTAAGGGTTAAAAGCTGAGACCCCCTAACTCAATCCGAATACGAAATTACATCCCTCTGTAGCTTAAAAATGAGGGGGTGGGGGTAAAATATTAAAACCTCCGAAAAGCATAACCTAGGTACGAACTAGGTATCAACACATCAAATTTCAACCCTCTGCGTTAATTCCGGGGGGCTGTGGGCGCGTTAGATCATACAAAAATCATATTTTCCCCCTGTACTCCCTCCAAATCATCCTAGGAAGCTGAATTTTGGATATGTTGCAGGTAATTGACCGAAACATTATTTCCAACCGGTTTGGAAAAGTTTTATTGTTTTGTTGCCCCCCACCACCCCCCTAAATTTTGGGTCGGATCCAAAATTTGCCCAAAATTAGACCCCACTTTGATAGTATGAGGTGCCTCGAAAATGAGCCCCACCTACCAAATTTTAGCTCTTAACCTCTATTGGAGGGCCCTACACATATTAAAAGGTGGCGGGAATATATATATATATATATATATATATATATATATATATATATATATATATATATATATATATATAAATATATATATATATATATATATATATATATATATATATATATATATATATATAGTTCTTATCGTATAGGCTGTATAAGTCTAATTTTTTCAATTGAAAAATTCGACTAAAAATCTTTACAGCAGACATTGAAAAACAATTGGATTCAGGATTCGTCAAGTTGACATTGGGTATGTAGCATAAGGTCTGTTGCGGCCTTGAGGGCCCCAAAAGCTCCAAAACTAACTACCTAACCGATTTCTTTTTTTCTTTTTTTTACTGTTGAGAAACTAAACAATTAAAGCTCGACATGAGCGATATTATATTATGGATTCAGGGATTCATAGCGATATTATATTATGGATTCAGCGATATTGGATTCTGGTTTCGTCAAGTCAAAAACCTAAAGATGTGAGTTACTTGACTAATGAAATAATCAATTCTCCTTCCATTTGCATTTCCGTTTCTACTTCCATTTAAAAAAATGAATAAGATACTTGTTTCGGTTTTTGCTTCTTTTATAATAATTACAATACCTCGTTTCAAAAATTGTTCCGTATTTTTATGAAACCAACCATACTTATGTTGTCAGTACAATTACTAAACATACTGTATAGTATCTAGTGTGATCCGATAGGTTAAACATTCAATTTTATGGACATTCAAAAGGTCACATGCACATATTAAAGTAAACATAGTCAATGGCCTAGAAAGAAAAACATCACATCAGTGAATTAAATTGAACTCCCGTCCCCATTCACCGGCCACTCCGACACACATCACACTTCCAAATTTCGATTCACATCGCAGTTCAAAGGTGAAATGTTAACGCGGACAAATACGTATATCCATTTTTTATGCTCCGCTACGAAAAAAGGGACAAAAACCATACGCATCATATATAATAAGAATATTTTGTCTTTTTCTTTTTAGTTCTTTGTCATACTAAAGCTCTACGATTCTACTACGGTATACAAAAATAACCGTACCTTTGATACGCAGTGATCGAGTATTAAAATTTTCAAGTGTAAATATTTATAGCGAAATTAACTAAACTTGGTCTCACGTCATTAAACAAATGTAGCAAATGAAGCAAAATTAGACGAACAACATTTCTGTCTCTTTTCCTTTTTGTTATTCTTATATTAAAGTACCTACAGTAACTTAAAAATGTATGTCTAATTTTGCTTCATTTGTTACTGACGTTAAACCAACTTTAGCTGATTTGACCTATGCGTACATTTTTAAATGAATGATTTAAATGAGTCAGTGAGAACAAACTCAATATTTTTTTTACGATCCACATCCCAGATTCCAAAAATTCGATAAGTGCGTGTTAAATAAACACGTATTGATTCATCATTTCAATAGTTAAGTAGCTGAAGTTTTTCACAATTCTAGGCATAAAATATTTCTTGCTATTATTTAATATTAAAATTGGCCTTTAGTTTGTTAATAATATGATTATCTAATCTTTTACTGGCTTATGAATTACACAAAAATTAATAATAGTTTTTAAATAAAAACGACACTTTTTTTTAAATTGCTTAAAATTGTGACACTGTGACACTGATTATTACAAAGTGCTGAAGGGCGGATAGACCATCTAATGCCGTGACAGAAATGGTGAATTCATAGGGATTTCGTTGTGAGAACTATTAAATCCTAAAAACAAACAAAATAATTAAATTTTTATTACTCATGCAGGAGAAGTACTAATTTGACGCACACATTTCTGTACGCAAAATAGCTGTTTGCCCACTGTACTCTTCCCGCATACTTTTTTGCGTGTGGAAAGTAACTTTTCACACGCAAAATTTATTCAAAACACGCAAAGCCGCCTTTTAATTTTTCATTTAATAAATATTTCATAATTATTTCTATAGAAACCACCAACAAAATAATTTAAACGATAATTAATTCAGAAAAAAAAACGAACACTTAAAAATATTATTTTAAAAAGTAGTAAAAATGTCAAAAATAGTGATAATAATAGAAAAAGGTATGTGAAATTCGTAATAAAAGATAGTATGTGCAACTCGTGTCGGATTGTCGATTGCTCCACTCAAGCAAATGAGCGCACTCACTACGTTAGTGCGCTCAACTTCACTTTCGTAGGCAATCGACAATTTCCCGCACTTATTGCACAATATACTATTAATTAATGGAGGTAAGTTAATAATTTAAGTAATATTCAAAGATAATGATAGGAACTAAATTTATGACGCTTCACATTAGTCATAGGTCTGCTGATGAAGATATTAATTCAAGTCGAAAAATTTTTGGAAATTTTAAAATAAAAAAATTATTTCAACTGAGGAAGCGTCTATGAATTTTTAGCATAATCCTTAGGAGAAAGTGACATTGTATTGGGTTTAAAGGTTTAAAATTAAATTTGTTTATATACTGGCAGCCCATCCTGGCTTTGCTTAGGTGTCTATTTTGTTTTCATTTTGGTGTTTTATATAATTTCCTACATATACATTTTATATTCTGCGACTGTTATAATTCATATTTTATAGCTGCGGTTTACAGTTTCGTTTGCGAAAAAATGTATGAAGTACGAGTTGAATTACTTTTAGTGGGTAATACTATACCTTGTGAAGCCAGAATCAAGGGTGTTTTTCATGAATTTATTGTGGAAAGACAAAACATTTAATTCAATTTTGGTTTTTTGTACATAATTACACATCTCTTAAGGTATATAAAAAAAATTTTTTATATTGTTCAAAAACAAAATGGCGGCACAACAGCTATCGGGATAAACATTGTCTTTTTTATGGCCTCCCTTGCTCTACTCCTACAAGTCGCAAATTCGCTCCTATAACAAAAAACAAAAAAGATTCTGAAACTCCATCGCAAAATCTAGTGAACGGCCGTAAAGCTTTTCAAAATATTGATTTCCGAACTTTTTCCGAAAAAATTGACCGAAAATCGGGTATAAAATGGGTAAATTTTCACTAATCAAAAAGTTCCCTGGAAGTAATATTTTTGTCTCATTTCCACCCATTCTGAAAAGGAAGATTAGCGGTCAGTAGCTCATAAGGACTTAATATATAAGTATTTATGAATAAAAGCCAAAAACCAGACGCAATGAAAAAGACCATTACGCTCAGACGTTACGAATCAAAATATATTTTGCGATTTTAGTGATCATTTTACTACGCAATTGTCCATAATCACTACGATTTTACTACCCAGTGGTTCATAATTGCTATGGTCTTGCTACTCAGTAGTGCATAATCACCATGATTTTACTATCCGGTGGTTCATAATCACTATGATTTTGCTATCCGGTGGCTCATAATCACTATGATCTTACTACCCAGTGGCTCATACTCACTGTGATCTTATAATTTAGTGGTCCAGAATCATTATGACCTTACTACCCAATGATCTAGTTGTGAAAATAATAATGGTCAAGCTGTTTATTTTAAGCCCTTTTTAGGTCTATAATATTCTGACGGACAATTTTGACCTCACGTTAACTTCTTTCATAATTCAATAGTGTTTGAAATTTCTCCATAATCCTGGGCAACATAATATAATATCGCTCATGTCGAGCTTTAATTGTTTAGTTTTTCAACAGTAAAAAAAAAGTAGGTTAGGTAGTTAGTTTTGGAGCTTTTGGGGCCCTCAAGGCCGCAACAGACCTTATGCTACATACCCAATGTCAATTTAGAACAGTTTAATTCTGTAACAGTTAAAAAATTTTCAGGATCGATCAAATTCACTTTAGACCCTTTTTAGGTCCGTAAGATCCAGGAAGTCTCATAATCTTAAATAATATAGCCTATGTCAATCTGGAATTGTTTAGCTTTCTAATAGTGAAAAAATTTTCAAAGTCGATTCAGTACGTTTTGAATTTACTTCGAACATACGAACAAATTTTCTCTCTTTATTATATTAGTATAGAAGATATAGATAGATTTATACCCAAAAACAAAATTATTTTACCTAAAATTATTGATGTGATAGTGCCGTGTGTCGCAGTTAGTCAGATTTCATTTGACTCCATACGGCGTCCGTCACCGATAATATGTTAGATAATATTCAATGGATTGTCCATCACCCGTACTTTTTTTCATAGAAATAAAATTATTCCTGTCAAAATATACACCGCTTCTACTACAATAAATGTAATATAGTGCGAAATCCTCTGCACCCACGTAACAAGAGTAACAAAAATGTTAGTTTCTGCTCTAAATACAAATAAGTTTCTGCTCTATATTTAGGACAAGTACTTTTCACAAAATGTTATACCCTTATTAAAGATTCATTAAACAAGAACAATTGAAACAAGAAAGGAACAAAAGATGAGTGGGCATTAAATATGTAACAAACATTATTTTTCTGTATAACTCGTTTACACAAGATACATATTACAGTATTACGGGAATTATATATATATATATATATATATATATATATATATATATATATATATATATATATATATATATATATATATATATATATGTATATATATATATATATATGTATATGTATATATATATATATATATATATATATATATATATATATATATATATATATATATATATATATATGCTTAGCTAATAAAAATCGTTAAATTTCTTTAAAATAAAGATAAAACGCTGTCCTGTGGAGTGGCAGACAGCTTCCTCGTACTCGTAACAAACTTTTATAAAGTCTTTAATATGATTTTATGCCTAAACTGCTTCTTGTCTTAAATTTCGTACCTTAGCATATAAAATAAGAAATACTTTAAATTTTTAAAATATAAAATTTTCAGTTTTCCTTCAAATATATACCATAGAATATTTTATATATATATATATATATATATATATATATATATATATATATATATATATATATATATATATATATATATATATATATATATATACATATACACTAGCGGAAAAAATTAAAGGATCAAAAAAAAATTATTCCAAATTTTTAGCGATTTTTCGAATGGCTGTATCTTCGTGCAAAATGGTCGTATCGGAGTCGTAAGCAAAGCAACTTAAAGCTGAAAGTTTCTAGTTTTGAGATCTTGCGATAAAAAAATTTTCAAAGCAACGTGTATCGCTCAATCCTAATAAATACACTGAAAAAAAAAAATTTCGGCATTTTTTCGGTAGTCTACGGACTTGGAAAGAAATTTTCCGACTTAACCATCATATGTGCCGAATCACTTGTTCATTCAGCTTTAATTTGCTTTATTTAGACCTTTATACGAACACTTCTTGCTGAGATATCGGACTTTGAATGGCAAAGAATCATTTCCTCTTTGACCATCGATATCTCGGCAACTAATGATGACACAGAAAATTGAAGGTGTGAATAAATTCTCTATAAGGGTTAGCCATTGTTTTTTTAGAAAAAAATTTTTTGCATACTCTAGATGAATTTGAAAAATCAAGAAAAAAAGAGCTTTTGGTGCCTTTTTGGAAAATCAAGCGCTGAATTAAAGATTTCGAGAATGTGTTCGTTAAGTGTGCCTTTTACAGTTCAATATAGCCACAAAAATGTTAAGTGTGCCTTTTACAGTTCAATATACCCACAAAAACCCCACCGAGTTTCAATTTAATCCATCTAGCCGTTTCTTTGTTCCATTCGATAAAATTTTTGAAAAAATTAAAGAATCATTTTTTTGGTCTTAAACTTTTATAATCTTCAACAAAATGAAAAAAAAATTTTCCCAGCTTTTTTCACATTTTTATCAATAACAGTATTTAAATTTATAAAAGAAAAATAATTTCTTAGAAAATCTTCAAAAAAATTTTTTTTCTAAAATTTTCAGGAAAATTTTTAAAAAATTCTTTCGAAAATTCTTAAAATTTTTTTTTTTAATTTATTAAGAATTTTTTTTTTTTTTTTTTTTGAGTGATACATGATGCTTTGAATATTTTTTTATCGCAAGATCTCAAAACTAGAAACTTTCAGCTTTAACTTGCTTTGCTTACGACTCCGATACAACCATTTTTCACAAAGATACAGCCATTCGGAAAATTGCAAAAAATTTGGAATTTTTTTTTATCCTTTAATTTTTTCCGCTAGTGTATAAAAAAAGGGAATAATTTTCAACTAATAAATATAGACTAAATTATTAAACTACCAATTAAATGCGTCTTTTAAATTTATTTTCTTGAAAAAAAAATTAAAAACTTTAAAAGTTGAATCGTGACGTACCTCCACAAAGCTAACCGTCCGAAAAACAAAAATTTTAAAAATCCAAAAAGATACAAAATAGAGTGTATTTTAGACGTTATTTAGGTGTTCTAAGAACGGATATAGATTTACGTAAACCTAATCGTTCCATAGGTAAAAAGAAGTATTTTTGATAATTAAAAGTATGAAGAATTAAGTGTAAGTTGTGTTTTTTAAATATCGTAACATAAATCTAGTAGGAAAAAGAATTTAATAAAAATTTCGTAAAATATTCTACGTTTTTTATGTTTGCACAGCGCTTCCAATGTTTGTTAAATTTTATATATTTTACTACATAACTGAGTAGAAAATTGCCAAACGTTTCTTAAACTTTCCAGTATTCCGATCAGAAATATTATAGTCTTGATAACGTTAAGATCGCGTTATAATCAGCGCTCCCACTGTTTGTTGGATTTTATAAACTTATCAGTTATCATGTAATTTTAAACGGAAAAATATCTTAGAGAACGAAAACTATGAAAAATAGTTATAGTGTAAATAATGTTGAAAACGTTGTAAACAGGGCTTCCACTGAAATTTGTAGGTAAATATAAAGGTTTATATATGTAAATATATAGGTTTTTATAGGTAAATTTTATATAATTTACTATGTAAATGAATAAAATTATGTAATTGTATAAAAAAAAGTCATTACAAAAATCCTGACAAAGTCGTTCCAAATATCTTGACAAAAATTTAGTAGATATCGTGAGCTTACCCCCACTCTCCTGACGGCTTGTGAGTGTATACAGCGCACTCGATCTCGTTGTGTATGCGTCAGTCTCTTAGACTCGTGCCCCAATTTTAGCCTATTAGAATACCTCTCTTTACGCATATGTATCGAAAATAACTATTATTATGTAACTGAGTAGATAGGCTAGGAGAGCACGACTCCACCGGTTGTCTCAACAGTTTGGGTACATCCTGACGCAAGATGTACTCAAATTTTTGAGACACACTGTACCTCATGTATGAATTGATCTCTGACCCGGCACGTACCAAGTACATGTATTAAAAAATTTGTTGTTGACATTTGACCCCAACACTCGCTCATACTGTTGGCCTTGAAACTCCAAAGACCTGAGTCATCACCAGCAACCAAATTAATTTATGTTAACCCATTATGCGTCATCACAATTTACTTATAACAATTTGGTTTTGTGTTAACCCATTACCCGCCAGCACTGACGTAGTTTTTGAATGCAAACCTAACGCATGCGCAGATCGAATTTAAGTACACGACGCATGCGCAGACTGAATTTTAGGTTACAAATTGATAAATGGGGTACACTACCACGTCAAAAACGTGGGGTTACCCTAACTCGGGGGTGGCCCCAAACTTTTGACACCGTACTGTACTTAAATTTTTGGTACACTGCCGTGTCAAAAGTGCGGGCCCCCTGGGCAAAAAGTTGTCCGATCACTTTTTGAAGCGTACTGTACGTGCAAACCTTGACCTCAACACGCGCTTGCCTTAATTGCATCATCTTAAACGAACTACCGCGTCAAAAATGTGGGATTACCCTAACCCAAGGGGTGGCCCCAAACTTTTGACACCGTACTGTACTTAAATTTTTGGTACACTGCCGTGTCAAAAGTGCGGACCCCCCCTGACCAAAAAGGTATCCGATCACTTTTTGAAGTGTACTGTGCTTATTACGTGTAAACCTTGAACCTCACTTAATTGCGTCATCTTAAACGAAAATTGGGAGACCGCTAAATTTTGTGGGGGCACCGTACCAAGCGCTAGTCGCAATCACGACTGCAGACTCCAGACTCCAGAGTCCAGATTTCTGACCGCTACTGTACTGCCGGAAATTTGGGTGTCAATTGTACTGCATAATATTTTTATATATAATTAACCTTGAAAAACTTATTAGCTTTAGAATTTTATCAGCTTAAAATAAGTTTGTTTTAGCTGAATGTTTATTTTAACAGACCTTGAAAGCACATTGTAAAACATCATTTAAGAATTTTAGTATAACACAGAACTATTCACCGCATAATTTATAAATCAAATGAAAATTATATTAATACCTACACACCTGTATATTATGTATAAACCCTGTATATTAATAATAATATGTCCAGTTCATACAAAACAGTAGAAGGATACAAACCTTAATTGTTACGTTGTGAATTATTATTTAATTGTAACTGTGTCTATTTGTGATTCAATTGGAAATTAATTATATAAAAAATACATAAACGCATAATTAATTTATAGCTGAAACTATAAAAGGTGTCCTCCACGTCACAGACACAAATGTGACTATGGAGCCACCCGATGACACCTCCAAAAAAAAACAAATCGATGATAAGGAGAAAAGAGAAGTAAATCAATATGATGAAAGATATTGCACAGGGCCATACAAAGTGTTTGTTCAAAAAAAATATAATAACGACGAGGATAAAAGAATAACAATAAGTGCACTAAAAGTTGCCCAAATAGTTCATAATAATACAAGAATAGAAGATGTCATCGAATTAAAAAAAGTTGGTAGAAACAGAGTGATAATAGAATTTTCAAATTCGAAAGCTGCAAATGAAATCATCAATAATGAAGAGCTAAAACTAAAAGGTTTCTCTGTATACATCCCTACATTTTTAATTGCACGTGCAGCAATAATCAAAGGTGTAGATACTGACTATACTGAAGATATGTTGACAAACTCCATTGATTCAAGACAATTCAAAATAAAATCGCTGACTAGAATTTCTCGAAGAGTAACTACAGATGGTGAAACAAGCTATAGTCCAACAACAACGTTGAAAATATTATTTTATGGACAAAACATTCCTTCCTATGTTTACTTTTGGAAATTAAGATTCCCGTGCGAACCCTACGTGAGAAGAGTTAGGCAATGTTATAGATGCTACAGATTTGGCCACATCTATAACCAGTGTAAAAGTAAATATGTAAGATGTGAAGATTGTGGTAGTAAAATACATACAAAAGAAATATGCGATGCGTCTACCTTGAATTGCATAAACTGCTATCAAAAACATAAGTCCACAGATAAAAACTGTCCCGAATGGAAAAGAAATGAAGATATTAGTTTGCTAATGGCTCAACAAAACATCAGTTTTCAAGAGGCAGCACTAGAAATCCCGTCTGTTGTTAAAAATAACGCGTTATATTCAGTTCGCACAAATAATCGCTTTGATATTCTAAAAGACAACGATGAATTTCCTGAATTAACCAAAATGAAGACCACAGAAAATATACCTTCTTATTCTCCACCACCAATATCGAGATATGGACGTTGTAAGCCAACAAGTACCCATAATAAAGGCTCTAAAAGATATCACAGCGACTCCCTCTCCAGCACAGACCAAGAAACAAATAAGAGCAGAAAACAATTCATACGAGAACAAAGAATACAAATTGATTCAGATCAAGAAGTTACTACTCAAGAGAAAACAAGCTCAACAAAAGCATTAATACATAAACCTAACTATCAAGTAAATGATAAAAAGCAACAAACAAAAGCAGCGGACATTGAAATAGAAACTAAAAATCAAAAAAATACATGAGAAATAAAACAAAGAAAACCTCAGCAGCATAATTTGGACGAAATCGTAGTAATAAATGAAAATGAATATGATGAATTGAATAGACATAATACTTTAGGTAGAAATCGAACACCAGAATTTACGCATCCAGGAGAGAAAAAAGAAATACAAACAAGATCAAGGTCAAGATCAGGATCAAGTTCTATCCAAAGATAAAAATAATAATACATAGTGTCATATAAAATACAGTTATACTCACATCTGAATGCTAAAGTGATTAAAAATATTAATATTAATTAGTGATCATTAGGTTAAAAATTAAACAATAACACATAAAAAATAATTTTAAAATAACAAATTTATATATATTTATATATTATGTTCAAAATAATACAGTGGAATTGTCGTGGTCTAGACGATATAAAAAAGGACGAGTTAAAAAACCTACTGTATCAAAATGAAACCGACATTTGTATATTATGTGAAACACATTTAAAATCAAGCAAACCCCTTTATATACAAAATTATCAAATAGAAAGGAAAGATCGAGCGATCGATGCCAATAGAAAATCATTTGGAGGACTCGCTATACTTATACATAAAAAAATATGCTATCAACGGATAAATTTAATAGATATTAATGACAATACTGAAATACTAGCAATCACTGTCACGATAAATGGTAATGAAATAGCAATTATTGGAATATATGCTCCGCCTAATCATAAAACAACTAAAATGAACTGGAACGACTTAAAAATGCAAATAAATATGCCGATAATTATAGCTGGCGACTTGAATTCTCATCATATTTACTGGGATCCGTTCTGCCAAATTAACAACTTAGAGGGTAAAGAACTTATGGAATTCATAGAAGAAAATCAAATCTACATTGCTAATAATGACTCAGCCACTAGAGTCCCAAGAATTAATTGGCGCAACAGTATAATAGATTTAACGTTAACCTCGGCGCTCGTGGCACCCATGATCAATAATTGGAGAGTAAACAAAGACAACTTAGGTAGCGACCACTATCTAATTCTATTTGAAATACTACACAAACAAGCACAACCTACCATAAGCAATGCAACTAGTAAGCGGAATTATAAGAAAGCTGATTGGAATTTATACTCCCAAAACATAGAGGAGCACTTGAACCAAATATACGAAATATCTAATAAATCCCCTCAACTGCAGTATGAAGAAATTGTTAATATAATGAACCTAGCCAGCGCCAATTCAATACCCACAGTGATTCCTAGAAACCCCCACACAGCAAAACCATGCTGGTGGTACAATAGTTGTAACCAAGCAATAGCTCAGAGAAGAGAAGCGTTAGCCACATTTAATAAAAATTCATCCATGGAGAATTATATAAAATATAAGAAGACACAAGCTCAGACTAAAAAAATTTCTAAGAAATAAAAAAAAAAAGCCTGGAAAAAATTTTGTGAATCGCTTAATCCAAACACTAACTCTACAGAAGTATGGAAAAAAATTAGAAGTATTAACAATAAACACTATCACACAAATACCCAAATAAATGATCCCAACATCTTAAGTGAATTTAGCAAAAAATTGAAGTTATCTACTAATGATGATAACAACTACATAATACGTAACCAACAGAACAACAGGATAAACCAAATTTTCAGTCAAATTACTTATGAGGAACTTGAAATGAGTCTGAATCATAGTAAAAAGACGAGCACAGGCTTTGACAATATACATTATCAAATGATACAGCACCTCCCACTCCCATTTAAGAAAATTATTGTACAGATATTTAATAAATCTTTAAATAATTGTATCATTTTCGAAGATTGGCGAAAAGCAATAGTGGTCCCGGTACCGAAACCTAATAAATCCATACAAGACGTAGACTCCTTTAGACCCATCACCCTACTATCATGTATGGGGAAAACAATGGAAAGTATTCTAAAAACAAAAATTGAATGGTTCTTAGAAAGAAATAAACAAATAGCTAACTATCAATTTGGCTTTCGTAAACTGATGAGCTCGCAAGACAATTTAAACATTCTAAACTTGGATATCCAGAAGACATACAATGAAAACGAATACATGTTATGCTTGTTCTTAGATATAAAATCTGCTTTTGATAGTGTAAACCTCGAAATTTTATACAAAAGAATGTTGGAAATGGAAATACCTGAAAAATTAAGTTACTGGATCTATCGATATTACAAAAGCAGAAATGTATATATTCGAGCTAACAACGGATTAGTAGGTCCATATAAAGCCAATTGCGGAATACCTCAAGGCTCTTTATTAAGCCCAATTTTATTTTCAATATATACCAATCAACTAGACAAAAATATTAACAGTGATACAAACATCCTATCTTTTGCTGATGATATTGTAATCTACACATCTAACTCCTCTCTGGAAAATGCTCAAGAAACCCTCCAACATTCTCTAAATAGAATAAAAAGAAAATTAGATTACTTAGATCTGGAACTAGCATTAAATAAAACTAAAGCAATGGTATTCACAAGACATCGATTATCATTCAGTCCTCTGATAAAACTAAATGGCAAAAGTATCCAAGTGGTCAGTAATGTAAAATATCTAGGCGTATACTTCGATTGTAAATCAACTTGGACTTCAGAAATAAATAATATCCAAAATAAATGTGCAAAAGGCTTGAATATTATAAGAGTGGTTGGTGGGACGTCTTGGGGTGCGCACCCAACTTCACTTATAAATCTATACAATGCCCTCATACAACCTCATTTTGACTATTCGGCCACCCTTGTTTCTACAGCTACTGAAAGCAGACTATCAAAATTGGACACCATCCAGCATGAAGCATTTAGAATAATTACTGGTGCCTTAAAATCAACTCCAATTCAAGTCTTATTAAACGAATGTGCCCATCCTCCACTAAGTATCCGCAGGACATACATAACACAAAAATATTTAGCGAAAAGAATCCACTTCAATAATCTCACACTCATTAATAAAATCAGACAAGTCATGAACTATTGGAATGAAGAATTCTGGAGAAATAGAAAACACCCACTGTTGATAGAGGTATACAGAAACATGAACAATCTGCACAGTCCTACAAATAGGATACCTTACTACCAATATGATATTGATACACATGGAATTAAAATAGATATTGATATTACGTACTTAACAAAATACGAAGCAACCCCAGTTATCAAAGCCAAATTACAGGATTACATAAACGAAAAACCATGGGATAACATCATTTATACAGATGGATCTATAAAAGCACAAGAAAATATTAGTGGCTTCGCAATTTATAACGATTCAAATAAGACACTGGCCAAATATAAGATACAAAGAGCGGTTTCCAGTTGGCATGCGGAAATGCTAGCTATTAAATTCAGCCTCCAGTCTATTATAAGCAAATCCAACCAAAACACATTAATAATCACAGATTCCATGAACTGCCTCAAAACCTTATTAAATAACAACTTTGTAAATTTTAATATGGAATTAGTTTGTCAAGTAAAGGAACTATATAAACATCTCACCGAAAATAAAAACTATATTAAATTACTATGGGTACCAGGTCATAGTAATATTGACGGAAATGAAGTTGCTGACAAATTAGCTAAGGAAGCTTGTGAAGATGGAATAATTATAGAAGTTGAAGATACTCTACATGAAATCAACAGAACATATGAACAAGAACAATACAACAAATTTAATGAATGGTTCCAATCTAAAAATAAGAATACTGGTAGAAATTATCGATATCATTATGGGGCAGTCCAAAAGAAAACATGGTTCACGAATACAATGAGTAAAGATTATATTAAAACGATTGTTAGAATTAAGTCTTATCATACAAATACTCCACATAATTTATTCAAGAAGAAACTCAAAAGCAGTCCCTTATGCTCCTGTGGCAAAGACGGAATAATTGACCACTATTTAGAATGTAATAAAATAAAAGATGAAATCGATCATTTTTTGAAAAATATAATTAAGTACATAAATACGTTGCCGGTTAATTTTAACTTTTTAATAGACAACCCAAATAGTGAAGTAGCTAAACTTACCTATAAATTTTTGAAAAAAAGCAATACTAACTAATATTTAATAAAAAAACGACGCGAGTGACCTAAATCATATTATAATAAATATATATAAACTTTGTGATATTATGTATAATAACAATTTTGCACCAATTCACTAACATGTATTGTGTTGTTGTGTTTCATAATATTTTTGTAAAAATTTAATATTTAATTTTTTTGTAAACATATGTAATTATATTATTTTTATAATGATTAATGGCTATATGTTACAATTGTATGTGATAAGGCCAATAAAGTAACTAAAAAAAAAATAATAATATGTAGTATTCTATTTCTAATTTACGATTAGACGGAATCTAATTATAAAAAACGCCGTGAGCAGCGGGGCCCCATCACGGTAGTCGAATTTTCCCCTTCATCTTCGGTATTGAATGTCTACAAGCGAAATGTGATTGAAAGTCTACAACCGAATTGTCATTTTGTTGGTTTCAAAACTGGTGATGAGTGTTCGGCTAATCGAGGCTTTAAAAAAAGGTTTTAAGTATTTAAGGGCTGTATCTCAGTAAATTTCAATTTTGTGCCGAAAACAGGTAGCAGAAAAAAAGCCAACACAATTCGTACGAGGACATTCCTGCCCATGTTTATCCGCTAATTGCCTTTATGTTTTAGTTTTAAATATTAAAAAAGGACCTTAAATAGTAAACTGGAAGGCCTTTATAAAGATATTTTTTCTTTCCAAAAAAATCCAAAATTTCTATTTTATAAATACTAAAAATTCAAAATTCCTAATTTATAAATAAACAGTGACTTTAATAACATTTTTAAATTACTTAATATGTACGTATTTCATTTGTCATAAAAGTAAGTTCACTTTTTTTTAAATTTTTTAAAATTACTATTCGCCTACTTGTATTTAGAATAAACATAATGCTTTTAAAACACATTTAACAATAGCATTCAATTCCGATGTAAAAATGGGAGAAGTGGGGGGAAAAGTGATACGGACTCCCTACAAGGTACTAGCTGGATACTAACTGAATACACGTACAAAATTTCAGCCCTCTAGGTTTCCTTATGGAGTCTCTAGACGTGTTAGAAAACAAGCAAAAAAATTAAGGAAATATTGGCGTAAAAATCGTGGGGGTAAGGGTTAAAAGTTGAAACACCCAAAAAACAGTGTCTGGCTATTAGCTTAACCTGTACACCAAATTTCAGCCCTCTAGGTTTATTTGGGGAGATTTTGACCCGAACGAAACTGTTAAAAAACAAGAAAAATCATGTTCTTTTGGGTATAAAAATGGTGGGGGTAGGGGTTAAAAGTCGAGACCCCCAAAAGGCACCCCCTTGATACTAACTCAATCCGAATACAAAATTTCAGCCCTCTAGGTTTATTCGGGTGACCTGTGCGAGTGGTACAAACTTCGAAAACGTCGAAAATGCATGAAATTGTAGCTTAAAAATGAGGTGGGTGGAGGTAAAATATTAAAACCTCCAAAAAGCACAACCTAGGTACGAACTTTATCAACACACCAAATTTCAACCCTCTACGTTAATTCTGGGGGGCTGGGGGCCTGTTAGATCCAGCGAAAATCGTTTTTTCCCCCCTCTACTCCCACCATATCATCCTAGGAAGCTGAATTTTGGATATGTTGTAGATAATTGACCGAAACATTATTTAAAACCGGTTTGAAAAAGTTTTATTGCTTTTCCGCCCCCCACCACCCCCTTAAAGGTCGGGTCAGAAAAAAAATTTGCCCAAAATTTGACCCCACTTTGATAGTATGAGGTGCCTCGAAAATGAGCCCCATTTACCAAATTTCATCTCTTAACTTCCATAGGGGGGCCCTACACAAATTAAAAGGTGGCGGGAAAATATATATATATATATATATATATATCAGACATTTTTTTTTTCTACATATTCGTGTTCTACGGGTCCGAAAACGGATAGCGCCCCTACTCTCGCCTCTCGCAGCTCTTATCGTATAGACTGTATAAGTCTAATTTTTCGGAGAAAATTCGACTAATAATTTATAAATATTGCAAAAATTTGTTTAATCAGCAAAATCAATGTATATCATTTTAATACTGATACATATTTATATTACGGTATAATAGTATTGTAGTTATTCATATTTTAAACAGAATAAAAGTTCAATTTTCGGTTTTAAATTACTATAAACACGTTGCTTAATATAAAAATGATAACAGCATTTAGTTTTGCTAAATTTTTATAGATTAGTATCTATATTAGAGAATTCACATGTAAAATCATGTATATAACGGGAGTATATTTAATATTTTTAATGAATGTTTTCTTATACAGGGTGCTTTAAAAAATAGGGGAATTTAGGGTAATAATTCAATAAAACACACATAATTTTTTTTTTAATTTTATTTATAGAATATGTATACAGAAATTAAATTGCTTAAATCTATATATTACATAAAATCTACTTATTTTCCATTTAAAAATTTTTTAAAAGTATACAATTTTCTAAAGAACAAATTTTGTCAGAATGAAGCATACAACGTCTTGAATAATATTCATCTCGCAGATTGGAAATCTTCGGTACATCAAATATTTCCTCCAAATTCAAAATCCACGGCTGGTTTTCGGTACCATCAAACAAATTTGAAATCCATTTCTTCTTTTCACCGCCCTTGAAACTCCTTTAATATAGGTTTCAATATGGAATGAAGTTTTTTGTACGGAATAAATCCATATGACCAAGGTATCCCATGCCAATTTCGGCAAAGCCAACGTGCAGCAACCCGTTCATATTTCTTCGGCAACTCGTTGAAATCAAACGGTGCGTCGAATATAAGATGTAATATTTCATCCGAATTTTCCGCAACGATACCAACTTCTTTAAAATAAAATTTAGGGGAATTTAGGGTAATAATTCAATAAAACGCACATAATTTTTTTTTTTTAATTTTATTTATAGAATATGTATACAGAAATTAAATTGCTTAAATCTATATATTGCATAAAATCTACTTATTTTCCATTTAAAAATTTTTTAAAAGTATACAATTTTCTAAAGAACAAATTTTGTCAGAATGAAGCATACAACGTCTTGAATAATATTCATCTCGCAGATTGGAAATCTTCGGTACATCAAATATTTCCTCCAAATTCAATATCCACGGCTGGTTTTCGGTACCATCAAACAAATTTGAAATCCATTTCTTCTTTTCACCGCCCTTGAAACTCCTTTAATATAGGTTTCAATATGGAATGAAGTTTTTTGTACGGAATAAATCCATATGACCAAGGTATCCCATGCCAATTTCGGCAAAGCCAACGTGCAGCAACCCGTTCATATTTATTCGGCAACTCGTTGAAATCAAACGGTGCGTCGAATATAAGATGTAATATTTCATCCGAATTTTCCGCAACGATACCAACTTCTTTAAAATAAAATTTAGGGGAATTTAGGGTAATAATTCAATAAAACGCACATAATTTTTTTTTTTTAATTTTATTTATAGAATATGTATACAGAAATTAAATTGCTTAAATCTATATATTGCATAAAATCTACTTATTTTCCATTTAAAAATTTTTTAAAAGTATACAATTTTCTAAAGAACAAATTTTGTCAGAATGAAGCATACAACGTCTTGAATAATATTCATCTCGCAGATTGGAAATCTTCGGTACATCAAATATTTCCTCCAAATTCAATATCCACGGCTGGTTTTCGGTACCATCAAACAAATTTGAAATCCATTTCTTCTTTTCACCGCCCTTGAAACTCCTTTAATATAGGTTTCAATATGGAATGAAGTTTTTTGTACGGAATAAATCCATATGACCAAGGTATCCCATGCCAATTTCGGCAAAGCCAACGTGCAGCAACCCGTTCATATTTATTCGGCAACTCGTTGAAATCAAACGGTGCGTCGAATATAAGATGTAATATTTCATCCGAATTTTCCGCAACGATACCAACTTCTTTAAAATAAAATTGGTTGTTAGCTCCTTGATAGCCTTGTATGTCAAGAAACGCCATTTTTTATCGCCGCCGTAGAACTGAATTTACTCACACAATCCACAACTTTATATAAAATAATTAAAATTGGTGAGGATAGTTAATTTGTGGGATGTATCCGAAAAAGGATACTAATAGCTATTGCTAGTTGACCATCAAATTACAAACTGTTAATAATATTTAGCACATTGGTGCGTACCATGTTCTTTTCACTTTAAGACCTAGTGATTTAAGGAATGCTAAATTTTCGGGTGAAATGTGTTGTCGCTTAAAAGTTTTACGTTTAATGATCTTAGGTTTCGAAAGTCCTTTGCTAGGTTGTTTAGCGTTGGACTGCTCTGAATTGTAAATTATCATGGTTCGAAATGCAATTGTTTTACCACGAAATTGTTTTTTCAGCGAAAGTGATGTTAACTCTTTGACAACCACCGGTAAATTGACAATATTTTGTGTAAGTTTAACTAATTTATACCCTTTAACCATGATAATGTGTGTGAGCCCTTTAACCATGATAAGGTGTATGAGCTCTTTAACCATGATAAGGTGTATGAGTCACTCCGGGGGCAAAATAAGTCACTCCGGGGGCAAAATGAGTCACTCCGGGAGCAAGGTGAGTAACTCCGGGAGCAAAATGAGTCATTCCGGGAGCAAAATGAGTCACTCCGGGAGTAAAACTAGTCACTCCGGGAGCAAAATGAGTCACTCCGGGAGCAAAATTAGTCGCGCCGGGAGCGAAATGAGTAACTCCGGGAGCAAAATGTGTCACTCTGGGAGCAAAATGAGTCACTCCGGGAGCAAAATGAGTCACTCCGGGAGCAAAATGAGTCACGTCGGGAGCAAAATGAGTCACCCGTTGGAGTCAAATGAGTAGCTCGGTGAAGCAAAGTATATATAAGTAGAGAAGCAATAAATCTTTGAACAGTTATTCATTTACTAGCGAACGCTTCAGACCTCCCGCTGAATGATGTATAATTGTGATTTTTGTGGTAAAGCATTTACGCGAAAATCTAATCTTTCTAGACACTTAAATGCTCAACATAATTCGTTAAGCAATATTAATGATGGTATGATTGGAAAGAATGATAACTCATCAAGCTAATTCATACCATATGATTCTAATAATAAAACACCTGATGATATCTCTATATCTAGATTTGATTATAATGATGATGCTTATAGTGTTGAAGCAAAAAATATTGATGAAAATACATCTCAACTACAGCATGATATTGATTACTCTGACGCAATCTTGAATTCGTTTGACCAAAAAAGGATAGCTGCTGCAACTGAAGCCATTCAAACCAAATTTAACTCTTTGAAAAAAGGAGAAAACCGTCGTCAATCTGAAAACGAGAAAGATAGTTGGTCTAATGAAAGTAAGCAAGTAAATCACTTAACACCAATTAATAACAATTGCAATGAAACAACCTCCTCTTCACAACTAACTAAACTTTTAGGAACTGCTTTAGATATTATAATGTTAAAAGAGGTTCGAAGCGTTGACTCGGAAAATGAAGCGAAAATTGTCAATTCGGTTAAACCAATAAGCCTAAAACGTCATATAGCTTCAAATGAAAATGTTGAAAACGGGACCTTAGCTAAGCATTTTAAGCAAGACAACTTGAGAGAGTCTAGAAATGTTAACATACAATCGAAAAAAATAAAATACTGGCATAATCCTAATACTTTAATAGATGACTTACAACGTTTATACGAGACTTCAGAGACTGGTGAAAAAATACTCAATATTATTCGAAGTTTAGAGGAAAATAAAAATATGTTGTTGTTTAACGTTTACGATCGAGAAGATTTAATCAAAGAGTTAAATTCTTTAAAAGAAACTACTGTTGGTCGGGAAATATTCTCTATACTTCGCGAACTTCAAAAGGCTGATGTTATTGAGCCACTAGGTGATTATCTGGATGAAACTGATAAAGAAGATGCTAGCGATTATGATGATGATAATGATGATGATGATGCTTAATTGATTATCCATACTAAGAATTTACTGAATTTTGAAAAACATAACCGTATAAGAAGCAGCAGTTATCCCTCATTGAATTGTATATTTTATTTTTATATTTTTTAACTCTGTAAGATAAAAAGGCTTTTTTTTCCAAATAAATAACACATATATGTAAATAATTATTGTTCTTTATTTTTAAAATATAAGTATGAATACAAAATATTTTCACAATAAATGTATATGTAATATTTTTTACAATAAATGTTTTGTATATGAAATATTTTTTACAATAAATGTATATGAAATATTTTTTACAATAAATAAATGTTAAAAATTATATGATTTGTTTATATATTCAATAACACCCGAACGTAACTGTTTCATGTTTTCAGGTAACTGATCCCATACTTGACAAATTCGTTGTGCATATTCGGGTATCATATATGCATACAGATTTTGCACCCAAATATCATATTTCAATAGTTGTTTTGTTAAGTATAATAATATATGGAAATTTCTGACTTTTGTATACAAATAAGGATGAGTCAGAAATATGTCTTCAACGTGTGAAATCCGTGTTGCAAATGTCAATGGTTCACCAACGGGCGGTTGAAAGTTTTCCTCCATTTTCACGCAACTCTTGCACATTTCACAGCGAATTTTCAAACCAGGTGGTCCATCGATATGATCTTGTGGCCATGGTCGATTATAATGTTCAAAACATGATTCACATTCTTGAAACATGGCTCGATAATCGGATGGTAACCAAATCCAGGCGCGTTGTATGATTTTCGCACCATAACTTTTCAGCACATTCAAACTGATCCACTTGTAGATTTGAAGAAATGTTTCCAAAGTCAGTTCGTTCAGTAGCATTGGTTCACGTTTGAAAAATTCACCAATTGAAATATCCATTTTATTCCAGTCCATTGATTCCGGTTCAGACAATTTCATATATATACTTAGCTCATTTGCTTCACCGGGCTACTCATTTGACTCCAACGGGTGACTCATTTTGCTCCCGAAGTGACTCATTTTGCTCCCGGAGTGACTCATTTTGCTCCCGGAGTGACTCATTTTGCCCCAGGAGTGACTCATTTTGCTCCCGGAGTTACTCATCTTGCTCCCGGAGTGACTAATTTTGTTCCCGGAGTGACTCATTTTGCTCCCCGAGTGACTCATTTTGCTCCCGGAGCGACTCATTTGACTCCAACGAGTGACTCATTTTGCTCCCGGAGTGACTAATTTTACTCCCGGAGTGACTCATTTTGCTCCCGGAGTGACTCATTTTGCCCCCGGAGTGACTTATTTTGCCCCCGGAGTGACTCATACACCTTATCATGGTTAAAGAGCTCATACACCTTATCATGGTTAAAGGGCTCACACACATTATCATGGTTAAAGGGTATAAATTAGTTAAACTTACACAAAATATTGTCAATTTACCGGTGGTTGTCAAAGAGTTAACATCACTTTCGCTGAAAAAACAATTTCGTGGTAAAACAATTGCATTTCGAACCATGATAATTTACAATTCAGAGCAGTCCAACGCTAAACAACCTAGCAAAGGACTTTCGAAACCTAAGATCATTAAACGTAAAACTTTTAAGCGACAACACATTTCACCCGAAAATTTAGCATTCCTTAAATCACTAGGTCTTAAAGTGAAAAGAACATGGTACGCACCAATGTGCTAAATATTATTAACAGTTTGTAATTTGATGGTCAACTAGCAATAGCTATTAGTATCCTTTTTCGGATACATCCCACAAATTAACTATCCTCACCAATTTTAATTATTTTATATAAAGTTGTGGATTGTGTGAGTAAATTCAGTTCTACGGCGGCGATAAAAAATGGCGTTTCTTGACATACAAGGCTATCAAGGAGCTAACAACCAATTTTATTTTAAAGAAGTTGGTATCGTTGCGGAAAATTCGGATGAAATATTACATCTTATATTCGACGCACCGTTTGATTTCAACGAGTTGCCGAATAAATATGAACGGGTTGCTGCACGTTGGCTTTGCCGAAATTGGCATGGGATACCTTGGTCATATGGATTTATTCCGTACAAAAAACTTCATTCCATATTGAAACCTATATTAAAGGAGTTTCAAGGGCGGTGAAAAGAAGAAATGGATTTCAAATTTGTTTGATGGTACCGAAAACCAGCCGTGGATTTTGAATTTGGAGGAAATATTTAATGTACCGAAGATTTCCAATCTGCGAGACGAATATTATTCAAGACGTTGTATGCTTCATTCTGACAAAATTTGTTCTTTAGAAAATTGTATACTTTTAAAAAATTTTTAAATGGAAAATAAGTAGATTTTATGTAATATATAGATTTAAGCAATTTAATTTCTGTATACATATTCTATAAATAAAATTAAAAAAAAAAATTATGTGTGTTTTATTGAATTATTACCCTAAATTCCCCTATTTGTTAAAGCACCCTGTATAAGAAAACATTCATTAAAAATATTAAATATACTCCCGTTATATACATGATTTTACATGTGAATTCTCTAATATAGATACTAATCTATAAAAATTTAGCAAAACTAAATGCTGTTATCATTTTTATATTAAGCAACGTGTTTATAGTAATTTAAAACCGAAAATTGAACTTTTATTCTGTTTAAAATATGAATAACTACAATACTATTATACCGTAATATAAATATGTATCAGTATTAAAATGATATACATTGATTTTGCTGATTAAACAAATTTTTGCAATATTTATAAATTATTTTATAATTAGATTCCGTCTAATCGTAAATTAGAAATAGAATACTACATATTATTATTTATATACAGGGTTTATACATAATATACAGGTGTGTAGGTATTAATATAATTTTCATTTGATTTATAAATTATGCGGTGAATAGTTCTGTGTTATACTAAAATTCTTAAATGATGTTTTACAATGAATGATATACATTGATTTTGCTGATTAAACAAATTTTTGCAATATTTATAAATTATTTTATAATTAGATTCCGTCTAATCGTAAATTAGAAATAGAATACTACATATTATTATTAATATACAGGGTTTATACATAATATACAGGTGTGTAGGTATTAATATAATTTTCATTTGATTTATAAATTATGCGGTGAATAGTTCTGTGTTATACTAAAATTCTTAAATGATGTTTTACAATGTGCTTTCAAGGTCTGTTAAAATAAACATTCAGCTAAAACAAACTTATTTTAAGCTGATAAAATTCTAAAGCTAATAAGTTTTTCAAGGTTAATTATATATAAAAATATTATGCAGTACAATTGACACCCAAATTTCCGGCAGTACAGTAGCGGTCAGAAATCTGGACTCTGGAGTCTGGAGTCTGCAGTCGTGATTGCGGCTAGCGCTTGGTACGGTGGCCCCACAAAATTTAGCGGTCTCCCAATTTTCGTTTAAGATGACGCAATTAAGTGAGGTTCAAGGTTTACACGTAATAAGCACAGTACACTTCAAAAAGTGATCGGATACCTTTTTGGTCAGGGGGGGTCCGCACTTTTGACACGGCAGTGTACCAAAAATTTAAGTACAGTACGGTGTCAAAAGTTTGGGGCCACCCCTTGGGTTAGGGTAATCCCACATTTTTGACGCGGTAGTTCGTTTAAGATGATGCAATTAAGGCAAGCGCGTGTTGAGGTCAAGGTTTGCACGTACAGTACGCTTCAAAAAGTGATCGGACAACTTTTTGCTCAGGGGGCCCGCACTTTTGACACGGCAGTGTACCAAAAATTTAAGTACAGTACGGTGTCAAAAGTTTGGGGCCACCCCCGAGTTAGGGTAACCCCACGTTTTTGACGTGGTAGTGTACCCCATTTATCAATTTGTAACCTAAAATTCAGTCTGCGCATGCGTCGTGTACTTAAATTCGATCTGCGCATGCGTTAGGTTTGCATTCAAAAACTACGTCAGTGCTGGCGGGTAATGGGTTAACACAAAACCAAATTGTTATAAGTAAATTGTGATGACGCATAATGGGTTAACATAAATTAATTTGGTTGCTGGTGATGACTCAGGTCTTTGGAGTTTCAAGGCCAACAGTATGAGCGAGTGTTGGGGTCAAATGTCAACAACAAATTTTTTAATACATGTACTTGGTACGTGCCGGGTCAGAGATCAATTCATACATGAGGTACAGTGTGTCTCAAAAATTTGAGTACATCTTGCGTCACGATGTACTGGGTACATCTTGCGTCAGGATGTACCCAAACTGTTGAGATAACCGGTGGAGTCGTGCTCTCCTAGCCTAACTACTTAACTGATTGTGAGTAGAAAATTGCCAAACTTCGCATCCGAAAATATTTAATTTCAAACATCCTTATAACGTCCCAGGGCTCTCAAAAATCCTTGATAATGATTATATGAGTGTGATAAGTGGCTACAAATTTAGTTTTACGATATCAATTTTTACTTTGTACATACCCGTAAATAGATATGAACCGTAAACGTTTAACTGAAATTTGTAACTGTTTTATTAGACGAATAAGTCTAAACAAAATTCTAGAAAACTAGTTCCCGTTGTTTAGTTTAAGTTTTATAATTTCTTTCCTTAAAATTTAAAGAATGCCTTTGTTATTAATCGTCATAGCGCATTCAGTACATTAGCTGATGCAATTACTATACGTTGGACAGGTTGTTTTTTATCAACTGGAGCATTACAATCAAATACCGCTATGTTCATTGTAGGCTGTCATTTCCGATTGTAAACATTAGTGCGCTAATTACTTATGTACATATTTACACATATATGCCAGTGTCTTAAATTAGTGCGCTAATTATGTAGGTAAATAGGTACTAAATCCTAAAAATTAAAATTTTTTTGAGTAACAAAAAAATATTTTTATTACTCATGCGGGAGAAGTACTAACTTGGCGCACACATTTCTGTAGGCAAAACAGCTGTTTGCCCACTGTACTCTTCTCGCATACTTTTTTGCGTGTGGGAAGTAACTTTTCACACGCAAATTGACAATAAAACACGCAAAATTTAATCAAAACACGCAAAGCCGCCTCTTAATTTTCCATTTAATAAATATTTCATAATTATTTCTATAGAAACCACCAATAAAGTAATTTAAACGATAATTAATTCAGAAAAAAAGAGGAACCACAGACCAATGAACACTATTATATTATACTGATTATACTACCAGACAAAGCGTAAAGCCAGTTTCTAGGTATTTTTCTTGAAGCAGGTAACAAGGGTGAGACGGGTGAAATTTAATGACATAATATAATGTTAATTTTAGAGCAAATGCGACTATAATTATTGCAGGACATAATTTGTATACGTACGTATTTTGAAAAATAAAGCGAATACCGCCTTTTTTCTCTCAGTGTTTTGCAGTTTCTTCAAAGTAAAATTTTATTATCAATATTATATTTTGACAATAATTATTTGAAAGCGTAACTACGGATACGAATCAATTACTATATAACAGAATACTATTGAGGTCGGAACTTAGTCGTAACTGATTGCTTTAATTATACATTTATATTATATGTCTCTATAATGTAAAATATAATATGTTCACTGGTCTGTGAGACGAACACTTAAAAATATTATTTTAAAAAGTAATAAAAATGTAAAAAAGTGATAATAATAGGAAAAAGTATGTGAAATTCGTAATAAAAAATAGTATGTGCAATTCGTGCGGGATTGTCGATTGCCCCACGCAAGCGAATGAACGCACTCACTACGTTCGTGCGCTCAACTTCACTTTCGTGGGCAATCGACAATTTCCCACACTTATTGCACAATATACTATTTTTCTTCTATTTATGTTTATTATTAGTGCATTGGATCGGTTTGATTAACAAAATCATATGTTCCATTTAAAAAAGTACAAGTTTATGTGACGATAGCCACACGTGTTATATGAACGGTAGCTAGGTGTCTTAATTTTTTTTTATTAAGTTAATAGTTTAATCGTAATAAAAATGGCAACTCTCAAAAAAAGTCATCTATATGTAAAAAGTAGGTACTCATGGTTTAAAAATTCATAAAAAATTCACATACTAGTTAAATGATTTGTAAATCAAATTCCAAGTAACATCAAAGGCAAAAACTATATTTCTATTTAATGATACTTTCAAAACAAATTGCTACCCCATAGATAACAAAGTGTGTTACCGAGAAAAACGATTCTACAAAAGATTCAAAATACTAAAAAAATATCAATATAAAATAAAATTATAATATGCATACACAATTTTTTCTATTTCACTTTATTTTCGTTTATAAAGAAGTTGTTGAATTACAGAAGAATATTTGCTTCTTTATGTAGATCCACCAATTGTGTCGTTACGTCTTGGAAGTACGTTGAATGCGGATGACATCAAAGAAGGAGACGACGTGTACTTTGAATGTCATGTAAAATCAAATCCACCATGGAGACGACTCACTTGGATGCATAATGTAAGTACTTTTTAAAGTACTTTATATATATAGTAGTATTATTTTACTGTACAGTGTACACATATTCTATCATGTCGCTTTTATGATACCTATGTGAATTTTTTGCTACACTAGTGGTATATTATTTATTTTGCAATAGTTAAATTTTCATAACAAATTGTTTGGTTTATAAGTTTGTTCTACAGCCCTAACTCTACAGCCCTCTTGCGTTTATTCAATATGGATGTACAACTCAATAATTATTCAGTCACACAACCATGTTAATATGTCATAAAAAGTAGTAGTTGTGGTTGATTTTTATCTAAAAAGGGACGATTTTTGCGAGTGACGAGTGTATAAAGTTAAACCACTTTAAACCACTAATATCTAATGATTGTAATGGTACACTATACTGGAATATAAATATTATATTTCCATATACTGTGATTAAGAAAAAAAATCTAATTATTCGTGGACTATGAACCAATTGATTTATACGTCCACAACCCACATATCGCGCGTTTTCTGTCTCAACCTCGTATCTGAAAAATCCCAACTTTTGGACACACAAACAAAACGTATTTAAATCTGTATCTTCACCACTATGAACTTAAGATTTATGCTAATTACACCCATTGATGTTGGCTACCTATATATATAAATATATATAGATAAGTATATGTATAAATACAGTATTTAATATGATTTTTGTGTGTCCTAAAACATGTAGTTTTTGATATACGAGGTTGAGACAGAAAACGCGCGATATGCCCTGTAAATCCAAATATTTTCCAATGTATATTAATGACGCAACTCTGGAGGTAAAATTAAAAGTTGTATGAAGTTAAAGGTGTACGTATAGAATACACAACATAACGCACCACCCCACAAAACGTACCACGAAACCGGCCGATTAACTGCGAAGTATCTGCTTTAATATTTTATATTTTGTACCCTCTTTTTATAAAATTAACTACCAAATTTTAAACCCTAACTACCCCTGTTGGTATAATTTGAACAGATTGCTTCGCTAACTTAATCTCTTCTCGTTTTCGTAACACCAGAGAATGTTCCCTTGTAAGTAGTGTTTTATGACGAGAAAAATCAAATAGTAGGTACATTTTGTCGCGATATTGTCAAACAATGAGACCCTTCACAGGTAAATATTGACCCAAGCAGAGTTGTGCCATGTGATGTAAAAAAACCAGTTTTTTTATATTTTTATGTAAAAAGTTGTAAAATACGTAAAAAACTGTAAAAAACCGTGAAAAATTGTAGAAAATTGTAAAAAATGTAAAATACTTAAATCATTTGGCATTTCATTGACCAACAATTTATTTTGACGGTTATAACTTGTTTATAAGTTCACATGAAAAAACGTGTAAACAAAATGTCGACACAAAAATGTTTTTCTGCTGGTGGAAGGCCATCCGTAACTGACTACAAAGTTTTAGATTTCCAAATGAACAAACTGAGTTTTGACAGATCAAAAAAACTATTACATATTTATCTTTCTTAAAATTATAATAACAATAAAATCACTGATGATAACGATGATGAAGATGATTGATACCTTTAATAAAATTTAACTGAATAAATAAAAATCTTTTTAATATTGAATTCCTAAATAAACTATTCTATCAAAACTAACCATTCTTTTTCCTGTTTGTCCCCATTTAAATTTTTAATCTTCAAATTACATAATTATTAAGTTTTACTTTGCAAATATAGCAAATACTTCAATAGCAAATATGGAACACCATTAATATTAATAGATTTGAGCGTTACTTTATGGTATTCCATATTTGTAAATAATAAACAAATATTTTACTTCGCAAAAATACCACTTTTATTTTGAAACTGTGACAATATTGTTTCAAAATAAAAGTGGTATTTTTGCGAAGTAAAATATTTGTTTATTATTTACAAATATGGAACACCATTAGTAACGCTTACATATCTATTAAATTTAAAAAAATTTAGTTTTTTACATTTTTTACATTTCTTACAGTCTTTTTATCAAAATAAGTATGTGTAAATTACAAAGTTTTTTACATGTAAAAAACTGTAATTTACCCGAAGTAAATTACATGCACAACTCTGGACCCAAATGGTACCTACGTTATGTTGTGAAAAATCAAGTAGTAAGTTTTATCACTGATACGTTTTGTCGGCACACCACACGCATACATTCATATGGCATAGAAATATATATTGTACAAATTATATGTGCCGCTTACAAGATTTTCCACCAGACGCAAGAATGTGTATTTTTGCGTCTATTAGTGCTTTTACCAAAAAAAAACTTGATGTTTGAGGTAGGATCATATTTTGAAGCTGAACTGTAAACTATCATATGTATTAAAAATATTAGACAAAAGGGAATTTCTACTTACACATTTTCTTGTTTTCTTGTACAAAAATTGTTCTTTTATACTTCTCTTGAAGTTCCCAATTGCTCCACATAAATATAATTTTTCTTAATTTTTTAATTTCGTATAAATTATTAATGAAATCGAATAGTTAAAAACTATTGTGTAGGTAAAATATTTACTTCGCGATGCCCCCACTATAATTTCTCAGATTTGATAAAAATTATTTTGTGAAGGCATTACAGAATTCAAAATAGCATTTAGTTATAGGAACAGTTTATGAAAAATTTAAAAAGTCAGAATTCCTAACGACTGCTTTTCTAATTAGAAAGCCAATTAACATTCTATAGTTCTCTCAAGAATACTATGTGAAAAAATACGATGGTTATTAAAACAGCCTCTTCATCATGCCTAGATCAATTTTTCAAAAATGAATAATAATATTATCGTTAATGATAAAAATATAATTATATAACTTTTGTTATGGAATTATACATAACATTTTTGGGCAAACTAACTTCAGTCCATTTAAACGATTACTCACAGATGTAATATCAACTAAACATTCATCAAAATCTTACCAATATTGCGACATGAAAATTGATGAAAAAAGCTACCTGAAATTTCATAAATTGTTTCAAATAATAAAATTTAAATTATGGCTTACATATAATTAGTTAGAAAATATTATATTTTAGGTGCTTGAGTATCTCCTATAGTTAGAATCATAAGATAGTTAAACTTCTGCTTCTAATTTTACATAGATCTACACCTTGCGTTAAATATTCTCAAGAATATTTCTTAGGCATATTCCATTAATTAGCAAAGCTCCAAATAAAGCAAAAAGTTACAAACTTTTGTATATGTACGAGGTGTGTTCAAAAAGTAAGGTAACTATTCAAATTTCTCGGGTTACGTACAGTCGTTTTTCGATTTTTTTATTTTGTTGCGTTAGTACACTCGTCCCGAACATATGTTCACAGTTTCAGCTATATAGCATTCTTTGCTCATTTGTGAGAGGCATAAAGGTTAGAAGTGTTTGGTGTGCTCGGCGATTTTCTGCTTTCGAAAAAAATGGATCAAAGGATTTGCATCAAATTTCGTGTGAAAATGGAATTAAGTGCTTCAAAATACTCGAAATGTTAACAGTGGTATACGGTGAGTCTACTCTGAGTAAAAAAAATGTTTATAAATATTACAAGCTCTTCCAAGAAGGCCGAGAAGATGTCAATGACGAACCTCGCTCTCGACACCCTAGCACGTCAAGAACTGATGAAAACGTTGAAAAAGTGAAAAAAATGGTATTGGGAAATCGTCGAATCACCATTAGAGAAGTTGTTGAGTATTAACTTGAAATCATACACCGTTTGCGAGAACCGATATCAAAAAAAATTTTGGGAAAACAATTCATGGCTTTTTCTTCACGATAAGCACTTGCTCACTTATCGTTGCCTGTGCGTGGTTTTTTTACCCAAAAACAACACCATAATCATGCCTCAGCTACCATATACACCGGATTTAGCCCCTGCGACTCCATTCTGTTCCCAAAACTGACAAAACCCATGAAAGGATGGAGATTTGCAACGATTAAGGAGATAAAAACTGCATCGCCGGAAGAGCTCAAGGCTATACCAAAAATTGCATATCAGAAGTGCTTCGCGAATTAGAAAATGCGTTGGCACAAGTGTATTGTATCTTAGGGGGATTACTTTAAAGGGAACAACATGAATATTGATGAATAAATAAAAGGTCTTTGATAAAAACAGAAAGTCACCTTACTTTTTGTACACACCTCGTATATCAGTACGATATTATTTTCTATTTCCTCATTTGTTCTACCTACTTCTAATGACATATTTAGTTAGAACAGAATGCTGATGACGTAATACCTAGCATATCACGTATGTTGTGATGATGAATGAAGTCCTTATGACACAATGACACAAACAAGAGCTTTTTTTTTTTATATGTCATGAAAATATATGAATGTAGGTGCTAAGTCCAATAAAACGATATGGAATGGATAAATAACAACAGTATAAAATAGAAATGTTAAGTCAAAATATTTTCTAATGCTTGATGAATATCATTGTCAACTTTAATTTACCGACCAAGTTTTCAAAATGACACAAATATATATATATATATATATATATATATATATATATATATATATATATATATATATATATATATATATATATATATATATATACCTAATAACATTTTTTTTCTATTTTATTTTTATCCAACAAATTAGAAATCCATTTCAATATTAAATTTGTCAAGAGCTCCGTAATTGTTGACTTATATACATTGTGGTTTCAATTTACCATTCATTAGGATGAATATACAGTAGTATTTTAACTAAAAGAAAGTTTTTTAAGGGGAATTCTGAGGTAAAGGGATTACAAATATTTTAAATGTTAACCAAAGCAACACTGACAAATAAATGAAAGAGAGATAATTATATATCTTTTATATTCAATAAAAAGAGATAAATTGTAACTAAGAGGAATTTATGCTCTTTCTTTTAGTTAAAATTCTACTGTAGTTTATTAAGAAAATACGATCTTCAGAAAATACAAAAAAGTCGCCAAGTGCGTGGTAAACACGCATTACGTCAGCGTTTCGTAGTTAATACCCAGAGTTGTCATTCGAACTAATGAATTCGATTGAATGATTATATGTCATTCAAACTAATGAATTCGAGGAAATGATTCTAAACTAAAAGACCTGTGGGGTTGATATCTACCCTGGTTTTGTAGTTTGCGTCAGTGTTTTGTGTAGGTAAGTTATTTTTTTTTCTTGCTAAAATAATTTTGATTCACTATAATAACCTAATTTTGCAATAAAACATTAGATATATAATTTTCAGTGATGATTTTCATGTTTTAAGTGCCCAGGAATAGCAAAAAAATTGATACACGTTGTTTTTTTTTGGCAGATGATGACGGCCTGCGAGAATCATAGAATACTATACTGCAGCGATTGTAGCGCCTTTGAATAAGTTAAATTCTCTTTTTTTTTACATTTTGCATAACAGAAACTGAAATATATTCTTAAAAACCAATATTTCATGATGTTATTTTTTTCTTGAAGTTTTTTGTAAATCGGTTCATTAGAAAAAAATTTGAAAATCGGTTCATTAGAAAAATAATTTTCAATTTTTGTTTATTAAATGACAATTTGATCGTTTTTAAACACTTTTAGCTATTTAAATCGATTTTTCATCGACTAAACTTTGATTAAATTGAATTCTCTCCAGAATTTGATTACATTGAAATCTCTCACCATTCTCTCCAGCATGAAAAAACGAAAAAATTCATGTAGGTACTTATAAGTAAAATTACTGCTGTCAGAACGATTTTACGATCAAAAATCAAGTGGGGTAAATATATACCCCGGTTTGTAGATTAATAGTAGAAAAAATAGGTTTGTCGTTCTAGGGTTAAGATTAGCCTTTAATTTGTAAGTTTGTAACATGATTATATGAACGTTTTACTTAGTTACAGCAAGTATTCGAAATTTAATTGCATCTTCGGCTTCGGCTTCGGCCGCCAAACAGACCTTCGGTCGGACACTAATTACAAAGGAAAGCAACTTGAAAAATTGTGAATTAGTGAAAATAAAATTCACATAAATTACCAATATTATCCTAAGTAATTTAATTTCAAAATAAAAAAATAAAAATAAAAAAATTGAGATTACTCCACTTCATTCAAAAGGTACAATCATATTAAATCCTGTCAGTACCCACTTTCAATTAAATTTAAATTATCATTCCCTTTTTGTTTGATAAATAAATTTCATTTGCTTATCAGTCTGTTGGAGTGGGGAGGTGGGACGGGTGGTTGATTGGTACGTTTTTTCTCTCTATATAATGTGCTTACAACATTATTATTTCTTTTATTTTCTTTTTTTTTTTTTAAAAAAAAAAGCACGTCCTCTTTTTCATTAAATTTATCACAAACACTCATACTGGTAAGCATATCTGTACATAAAAGTATACAGTGTGTACCACGGTTGAGATTATCTTCGGCCACTGTTTAAGTGGTCATTATTTTATACACTTTGTATACTAGATTTTACACTGTGTAATAGAATTTTATGTTTTTGTATATCGAGCCATTACCGCCATTTTAGCGAAACCGACAAATATCGAAATTTACAGGAGAAGGATTTTTTAAATATTTGTATGGCGCTTGCGATATTTCTGGTGTCTTAATTTTATTACGTCTGAGCGTATTATTCCTATTATTTTATTAACCTTACGATAAAGATGGTTATTGTCGGTTACGCTAAAATGTGAAAATGTGTTGTATTAGCGATAAACTAAGCAATTTCTGTAACTCGTTAATTAACGAATTTTGGAGAAAAACGTTAACACTGCTTGGTCCGTTACAGTTTAAAATGTTACTTGCAATAAAAATCTCAATTTCGATAAAAGTGTCGCTTACGATAAATCGGCGGTAATAGCTCGATATTTTAATCTATATTTTAACCACTAAAACTATTCGTCCAGAAACATCGGACTGGCAAAAAATCTATTTTAGAAAGAACATGTTCTTAAATGTTCTTAAGAACATGTTCTTAAGTGTTTGGACTTTAATTTTACTTTTGCTTTTTTTTTAAACAAGGTTGTTTACTTTTATTCTCTCTTTTCAGTTTCTGCATTTTGAAATGAGAATTGTTACTAAATTTCATTTATATAATATTCGAACAAGGTTACTATATGTATCAAGACAGGTAAAACATATCCCATAAGATTCTATATATCAGAAATTTGCTGTTCTGGATTACAGACAGCTTTTTATACACAGGACTGACGAGAGAGTGGGATAACTGGGGTTCCAAACTCGGGGCCCGAGCTGGAAGAAGGAGCCCGTAGTTGTCGGTAAAGGGCGGCCCTTTAAGGGCCTGAGAAAAATTTTAAAAGCTCTTTTTTGCTCGTCACTTCTTTTTGTGAACAAAAATTTTTTTGAAAAGTTTAATTTATTCCCGAGGCCCGCCATTTAACTCCACGGCCCTGTTTATATATATATATCGTAAAGATTAATTTTTGAATAATTATCTGATATTTATAACATAATAGGTATTCAGTTCAATATAATTATTTTTATTAATTTTTCAAATTTTGTTAGATATTTTGTGTCAAAGGTAAATTACCTATCTAGTCATTTTAACTAATTTCATTAATAGCTGCTTCGAAAATTACTAATACAGGGCCGACGAATCTAAATTTTTTCTTATGTATTTTTATAGTCATGCCTAGTGTACGATGTCCTACGCCAACTTTTGAAAATTCACTGTATAAGACGTTATATAAAGACGTTAGCTATTTCTAATTTTCGAAAACGAAAAAATTAATACGAAAACA
This sequence comes from Brachynemurus nebulosus, assembly GCA_035578155.1. Classification (NCBI taxonomy): domain Eukaryota; kingdom Metazoa; phylum Arthropoda; class Insecta; order Neuroptera; family Myrmeleontidae; genus Brachynemurus; species Brachynemurus nebulosus. The sequence goes on along the minus strand of JAPWDM010000001.1, from coordinate 134,825,050 downwards.
TCAATTCTTAAAAGACTTTTCAAAAAAAAAAATACCCTGCCAATGGGGTGTGACACAAGCTTCCTCGTACTCGTAAAAGACTTTAAAACAGTATTCTACCGTGAAATTATATGGGTAGTTAAACAAACGAAAGAAAAAATGGACTTAATTCCGGCCCGACCTTTTTTTCATGCATAAGCTTTGGCAAGTAGTTTTATTTCAAGTTCATGACATTTTTCACACTATTTTAAAGTGGCCAGTCAAAAAATTAAAAATTATAAATTTTATGGCCATTATAAAAAAAAGACATCTAGGAAAGTGAAAAAACGAGTAAAAAACTAAAATTAACACAAAAGAATTTCTTATACTCATTTTTATTATTAAGCACAATTTATTAAACTATTAAACAATTTATTAATTTTTATTATTAAACAATTTTTATTATTTTCATTAGACAATTTATTATCTATTTAATATATATTATGTATTATATTAGTAGTATATATATTAGTGATTATATAGTGTTATATATGTATTTAAAAAAAAATTAAAAAAATTTTTTTTTAAAAATCTTCAAAAAAAAACTAAATAAATAAAAAAAATGAGAATTTATTATTTATTAAAAAATATTCGAAGTCATTTACGACAGTTGAATACATATTATATATTATATTAGTAGTATATGTATCAGCAGTTATATTAATTAAGGTACCTAAGGCATTTAAGGCCCAGCGGGTAATAAGGCCCATTAGCTATATTTCTTACCAAGAAAAGTTCTCTAACTTATCAACAAGTTTAAAATGAACTTTCAATAATTTCAAAACCAGATACAAAAGTTGAGCTACTCAGAGTCACAAACTCATGTCATATTTTAACAAACAAATTTAAAGGTTACATTTTCGTTCGTTGATATAAAAATTGTGCACATTGTGAGTGTTATATTAATGATTTTTTAAAGGTATGTTTCTTTCAAATTGTTGTCAAAATTGAAAAAAATTAATATTCTTTAAGTTTTACATCAATTAATTTAGTTTATTTCTAAAGTATTTATATAAAATGTATATAAGCATAAATACTGACATGTTGATAATAAGGCCCATGCAAATTTTGTTTGGGCTTTATTACCAACACAATTAAAATCAAACACTACAAAGTCAAATCAATTAAAACAGGTCTGAAGTCATTAACAAATGAAGCAAAATTAGACGCACAACCTTAAATTACTATAGTTACTCTAATATAAAAATAACAAAAAGGAAAAAGAACAAAAAACTAAGTACATTTAATTTTGATTTATTTGTTGCATTTGTTTAATGATGCCAGATCAGTTTAAGTTGGTTTGGTCGAATTTTTATTTTTATTCCTTAGTGTTTGGAAGTATGGCTGATAAAAAGAAGAGAGCGTTGTGGTCTGAGGAAGCACTGGCATCAGCCTTAAGCTATGTCACTCGACATAGCAATCAAAGAGAGGTTGCAAGGAGATTCGGAATTCTAAGAAGAACTCTTAGATTTAATATTTATTTATTTCGACTTAATATATTCAAACACCTAGTACTTGACTTATTCGAAAAATACGATAAAAAAATTAAAAATTAAAAATAATGACTTAGGTAATTTTTTTCATTGTTGTTTTCAATAACAGTCACGCAGTCAAGCGGGATTCAAGGATTTTCGAAACTTTTTTGAACGTGTAAAAATAACAAAATATTTTGATATATAAGTTCAAGTTATTCTTAAAGTATTTTCAGGTTCAAGTTATTCTTAAAGTAATTAAAATCCCCCAATTAATTTAAAAAAAAATAATAAATGTACTATTTCAGGCAGTTGTAATAGGTGGGCCTTATTTTCTACACCAGTCGGAAATAAGGCCCAATTGCAGACACTTTTTGGAATCGAATTTTTGACTTGTATAATTACAAATTCATTAATTTTTTTAGGAATTTTTATCAAAAAAAAAGTAAATTTTTATAATTAAAGACTATATTTTTGATATTTTATAAGATATATAAATAATAAGCATATTTTGCTTAGGTGGGCCTTAATTGCCTTAGGTACCTTATATAGTATATATTATACAGAAAAAAAGACAAATGGGAATTTATTTTTTATTAAAAAATATACGGAGTCATTTATTACAGTATTCTAATGACATTTACCTATAATTTATTTACATTATTTTAGGTTAATCTCGTTTTTGGAGCTGCCAGGAGACTGAGACCAGGAGACTGAAAATTCTTCAATATTCTTTAAAAATCAGCTAAATAACATTTTATAAACAAAAAAAAAAAAAAAAAAAAAAAAAAACAGTTCCGCCATTCCAATACAACATATTTACAACTCGTACAACTGAAAAATATCTTATATCCAGAGTATTTTCCACGAAAATGCTGACTAGGATACTGAGAAATTGACTGGACCGAGTACGATCTCACTTACAATGCTAACTGAATTAATTGATACAACCTCAAATTAGTTAAAACATGTACTTTATTTTATTTATTATATTTGAGTTAATTACTATGACAAACGATGATTTAATTGGAATATAATTTTTTTATATTTTTTAAGTGAATGATACAAAGTTCGGGACACAAAATTCAATAGAATATTTCTTAAAGAAAATGTAAAAAAATTCAAAAATTATTTATACAATAAAAAAGTACCAATATTATATAGATTACTACTGCAGTGTAAATTTTTTTTTATACATTCAGAAAAAATAATTATTTAGTCTGCTGTTTTACTTTGGAGAGGAGACATACCAGGACACTGACAATTTTATATTTTAAGTGTCATTTTTTATAAAAAATATATTTCGAAACCGGGTTATTTTGAGTAACCAGTTAGATGCGGTGATGTTTTATAGTTTCCATCTAGAAAAAATGTATTTTTCAAAATAGTAATATACCCTTATATTTTCGCCTTAAAGTTAATAAAAAATTGTCGTAACTCAAAATACTTAAAGGCTAAATTATAAGATAACAGCAAAAATATTTTAGAAACTAATCCCCAAAATACTTTAAAAATTTGAGCGAAGTGGGACTAGCAGTAAATAAGATATTGACATTTAATGGGATTTCATAGTAGCGTCGTGGATACTATTACTCCGAATGCAATGAAATTTGTAGCGGACCATCTTGGAACCAGACCGCATAATTTCTGGCAATTTCATAAAAAAGAATTGATTAGTTCAGAAGTTATGCCACTTGGTGCAATTTAGAATATTAACGGAATGACATGGTAGCGGCGTAGCTACCGTTACTCCGATTTCGATTAAATTCATAGGGGACTATCTAGGAATCAAACTGCATAATTTCTGAAAGTTTCATTAAAAACAATCGAATAGGTCAGAAATTGTGCCACTTGGTGCAAACTGACGACACTCAGACGGACAGACAGACGTACGGACGGGCAGACACCAAATCAAAATTATTCAGGAAGCTCTAAACCGTAAGATGTGTGTAAAAATTTTTTTTTTCAAGGGAAAAAATTTTTTATTTTTCAAAAGAGATCACAATGCTTTCGCTACTTTAGTAGTCTCGGAAGCAAAATGAACAATAATATATAGTTATCATTGAATAAGTGCTTTAATAAAGTTTTCTTTGATACCCTAGTCAATGCTCTTGGGGGAAATTTTTTTTTCCACTTTCCAGGTTATCCCCTCAAAATAACCCCCAGAATCGAAATTAAACCTTATATTTATAATTAAGTCACCATAGTCTACCTCTGTGCTAATTTTCAAATTTTCACGACAAATGGCTTCAGAGAAAATTGCCTGTGACAAACGGCCGAACACCGAAGTGATTGTATAAGTGTTCCGTTTTGCCAATTTTAATACGGAACACTAAAAACAATTACTTTAGGTAATCTCCTTTTTTTATTAATATATTTTTGAGAAATAGTCTTCCTATAACAAGAATTTAAAGAAATAATAAATTGATCTTTATCTGTTAATTTTACAAATAACAATTTTTGCTTCTCGTGATTCTCCATGCTTAGATAAGCAAATTTTTATTTAAAACACAATTTATAAACACACTGTACTCGCATATAAATGCGTGTGTGGGTAAATATATATGTATTATACGTGCTCTTTTGTTTTCAGCAATCTCATTGTAACTATCTCTCACCAAAGAGTTGGAAAAGAAGAGAAAATTGTTACTCATTTTCTATGTATGTTAGATATAATACACTGCTACACACACAGATAGAGTTTAGAATCGTTTAAATGTAATGTAAACCATTCTTTAGTAAGTATACCCCATTTTGTGTAACACTGGTTAATTTGCTATCATTGTGTGTAAAATTTCTTGTCGTACATTTCCCTCCCATCAAACAACCATTATCAACAAAATGAACGATTTGGTGATATCAGTAGCAAAAAAAAAAATTTAATAATATGAAATTTTATCAGATTCCTCCTATATTTTCTGTAAAAAATTAACAAAAATTTCTCAAAATGCTGTGTTGTATCCAGTATTCGACAAGATATCGCATTTGATTATCTAGATAACAAAATTTAAAACATCTAGATAAAGATAACAGATAATTTAACTGTTAAAATTTTAGATTAAGATAAATATTTACAGAAATAATGGGCTAGACCAGTAGTTCACTGGTCCGCAGAAAGGTGTGTGAATTATAATAAATTACAAAAATGTTTAAAAAGAGATTTTTGACGATAAAAATCGTATATTTTGTAATTTTGTTTCTTTTTATCTATGGCCCACAAATAGAGCACAACATTTTTTGTTTCAAAAAAGAAAACGACGGGGTTAACTTTGTGCCAAAAAATTGCTTTTGACTGCAAAAAATTGTTTTTGTGATTTTGCTTTTATTACAATATTTACGGCACATGATAGCACACGACTAGCAAAATATGGCACAATCATTTATTTGAAAAGAAAATGGCGGAGGTAACTTGGTGAGGACATATTTAAAGTCGACCAAATGGTCAGACCTTTCATGTCATTCCAACTAATGGCGGAAGTGATTCTAAACTAAAAGAATTCCATTTAAAATACAAGAATTGCTTTTAAACATTTCTATAATATTTAAAATAGTATCGATATTCATCTGAATTTTATGGTAGACCAAGTGACCGTAAAACGACATTTAATAAGATTTAACGATAGTACCATGACTACCATATCTCCGATTAGAATGAAATTCGTAGGGAATCATCTAGGAATCATAATTCTGAAAATTCATCAAATCAAATCGAATAGTTCTGATGTTATGCCACTTGGTGGAATTTTCAGTCACACAGGCACGAAACTAAAATTGTTCAAGAAGCTCTAAAATGTAAAATTCACATAAAAATTTTCATTTTAAAGGGAAAGATATTTTCATATTTCAGATAGCGATTGAAAAATTGTCAAACTGGATCGTCTGGAACTCAAACTCAGGATCCCTTGGTAACTAGTCAAGTGCTTTACCACTAAACTAATCGATCCTTGTTCGAGATCCTTGTTCGGTTTGACAACGTTTCAATCACATATTTTTACTCTTTTGGTTACGAGAAGCAATTATTTTAATTTCAATATTGTCGATGACTTGTGAACATTATCAACGTATGCCGAACTTTTATTCGTATTTAGAGACAGTCGTACGTTAGTCACTTATAATGTTTAGCTAAACTGAACTTGAACACACGACTCACTTTGGTTATGCATGACTAAATCATTATTTTTTAACACTTTAATCATTTTGACACTATTGAGCTTCAACTCCCTATCAAGCATTATCCAAATCTAGTTAATCATTAAACTCAAAAATACAGACATCCTGATCTTCGAATTCTTGAACTAATTTGCCTCGCGATTATAAAATTAATCAAACTGAAAACTTTCAGACACCAAACATTTTTTTTTACTTTTCTTATATAAATAGAATAACACCATAAATTTTTCAAAAAAACTTTTCATCTGTAAATGGTCTTTTATAACCAGACGTTATTACTTTAACGGCTGATAAATTTTATGTCGTCGTTAATTTTAACGGTCACATAAAGAATTTACTTTCAAATCAAAACTGGAAGTAAGATAATAAACTTATACGATGATAACTTATTGTACTGTGCAAATACATTTATATCGAATACAAATATACCTATATACCTAGATGAACGGAGAGGAGTATGAGAAAGGAAAGAATCAAGATAAATACATTAATATAATAAAAGTAATTACAATAATGAAATTAATATCTTTTTCTAAACGTCACATCTCATTTTTATTAATAACAGTTATTTTCTTTCAATTTTCTATCTCTATTCAGTTATATCCAATGAGCATAAAGTAATACATTGTCATAAGTGAACCTACACAACATCAGTCTATATCATCTATAGCTAATAAAAAATTGTATACTATTTAGGAAAAAAAAATTTTTCCGGTACAATGAGATTATGTACCTATAACACACAAAGAAAATATTACAATTGAATTTTTTACGATCATAGTTAGAAAAACAATATCTTACATTGTTCAGAGATCAAGCTAGCACCTATAGATTCAGAGGGCTTAAGTTGTATATTCATTTTAAGATATCTCAGGAAATATAAACGAGAAATTCATTACTGCGAGTTAAATGATGTGTGCTTTCACAGAAAAATTGGCAGAGAAAATCGGAGGGGGTAATTTTTCTTTTACAGCTTAAATGCTTTATTCTATGGGTTTACTACGGAATCAAATTTTTACGATTAAAGCTAGAAAAACCATTATTTGACATTATATTAAGCGGTGAATTTAGCCCCTAGATTTTGAGGTAAATTATATTCAATTTCAAATATGTTCAAAGGTGTACTCTCCAAACAATTTCTTTGTTCAAAGATTAAAAATTTCTTTAAATTCTAATTCTCACCAATTTCCTTTTTCTTTTGAACCAAGAAATTTTTATTTAACAACAAATATTTCTTTGATTACTTAAAAACAGTGAAGGAAATATTTTTCTTCAATGACTGACATAGGCTATACTGTATTAGGTTGTCCAAGATTCGGGAGAAATTTCTTCTCAAATTCTATTGAATTATGGAAAAAATTAACATAAGGTCAAAATTGCCCGCCAAGGTATTAAACACCCAAGAAAGTCTTAGAATAAACAAATAGATAGAATGTAGGTAGTAAGGTCATAGTAATTATGGACCACTCGGTAGTAAAGTCATCGTGATTATGAGGCACTGGATAGTAAGGTCATAGTATTATAGGCTACTTGATAACAAGGTCATAGTGATTATATCATAGTGAAAAGTAATTGAACCCATAATTTTATTCAGATATATTTACGCAGATGAAACCGTGGGCCATAAGTATAAAATATATATAATAACAATTTTAGAATATATAAAATGTGTATGTAGGAAATTATATAAAACACCAAAATGAAAATAAAATAAATACCTGCGCGAAGGTCTCTTATTTTAATATATTTTGTTCTCTTATATAACTGGCTTATAAAGATTTATTTCTTTTACTTTTAACATCTACTTGTTGGTAGGTGGCTAGGTATGCTAATGTACTGGTGGCGATTGTCACTGGTGACGATTAACATATATTCGTCCTAAGACATACAGCCTCAACATTTTTTTATTTGAGTACTAAAAATATTTACAACTGTAAGGAAACGGGACGTGTGTGTGCCTGTATTGCACTTGACTTTTCCTTGACATCCACCTGCCCGCAACTCTTCCTTGGCATCCACCTGTCCACTTGTTTGTTGACACTAGTCGAGCGGTTGCCTAGGACCAACGAGAAGTTGTGGGTTGGGCATTGATCCTGGTAGTCGATCTAGGGTCACACCATATAGATGTACCCTAGGTTGTAGAGGAGGCATGGTGAACGAGGGAATTTTTAAAAGTAAAATAATAAACTTTTTTCTATAAAATTATTAATCTATATTTACAACAACAAAATCAGATTACCTATATAAAAATGTACATACAAAATTTAAAAAAAATAAAAATAGAAAATCTGTACGTAACACTAAACGACATTAAATAAAACTCTAACACAAATTAAAATACCTCAAACTCTTTAACAAAAAATAAAACCTTTAATTAATATGATTACAAAGAGAACTTAAAAAAAAAGAAGAAAAACTAAAATCAGAAACCACTGACATTCGACTCTAACACTAGATGAATAAAACCCCAAACCCCTTTAATTAAGACGAATACAAAGATAAGAAAAATAAATCAACTATAAGCTACTTGTCTTACCCTTGGAATCTATCTGGATGCCTGTCTCTCGGTCACTTGGGCTTGTCGCCACTAGGACGACTGACCACTTTTCTCTCTCTAATATTGACCACTACTAACTACCGGTGACTGTCCTTATGCTACTACTGAGTGTCTTATTTATACATAAAATTCACCTGTTAGTTTCGCTGAGCCAAACAATTTTGTGACACCGACATTTTACAAAACGTACACATGTTAATTAAGTTTATTGGCATAAAAACATAATATGTATAACAATTTTGTAATGTACATTTTGAAATATCGGCGGCTCTTCTCACCACCTTCTTACCAGAATTCCTATATTGATTTAAATCAACTTTAAACTCGATATTTTAACTACAAAAAAATTTGTAAACTGATGTATATATATATATATATATATATATATATATATATATATATATATATATATATATATATATATATATCTTATATATCTTTATAATGTTTTAAATACAATTACAACATAGGGATACCATGTGAGTTTTATGAGAGTTGCCATTTCTATTGCAACCAAACTTTTATGATAGAAATGGTACTGGAAAAGGTTCTTTTCTTGGATGTCATGGAAAGGTAACCAAGAAATTACACTATCGATTGAAGTAGCCTCAAGTGCATATGCATATTTTTACCGCCTAACTGATAAAGAAAAATAAAAAAATTAAACTTGGATAAAAAAATTTTTTTTGCTCATTTATATTGTTAATTAATGCATTAGGTCAGTTTTATCGAAAAATTAATATGTAGTCCCATTTAAAAATCTATAAGTTTGTATCATAGCTCGAAAACCATAAGAGCTATAAAGCTCCTGACTATAGCAATCGGTTGCCCCCATCGATATCTACAACTCTTATTTAAACAATTTTTCGATTGAATCAACGGTTTGGCTGTAATAAAAATGGCAACTCTTGAAAAACTCACAACAGTATATAATAGTAACGTTAATTTTCAAAAAAATAAAAATACGCTGCCAATAGGGTGGGCACACAGCTTCCGCGTAGTCGTAAAAGGCTTTAAAACAGTATTTTACCAAATATACATATTATATACCGTGAAATTATATTTTCGCCTTGAAGTTTATAAAAAACTGTTGTAACTCAAAAGACTTAAAGGCTAAATTATAAAATAATAGCAAAAATATTTTAGAAACCAACCCCCAATATACCCTAAAAATTTGTGCGAGATAGGACTAGCAGTAAATAAGATATTGACATTTAATGGGATTTCATGGTAGCGGCGTAGCTACCGTTACTCCGATTTCGATTAAATTCATAGGGGACCATATAGGAACCAAACTACATAATTTCTGAAAATTTCATAAAAAAGTATTGAGTAGTTCAGAAGTTATGCCACTTGGTGCAATTTTGGAATGACATGGTAGCGGCGTTGCTACCGTTACTCCGATTTTGATTAAATTCATAGGAGACCATCGCGGAGCCAAACTGCATAATTTTTGAAAATTTCATTAAAAACAATCGAATAGTTCGGAAGTAATGCGAGACACACAGACGGACAGACAGACGGACGGCCCAAACCAAAATTGTTCAGAAAGCTCTAAAACGTAAAATGTGCGTAAAAAATTTGATTTTGAAGAGAAAAAATTTTTTATTTTTCAAAAGTGATCACAATGCTTCCGCTACTTTAGTAGTCTCGGAAGCAAAATAACTTTTTAAATAAATGTATCATATACTCCAGGGGTCGGCAAACTTTTTTGGATGGCGGGCCATTTTTAAAAAAAAATAATTTTTAGCGGGCCGCACAGTCAAATATTTTGCAATGTAGTATGTAGCTTAAGTAGGTTTTTTTAACGAATTTTCGAATCGAAAATTCAGCTATTAGAGTCACTGTCTTGATGCTACTTGAGCCCGAAACTATGATAGAAATAATTTATTTTGAAGTCTCTAGAAGTCAAAAATGATATTCACTGAAATTTATATAACTCTCGAACGAAAAATCCTGTTTTACGAAATTTTACGGAAATCCAAAAGTCAGACACGTCCGATACCCGGAATGGATTTTTAGGCATTTTTGCCTAAAAAATTTTTAAGTAAGTTTTTTGCCCAAATATCCTCAAGTTTTTGCCATGTTTTCTTACACCGTTGGAAAAACTAATTTTTGTAAACGGAAATTCCTTATATTATGTAGGATACTGCGACAGGGTTATTTTCTTTTTTTTAACACAAATTAACATTTAAATATTATTAAAAATCAACATGAGGAAAAGTTTTTAGTAATAGTTTCATTTACATGTTATAAAACATCGGAGAACAAAAAAAATATAAAGTATGTGTGTATAAAGTATGTATGTATGCTCAACTCTGCATAGGCAGAACAAATTGTTCAAAAAGTTATATTGTTTGGCGGGCCGCATGAAAACTTGCAAAGGGCCGCATGCGGCCGCGGGCCGCAGGTTGTCGACACCTGATCTACTCCATGAAACATTTAATCAAAAAACCAGATTAAAACAAAATGTTTTACACAGATATTTTAAAAATTGAAAAAAATAATAATATTATAATAATTTTTTATGTTGTTTACATTTAGATTGAAAATACAAAAAAATAATGTTATATATATTTTTGTTTATTAAAAAATTATAAACTGAAACACCAGTATTATACATTGTGAATAAAATATTCATGTACATGCATATCAAACATACATGGAAATTTAAAGCTTTTCATATATGTGTATCCCCTTTATTTTCCATATTTGTATATCAAAAATACAAACATACGTACGTTCAGTAAAGAGTAAATTTTTTAAACAAAACTATTTTTTTATGCAATATTTATAGTAAATGATAATTAATTTATTTTGATTTAAATAATAATATATTCTGGTGATATGAATACAGTATATTCAAATAAAAGTTGATCGATCGGTTTCCATGCTGTATACAGGGTGGAAAATATATGTCTCGCTGCGATAACAATGGGTAGATCTTACCCATGTAATTAACATTTGCCAGTAAATTTGAACCAGAAATGATTTTTAACAGAGAAAATTTGATACTACATATGGGTCAAAAAAGGAGCCCTTAAAATTTTTTTTTTTTCGGCTCTGACCATCTTATATTTTAAGATAAATTTTCTGTTTTTAAAAAAGCAACATACAATAAATAGTAACTAAAAGTAAACATGTTTACAAAATTTTATTGAATTTCGGTCAACAAAATTATACTATTATACTTTGGTACTAAAAAGGTGTATTAGTCAGGGGCGTACTTAGAAAAATTTGGAAACATCATGAAGCCAGTTCATTTGCGATTTTCTCAAACTGTTAATTCCGAAAAAATTCCTGTGGTTTTAGTGTCTACATGGTGCTATGAGTCACCCTTGCAAACGGCGAGAGTTATTTACTTTCCACCCTGTACATGAATATAATTTTTGAATTATATATATATATATATATATATATATATATATATATATATATATATATATATATATATATATATATATATATATATATATATATGGTGACAATATTTTTTTCTTTTTAAAATTAAGCCTGCAAGTTATCGTCTGATATACATATCTTGTATGTGAAATTATTGCTACACTCTCAAAATGATCTTTATTTGTTCAAAGACTAAAATTTTTTTTGAAATATTTTTTCTTGAATCAAAAAATATTTTATCCACGACTACCATGAAATTGCTTGTTTATTGTACAAAATACTAAGTAAGCTACGTTTTACATACAGCCACATATCCAGCTGTACAAAAGATAGCCGTTTACACGCTTGTGTGCTAAAAATAATGTCTACTACACTTTTATTCATTCTTATAGATAATTATTATATATTATACATTACTATATATTATACATGATTATATACATGATACATATTATGTTAGAGTCTGTACAAAAATTTTACCTAGTCACTGATTGTTTACGTTTGTTTTTAATAAATTTCAAATACTGCATAATTTTAATGTATTGGTATTTGTAGATTTGTACCAAATTTTTGTCGTTTATTGTGGATTTCATGTTAGTCGTAGATAAAGTAGAGTACGTAACTCGGTTGTAAGTCATATTACACACTCGTGCAATTACAGTATGCAACTTACAATCTCAATCACGTAATATACTATTATTTAGATTTTGAACCTTCTAGCCAAGTAATGATTTAAGGACTAAAAATAATACTTCATATAAGTTTCCTTAGTTGAAATAATTTCTTTATTTGAAAATTTCATCAAATTTTATTTTTGAAATTTTATTTTGTCGATTCCTTATTTTACGTTTTTCAAAGTCCCCTGAATGCTTTTTTCTTGTCAATTTTCTGAACTGGCAAATTCTCATTTCTTATTTATAATTTTGAAATATTTCTTGATATTTTGTAAAAGTTTTTGAAATCGTGCAGTAGGGCATCAAAACCGATCGATTGATTTCGTAAAGAAATTTTCAGACTTCTTAAATTACCAATATATCGTTAACTTGAATCGTACGTATACTTTTAACAATATTTACTCTTGACTAAATTGAGAGGTTTTTAATAAATATTTATGTTAATTCAAATTGGTTACAATATTGTCATAGAAGTTTTCACTTCTGTCATATGTTTTTAAGGTTGTTCTGGTATGAGGACTAACTAAAGAGAAATGTATAAAAATTTGCACAGAGATTCTCAAAAAAGTACTCCACTATCCTACGAAAGAAAAAAGAAATCTGGTCGCTGAGAGTCGAGAAGTAAATTATGAAAATTGGGTGAAAATGCATAGATTCTTATGGAGACATATAAATTTTTTCATTTCGGATTTAAAAAGAAATAGTTGTAATATAAAGAATTCAATAAAAAACTTAAATGATGTAACTTAACCGATAAGGAATAAATTCTAAAATTTTTAAAGCGATCCTGTCGACTGAATGCGAGATTTTTCGATCGAAAGCAATGAAAACGCATGTCGTAATGGCTTTATACGTGAATTATGGCAACACTGTTGACGTCATAATAATATATATGTACTAACTACAACGTGAAATGTATGCAATGTGTCCACGCCATCTATTAATGGGTGATCATGGTATCATGTTAATAGTATCGGTTTATATTGAACAGAGACATAGACAATGTAGTTTGACCCCTTGGAAATATAAAATAAATGCTGCCATCTAGTGTAATCTCTCTATAGTAGGATAACTATTATGGGTTAAGTTAGGTAATAATTAGATGATGTTTTAATCAGGGTCATTAGATGACGACACTTTTGCATCTTACCGATATTTTAACGTTGAACCCAGTGTTGTCGAGGTTTACAGAAATAATTCACTATTTAAAAAATTGTATAAAAACAAATTTATTTCTGTCGAAAATATTTGCGAAAGTATTTAATGACATTTAAACATATTTTAATGTTATAATTATATTTGTATATATTAAAAATTAATAAATTTCCCCTTTGAAATTTCGTTGGATACAGTTGGCAATACTTTTAAAAAGTAATGCTTTAGTATAGGATACAGTATCACCACAATTAAAAAACTAAACCTCATACCATAACTACCCTAAGCACATTCATATTTTTTTTTTCACTCATTGTAATTGTCTGGTGAGACTTGCCGAGTTGGCCAGCTATAAGTCGTGAAAAAAACACTTTCATTTTGCAACTTATTGCATAAACAATTATTTTGATTCAAACGAGTATATCGTTGACCTCTTCAAAATAAGAGGGAAAAAATATACTTATCTTAAAATTTACTTAAAATTTAGTTTTGGTGAGTTTAGGAGTCTTCTCACCATATAGTATTCTCACCAAGTACAAAATATACTAATCTATATTTTTTTAAAAAAGTTCTTTCAAACAAAAAATTATTTTTTGGTTAAAAGAAAAACCTAAAGAAATTTTTAATCTCTGAAAAAAAAAATCGTTTTGAGAGTGTACATGTAGAAACATGTTGAAGGGCACTTTCGTTTGCTTTAGGAAACGACATTCGTTATTCTGTTCATGAAATTTAATTTAATAAATTTTTTTCATGTCAATTTAGACATTTCGAAGGTTATTATTTTGAAAACATTTTTTTCGACAATATTTATTTTAATTTATTACAATTCCAGCGAATTTTTTCTAACACAAAAAAGACAATTTTTTTTCTCACTCGAATTTTTAAATAAAATCAACATTATTTTAAATATCAATATATTTTGGAAATCAAAAATTATTTTTATTATTTGACATATCGAAATAATACTCCTGGCTACATTCAATTTCAAAAGTGAAATAACAATTCAGTTTAAAAAAAAAAAAAAAAAACCGTTTATCAGAATCTACGGTATTTTCCTATTTTTCCATACTTTCCCTTCCAGGTACTATTTTTAGCACATTTATCGTTGAACTTTATCTTACAAGTGGAGGCCACACGGCCGGCGCCGAGAAGGTAGGGCAGGTGAGGCAATTGCTCGGGAGTCCGAGTCTAAAAAGGGAGACCGCAGCCGGGATCAGGGGCCTGGAGAATGCAATGGCGACGCGTGAAATTATTACCTGGGGAGACAGTCTTTTTTTACCATATTTTTAAATACACTTATTTTGTATCTACTTTTATTTCGAAATCTGTAGTCTTTCTCAGCCTTATTAAAGTGTTTTTCTATAACAGACCTTCTGATTCAACACTTTGATTGTAAAATAAAAATGTCGAAATTTTTGACCAGCCATTTGTGCCCACTGCGCTAAGAGTAAAAGATATTAAAATTTTTTTGTTTGTTTGCGGTTAATCTGAATTAAAGGTCTTAAAAAAATTTAAAATTTTAAAATAACTAGTTCTGAAATTAGTCCTTTAGATATACTGTAGTTTTTAATTTAGATTCATATTTTATTATTTCTAAAAAAAGGGAAAAAATTAAAATTTTTAATGTAGGTAACAAACTTAAACAGACAATAAAGAAAAACAAATTGAAAAAAAATACAAATTTTATTCAAAGGTTCCAATATTTAAATAATAAACAACAAAATCTAAAATTAATTAAGAATTATTGAAACTATTAATTAAGAAATTGAACCAACTAGCAATTAACTCACAACAAAAATATTTGAATTTTACGTAGGTAACAATGGCATGTGTACGCACAGTGTGTACGTATTATACCAGTAACCAAAGCCATACGTATTGTACTGGAGACTGGAGACAACCATCGTTGTGTCTACCTTAGTACCTTGACATTGCATAGAAATAGATTTTGCATTATTGTTTCAGTTTTTTTTATTATTATTTAAAAAGTACTGAATATATTTTGATAATTTTTGTACTCTTAAGAAGAATACTACATTTTACACATAGATAAGAAAAAATTATTCCAAAATATTTCTTAGTTTATGAGTAATAATGATGTAAAATAATGTTGGAAAATACTCTACATATATGCAGACTGTGTGTGTGTGAATGTGTGAATGGGTAGGTATTTGTCACACATACATGCAGAGCCAGGATAAACAAATTTAGAAATGTCTTTTTTGCGTTTTTATTTTATTGTTTCAGTTTTTTTTATTATTATTCAAAAAGTATTGAATATATTTTGATAATTTTTGTACTATTAAGAATATTACTACATTTTACATATAGATAAGAAAAAATTATTCTAAAATCTTTCTTAGTTTTTGAGTAATAATGTTGTCAAAAAATATTGGAGAAAAACTCTATATACATGCAGACTGTGTGTGTGTGAATATGTAAATAGGCAGTTGTCCACACATACGTGCAGAGCCAGGATAAACAAATTTAAAAATGTCCTT
The DNA here is from genome assembly GCA_035578155.1 of Brachynemurus nebulosus. NCBI lineage: Eukaryota > Metazoa > Arthropoda > Insecta > Neuroptera > Myrmeleontidae > Brachynemurus > Brachynemurus nebulosus. Next base: position 134,809,101 of record JAPWDM010000001.1, on the reverse strand, counting down.
TGCGTTTAAATAGACTTGTACCGTGCTTGTAACTTATCTTGTGACCACAGAGGCTCATATTTTTCAGGTTATATGTATGTATATATTATTGAGATTATTGTATATGGGTGTAAAGTGAAAACGTATATATATATATATATATATATATATATATATATATATATATATATATATATATATATATATATATATATATTATATATTCGTATATACGTTTTATATGAAAATGTGAAAGTATTGAAAATGGCCAATATCATAAAACTTACATAATTATTTTAAATTTTCTAAAAGATTTTAAATTTTATGAAATTTAATTTTTTGAGAGAGACACTGTCTCCCTTGTCTACTCCCACGCGTTACCACTGGGAGAATGTTAGAAGAGGTTTTTTTTTGCTCGTCATTTGTATTTTTAGAGAAAGATGTTCAAAAAATTTTCATTGTGTTCGGAGGCCCGTCATTTCTCTCGTTCTCTCGCCGGCCCTGGGAGAGGGCACGGGCTGGAAAATTAACTTCAGGATGAGACTTGATATATTAATAGTATACTTTAAGGGTGTTAATATGCTAAAATAGTAAAATGCACTAGCGAGCCGTATTCGAAGAAAATGCCATTTAATATAAATTACACTGCATGACACGATTTCGGTACCCGGAAAACTGGTTGCTGTTACCTATAGTTTTCTGTTAGCTAGAATATATTGGCAGTGTTTGTCTTTTGTTTCTATCACGTCTTGTTTTTGAGATACACACCGATAACTTTTTTTGAACGATCCTTATTGCGTCCATATTAGTACACTACTGCTTCGATTGAGAGAAAGAAAAATGAGTATGTATTGGCCACATGGATAGGTAATCACAGAGCTGAAAACACAGAACTCTTAGTGAACAATTTGTTAAATGCATACAAAAAGATGGGTTGCCGGATGTCATTGAAAATTCATTTTCTTCGTTCCCATTTCTCTTTTTCTTTCTTCAAATTTTGGAGCTGTAAGTGATGAACAAGGGGAGCGGTTTCACCAGGATATAAAAAGGCTTGATGAACTGTTTCAAGGTCGTTGATATGCAGCTATGTTAGGAGATTACTGTTGGCGTTTAAAGCAAGAGGATGCTTTCAAAATATTTTTCATTTTTTTTGTGTACAATATGTACTTTCACTATATATTTCATATTTTAATGGATGCAAATATTTTAATGATAAGTTTTGCTGTCGGTTTTTTCACTTTTATTAACTTTAATCACGTGTAATTCATACTGACACTTATGGATCATATTGTATAGTAATATAAAATTTTTTTTAAAAGGATAAATAAAAAATGACTAGAACATTATGAGAACAAAATTTGACGTCAAAATTTTAGTTACTATTTTCTCACACTCCTGTACTACAAATTTCATCCCCTAAAATTTAACTCTCAGCCGCCCCTATTTGTACAAATTTAAAAACTTTTATATCGTTCAATATCTCTAAAAAAAAATTGTGGTAGTCATCCTTTGCATTTTTTCTTTATCTCTAGTCATTTTCAAAATAATGAGTATTTTATTCAATCTTGCCACAAAAGTTTTTAATTTTTGTTACAAAATTTTTCCAAGAATCATCTCCATTTATTTTACTTCATAGTTTCATGACACTCGAGTAGGTAGTATGATCTAAGATGATTTCCCCTTATAGACAATTCTTTAACTGAATAAATAATGCGTATTATGACAATTTTTTATGAAAAAATTTTGAAATTTTTCTGTAAAAGCTGACAGAGTTGATTCTTCATTGATTTTGTTTTACCGTTTGATAGTACTTGATTAGTACTATCCTTAGAAATTTAAAACGTCCAAATCGGTTTATAAGCTTCTTCAAAAATGGCGGTTGAATTTTACAATTATAAAATAAATTTACTTTTAAAATGACGGGTTCAAGTAAACGAATTTAGGTACGTTACTTACTCATTTAAAGTACTATTACTTAGTGTTATTTTCGTCTTTCCTATTGCAATATTGATTTGGAGAAAAACAAGAAAAAATCTTTTAAGTAGTTTACACGTGGTTCACTTTACCCACATGTACTTTACAGAACCAACAGATATCGGAAAACTAATAGCCCAGCCCAACTACACAACACTGTTAGCTTATAAAAATATAAAAATCATCAAAATCTAAAAGTACGAGTTTTTGCATGCTTTCCCTTATGAAACAATTCGACAAAAATATGTATGTACATAAATTATTTTCCATGACATTTTATGAAATGACGACATTAACTTCTACATATAAACATAAACATAATATTATGTGAACGGCGAATGCTACTTACACATACATATAAAAGTTAGCTAAGTGTGTATTTCACACACATTAAATTAGGGTTCCTTAGTACATGCTACAAAGTTCCTTAGTACACGCAGCTGTGCAACCTATGGTATTTTTTAAGGTTTATTATGAAAATAAATAAATTACTTGACAATGTTATTTGCACTAGTGTTACTGAAAAGCCAATTAAGTGATAATTTGATTTCTTAAAAATCACATCGACTTTGAAGTACAATAATTCTGAAACGAGTTATAAAAAAAAATTGTTAAAAGAACCTTAGTTTGATTTTAAGGGATTTTTCTAATGATATACTGCACAATAAAGTACATGGAATTATTTTTGAAATTACTTACGAAAAATAAAAATTTTATTCATTTTTCAACATTTCTCTTAATAATATGAATTTTAATTTTTGGGAGATGTATAATATCGAAATATACTTTAACATAAAATTTCACTTCAGTTTTCGTATTTTAAATTCTTCTTCCGGACCCTATGATTGCGATAAATGTATGTATGTACGTCGACTCTCTTATACACAACACACACATATAAAGAGGTACAAATTAAGATAGATTTTACTACATTTTATACGAGTATTAGTATGTATGTATATGTATATGTTTAACAATAAATTGCAAGGTGTCAATTTAAAAACATACCAGGTCTCCTATCATGATAAATTGATAATCATATCTTTGAAACTGTAAAAGATAATAAATTTTCTCAAAACCATTTTTTAAGATGGATTGGGAACCATTATGATCCACATTAGTATCCTCTACAACCAGCTGCTAACATTCTAGCGGCCTTTTATCCTTAAATTTTTTAAAATTTTCATATCTTTCAAAACTCCCCGAGGCATAAGTGTGAAAATCGTGGAAGGTCTTCTGTTATTACCTCCCGGTCTGTAATGTTCGTTTGTGCATTTTGATTTTATAATTTGTAAAAATAAACTTGGAAAATAATAGATAATTTGACATTTATAACAATAAATTTGAATAAATTGATACAAATATTATTTTTTATAATTTTCCAAAAATAATGGAAAAATTAATAATAAGTATTTCGTATCTTCCGATTTTAAGATTATAATTTCTTGCGATTTTATTTCAAATAGGCATGGGATTTGATACTTGTAAATTTGAATAAGAGAAAATACATCTCAACTTCCTGAAATTTATTTTTCGTATCCTTCAAATAATAATCGATAAATTAAAATTATATTCGGTTTTAACGAATACCATTTTTAAAGAGCTTTCTACCATGAGTGAGGTCTTATAACTTAAAAAATAAGTTCGGAGATTCTGGACTTTAGTGAATTGGTTGCAAAATATCCTCATGTTGACCACATTGGTTCCCCCTCCATGTCCTAGAAACGGTTTTGAGAAATTTTAATTCTTTTAGAGTTCTACAGATATAAGGCCGGTTTGTATTTAAACTGACACCTTGTACAAATTTTTTATAGTAAATGTTTTGAAAAATCAGCTGGTTTTCTAAACAGGTCAGTGATCAGTGATCAGTTGATCAGATCACACTACTGACCTAATTATAAGTAAGCTGTTCGTATCATCAGCCACCACAAGTTAATAAATAAGTTTCATGTACAATGACGAAAATAAAAATTTTAATTAATAAATTTTTAGAATTAATTTTCTTTTATAAAAGCTTTTGTAATCAACATCTTTCATATGGAGTATGCTAACATTTAACTACTATTGTAGCAATACTAATTTGAAATCAAAGTTTTAACAAGAAAAAATAATGTTAATTTATCTTATTTTTGGAAGAATGAACTTTTGTACGTGTTAACAAAAAGTACATAGATAGAAAAATATAATGTTTTGTATAATTTTGAATTTGAAATGGTTAATTATTGTTAATTGACTATGATAATTATTTTCGGCAATGTGTGTTAAATGTGTGTTTAATATATTAAATATGTGAGAGAACTGTATTAAAGTTGATATAAGTCAGTGATGTTAAAATTATGAAATATGACGTAAAATTTGTTTTATTACAAAATATGTTAAAAATTTTTTGTACGCTACTGTACAGATAATTTCAAAGATTCGGTAAATAAGTACATAAATATATTTTGTTGAAAAAAAGTTTAACATTCAAAAAAACAAAAACAAAAAAATGTTAGGTAGTCAGAGCCTGATTAAGGTTTTTTTTCTAGGGGCCCTTTTTTAACACGTTTTTGACAATCGAAAATTTCTGAAATGAAACTTGATCGGTAAAATTTAACTAGCAATACTTAATTAGTAGACTGAGACCTTTCTCTCCTGCAAATTATGAAACTTATTTACTTTACACCCTGTATATATATATATATATATATATATATATATATATATATATATATATAATGAGTTGTTGACGTTAAAAAAAGTTTGTTTTTTTTATATCCGTGTAACCAATACATACGCATTTTTCTTTCTCTCAATCAGAGCACCGGTGTATATATATATATATATATATATATATATATATATATATATATACATATATATATATATATATATATATATATATATATATATATATTAATTATCGTACCTAAAAAACAGTACGTGATAGAAAAAAAGTACTCATATATTCTTATTTAGCAATGTGTATGAATGAATAAACAGGAAAAATTAAAGTGGGTAGATACTTAATTTTTATTTTATTTTTTTGTAACGCAGTGTTATCATTGCGTAAATAATTTAGATAAATAATTGGATACTTACAAAAAAAAAAGAGTGTTGTGTAACCTGTACTTATAGATATCACTGACAACACTAATGTAAGAGTACCTATATAAAGTTTCAGAATTTAGAAAAATTCTTGACTTAAGTTCATTCTTTAAATCCTTTTAATAATTTTTCTGAAAAAATTCGAAATCATCATAAAAATGTTATTCTTCCTAACAACGAGATAAAACACAAAGCTCACACCCGTAATCTTATAATTTATTTATTGTTGAAAGGTAACACAAAAAACATTTTTATATTTTTTGTATTGAATTCAATATGGAATTCCAAAAAGTAAATTTTTTACACACTAGTTATTTACTTGAAGCATATTCTGTATTCATAATATGTGGTTCCAAGTATTATCAAATTAAACCTAGAATCATCCGTACACGTCACAATGACGAACGAACTTCCCTACCTGCTCCAATACTACAACTTGTCGGTACCTGCTTGCTGTGAGATTTCTGTTATCTGATTTATTTGTTGTTATAATACATAAGACGTATTTATTTTGTTTATAGTCATTGTCGTTTTGTTTGTATTGAAATAGTGTCCGTCAAAAGGACGTCAATGTATGATTACGAGATGTTTTTTTTTGAAGATTTTGTACTTCACATATAAAAGTTTTCCTAATTTTTCTAAAATTTATTAAAGATATGCATGTTATAAGTAATTTATTCAATGATTATGATAATGTGAAAGATGATTACAGCTGTTTGACTTATAGAGACGACATAATACTGAAGTTTTAATATATTGAATCGAAAACTAAAGAATGCGTTTCAAGTGACTTAATAAAAGATTAACAATTTATTTTGTGGAAAATATTTTAATTTTTATTATTTTTTTTATCTTATTCCAAAAATTACTAACAAATTTTAGAAAATTTGCAAATGTGCCTAATGGGGAAATAACTACATATCTATAGGAATATTTATGACTGAGAAATTTCACATTCTGTAAAGTCACACATGTCCACTGACTCATAATAGTTCATAAATTAATTATTTGAAACACATGTTTTATGATACAATTGAGTATTTATCTATTTTTTAATTTTTATAATGAAAATATGTTTTGATAAAAAGATTAAAAAAATTAATAAATATTTACAATAAGAAATTTTTCCAAATCCAATTTTTTTTAAATATTTTGTTCGCTTTTGTAGTATTGTTATGTAAAAAAAATGTTTTTTGCAAATAAACTCTAAAACTCTCCGTAAAAAGTCCATCCGTCAAAACAACGTCGATGTATGATTAACGTTTCTCGTAGACCAACGTATGTTTCTAGGGTTAAATTAACGTTGACGTTGTACTGACAGAAATAAATTTTAAGCTAGTTCTTTGCCTAATATTTCTAGCAATTTCGTAGAAAGAAAGGAACGATATAGTATGGATTTATTCAATTCATCATAGTTGCTGTTTTATCTCTAAACTATTTAATTTAAAAAAAAAAGTATATTAAAATTAAATAAAAAAAAAAATATTTTTTTAATAAAGAGTTACACACAGCATGAAATTTCATTAACCTTTCAATGCAGCATGAATATTTGAATTTAAAAGTTCTTAGTAGATCATTTTACCAGATAATTATTTTTACGGTAGTATAAATACGTATACGATACCGCTTGTTTTAAGATAAATTCTAAATAATAGAAAATGAAAACTATAGAGAAGCTATATACACCATACACACAACCTCCTAATACCTCATTTAAATTTTAAATGAATTTCATAGATTGCATATGTAAGTGCATTGGATACTTACGAGTATTATACTTTTTTTGTGGATGTTTTTTAAACCCGACTCCTTAAAAGATATCAATAAGTATATTTTTAAAAATTTTTAATCTCCATCCCTTCTTCGGAAATCATTGATTAATCGACAAATTTCAAATGTTATATATACATTATCGACAATCAAAATTTTGAAAAAACAAAGCAATCAGATGATTATCTATGCAAAAATAGAGATGCGACAAGAAGATTTAAGATAAGCGGAAACATGAAATAATTTTGAAGCTGAGATTCAGAAAAAAGTAATAATCCTTCTAGATTTCGTTTGCAAAATTATCGTTCCTAGTTATCCTAAATTATATTGAATTTTTTGATTAAAATTAGATAATATTCTATTATTTTTCCTGGCTTAATTTATAACATCATGATTGTAAGATTCAATTAAAGATTCCTTTAAAATTTAATTTTTAACTATGAATGCAACATATGTATTACAATATACTTACTACACATCACTCATATTAGCATATTTAAATATAGTTAGAAAGTTTTTAAAAACAGAAAAAAAAGTACAATTACAAAATCAAATCTTAATAGAAAAATGAAATTTACATAGGAAAAGAAAACACAGATGTCACCTACAATAATTTCAATATAAATTTTGATATGAAAACAAAGAAAAAAGAAAATTTTAAATTCGATTGTAACATATTAGAAAACTTGAGCGAAAAAAAAACACACATACACACTCACACACACACATACACACCCTACAAACATCCATACATACAAATGTATGAGAGTACGAAGAGACACTGAATTTTAAGAAAGTTTTACGGAAACAAATAAAGATTCAAAAAGTTAATAAACGCGCGTCAGCTGCGATAATCTCGACATAAATAAATGTTCTTGTACTCAAAAATAAATTCGAAAAAAGCCAAAGAAAAATTCCAATAATATTACTATTAAAAATATATGTATGTTCTTGTATAATATTGACTTAACAATATTCCGTTATACATTTCATGCCCGATCCACCAACCAACCACCGCGTCGCACCGACCTTCGACTTCTTCACCAACAACGCGTCTCCACGTGTGTGCTGTTAATTCTACTTGCCGTCCGTCGGTAATGTTCTCCACAATGCACACATCGCACACACATACATAAAATGACGACGTTGATGACATGACGCTGGTGGCGGAGACGCTGGTGGCGGAGACGCTGGTGGAGCTGGTGCCACCGACGACGATGATGATGATGATGATTATGATGATGATCAGAGGTTTCTGCATCATTCGTTCAACCGTACAATTTTGCTTCAATGTTTGCTGCTTTCATTCTATCGATCGTTCTGTCTCCGTTGTCCTCATTGAATGCGCTACACTTCATTTAATTTTCTCATCTCATTCTTTATCAGCCGATCTCCTCCTATTTATGTGTAGTTATATATCCACGTAATGTATAATGCCTATCGATTATCTTCCGGGTCATATCAACTGATCAACTATGGATCCTCCCACGGCTACTGGTTATGAATTAGTACCGATATTATGAAATAGTAATGCGGGTGTCACCAGCCGACTGAGTTATTTTTATTATCGTTTTCTTAATGTCCATTGAAAGTTCATATAAATTTCAACGTGTTCATTTTTAGACCAAATATACAGGGTCGCTTTAAAAATCAGTAGTGGTGTAGAAAGAAAATATTCTGGGCTTTTTTCTTGATAACATTAGAGGTATATCTTAACTGAGACAACGTATGAAGGATCAAGGACGACTTTTGGTCAAATTACCAAATACTGGTGACACTTATTTTAATTAACTAATTTGACTTGACTTTTAATGTTGAGAAATTGAGATTACCTAAAAAGAAAGAACAACTTGACGAGTTTCAAGCTTCGACGAGACGACTTTCTTTTCTCTTTAATTCGAACAAAAACGACATTAGCCCTTATCAAGAAACTGTATGTAATTTTTATTTCAGATTTATGAAAGCACTAAAATCATGTCAACTAGCTTACCCTTTTTACGACAAATATAACTGCTGATATCATCCTGAACATTAATTTTTTTGTGTTTTTCTAAAATATTTCTTTTTTATTTTATCTAAAAACAACAGCCGAAATCAACGACTAGAATATTGCCTTAATTTGAATTATCAATTACGGTATTTTTTGGATTGTAAATTTACAATTTGTGTATGGTCTGAAAATTCCTAGTTATTATATAGCAATACCACTGGCATAAAGTTGTTTTTACAATCGCGTAACTTTTGTCCAGCATACAATTCTACTTCGTCCAGTATACGAGAACTAATCTGCTCCTACTCATCCAAAATTAGAAGCCTTCTTGTTACGTGAATCTGACCTGATCAACTTTCAAAGGTTTTTCTTATACAATCTTTCAAAATTAACGAAGAGAGAAGTTTTTTTTAAATTACTAACAGAAATCAAACTTTTGGCAGAGAAGATGTGAAACTTCCTTATCACAAGCAACAAAATAACAGCTAACAAATACAAATAAAGTACAAAATGTACTAGTAAACTTGTGGTACAGTACACTCTCGGTTATCTGAGCATCGAAATTATCCGATATGGTCCGTGGAATGTTTTTTTTTTCTAGTGTTAAGTGTTAAGGACCGTAATTTTCTCTCCATAAATTAAATAGCTACCGATGTACTATTACTTTGATTTACAGCATATCCTTTTTTTAGCGGTGGAAAGGAATCGCATAAAAAAAAATCACACAAAAAAATTATTCAGAAACATTATAAATAGTTATAAAAATAATAGTTCAGCCCAGATTGTAAAAAAAAACCTTTTTTTATACGATGGATCGGGACCGTATAAAAAAGTTTCACAGAAAATACATGACTAAAAACGCTCAAAATGATTTCCTAAACAAAAAAAATTGTTTTTCTAAACAAGATAAAGTATTAATTTACACCTGCGAACATTTTATCTCATTTTTATGATATTATAAAAATTGCGATAAATACATCTGTAAAAAAACGTAATGATAGCTTATATTCTGATGGTAGTGTAGGTACTGATTAACTGCTTAAAAATAATCAATAAGTAATATTATCGATAAATTATCCTAGACCCATGTTTAAATTTCTTACTTTCTCTTACTTTTTATTCACATTATGCACTTTAATAGACATTGCTTAAAAACCGCATAAAAAAGATTCAGCTCTGTATTGTTAATACAAGTAACTACACTTTTGTTTGATCATATAAATGTGTATGGTTATTTATGGTTTCGGTTATCCAAGGTAGCCTCGGTCCCGACAACCTCGGATAAGTGGGAATCTACTGTATGTTTTTCTTTTTAAGATAAGAAATTTAAGACAAATATATGAAAATAATTAAATTTGTAACAGGAATCATCCTATATATATTTGGATAAAAAATATATGTAATCAAATTACTTTTTCGACATCTTATTCTTTTTCTTTTTATGTTTTTCCAAGAATAAAGAAAAGATATTTTTGTTTTTTATAACTTTTAAAAAATTTAACATTATAGATAAGGTAAATGCAATAATATTTTACAGCTAAAACTTAAACGCACTCCACAACAGAATTCTTTGAATCCCTGAGTCTTAAATTTATTAATTAATATTTCCTCAATACTCAAAAGAATGATAAAAGTAATTTGATTTCAAGAAGAAAAAGAATATTCATTAATAGTCTGATCATGCACAACAAAAGTTTTAAAACATTTTTTCTCCAAAAATACATTTGGCGAGCAAAAAAAAACCTCTTTTCACTTCTTCCGGGCCCTTAAACGAGGCTGCTAACCCCCTTTTAGACTCGGGCCCCCGAGCAATTGCCCCACTTGGCACCTACACTTACATTTTCTTATATACTGTATTATATTATTTTAATCGTGTATAATTCAAATGAATTATATTTCTGTGGAAATGTCTCACTTCCAATAAACAACTTTATTCAAATTTCTGGTCTATCGAAATATAATAGAGATTTATATTATTAAAATTATGAAATCACTTTAAAATAATTCACAGTTCTAGACAAATCAACGATAATATCTTAATTATTAATATAATGAAAGCGTAACGGATTGTTCTTAATTATTGATGTTGTTCCATTATTGAATTTTAATGAGAAAACACATAAATATCAGCTTTGTGAATAACTTTAAAAATTACATAACGAAGTTTCTCGGCTAAAACATGTTGTTTTGCGTTCGCTTCGATGCGGAACTTTTAACTGCAATTTAATCATTTATTTTTTTTTACTTTTTATTTTTTTTATTTATTTTTTTTTTCAGAATAATTTAAAGAAAGTTTAAAAAAATTTGTTTCTTTAAATTTTTATCAAACATGCGATATTAATATAAATAAAAAAATAATAATTTTACTTATCCCACATAATTTTTTAGTTTATCCCACACTTTTTAAAGTTAGTTCCTCTGTAATTTTGTCTGTAGTTCTTCATGGTAAAACTACATATATTCAGTAAGTTCGCATATAGAATATGAACAATTTTGTAGATATATGAAACCCAATGTTTGACGTAATTAAAATTCATAGTACAAAAATTTTATAATTACGTATTCTCCTGATAAGAATATAAAATATATGACAATGTTTACGTTATAACAATAAATAATGATAATAATACATACAAAAGTAAATAGAACGTTGTTCGTCAAATGAAATATTTGAAAGGGTGAAATTTGTACAACTTTTGCACCTGCAAATACAAATGCGCATGCGAATGCGGAAATCTACAACATGAACAGACCTTCGAAGTTGTAGCCCGACCACACAACTAATTTAAAATTTCAATAATCGGTCTGACCTTACAATTATTTTTTACAAAAGATAATTTTTATGATATCATCATCATTTACATTAATAGATTAAAAAATAAATTAATTTCTTGGTTTTCAATTCAATCAAGAAACCGAAACCTCGAGCAAATGAGTAGAACTCACTTCGATTGTGTACTCAACTTCGGTGTCGTGAGCAATCGACACCTTCCCGCATTTATTGCACAATATACTGTTGTGTGTTTTATTGTCAATTATTTATAATGACAACTTCCCTACATTTTTCGTCTCCCTCATATCGAAACCGCGATTCGAAATGAACGTTATGAACATGAAACAACATGTAAGGTTACCTAACAACCCATTTTTCTAATATTATCAAGGGGTCAAACTAGATTGTCTATGTCTCTGTTCCACTTGTAATGAGTTTATGACGTAAATCTCCCCACTCTATTTGTGTAGATACACACTGTTTGCAGTGCATTAGTTTGGTGTTTTTTAGTAGTGTGCGTATTTACGCACACCACCGCAATACACGTATTACCAGAGAGAGCTGTTCAACGTGTTGAACCAACAATGGTAACAATGTAAATATAATACACTGTGGGTTCGACGACGGACACGGACTGACTAATGCCTTAAGCTGTGACACGACTCCAAACAAGGGGTCAAACTAGATTGTCTATGTCTCTGTTCCACTTGTAATGAGTTTGTGACGTAAATCTCCCCACTCTATTGGTGTAGATACACACTGTTTGCAGTGGTATTGGTTTAATGGTTGCGTCTGTGTGCGTATTTACACATACTACTACACCACACGTATTACCAGAGAGAGAAATGTGTGCTGCTCAACTAACAATGTCTAACAATGTAATATAATGGACTGTGTGTTCGGTGACGGACAGCGACTGACTACATGACTTAGCTGTGACAGGCCTACAAATGACTCCAAGCGAATTACACTTTTTTGATGTTAGTTGGCTTCTAGTGTTCTATGACTCCAAATGACTCCGCGCCAATTACACGTTTTTAATGTTAGTTGGTTTCTAGTGTTCTATGAATATTATATTCACACACCTTGTATTCAAGTTTAATTCCGAAAAATAATACGTACCATTTTTTTGATATTTTCTCAAGAATAAAAAAGAAAGAAAAAAAATTATAAAACACGTTGTATATTTAATAGAATCATTCGTCATAAAATACTAGAATACACATAAATAGTCTGTATGTTTTTTTTTAGCACTTGTAATCTTCACACCTTCTTAAACTTCGCGTCAAATATTTTTTTCGTGTCTTAATTAATTCCGTTATAATTATCCTCATTTCTAGCAAGCACATCACATCGTTATAATTACTATTTTTATATCTGCCTGTGCTGGTTAACGATAACACTTACTCCACGTAAAAAAATTCTAGATAGGTAGGTGGGTAGAATCATAAAGTACGTACGTATATTTCACAGACTCACACATTATTCTTACTCAATTAAAATTAATTTTCCTCATTTTATCTTTAAATTCCTTTTTTTTAACCTAACAAAAGTTTTAACATATTTTTTTTTATTTTTAAATGATAAAAATATATGTAGATGACAGTTCAAGTACATTTATACACAATATTTCTTACGAAAGTAACACACTTAAAAAACGTATTATAATATTATTTGTATTATAAAAATTTTAAAATTAAAAAAATTAAAAAACTAATCAAATTGTCAGTATATACTTAACTTCTGTATTATCAGCGTTTCCACTTACAATTAGACAATAATACTTTAGACAATAGAAGCACTAAGAAAGGATTTTTGAAAATTCGTCCCCTAAGTGGGTTTAATAGGGGATGAAAATTTGTATGTCAATTCGTTATTTTTGAAGTTAGTAGTACATATATAAGAATATGTTACTATGGCTATTAAAATAAATAATATTTTATGAATCTTTAACTTTGACTGACAGACAACGCACAACCTAAACTTTTGGGCTTAGGAGGACGAAATTAAGCCCAGGAGTTATGAAAATTCCCGTTTAAACTTCTGTTTATAAATAAAGATCAGTTGTTTCTGGAAATTTATTCCCTAAAGGGTTAAAACAGAAAATGAAGGTTCATATGGGAAGTTCGTCATTTTTGAAGTTAGAAACGTGGATATTGATTTAGGCTTTTGAAAAACATTAAAAGTGAGCAGAAAGTGAGTACCTATCTAATAAAAAGATGTCGATGGGAAATCCCATCGGGCATACGGTTAGTTATACATAATTCAGTCGCGCACGCTTTAGAGAATTAAACGTAATTTTTGTTTTGCTTTATGCACGATTAACACACAGGATTGCGATGAAAGATAGAGTGCGTTCCAAATCTGTACGGTATTCATAAACGAATATATAAGATACATTCGTAGAAAACTGTATAATATTCTATTAGAGTAATATTCTGTGAAACAAAATAAACAGTTTTGTAACACAAAAGATGCGTATCAGCAACACTGTGTGTAGTCAGTCATAAATGTATTTTTTATATAATACATTAAATTTTATGTGGAAATATGGAAGAATACGATATTTACAACTTAACTTGAAGATGAAATGAAGTATCAATCGACAAATTTCGACGTTCGTATTCATTTAATCGAAAATGTTGAAATTTGTTTTCTTAGATCGTGTACGTATTTCTATATAAAATCGAAAACTGAAAATTAATGGATACGGGACTGGTATGGATGAAATTTCTAAAAAAAATTTCAACGCCTTTATGGCAAAAATGGGAAATTTACATCATCGTTCCGTTAATTAATAACTTTCCTCAAATAACACTCGAAGATCAAATTGTTATTAAACAAACAAAAAATTTAAAAAGTGTATGGTTTCAGGGTTTTGATGTAATAAAAATTTTTTAGGCTAGAGCTATTAGCTGCAGAAACATGAATTTGTTCAATATTTGAAAAACTTCAGATTTCAAAGATGGCGTTGTTAACCACATTGTTAATTAGTCCGACTTGTAATTTAATGTAAAATGTAACACAAATATACATACAAATTGATTTTTGATTACTAAGTTTAAACTTTTCGATAAATGGCTGGACAAATAGTATCTCTACTGACTATTAGTCGTTTTGGATTGTGTCTACCCCCGTTTTTTTTCACGCTACGCCACTAAAGATAATTTATCTTTAGACCGTCACAGAACTACAAGAACTGAAACTCAGGAGGTGAAGGGAACATTTTATTGCACTTATTGGAGTTCCATTGTGCATGCACAAATTTCATGTTCATAAACCAAAAAATGTAGAAATTATTGGAAATGTGATGGACGGAATAAATGAAGTTATCAAAGTTTTTTCTTCGGAACTCTAAAAGGTATCAAAATATGTTTAAATCATTTACAAAACGCAATAATTCATAACGAAAAATATTCTGTAGTAAAATAGATATAGTCAATCAATCTTAAAATTAAACTCAAACCGCGCTACAAGTTGGACACATTTTTCATAATCTACCCCATGGTGTGGGCGCTGAGAAATGAACAACAAAATAATCTTCAAGTTACAATGGAATGAAAATAGCATCCACGTTACCAGCCATGCCGCACCTACATTACCGATCATAAGAATTTTCTAACTACTAAAAACATGTAAATTTTGGAATAACGTAAAAAATTGTTGTCTTTGTTTGAATTACCTGCTTTGCTGTTTTTAATTATTTATCAGTATTTTTTCAATGATTATTATTATTATTCAGAAGACAACTAAATAAAATTAAAAGAAGACTACCGGGATTGGCCTGTAAAAAGAGAGTGAGGGAAAAAGTACACGAATAATAAGAAAATAGTGAATGTTTTAGGCAAGCAATATTCATGCAGCATCTTAGTCTAAAGAGGCCTACAGACGATCAACTTAGTTGAATACCTTGTCAATTTACCGTGTCAACGACAATGTTGAACGTCTATAGGCTGGTTGATGGTTGATATTTCATGTTGAAACACTGGTTGAGATAAGATCAAAAACTTTGAATATTCGGTGAGCGGAGCTTGATGTTGACAACATTGTTGTAACGTCTGTATGGAGGTTGACAACAATTTTATAAACATCAGTTGTGTGTTTGAAGTTATACTAACAAGATATACGATTTTATTACTTTTAATTTTACTATACGTTGCCGTTTGGCCAGTTTTATTAGTGACCGACCGAACCTTTTGTTTCAGTTTCGGCCAAAAAATCTAATTTCGGCCATAGTTTCGGTTTCGGTCGCTCAGTGTTCGTGAATTGTTGCTCTACACTAGATTTCAGCATACAATTGAAATTTTAAGATGTCTAAATAAGTTTCGGTTTGGATTTTGGTTTCAGTCGAAACTGAGATCGAGGCCAAAGTTTCGGTTTCGGTTTCGGCTGCAAATCCTGTTTCGATCGGACGCTAGTTTTTATTTACTTTTCCTTGTTTGTTCAATTAAATATGAACAATATACCAAAAGAACAAATTTGGGTAGATTTTTTTAATACATTAATAGAATTTCCCGAGCTGTGGAAACTGAAATCGGGTATTTTTAAGGATAAAAACAAAAAGAAGAATGCCTGGCCAAAACTTTTAGATGATTACAAAAAACTTGAACCAGATGCCTATGCTGATAGCCTTAAGAAAAGATTAACAAATATTGTTCGTTGTTCATTGTTCACTAACAAGCTATTTTACGTGATTACAACCGTAGAATATAATAAAAATCAAATAGAGTAATAAAAAAAAAAAAAACAGCAACAGGAATAATCTAACTAAGTCGATAACATGCACGAAAATGATGTTTACAACTTGGTTGCCAACATTCAATTTCGTCTGTAGCAAAAACTAACGACTTAATTGACAACAAGGTTGTCAACTAAGTTGATCGTCTCTAGGCCCCTTAAAAGTATCTGCCTATGTGACTGCCCTGCAAATATTGCAAGTGGAATGCACAAGAGCCTGCAATAAAGTAGTGGTATGTATGGGAGTAGACACATGTCCACGTTTTACATCCCATTTGAATCACTAGTAAGCGTTTGTCCGTGGATTGCTTGATGTTTCTTGAAAGCCCACATGACTGTCTATCTAAGACCATCAATGGTTTCAACATTGCAATTTATCTTCAACCTGTTTAGATTAAAAAAATTCCAAAAAACTAGAACTTATGTACAACAGTTCTCACGGAACGTCGCAATTAAACGTTTCCCGGCAGATTGCTTGAGACTCTGTTTCGATTAGAAAAAGTCATAAGTAAATAGGTTCTCATTGAACTTGAGATCCTATTTTAGCGATGTTCCCATCATCCTATGGAACTCAAATTTTACTCACAATATCAGTTTGGTAGTTTAATCCACCACAAAATGACGCTTATTCTCCGACAGGCCATTTCCTATAACGATCTCGGTAAACTCCTTAATAACAAATTGTCTATTTGAAGTAATTTCTTCTTTCGTACTGGCGTGGTGATTTTAGCGGAGTAAACGTGGATAAAAATAGAAATAAAAAAGTCAATAAATATGTGACCTTAAGTCAAGTATTTTTCTAAATTGTGAAATTTTATATGCTAGTTTTGTCGGTGATACTTGTATAAGTATGGCTTTTGCTAAACAAAACTTCTTTACTAAGAAAATGATCAAATCAAGTTTCAGGTATTTGGTGGGAGATAGTCAGGTACAAAAGTATAGCTCAGCGAAAAATTTCCTTTTATCAAAAATTAAATAATGTATTAATGTTCTTCAATTATTATATTTGTATACCACTTGTTTTTTTGAATTTCGACGGGCTTATGTTGTAGCAATATAAAAGCATTGTTGAAAAAGCGTTGCAAAAACGTTGTAAAATAATGTTTATAAATTATATTTCAAGAACGGTGCGGTCAATAATTTTTATTTGTTTTTAAATATGGTTTGTAACTTTGTGTTTTGTAACATATTAAATTTTTATCAAATTCCTTTAACACGTTTTCATTTTATTCAAAAAAATCGTGTGAATATGTCAACTTCCCATTAGAGCCCGTGTTAAAATTACAAAACTTTAAAACCGTTTTTCTCAAAATTGGGGCGGTCAATTTTTTTCCGGTATAGATTCGTATTATTTATTGGTATTGAATTAAATAAATGTTTAGAGAAGTTTCGTTAAAATCCTTTGAAAAATCGTTTTTCGGACCAACTACATTAAGACATACCATGACTGTGGATAAATACTCAATTACTTGGCAGTCATTGCTATAAAAAGAAAACTAGAAAGAATTGCTACTACCTAATGTATAAGTCTGATTCTATATTTGTCTCCTTGTAATTCTCATTCGAATTCTAAAAGAGTTTGATTTGCTGCTCATTTTATATAATTCTAGTTTCCTAATAATTTCATGTTTTTAGTAGCAATTAATTTGCTACCGTTTTGTTAAAATGTCCCTACTTTTTATTATAAGCTACTTACTTATTTACTTTATTTAAAATTTTTGTATGTAGGTACAAGATTTATATATATTTTCGTTAAACTTATTTGACATTATAACTGATGATGTGCTTCATTTTCTTGTGCTTCTTAGACCTAACTAAATACTTAAACCAAATTCATTAATATACAGATCCTCCTAAGTGGTATATTTATGTGGTTCACTGAAATTGGTGGAGTACCTGGGGCGTTAAAAACATGAAAACCTAGGATTTCCGTTACAGTGAACGAAATTTAATAATTCAAAGTGGTTTAGCTTATAGTATATATAAAAAAGTTTACCTATTAAAAAATTGTGATCTCGATTTATAAAAAAAAAATGATAATTGCAATAATTTAAATAGTATTAAGCTGTTATAATATTACTTGTAGAATAGTTTTGCCTACAATAATATTAGGCTGTAGAATAGTTTTGTATCCCAAAACTAACTTAATGTATATATTTATAGGTATAGAGATAGAGATCGGGGACAAAAAATAAATGAAGGAAAATTAAATAAAGGAGAAAACTATTAATAAAATATTTTTTTTTAATTAAACAATTATAGGATTAATTTTTTTTTTAAATAAGCACTTATGCCTATATAAAAATTAAAAGATTCCAGCCGTGTATCTTCTGCTGACATGGCATTTTCTTGCCTCTATTACTAGCAACAACCAGCAAAAATTTCAATCCGATCCTTTGCGTCGTTTTCTGGTAATTAACGGATAGAAATTTTTTTTAAATAAGCGCTATACCTATATATGAACAATAAAAAATTCGATGTAAGATTTCGGGAAAAAGGCCAGCCTTGTATATTTTCTTGACACGGCATTTTGTTACTTCTCTTACTAGTAATAACCAGCGAAAATTTGAACCCGATCCTATGCGTAGTTTTCTGGTAACTAACGGGTAAAAATTTTTTCTTTTTAAATAAGCGCCTATACCTATATGAACAATACAAGATTTGATGTAAAATTTCGGGAAAATGGCCAGCCTTGTATTTTCTACTGGCATGGCGTTTTTTTTTGTGCAAGAAAGAAAAAATTATTTAAAATAAAATTATATGCTTAAGTATTAATTTTTTTATAGTTTTTGTTATAAATAATAAAAAAAATGAAAAGCACAAAAAATTTTTTGGTAAACTTTACACTTTATGCTATACGCTATAGTAAACAAAATCACACCTCGGCCATTTTAATTCATTCACTCTAACAAAAGTCTGAGGTCAAAACCTCCAAGCACTCTACTAACTGGTTTGTAAATGTTTATTAAAACACGTTTTATTCAGGTTTAAAATATGTACAGCTTCAAAAAAGATTATGCATACAAAATATTAAAATATGCAATTATTTTTAACATAGAAAAATTCGAGCCTACCCAAAATAAAAATCCTACAATCGCCTGTTTCGTAGGTTAATTTTTTAACTAATTATATACACATTGCGTTTCCAAAATATCATTTACCTTTAATATATATACTGTTTGTTGTATTAAACAAATTAAACAAACTTAAATTCAAATAATTTTATTCCCATGGTTAAAGTATGGTCTACATGGCTTGAAACACCCCGTTTATAACACGTATATATACATTTTTCTTAACACATATATTTTCTTTTCTATATTCATTTTCCAGCCACTATTAAATTTGATAGGAAAATTTATTTAATATCATATATTTTCTATTAAATTATCTGTAATTTTTATACGTTCATCATTCTTTTGACGTTCGCGTTCATTATTACGGGGTATACGTTTTCTCTATTCTCTTTTTTTAAACAATTTTTGCGAAAGTAATTTTTAGTGAAATTTGTTTTTTTTCGCTACCGATCGTTTATTGCTCCACACCGATCAATTTATTTTTAGATACAATTTCATGTTCAAAATTTAAAAATTATATAAGTTATATATATATATATATATATATATATATATATATATATATATATATATATATATATATATATATATATATATATATATAAAATTTGATGGTAAAGGAAATTTCAAATTTTTTTTCAAAAATTTGAATCATTTTTTTTTTGGTTAATTTTATTTTAAAAACAGTTCCCAAGTTTTTATCGTTATTAAAAATTAGTTGTACGAATATGTATTATATGTATGTATGTATGAAAATATCCACCAAAAAAAACAAAAAATATGGTTACGGGAAAACTTCCAGTACGATGCAAATTAAATATAGGCGGAAAATTTTTAGAACAAATATCTAGCTATAACTACTTGGGTGTCACCGTAACTAGTTATGGATACACACCTGAGAAAGTATCAACATAAGCAGGTTGCCTAAACAACATATGACACAATAAACATCTTAATATGGAAGTCAAATGTCAAATTTACAAATTGGTGGTCAAACCAGTTTTCACGTACAGCTGTGTACATTACTTTAAATACTAAGCAATTTCTTGAGGCAACCAAAATGAGAACATTAAAAAGAATTCAGAGCTTATTTAAAAAAAAATTAAAAACTCCAGGAGAATACCCCAGGTGTATCTCTGTCTGTTGCTTCTTTCAATAATGGTTATTTATTTGGGGTACTATTTATTATAAAAATTATAAAGATATATTTAAGTCAGAAAGTTCTAAAATATTATTGTCAATTTCTTTGAATATCTTGGATTTTTTATTTCTATGGATACCTAACAAAATTTTACAAATATTAAAAAAATTCAGGTGCAGAAACTAATATATTTTTCGCCTATAGATTTATCAACTCTTACTTCTTCTAATTTCTAAAACTGACTTTCTAAAAAATTTACCAAAATACCTGTTTAACAAATTATTAACACAATTATTGATTAACAATATCTCGATTAAAGCAAAATATGTCATCAAGCTGTATTTTTATGTACTAAGGAAAATACGTAAGAAAATTCAGTCATAATAATTTCGATTCAAGCTACACCCTATTCTTAATGTTCATGAATTTTTCAAATTTTTTTAAGTAACCCTTCTTTAAAAAAAAAAAAATGTACAAAAATATATAGTTATACATATTACTGAAATGATTCCATAAGTCTTTCGTTTTGCTAATTTTGGTCCGGGACACTAAAAAAAAGAGCCAGTACTTTATCTCGATAATGGTGTAGAAAAAAGTATAAAATACTATGCAAAATTCTACTTTTCGAATTTTTGAAATTGCGGTATCTGATAAAGGATAACTCGTAGGAAAAAATGTATAAAGACCTTTTTTTGTAAAAAATCGGATAATCTGTAAACCTTCTATCAACTACTTTTTCGATAGATCTTACCATTTACAAGATATTTATGAAAAAGCTATTTTCTTAACTTTTGATTTTGAATACAACTTTAGCTCAATGGGGGTATCTGTACCAATTTCCAACTGTGCAAGTTTTATTTTTTTGACTGGACTATCATTTATAATGTGTTTCTCTCTCCTACAGCACCGTACTATCCTATAGCGACATATAGCGGAATCCTACATCATATTCCTTGTACTTAAAAAACCTAACTACAATCAATATCGACTGCCAAACGAATTAGAATTATCATTTTGTCACAGCACTTAAGAGATTTTCTCTAAACTTAACGTACTTTTTAAATTAAAAGACAAGTTGAAAACACCGACAGCAACATTAAGTTAGAGACCTCCGAACAAGGAAAAAAAGTTCCCATAATGGAAATTCGCTAATAAAACGCACAGCGTTTAACTAAATAATTAATATAATTATAGGTATGCTTATACAATACAGTAGAAGCCCCGTAAACTTGCGCTCCATAAACTTGCTGTCTCTCTAATCTTGACTTGATAATTTCTCTACTCTTGACAATATTTTCTCCCACCATGATTCTTCCTTAACCGATTAAATTCGTAATTAATGACGCGTATAGCGTATAAGTACTTGGTATCATTCTCCAGCTATCTCTTTTTTTAGATTTAAATTGCGTATGTTGCGCATTCAGTGCGCATTGGAGTAGTATATAGTGGGAATGTCAAGACTAGAGAATGGTCCTGGACATGCTTGTCAAGATTAGGGAGCTTTTACTGTATTTGGATTAATAAACAAAAACATTAAATGCTTCCGTTTTAAAAGTTGATCTTGTTAAATGAATTATGTTTATTATACATATATTTTAATTAAAACTAATTATTTTAAGTTTTAGTTTGTTGTAGTAAAATTTGCGGTATGCCGTCGGTGGTTTTCTTTACTGTTATAATTAATATATTATTATAATGAATATAGAAATGCTAACTAATAGCTTGTATCTATTTCAATATTGTAAAAGAACAAAACTTATACTTACGTAAAGTTGTGCTAGACATAAAAGTTGAATAAATTTTAAAGATAAAAATTACTTGACATTGTAAATTTGACTTAAAACTTGCAGATTATTGTAACATTAGATAATTTGGGTGAATTTTTAGAAGGAAATTTCCAATGTTTATGAAATCTGGTGAAAATGTGAGAAATCCTAAACAGTTGGATATGTCAGATTTCAAAAAACAGGATTTTAGGCACTTTTTGCTTAAAAAATCTGATTTTTGTCAGATTTCAAAAGTTTTATCTTTATCTCAGCTTTCAAAATAAAAATTGACAAGACTTTTTAAAAGTACGTACCTACTGAATTTTTTTATTTTAAATATTGTGTTTTAAGTGAAAGATTTTTGAGTGGAATATCATCATTATGATTAATACCTATGTATATTATAGAGATAACATTTCTTTGCATACCTGGAAAAAAACTGAAAAGTATTGGACCGATTTTGAAAATTTTTTCACTGTTAGCAAGGTAAACAATTTCAGATAGATATAAGCTATGTGATATGAGATCCACCATTGTCCTGGAGACACAAATGCGCCAAAAATAAACTATTTTAATTTACGTAGAGATCTAAGAGCACGAATTTTTTCAAAACGTTGCTCGTCCATAAAATTAATTTTAATTTGAGATATAGTGTGTTTATTTGATGTAATTGACCAGCCTGTGAATTCTTCTTTGAGAAAAAGCGCCTGCGTTCAACCTGTGCTCGCGTCACCATTATGTTTTCTTTTTTAAATTGAAAAAAAATTACTGTGTACCTAAAATCACAAATAATACACTCTAAATACTTATTTATTGCGTTATTCATTACGGAGAAAAAATTCTCGAATTAAAACCTTCTTTTTTGACATTTCAGCAAGATGTAACGTCTTAAGTGGGGGTAAGGTTTTAAAAGCGAAAAAAAGGCATATTTTCATGATTTTTTTGGAGATATGAATAATGTTGGCTTATTTATTTCATATACACGTTATAGTATAACATCTGAAGTATCTTTGAAAAAATTATCAATTACAAATATCGATAAATAAGTTCGTGACAGCGAATTCCGAATTTGTTTTGCGATGAACATCATAACTTGGTACCAGATCTTCCGAGACAAAAAAATCGAAATGCGTTTAAAAGGCGATATGTTTCCCTAGGGCGTCAGGAAGAGTTTTTTGTACTTTTTCGATTTTTTTATTTTTGGCAGCATTTTGAAGTAAAAAACGCAATTTTTGCTAAAAATTTCGGTTAATTTGTTATTATAAACTGGAAAAAAATAGCAAAAAAAAAAGTACTCGACCTGTTGATTTATGTGTAGAAACAGTGTACAAAATTTCAACAAAATTGGTGAAGTAGATTTTGAGTTATGATGTTCATGAACTTCAAAAATGTTGTTTGCGAGAAAATGAATTTAAAGTTTTTTATACTCAAAAACAAAAAACTAAGCATCAATAATAGGCTATTGACTATGTAGTTGAATAAGGAACTAATTCGTAACAGGTGTTTTATTGTTTCATATGTTCAACTGTACCCCAAAGATGATAAATTCACAAAGTGCTATTAAATTTAGGCGTGCGTTTTTACAAACGGCGTAAACTTATCGACGCTTACGTTTTTTAACTATAACTCAAAAACTATGAATTTGTCGTAAATACACATGATATGATTTTTTGTAGAGAATTAAATTTCCTATCGAAATGATACTCTATGAACTCAAAAAACTTTTTTCTCAACAAAATAAATCAAAAAAACTATTTAAAGAAAAGCTCAAATTTTTCAATTTTTCTTTTTTTTTAATTTTTGAGTACTACTTTTTTCTGAGTGAATTTAGGTATAGGGATTGGTTCACAAAAAAGAACGCTGATGTAATTCCCGTCAGAATGGTGACCGATAAAACTATTTTCGATAACAACCGGCTGAGATACAGTCGTTCAAAGTTACCTACTTTTTTACAATTTTATTACTTTTGACTTTTATACCCATGTTATTTGTAATTTTTACACGCAAAAATTATTTTTTTTGAGTACAAAAATTATTTCTGCTTTATCAGAGGTAACGATAAAATTATTTGCTAAAACTTTTGATATTCATATGATCTTAGGTATAAAAAGAAACTTTAATATTGTACTAAATTACAGTTCTATTTTTTAAAAAAAATTAAATGTACCTATTATATTTCTCCCATAATGTTTTCAAATTCAATATCAATATCTTCATCAACATCGTTTTGGACATCTCCTTCTGTAATTTCTGGAACATCCGCATTTTCACAATTTTCTGGAACATCCGCATTTTCGCAAATAAATTCTTTGCAGCTAATTACTAATTTTCTACAGCTGCAATTTCGGTGACAACCTTTTATACACCCGCAAGCTATTTGTTCTAGTAAATTCTGCAGTGCAGGAGGTTTTGTTGTTTTAATTGGCACTAATCCATTTTTAGATTTTTTCCAACCCCACTCAAATGGATTTAAAATATTTCCTTCCCACTGTTGAATTTGGTGGTACGTCCTTAAACCGTGATATTTAGTGGCATCAAAAGTTAGTGGGAAATTGGTTAGAGAAAATTTTGTGCTTTTTGATAATTTTTGAAAAAGTTGTAACCGAGAACTACCTAAACTGTTGGCCTTAATGCCATAAAGAGAAATTACGATTTAATTCTATTACGTAAATTGCGGCTGCAGAAAATTATAGGAATTAGCTGCTCCATGTTCTGCAAAGAATGTATGGGCCTAAATTGTGAAAATGCGGATGTTCCAGAAATGACAGAAGAGGATGTCCAAAACGATGTTCATGAAGATATTGATATTGAATTTGAAAACATTATGAGAGAAATATAATAGGTAGGTACATGTAACTTTTAAAAAAAATTAGAACTATAAATTAGTACAATATTAAAGTTTTTTTTTTATACCTAAGATCATATGTATATTAAAATTTTATCGTTACCACTTTTATCGTTACCTCTGGTAAAGCAGAAATAATTTTTGTACTCAATAAAAATAATTTTTTTGTGTAAAAATTACAAATAATATGGTATAAAAGTCAAAAGAAATAAAATTGTAAAAAAGTAGGTAAATTTGAACGACTGTATCTCAGCCGGTTTTTATCGAAAATATTTTGATCGGTCACCATTCTGACGGGAATTACATCAGCTTTCTTTTTTGTGAACCAATCCCTATACCTAAATTCACTCAGAAAAAAGTACTACTCAAAAATTTAAAAAAAAAAGAAAAATTGAAAAATTTGAGGTTTTTTTTAAATAATTGTTTTGACTTATTTTGTTGAGAAAAAAGCTTTTTGAGTTCATAAAGTACCATTTCGATAGGAAATTTAATTCTTTACAAAAACTCATGTGTATTTACGAAAAATGCATAGTTTTTGAGTTATAGTTAAAAAACGTAAGCGTCGATAAGTTTACGCCGTTCGTAAAAACGCACGCCTAAATTTAATAGCACTTTGTGAATTTATCATCTTTAGGGTACAACTGAACATATGAAACAATAAAACACCTGTTACAAATTAGTTCCTTTTCCCCCTGTTTTTTTGTACATAGTCAATAGCCTATAAAATGATATAATTTTTTATACTTACGCGGGTAATTATAGTAAGTATTTGTTTTGTATAAGATTTGTAAGTACACAGAGAAAAAAACTACACATAATACTAAGAAGATTTCCACATTGACTTTTTTATACAGAAATCGTCTTAAAAATCACTGTTTAAGATGCTTTCTTCTTAAGAAGTATTTATACTTTCAAAGAGAAAATCCTTTTAAAAATCTATAAAGAGAGCATATTAAGTTAATGTGTGAACTATTTAATTTCGTGAAGAACATCCTATTAGAATAGTTATTTAAGTAATTAAGAAGTGTTTCTGCTTAAAATAAAAAAAAAATTCTTGTTAATTTAAAATAAATAATTCAAAAAATTAATAGATTTCTGTATTCGTAAAACGTGTAGATGCAAGGACGCAATGTATCAGTTTGCATTCAAGCTTTTATAAGTTAATGATTTACATTTTATA
Source organism: Brachynemurus nebulosus (assembly GCA_035578155.1). Classification (NCBI taxonomy): domain Eukaryota; kingdom Metazoa; phylum Arthropoda; class Insecta; order Neuroptera; family Myrmeleontidae; genus Brachynemurus; species Brachynemurus nebulosus. Next base: position 134,782,782 of record JAPWDM010000001.1, on the reverse strand, counting down.
TTTATTTAATATATTTAGTTTATTCCCAAAAATTTCTGGAATAAATACAAAAAGAATTGTGAAAATTATGAAATTAAAATATATCGACAAATTTTTATCTGAATTGGGTTGTTCGAAATATTTTAGGTGTTTCTACAAGAGAAGGACAAGTAAGTATATAATATAATGTTATTTAACCTTAGGGCTTCTTTTGACATGTTTTAAGGTAATACTCTTATATTTTTTAGAATAAAGCAATCGTGAATCGAATGTGATAGAGGTGCTGTTTCGCCATCAACTCGATGTATACAGAGAAGGTTATTCGAAAAATGTGATTATATGTATAAGATTTGTGTAACAAATTAATTGGTATACATTCTTCTGTCCAACTTAACTTAGTTCAATATTTTGAAGATGTTACTTTTATTATTAATTTGAATATACCTAAGTTACTACTGCAAAAGATCTTAATTTTGATATAAATAGGCTAGAAAATTAAATCAACTTATTTATTTACTATAGAATATAAATAATTTGAAAGTTAATTTGAAGGTAAGAAAAATATTATTTTGTATTGCTTAAAATTATGTATTCCACATGGCAGGAAAACATATTAACCGTCTTAGCTAATTTTCTAGCCTTAGTAATATCAAATATGCCAGTCGCGGCTGGAAATTTGTAACTTAAATAAAATGCTGTTATAATTTTTATTGTATTAAATTCTTTGCCTACAAATTGGATTTTGACTTTTCCGCACGTAGGCAAAGTGTTTAGTAGATAACTATAACCTTTATTTTATAATTATAAAATTATAATTAGAAAAAAATTAGGTTAACCCAATTTTATGTAAAGTTTGTATTATTTACCTACTTGTTTTTCTAATAATAAATATTTTAAAAAATACATTTGTATTTTAATGTACAGCCCTATTTAGTTTATTTAAATTAAGAAGATTACCCTTTAAATGTTTTATGTGCTTTCTCCTTTTAAATTAAAAAGATTTTTGAATAAAGGTTTCTTCTTGATTTAAGGTGCAGTCCTTAAAGATAATTATTGGGATTACTGCTCAATTTTAAGTGAAAACTTTATAAACTACTATTCGTAATTCCAAGATGAATTTCTTTACTATTTTATAAAGATTTCCTTCTTGGATAAAAACCATAGGGAAATCTTTATGATTTCTTGCTGTTTTAGGTGAATTTTTTTCTCTGTGTATAAAATTAAAGTAAATTTTATACTTACCAGGTAGGCGCGTCGCGCAACTACCGGGCAGGTATAAAAATCGAGCATGAGGGCCGGTCGCTTAAAACGCTGTATCTTCATTAGTTTTGCTCGGATTTACTTGAAATTTTGACACAACACGCTCGACATGTTGTACATTCAGAAAAAAATTTAAAAAAAATATGCAAAAAAAATTTAAAAACCTTACCCCCCTTAATAACTAAGAATTATATTCATTTCTCACTAGATTGCAATCATGATATGAAGGTAATTTTGATAGTAGCCCATAGTTACTATTTTACACTACTGCACTGCTCATATTTACACCTTTTCCTCTGCAAAAAAGTCTAGGTAATCATGCAATATACAAAATAAACATACAACTGATGAAAAATAACTTTCAATTTAACCCTCATTTAAAATACAATAAATAAAGAAATTATTTATTAAGGGATTCAAAGGGAAATTGATGAGGATAATAATGAGTGCTAGACCATGGCGTTCCTGTGGTTTTCCACTTTGATCAAATAACTTGTTTTGTTAATATTATTCACCATTATCATCAAATTGGTCGCAATACACTATTGTCCGTAACGCACTGTTCATTCAACCAGTTTCATCCACCAGTACTCATACTTTCCAAAATACACCGTTCGCTTATATACAGGACGGGTTTCTTGAGAGTTTCCATTTTCATTACAATTAAACTATTGATTTAATCAAAATATTGTTCCAATAAGGGTTGTAGATACCGACAGGGGTAAACAATTGCTATAGTCAGGAAGTTTTATGGTTTTCGAGCTGTGAATGTAAACTTAAGGTTTTTTTTTTAATGGAAACGTATGTTTAAGAATTTTTCCAAAATTAGTATATGCTTCAAAACTACCAGTAACATTCAAATTTTCATTATTTCCAATTCTCAAATTCATGCTCAGGTAATTGCAAGCGATATAAAAATTTCTGTTATTCAAAAACATTCTGACTCAACATGGCTCACTTTTCAATCGAAGAAATAACGAAAAAACTAAAAATTATTACATTTTCCATCAGAAATTAAAATTATTAAACAAATCAAATTATCACATAAAAATAATAAAAGAGTACAATAAAGAAAAGAATTTCAGTTCCAATTCTCAAAACTCTCAGAAAACTCAGCCTGTATATATTTCTACTCCGACGAATTAAATTCTTTCCTTCGAAACTGCTTTACAACTATTTTATTTATTGAATTGTTCCCTCTACTCTGCACTGTTCTCTCGTTTGTGCTTTATTTAATCCTTTGTAAAACAAACTTTTTTTGAAGAAAATAATTCTAATTGAAAATTGTATGTGAAAAGTTTTAAATACAACTTTTTAATACTCTCTTAATATGATCCAGTCAAATAATTCTCAACTGACAAACACGAATCGATCAGTAGTAATTGTTTAATAAAACTCAAGGGTGCATTGCTAACTACCTATAATAGAAAAAAAAACTATTTGTTGTTGCAATTAACAATCATCTTTGTATTTCACAAATATGATCCAAGAAGCAACACTCTTACTTCTTTTTGATTACGTGCAAAAATTGTATTCTAAAACAAAACACTTGATGCCTATGATTGGCAGACATTCTTTAATGTTATGTACAAGGCCTTTCTTTCTTTTGGGAAATAATTATTTGAGCAGTCTTTTATACGTTTGATCAGTTACCTTGGTCAGTTAAAATTTAAACGGTCAGTATTATATTTTTTTAGCAGTATTAAATCAACTTGAGCAGTAAAACGTGGTCAGTAATAAAAATGAATTTGGTCAGTTATTTTTTCCTACAATGGTAAAATAATCAGTAAAATAAATAAATGGTCAGTAAAATAACTAAATGGTCAGTAAAATAACTAAATGGTCAGTAAAATAAATAAATGATCAGTAAAATAACTAAATGGTCAGTAAAATATCTAAACGGGCAGTTAAATAAATAGTTTGCCAGTTCCCAGAATACAATAAAAGTCAAACGTTATTTTGGTTGAAAATAGTGCGAAATTTGAGCCAAAAATGATGAATATTTTGCGATAGCGCAGCGCGAAAATTAATGTTTTGTTATTTTGTTTTATGAAAAATGCAATTAGGAGGCTAGCAAAATAAGATTAGTCTAGGTATACTTATCCTAAAGGAATAATATTTTCAATGAATATGAAATATATTTCAATTATATTATAATATATTGAATGAAATTTTATAATTGAATTTCAACAATTCAAATTCAAATTCTTTTACCGTTATAGAATTTTATAAATCTGAGTTAACAAAATATGGTTGAAAAGAAATTCATATACAGAGTGTTTCCAATAACTAAGGACACATAAATTTTAACATAGGGAAAACTTGTTATAATCAAAGAGAGCTATTCGACAAAATAGTGTTCAAAAATAATTTAAAACCAATAACAGTAAATTGATTGAAATAATTGTAAATGAATCTTAATCTAATATTGAAATATTTATTAATAAAAGATACTACTTAGGGAGCGTCCATAAACTACCATTTTGGTTAAATTTTGAACCCCTCCCCCTTCCATGTAGACTACAGGTGACTTTTACCCTTAACCCCCCCCCCCCAATAGTGGAGCGTAGGTTTTTTTCTTACAAATTCCAAAAAACATTCAATTAAAATGATAACCTTTTTATTATAAAATATGAAAATTAAGGCATTTTTTGGCAGCTTATTCAAATTTCCTTAAAAACCACGTCCCCTGACAGTAAAAATTTAAATGTAAAGATTGTGTGACCACATGGTTACATAATTCGCTTGAAGAAGTATTGTTTAATTCAAAATATTCAAAATATTAAGCACCTCATAAGTAATTCAAGATTATTCATGAATTTTCACATTTAAATTCATGTTTGTTTAACTTTTCCAAATAAAACTACGTAACTCGATTTTGACTCTCCCCTTTCCACATGTAATCCAGCGTAGCTTTCAATAAAGTCATTTTTTTATTTTGATTTAAATTAAGGTTTCTTTCCATTTAAAACTGTATTTCGATTTTAAATTATTTAAATAAATCATTTTCGTAGTTCATACTTTCTTTATTTCACCCAAAATCTAGAAGAAAACGAACATGTTAAATTACTATTTTTTAGGTAAATTACTTGGATACACTCTTTATGTTTGTAAAAGTTTACATTTTTTTTTTTAATATCTATTGTTAGCTTCAATTTTGATAATAAAAATTATTTAAATATTTTTTACTACTTTAGTATTTATAAAACCACTTATTTCAAGATTTTTAACTGCTCACAATTTAATAACTGCTCACAAGTTACTGATCAATTACTAATTTTACTGACCAATTGAATTTTTAACAAGCCAAGTATATATTAAACTGTTCATTTCAAAATATTCTACTGTCAGTTTCTATTTTTGTTACTGCTCACATTTTACCGCCAAATCTGTTATTAAACTTACCGTTTATATTTTCTTACTGACCAAAACTATAATTTTCTACTGACCATTTAAATCATAGCCGTTTCTTTTTGTGTGGTAGGACTTTTGATAGGAATATCTACGATATCAAAAATAATAGGCGTGTCTTCGTTTGTGTTCGGTAAAGACTGATAAATTACAATATTGGAGTTAACACCGCAGTAACGAAAAATGTATGCCGCAACATAATTATTTCCAGAATACTTGCATCTCCCCGTCGGCTCTGTAATATCGTTACAACAGTTGAACACGTTCTAACACAGTGCATAAAATACTCTCAACAAAGAGGCCAATGTAATTTACTTTCAACTCTAATCGAAATTTTAAAACACAGTCCAAAAAATGTAGTAAAGCTCAAAATTATATCAAGATGCAAAACATGTCAAAGGATTATGAACTTTTACTTATTGTATATACTTTTTATTAATTTTTTCTTTCTTGATATTATAACTATAATTTTACTGTATAGGAGAAAGATGGCATGACAGGAACGGGTATTAAAAGTATCAAATCAAATTACGTGCTAACTATAAATCCCACCGAAACAAAACTATTTTGTTGTGTAACAACAAGAATGTCCACTTATTTACTCCTTAATTCAGGGTGCGTTCATTTCATAGATCTATAAGTGTGTAAGTGTTAAGGATTTAGGACTGTAAGTGTTAATTTTCAACGGAATTATCTTTAAGAAAAGAAATGTAACATCATTGATTTCTAATTAGTTTTATTTGAATACTCACATGCCAGCGAAAGTATAGATAATTAATTGAAAAATAATAATTAATACTTTACCTAAATAAAATAAAAAATACTGTTTTTTTTTTATATTTTCATGTTTCCCAGACATTAATAATTATTTTTAACAACACTAACACTAAAATTATATATGAGCCCCAAATTAAGAACTAGATCAAAACAAAGATTGGTTATGCATATGTTCATCACTAACTGGGACAACTTAATATACCTTCAAGTTTTCTCTTATGTTTTTTTCGAAAAATTACCTTTATAATACGAATATTCTTTTTCTACCGTAGTAAACAGCTACTTTCTGAGCACTAAAATTTCATCTTTTTGCTCCAACTATTGAATATCCTCACGAATCTAATAGCGACTAATTACAGCAATAAATCTATTTTAATTACAAATCGCCACTGAAAACTACATATTATACATGTAAATACATACATATATACACACACTCACACAGATTGGCATTACACATACATAAAGTTTTACATTTTATAAAAGATAAAAGAGACGAAGAATCGTGAGCAGAGAACAGATGATGATTATATGGCGGCAAATTAAATGTCACAGGAAAACTATTTTCATTTAAAATTTTATTTTATTGAACACTGCTCGCCCGACATCACGCGTTCTATTTTAATTGTATCCATATATTGGATACTTTTTACACTGTCAATTCGCATTCCATTCTATTTTTGAACATCAGTGACTTACGTTATACTCCTTTACCAGTAACTAACTATACCTATACAAACGTATTTCAATCCTACCACTATAGTGCCAATACGCGACATACATAGGTGCCTTCGTCAATTTGATGTTGATCCTTGTTTGAATTTCAAAAGGATTATCGGTATGAATATAAGAATACCATATAATAAATATAAGGTGTGTATATAACACAAATCAAGCAACTAATCAAAGACGATAGGAATGTTGTAAAAACATTTTGTTCTATGTAAGCACTTTCTTTATTTTTTATAAGTAACTAGTCGTGTGCCCAATGAGATTTTCCATCGGCAACATCTCCGGGATCATCCGACTTCGAAGAGGATGAATTTCTAAAAACACTAATACAACTAACATTTATTTATAAACAGTCTAAACAACAGTTTCCATATTTCTGACTTCAAAAATGACGAATTTTTCAAATAATAATAATTTTACAAAAATCATTTCTTAGTATTCACCTACGGTTATATTATGGAATATTTACGCCAAATTCCATGCTTGCAGACCCACTGGCTTAGGCTGTGTGTTATCTGTCAGTCAGTTTTAAAGACTTATTAAATATCATTCCCATAAAGCTCGCCGTCCCATAACAAAAATTTGAAAAATCCCCAAAAAACTACTAAAAAACTAGGTCTATTTTAGGTGTATTTATGTGTGTTAGTAAAAAAATTAGGTGTTCTTATCGTTTTCCAAAAAAACATTAAAAAGGCTAAGTCTACATTAAAAATCCTTAAAATACATTTTTGTATAGGTCATTACGAATCGAATGAGCTACTGCTCATATTTTTAAGAGCTTTATTTCTATTTTTCACGTTTTTTAACATGTAAACTAGACTAATAGCAAATAAATGAGAATAAATAAGTAAAAATATAAAGAAATATAGAAATTAGAATACCCATAATTATGTTTAATACCAATCAAGTAACTAATCAAGAATCATAATAAAGTTGTAAAACTATTTTGTTCTAGGTAGGCGTACTCTTTTTTTTAAGTAGGCAATAACGCAGTTATTCTTGTTTCATACACGACGTTAATTATACGATAAGACAATAAATACAAGATAATTCAAGATAAAAAGCAGGTTAAGTACAAAATCACTTTAAAAATTAAAGTTATGTGCTACGCCCTACTTTTAATATATTTTTATTTATATCAGTTCAAATAGAAACATTCAGTCAGTTCTTAAGGGGGGAGTTCACGCCAGAAACGGCTAATAAGCTAATTTTTTTTCGAATTTCGTTTTTTGTTTTTATTTTGTTCCGTGGTTCTTTACAAACATGGTGATATATAAAACATGGCCAAAAAAAATTTTTTTCAAGTAGAAAAATATTTATTTGTGAGTGGCTGCACAGCCAAGTTGCTGCTCTTTTGCAGACAACGCTTGCCCCCCCCCCCCCCTCGTGATTTGATCCTAATATAACTACTTGAAGATGAAGAATCTTCAGCATGAAGAAAAGAAAAAGGAACAAGAGGGGACAATGTATGGGGCTGGAGAGTTTTAATAGACAGTACGTAAACCGTTTCTTTTGTTATTATTTTTTTCTGTTTTTTACCGTTTCGCGAAAGTTGTGTTTTTTCCGACAAGGAAAATCATATCTCAAGTTCTAGAAAAGATAGAGACTTAATTTTTTTTTATTTTGTTCATAAACATATTGCGCATAAAGTGGAGTATGCTTTTTCCATTTGAACAAATGCATAGAACACTAGAAGCCAACTAATATCAAAAAAGTGTAATTCGCTTGAAGTCATTTGTAGGCCAGTCACAGCTTAAGGCATGTAGTCAGTCAGTGTCTGTCGCCGAACGCACAGGCATTGTGATACATTGTTAGACAATGGTTAGACATTGTTACTTAAATTGGACAGCTTGGTCTGTCCCATAATACGTGTGTGTAGTAGTATGTGTGAATACGCACACAGGCGCAACCATTAAACCAATACCACTGCAAACAGTGCGTATCTACACGCCAGAGTGGGGAGATTTTACGTCACAAACTCATTACAAGTGGAACAGAGACATAGACAATCTAGTTTGACCCCTTGGAACAAATGTAACTATTTTTAGACATTTTTTTTTTAATAAAAAATTGGGTTTTATAATTTTTAGAAGTTTAGGATTTCAATTTTATAGTTAATTTTTAAAACTACCTGAAACCCATACTCAGCTTTATGGACAGATCCTTTAGGAATAAAATAATGAAAAAATATTTAAAAAATATTCATTACTTTTTGAGATATGACGTTCCTTGTAAACGCTTAAAAACTTGTGAAAAAAGGCCCCTTCCCCCCACCGGGAAGAGTAATGAATATTTCAAAAACAAAATTTTCTATTTGAAACCCTCCCTAATTTGGAAAAAAATTTCAACAAGCAAAATTATCATAATTAAAAAAGTTGCTCCCCCCTTAAACCAACACAAAATATTTTGCAAATTCTAGGCTGTACATGCATGATAAAATTTTCACATTTCCTAACCCTTCTGTATTCCGGATAACCAATGAATATGAAGTAAGTAACGAACATAATTATAAAGTAGGTAGAGGGATTGCGCATTGCAGTAGGTACCAACCTCACCCATCCAAAAAACTCGACTATACTTATTATATTCATGTCAGACTGTTAACGACATACCTTCACTAGAACGTTTGACTGACTGCTCGGTAATATAGATGCCTACCATTCGCCATCAACGTACATACAAACACGTTGTATAGCTATAGGTGTACAAAATATTAATATTATGCAAAGTATAAATCAATGAAACTCAGAGATTAGAAAAATGTAATAAAAATAATGATATTATTTATTTTGATAGCACAGTAATCTGTACGTTATTAAGATTATATTTTTGTACAGTTGCGATCACGGGCGCAACAACCGGGGGGTCCAACGGGTCCGGACTAAAATTACGCGGACCTCTCATAAAATTAGGTAAATTTTCCTTCAGTTTATTTTATTTGTATAAAAAGGATTTTTTTATTGAAAATAAAATTTTCGGAGATAACATTGGGAAATGTTATCGGAAAATTGCGATATCAAAAAATTGGGTTATTTAAATTTTTGTTGGATCCCCCTGCAGATTTATAGTTGTTGTGCCCCTGGTGACGATGCAAGACAAAAATTGAAAGTGTGCAAGGTATGTTTCGCGAGACCTTACCCCTATATAATTCTTACATTTTTGACCTATAAATATGAAATTTTACTTGTACATGCTAGATGATACCGACAGATATCTCAATTAATTCATAAGGAAAAGTTATTAACGTTGAATGCGTTTATGGAAACCTATTTCAAGTTTCAGAAGTAACTATATTGCTAAGATACTTGCAATTTGGTATACACGTAGATCCTAACTCAAAAAATCTTTCGAAAATTGGTTGAAAATTGGCAGTAGATTGAAAAATCCATATTAAAATTTTTATAAATTTTAATAGTTTGTTGATGGTTTGTTAAATTGTTAATGGTTCTTTTTATTTTACGAGTAATACCGAGTTTTCAATCTATTAATTGTCTTAAATATGCGAATTTTGTATTTTTCTTCGATTCTCAGAGATTTTTTGACTAGAAAATTCTTGTCTTGAAAATGGCGTTGGTGAAAACTGAAACCAGCTGACAACTTTGATTTCGATTGTTATTTGCTTTATCCTCAAATTTTATCATTTTGAATATTTTAAACTTTGACGAAAACCAGAAATAGAATTAAATAAACTATTTAAAACAATGTTTTAAAATTTTTTTTAAGACTACACGACCGAAGTGAATATTTCTGTGGCAACGTCGTAACCGATTTGAAGTAACATAAGTACATTCTATAGATCGGACTTTATTGAACGAAACACGGTTAAACCAGATAATAGCTAGGTTAAAACAGATAATAATAAATTATTTTCAAAATGTATTCAAGAATAAACGCCATCAGATTGGACCAGAATCCATAAGAAAAAATATTTTTGTTACCATTTTTAAAATTATTTATTGTCTAACGTAAAAGCCCCTATACCGGAACACTATTTTTAGGGTGTAATTAAAGTGGCTTATAAAAATTGATAAATAAATTAAACACCCATTTTTTTTCTTAATAAGCATGATAGTTTTTTTAATCCAATGAATATGTTTTTAAGAAAATATAAGACAAAAATGTTTATTAATTTTTTTCTTTTACAAACTGAAGGCACACATACCGGAACGGAAGAAAATTATTAACACTAGAAGTTAGACACCCATTATTGGAACAATTGTCTATTATGAAATAAATTCTTAAACAAAGGATAAATAATGTATTTTATTCACACTTTATAATTATAATTCACAAATACTGCGATAAAACTGAATCTAAAGAAAATAATTGTTATAACCATTAACATCTAATAATTAATGTCATAAAAAATTAGATACCGTACGATAGGATGAATATGCATGAACTCAGTCTTCACACCGTATTTTTTTGAATTTTTTTTATCAGTACCTATTCTTTAATATATTAAAAATTTACGCGAGGATGATCACTTTATTGTAGTAATCAAAAATTTTTGAAAATATCCCTGGTTTTTGCAAAAATAACAGAAGTCATGTAATTTATTCTCTATCGTAATTTGGGGTCAAAAGAGACGATTAGAGTGTGAATAGGGCCGATACGGCTAAAAGTAACTAAAATTTCGATTAAACAACAATTTATTAATAAGAGCACCAAAATAAATAGTTTTTAGATAAAGTTTTAAGAATAAAAAAAAATAACACTGTTTGAAAACCTCAATTTAAATTGACTTTTTAATATTTTCTATCCAACTTCAAACTTAGTCACTTACCCAAAAGTTAGGGTAAAGTTAGGGTAAGCTGGGGTGTAGTTATTCTACTATAGTTTAAGAAAGATATATATATATATATATATATATATATATATATATATATATATATATATATATATATTCACATTTACGTCGAATGTTTTTAAACCAAGCTCATGAATAATATTTTTCGTTTTATCCCTATTCACCGGTCTCCCCCGATTAAGTCCGCTCTTCGGTATAGGAAAAGTAGGAATAAATACCGTCTAATTCACGCGTTCTCGTTGTTACGGTAAATAAATATATTACCACAAAGTAAATGCATCATAAATTAATAGACGTAAAATTGTTACCGTCTAGACTAAACTATATTCAATATGGCTGCCCTTATTTATTCATAATAAAAATTTTAAAATATTTAAATCAAAATTTTTATGTAGCAATTGATTATACTTTCCAGAGTAAAGGAATATTAAGGATCACATAATTTTGAAACTGTACGTTAGTGTTTTAGGACCAAAAATAAATTAATAATGTTTATAAAATACATATTTAATAGTTGTAATAACCAAATACATCAATTAAAATTTAGAACGTATGTTAAAACACTTCTGTAAATAATATTTAGGTAATTTATCTGCCCTAATCTCTTAAATGGACCAATAAAAATTGATATGATATATATATATATATATATATATATATATATATATATATATATATATATATATATATATATATATATATATATATATATTTCTTTAATTAAGTAAGGAGACATTAAATGCGAGGTGAATTTAAATTGAAAGATAACCATTCTATTAATAATAATTTTTTTATCAGAGGTTTCTTTCAGAAATAACTTCATTAATATATAAATGTCAAAACTGTTCGGACATATGATTACGTTCTGGTATAGGGGCTTTTACATTATTTACCATAAAATAATATAGGTAAATACAAATATCTGATATCAATTAAATGCATATTAATTTTTTTTAATTTAAACATTTATTTTGATTCATTTTGGTATCCATAGGTTTACTGAATTTTAGTAATCTAACAACGACAAAAATGTTAATTAATAGATAATAGTAATAAAAGTAATTATTATCCAAAAAAAGTAAGAATGCACCTAATACGTAAAATGTGTAATTATTTTTATTATTGTTAAAGAAAAATATTCATTAAAAATAAGACTTCTCAGTCGTGGCATGCTACCGCATCATTCCCATATATACCGATTTAAGGTTAAAATAAGCCTAAATAGTCTAAATAGTAGCAATGTTCAACAAAGTAACTTCAAAAATAGTATAGGTATGCGTATATGCACCACAATTTGCTATAAAAATTTCACGTCAATCGATGGCTTATCTCTTTATTTTTGATATATATTTAGTATACAAAACACCTGTATTTAAAATTTTTACTATAATTTCATATTTTGTGTATTTTAATGATCAAATTAATCACTGATAAAATGAATAATTTTAAAATTATATAAAGGCACAAAACATGTAGATATAGAGATATAAAATTATTAAACACCAATATGTGCATTGTAACAAAACTATTGCCAACTACATTTGTAACAAAACTATTGCCAACTACATTTTGGAAGTAGGTATTTTAAAATATATCTAAAATAGGTATACTGACTTTTAAATTGTAACTACTGCAATATTATTAGCTTGATAGTGTTTATAGAAACAATAGAGTACATACTTCTTTGTATTATAATACTAGGTCGGTAGCATATTAAAAGATAAGGTAATTTTATTATAAATTTTGTAAATATATACATTCTTAACGGCCATAAAATGAAACCGTGAATTTAAACTAACAAGAATAACTTTACCTTTAACACAGTGGCGGTTATTCCAGGTATGCGGCGCCTACCCCAGCTATTTCTAAAAAACTGAAATAAATTCATAACAAGAAGGTAACATTGTTTACAAAATAATTTAAATACACAATTTCAATAAGATTTACTTTGATAATATTGCACATTATTACATATATTGCATATTAGAATATACATAATTATAAAATGCATAAATATTGTAATATTAACCGTAGAACGTAACATATACCCATTATATACACGATATAAACTATAGCATACCTATAGCCACTTTATCCAGCTATACATACAACAGATTATTCCACATGCACAGGTACCATACCTACCACGGGTAGGCTCTCTGAGCACAGCGTATCCGTGGGTACTGAACCTGTATATGTGTATATATTATGTAGATGTATTAGTTGTTTATAAACCCTGTTGGTACTTTCACAGAGTAGGCGATTTTTTCGGTGACTACCGTACATACGATTACAGCCGAACTAATTAAAACTTAATTTGTGTTTTAGTCATATCAGGTTTTAGGGTTTTAGCATGCTTCTTGTATACCTCTTGTAAATTTATCGTTGCTGTTCCGTTGCGGTTTGATTGTTGTTTTATTATTAACTGTCTTTTTTAAAATGACATACTACAATAAAATATTAAAAAACATTTTTTTAAGGAATATTGAGGAAAAGAATTTTTTTGAGTAGGTATATTGAAGATAATTTAACTTATGCATATTTAATCCCATAAAAATATTATCGATTTTTTACTTTTGCTGTGAAAAAAAAAACACCGTGAGCAGCGGAGCCCCATCACGGAAGTCGAATTTTTCCTTTCATCTTCGGTATTGAGTGTCTACAAGCGAAATATAATTGAAAGTCCACAAGCGATTTGTAATTTTGGTGGTTTCAAAACTGATGATCAGTGTCCGGTTGATCGGGGCTTTAAAAAAAGGTTTTAAGTTTTTAAGGGCTGAATCTCAGTAAATTTCAATTTTGTGCCGATAGCAGTTAACAGGGAAAAAGCCAACACAATTCGTACGAGGGCATTTCTATCCATGCTTATCCGCCAATTGCCTTTGTGTTTTATTTTTAAATATTAAAAAAGGAACTTAAATAGTAAACTGGAAGGCTTTTATGAAGATATTTTTTCTTTCCAAAAAAATCGATAATTTCTATTTTATAAATAATAAAAATCCAAAATTCCTAATTTATAAATAAATAGTGACTTTAATAACATTTTCAAATTACTTAATATGTATGTATTTCATTTGTTAAAAAATTGTATTTACTTTTTTTTAAATTTTTTAAAATTACTATTCGCCTACTTGTATTTAGAATAAAAGTAATGCATTTAAAACACATTTAACAATAGCATTCAATTCCGATGTAAAAATGGAAGAAGTGGGGGGAAAAGTAACGTGAACTCCCTAAAAGGTACTAGCTAGATACTAACTGAATACTCGTACAAAATTTCAGCCCTCTAGGTTTCCTTAGAGAGTCTCTAGACGTGTTAGAAAACAAGCAAAAAAATTAAGGAAATATTGGCGTAAAAATCGTGGGGGTAAGGGTTAAAAGTTGAAACCCCCAAAAAACAGTGTCTGGCTATTAGCTTAACCTGTACACAAAATTTCAGCCCTCTAGGTTTATTTGGGGAGATTTTGACCCGAACAAAACTGTTAAAAAACAAGAAAAATCATGTTCTTTTGGGTATAAAAATGGTGACGGTAGGGTTTGAAAGTCGAGACTCCCAAAAGGCACCCCCTTGATACTTACTCAATCCGAATACAAAATTTCAGCCCTAGAGGTTTATTCGGGTGACCTGCGCGAGTGGTAAAAACTTCGAAAACCTCAAAAAAGCATGAAATTGTAGCTTAAAAATGCGGGGGGTTTGGGTAAAATATTAAAACCTTCAAAAAGCACAACCTAGGTATCAATTCTATCAACATACCAAATTTCAACCCTGTACGTTAATTCTGGGGGGCTGGGGGCCTGTTAAATCCAGCTAAAATCGTTTTTTCCCCCTGTACTCCCTCCAAATCATCTTAGGAAGCTGAATTTTGGATATGTTGTAGAAAATTCACCGAAACATTATTTCCAACCGGTTTGGAAAAGTTTTATTGTTTTACCGCCCCACACCACCCCCTTAAAAGTTGGGTCGGATCAAAAATTTTCCCAAAATTTGACTCCACTTTAATAGTATGAGGTGCCTCGAAAATGAGCCCCACTTACCAAATTTTATCTCTTAACTTCCATGGGGAGGCCCTACACAAATTAAAAGGTGGCGGGAATGTATATATATGTATATATATATATATATATATATATATATATATATATATATATATATATATATATATGACATTTTTTTTCTACATATTCGTGTTCTACGGGTCCGAAAATGGATAGCGCCCCTACTCTCGCTTCTCGCCGTTCTTGTCGTATAGAACGATTCGAATAGAAAAATTCGACTAAAAATCACTAAGGGTCTCATGAAACGCTTAACTGATGCTGTATATTTTTTGGCTATGCAAGATCTTGTATTTCGTTGACATGAAAAATTCTCAGAATTATCAAATTCAGGAATTTACATACCATTTGTAAATTTACTATTTTGATATGATGAAAAATTAAACTTTCATTTAGTTTACTGCATTTACCTTACTTGTTTGATAATGGTCATTTAGAAAACTCACATTCGAGTTCTTAGAATGTTTCTAGAAAACGAATGTGAGTTTTCTAAATGACCATTATCAAACAAGTAAGGTAAATGCAGTAAACTAAATGAAAGTTTAATTTTTCATCATATCAAAATAGTAAATTTACAAATGAGGAGCTGGGTGGAAAAAGGGCGTAAGTCGCTTTACGCCCTTTTTCCTTAGAATTGATTTTCTAACTCTTTAGAGTGTCTACTTATGGTAAACAAATTTTTACAATGACCAGAAATCAATTAATGCCCCTACGCTACGATAATAATTTGAAGCGTATAAGCCATATTTGCCAAAAATAAAATATATAAATAGTAACTTACAACTAAGAATGAATTTTTACAGTACATGACACATAATAGCCTTTAAAAAATATTTCTGGTCCTATGATGTACAGTATGATACAGAAAAAAAAGAAAAAATCTAAATTTATTTTTTGGGGCAGTTAGCTGTGATTCTGTATTTTTAATTAACTTTCACTTCTAAACAACTTTTTCAAATTATATTTTCTTATATTTTCATTAATTATAGTACTTTACTCTTAAGCCATATTTACATTTTTAAGCCCACCCTCGACACAACCAGATATGTCCAAATTTCTGTGGGTGCTTTTTTAGCCTAAGAGCAAGTACTAACTTTTATCAAGAATAAAATTTTCTGAAAAATTTGATATAAAATAGTTTTTCACATATAACCAACTTTCAGGCGGACACTGTACAATTATCCATATAAAATATTCATGAAATTAACATGAATCAAATGTTTTGGTTTAAAATTAAATAAATGTGCTGACAAAGTTTAATTAGAACTTCAGAAAAAGGAAACAAAACTTATGTTTTTGTTTAACCAAAATTTTATCTGCAAAAAGGGCATAAGTGATACTTCGAAAAAATTTAAAAAATTATGCAATAACAACCGATATTTACTGTTTTTTTAATCTTAATGCATAGTGTATTATTAGTGCTACCAATTGTATAACACGACAATTACCAGTTTTTCAGTTTTCACCTTCATACTAGCACCCAAACTTTGAAATGATCTTTTCTCAAAACGGTATGTCTGTACTTACGCCCTTTTTCCACCCACCTCTTCAAATGGTATGTAAATTCCTGAATTTGATAATTCTGAGAATTTGTCATGTCAACGAAATACAAGATCTTGCATAGCCAAAAAATATACAGCATCAGTTAAGCGTTTCATGAGACCCTTAGTGATTTTTAGTCGAATTTTTCCTTGAAAAAATTAGACGTCTAAAATTATTAGTCTATACGACAAGAACGGCGAGAGGCGAGAGTGGGGGCGCTATCCATTTTCGGACCCGTAGAACACGAATATGTAGAAAAAAAAATGTCATATATATATATATATATATATATATATATATATATATATATATATATATATATATATATATATATATATATATATATATATATATATATATACATATACATATATATATACATTCCCGCCACCTTTTAATTTGTGTAGGGCCTCCCCATGGAAGTTAAGAGATAAAATTTGGTAAGTGGGGCTCATTTTCGAGGCACCTCATACTATTAAAGTGGGGTCAAATTTTGGGAAAATTTTTGATCCGACCCAACTTTTAAGGGGGTGGTGGCGGGCGGTAAAACAATAAAACTTTTCCAAACCGGTTGGAAATAATGTTTCGGTGAATTTTCTACAACATATCCAAAATTCAGCTTCCTAAGATGATTTGGAAGTTTGAACGTTTTCTAGAAACATTCTAAGAACACGATGAAAGATGAAAGATGAAAGATGAAAGCAGTTTAAGTTAATTTATATTGAACAAAGCTTTCCTGAAATATTACAGTTAAAATCTAACGTGTTTAGTAAAATTATTTTTTTTTATTTCTTAATTATTCGTTTATTAATTTTTTTTAAAATTTCCACATGCAGTCCTTTTTATCCATCTTTGTGTTCAATGTATTTTCGCAGAAAAGTGTAAATTTAGAGCAGGGTTGGCCAACCCAAATGATCTTACGGCCCACTTTGGAAGCGCATCATAACTCCACGGGCCGCATATAAAATTATGTGTTCCCATAATATATTGTTTTTTTTTTTTTTTTTTTTTTTTTTTGATACATTGGTTTTCACTACCATGGTCTTTATAAAATAAATATATTTTGTATAAGTGTGATGAATCTCGCGGCCCGCGGGTTGGTCACTCCTGATTTAGAGTATGAATTATTTACGTACAATACTTTACGATATTTTTTAGTAAAATAGTATTTGTTAGTATTTGTTAGTATTATTACGATATTTAGTAAAAATTAGAAAATATCATTCCGCTTTCTCTTTAGTACTTCTTTACACACTAAGAGTGGTTTATCTTTACTGAAAGCGCATACCCAATCTTAAAGCTCACGAGCCGCCACTGCTTTAACAAGGTACGCAGCAAATGTACGCAGCAATATTAAAAGGTGTATACTTAGCTCAGAGTACTTAAATATACGGCTATGATTTAAAAGGTCAATAATAAGTTAGAAATTTGGTTAATATCAAAAAATAGAAGCTATATGTTTAATAACACGTAAATGTAAGCAGTAAGAAAAATTAAAACAAACAGCAGTAACATATATTTTAAATTGATCACCAATATAGGGTCCGTCGAGCTCAGTAGGCAAGTGACCAACACCTACATAGTAGGGTAGAGGTGTCTCAATAGTAACAGTGGGTCAGTTGTAACTTTGAAATTTGCAAGACATCTATGAATCCTACTAAAAAGTAGGCATCATAAGATATCTACTGAAGTTCTGCTCCACCGATAAAACTCTCAGTAAATATCATGTTCTCCCAACAATACCAAACTTGTTTATATAAGCTAATCGCATTTTTTGAGTGTGCCAACAATTTTTTTATTTTTTAAATAAATACCCCATTAAAAATCAGTCAGCAATTCAACTGCGAGAAAATATATATTTAGAAAAAACAAAAGTTTAATAAGTAGCTAACGACAAACCCGCCGCAAAAGTAATATAAATACAATAAAAATATATCAGCACATAGGCGAATCAAAAAGAACGTACGAACCCCACAGACCCCACACAGAGCCCCGATATTGACAGATACGTCAACACATCCGGTATTGACGTATCTGTCAATACCGGATTTGTGAAATTTCGGGATAGGATCCTTAGATTTAACCAACATGGATAACAGTGTATTGACTGAAGAAAAACTCAGCTTAACGTAATGATCAAGAAACTAAGTGCAATTTTAAAATTATTAATAATTTGCCTAGAAAATTGAAATCTGAAAACGAGATTCTCTCTAAAGCAGATAAGAGTAATTCTATCGTACTTTTCGACAGGAGGTTGTATGAAGAAAAACTATATGACATTTTACATACTGATAACTTTAATAATTTAAATTTCAATCCTACAGAACGTCTTAAAATAAAAATTAAGAATTTTATTAGCCCAAATGATCTCCAGAATGATATAAAACTTCCTATGAATCCCCAAACGCCTCGTTTGTACGATTTGCCTAAAATTCACAAACCAGGCAACAAATTTAGACCAGTTGTTTCCCAAACCAACTAAATTTTCAATAGCCTTAGCAGATGGTTCCTAAAAATGATTCGTTATACTAATATTAAATTTGAACACTCTTTAAATAATTCTTTAGAACTCACTTCCTTCTTAGCTCAAATGAATGTTCCAGATAACACTAGTTTACACAATTTTTGTCCTTGAAATGAAAAGTGTTTTTTTTTAACGAGTGAGGTGCTCTGAGTTTCAAAAAAATTATGAAAAAAATCCAGCACGTAACATTTCAAAAATATTTATTACTTTTTATTGACAAGAAATGATGGTACAAAAATGTTAAAAAAATTAAAAATGAATTACCTTAGCTTTTTTTTGTACTTTTTTGTGTCTGTGTCTCTTACATTAAACCAGTAATAGTTACTTTACATAGTTTAGTCCCAGAATCTCTCATAATTTTGCTCGCGAATTTTCAAGTCCTAATGAAAATACTCTCCATTCTCGCTCCTGAAGTTTTAGATATTTTCAGGAAAGAAATCAAGGTGTGATTGTAAGAAACGAATTTTCAGGGACATGTTGACATCCCTCCGTTGAAAATTATGTAACAAATCGGCAACTAATTTTCGATAATTTTCTTTTTTTTGTTACCTAGGAACTTTTGGATAACAAATCATAATGAATTCCAAACAGCTTCCTCAGTATTCAAAATACTGTCTTGAAATATCTCATCCTTTAACATTTTTTTTATCTGCGGACCAATGAAAACACGTTTCTTAAATTTCGCCTTAGAAAGACCAGAAAAATATTTAAAGGCTGCACTAGTTTTGTCTAACGCCTTGACAAAATTTTTAACTAAACCCCAATTTTATCGGAAGCGGCAGTGGAATAATTTTTTGTGGGGATATCAGAGACACTTATGTTTTATATTCATTTTACCAGGGATATCTCCTGTTGAGAGACCGGGATTTTGAAATAACAAAAATAAACTTCTTTGAGTGATTCCGTTATGGGATATCCTTTCGTAGATATTATAAGTGCACCGCAAACGTAAGAAAAACGGTCAGGATGCATTATACACTATTTTTTTGACATTTTGGAAACAAATATTTATTTAACTGAACGTCACATTGTATCGTAATTTAAGAATAAATTCAAAACAAACTTGTGAGTAGTCGAAAATAAAATGTATTGATAATTTGAAACTGTGTCGTGATAAAATTAAAAGTATGTATGTTTGCATTTAATTGTTGCAGTTTAATAGAAAAATATAAAATTCACTGAAAGGACAAAATTTTTTTTTTAATTTTGTAAACTAGTGTAATTGCATAATACATCATTTTTCCCGGCCCCTCGGCCAATATCAAGGGACCCTCTCCTCAAGCCCGAGCCCCGCGACTGCAACTCCATCTACCCCAGCCTCTCGTCGGACCTGGTTATGTATGGTTCATTTCAGTTAAATTTAACCATGCTACGTCACTTTAAATTTAAATAATTTCTGTTTTCTTGGCTTTAACTCTTTTATTATTGCATTTATGTAAATTTTAAATTTGCACTTTTTTTAGTTTTAGAAAAGAATAGAAGATTGATTTGTTTCGAATATAAGAATTATTTAATTTTTTAACGAAAACTCATGATCAGTTGTATCTGAAATGAGGTATATTAAGCGTACCCACAGTCGTTTGATGGTGGCACTACTCTTATGTCATATTTTGGCGACAGTGGATTACAGTACAGAAATAGGTAAGTTTGAATCTAATATATCTGTGGATACAACTGAACTTAAGTACTGTAACAATTGATCCTCTGATAGTGGCGATTGTAACATTACACTTTAGTCCACAAAAGTGTAGTTATTTTAATTATAGGCCAACATAGAATATTTCTGTGTAGCTCATTAAAAACCTGAAAAATGTCCGTATCTTTACCAAAAATTTAATTCTCTGTGACTAATAAATACAAAGTTACTAGAAGATATATATATATATATATATATATATATATATATATATATATATATATATATATATATATATATATATATATATATATATATATATATATATATATATATATATAGTTATGTTCACTCGTTCGCGAGGTTGATTAAAAAATAAATTTTATTTTTCGTTTTATTACAATATTTATTATAAAATATTTAATTGTTACAAATTTCAATAGTAGAAACCTCACGTCTAGCGAACTTTGAAATTGAATTGAATAATAGCGAAACTAAACTCGTTGAAATTGACTTAAACGCTTGTATTTATACTATCTCGTAATATTCTAGAAAAGTGCATTTAGCTGACTTAAGAAATGAGGCTTCTAATAACAATTCTTAGAAGTAAAAAGTTAAAAGCTGATATAAGCTGTAATTGATATTATAAAGTGATTACATAAGCATATGATTGAAATATGATATATGTGTGAATGGTATGTAAAGAATGTTAGGTAACTGATACATATTAGATAAAATATTATATAGGGTGTCCATAAGTTGTGTCCATTACTCCTCCCTCCTTAAGACGAAAGCGGTGGCCATAGAAGTTTGACTTCTTGGGACGGCGCTTTTGGTTGGTATTGTACTTGAATTGAAGAATCCTCTTGAATATGTGCTTGAAGTGATGCATTCTCTTGGAACGGCTTCGTTGTGTAACGAATAATGAATAGGATACTGATGATTAACATGTTGCAAGAATAAAGTAAGTAGTAGATACGTGAATAGTGCCATGTGTCCGCAGTAGCTGGATTTCTTCTCGATTTTCTAAATGATAGTTTTTCAATTTGTTGAGGTCCAGTTTTTCTTCCAATTTGGAGATGTTGACCGGAAGATTGTATGTTGGTTGCAAATAGATTTTTTCCCATTTTCTTAATATTTTACTATCGTAGGTAATGTCGTTGATTTTTACGGAACAGTTTTCAAAGCGTATTAAAATGGTTCCCATGATGGTTCGATTTTTGATGCCGCATGTTGAACTAATGACAATTCCATATGAGTTCTTGATGATGATGTGGTTGTTGTAGATTTGTTTGATTTCGGTTATGTTGTTGTAGTATTCATAGATGCAGGTAGGCGATTGATTGGAAAGTAGATTTCCGATGCACTTTGAATTTTTCAGCTTAATTGCTGCAGTTTTGGGCTCGCATACGTAGATTTCCTCTATTTTGGGGCACGCATTATCGACCTCGTACAACTGATATTCATTAGAAATGGTATATGGTTTGGGAAATTTTATTGTTTTTAAATGAACATTTGGTAAAGGTTCTAATTTGTTTAATTGATAGGTAGAGGATTGGAAATTAGGTATCTGTATGTTAAAAATTATGTTGCTATCGTTGTAATAAGCCTGCAGTTTAAGGAACTCGTATATTTGTTCGTATGATTTGATGGGTATGCCTTGTTTGTTCAATGAATTATAAGCGTACTCTAGTTCATCTGGAAGTAGAATAGGCTTTGCGACAATATTAAGTTTTGCCAAATTAATGGATTGTATGATATCTTTAATGTGGTCATTAAGTGTCCTAATATTGAAATTAATTCTGTACGCGTATTGTATAATTTTTAATTCGCTTTGTTCTTTTTGACCGATGTTCGTATATAAAGATTTCAAATATCTGTTAATAGAATTTTGCTGATCGTTTATGTGTTTGGTGATGTTTTCAAATCGTTCGATCATTTGGGAGTTAATGTGGACCTGCTTGTTTAATTGATTCACAACGTTATTTTGATTTAGTTTTAAATTTTCTATATTTTTATTAATTTCGATGGCATCGTTATGATCCATGTTGCCAGTAATCTGTTTAATGACTGTTCCTAAACCGTCTATCAATCCTCGCTTAGTAATTTTTCTTGGTAGTAAAATTTGGAGATTTTCTTTCAATTCTTTAAATTTTAGCCGAATAATTTCCTCGAATTCTGTATTAGGGAGTTTTTGTGAAATGAGATTGATTGAGTTTTCAATATTAAATAGATTTTCTTTGTAATTATTAAGATTAATAATGTGAATATAATGGTCATAACTATTCACGACTCGTGCTTGGCCTAGGTTCATTACTAGGATCCCTGGATTGTTGGTCTGGTCTATTATTTCTATTTTCTGTGCTGTTACCGACAGCATTATCCTGCAATTTAAGTGGACGTCTTAATTTTTGTTTGTTTAACTTTCTATTCTTATTATCTAATATGGTTATTTTATTATTTTTAGATACAGCAGTTTGTTTGAATTTAGCATGTAGTTTGTTATTATGTTTGTTTTTAGTTAGATACGCGTTTGTGCCGGGTACGTAATTTAGGGGTTCATGTCTATCTCTATTTAATTTTACAATTTTTCCTTGTTTCTTTTCTAACACGTAGTTATTAACTTTGTCGTACAAGTTTTGCTGTTTTTCGTTTATGTCGTTCAAGTAAGGTTTTAAGCTCATGTCATATGTTCTGCCAAAGAAAAGTTCAAAAGGAGTGTACCTAGTAGTTGAATGGACCGAATTATTATACGTGAAAATTGCAGATAGTAATTTTTGTTCGGGTTCCATTTCTCTATTTTTGGGATCTTTATGGATAATTCTGTAAATTTCTAACAGTGTCGAGTGAAATCGCTCGATGGGTGAATTTGAATTTGAACTTCGTACCGAAGTAGTGTGCAAATTTATATTATAGTTATCACAAAATTGACGAAATCGAATAGAATCAAATCCTTTTTCAGAATCTACAACTAGTGTTGTAGGTTTTCCATATGTGGCTATAAATTTTGAAAATGCTTCTATTAGGTGTATGCTATTTCTACTAAGAAGAATGTACCCTTGGGCAAATTTAGAAAATTTATCAATTATAGTAAATATTACAAGTTTATCGATATAAAATATATCTGCATGTGCGATTTCAAGTGGACGGACTGGTGTAGGGGTTAACTGAAATTTTTGTTTTGGGGGTCTCCTATCATATTTATTTTCTTGACATGTTTTACAATTATTAATGTAATAAGTTATTTTACTTTTTAAATTTGGAAAATAGTAATCTCGTTTTAAGTGAGCCAAAGTTTCATTAATTCCACGGTGGTTACTAGTCTGGTGATAATCTGAAATTATGCGGTCTTGTTGTTCGTCATCTTCAATATTTTCTAATAGTTTTGTACATCTTATAATTTTGAATTGTCTACCATGAGAAAAGTATTGGTGATAGATTTCTTGTACTTTATTAAACAAATCGTCATCGGGGCAGTATATAGCTGTACGTTTGTTTGGTGGTAAGAACTGTCTAAATATTTCAATTAAAATTTCGTCAGTATAATTTGGACCTTGAAAAGTTTGTCTACGTTTTGTTTTAAACAAAATTTTTAATTTTCGGCTTGTCGTTTTTAGTTCTGGGTTAATAAGGAGAATGACTTGTTGAGTGAAGTCATTTAAAGGATTTTCAGAGATTAGAATAAATAAT
The DNA here is from genome assembly GCA_035578155.1 of Brachynemurus nebulosus. NCBI lineage: Eukaryota > Metazoa > Arthropoda > Insecta > Neuroptera > Myrmeleontidae > Brachynemurus > Brachynemurus nebulosus. Next base: position 134,758,368 of record JAPWDM010000001.1, on the reverse strand, counting down.
GTATCGTAATCGTCAGCACTATGTACAGTACTGTCTTCGTCGTCGGTGTTATTTGTTCGAGTAGAAGTATGTCGTGTTACATGGGTTGAAGTATTACTACTAGTTTCGTGTGAGTTAATTTCTGGAATAATAACGCGTGAAAGAGCATCAGCAATTGTATTACTCTTGCCTGATTTATGTATGATTGTATAATCGAATTCCTCAAGTTTGAGGCGCCACCGAACCAGTTTACTATTCGGTTCTTTTAATGACATAAGCCACGTAAGAGGCTTGTGGTCTGTTATAATTTTAAATTTGCGACCAAATAGGTACGGACGGTAGTATTTTGTGGCCCACACAATAGCCAGAAGTTCTTTTTCTATTGTGCTGTAATTTTGTTCACTCTTAGTGAGTGTACGGCTGGCATAACAGATTGGGCGATCCTTGCCGATAGGTCCTTGCGAAAGTATCGCGCCTATAGCACAATTACTAGCGTCTGTTGTTAGGTTAAATTCTTTATTAAAATCAGGATATGCAAGTACTGGCTCATCAATGAGTAATTTTTTGCATAGTTCGACAGTCTTAATATATTCCGGGGTTAATTTAATTTCCTCTCCTTTTCTTAAACATTGGGTTAAAGGCTTAGTAATTTTCGCGAAATCCTTAATGAATTTACGATAGTACCCTAGTAAACCGAGAAAGCTCTTAATTTCTTTTGGTGTTTTAGGTAATGGAAAATTTGTAATGGCTTTGATCTTATCCGGATTTGGTTTCACACCTTCTGAAGAGACTATGTGTCCAAGGAAAGCGACCTCTTTATGTAAAAATTCACTTTTATCAAGTTGTACTTTAAGATTTGCTTTTCTAAGTTTTTCAAAGACTCTACGTAAATTTACAATGTGTTCGTCTAACGATGTGGAGAAAACTATGATGTCGTCCATATATACTAGACAAACGGTGCCCTGTAGTTCTCGCAAAACGTTGTCCATAACCCTTTGAAAGGTGGACGGAGCGTTTTTTAGGCCAAAAGGCATTCTCAAATATTCGTAGTGGCCATTCTCGACGCTAAAAGCTGTCTTGGGAATATCTTTAGGATGGAGTTCAATTTGGTGAAACCCGCTGGCCAAGTCAAGGGTAGTAAAGTACATACATTTGCCAAGTTTGTCAAGAATGTCAGTGATGTTTGGTAATGGATATTTGTCATCGACTGTCTTTTCGTTTAAGCGTCTACAATCTACTACAAGTCTCCATTTTTTCTTTCCACTTGCGTCGGCTTTTTTGGGGACAATCCAAATGGGGGATGACCAAGGAGAGTAGCTTGGTCGAATTATACCTTGTTTTAATAGTTGGTCAATTTGTCTCCTAACCTCTTCTTTATGAATTTGTGGATACCGATATGATTTTGTGTGTATTGGGATGTCGTCTTTAGTAATGATACGATGTTTGATTTCATTCGTAAAAGTCAGGTCTTGTCCTTCGCGATAGAAAATGTCGTCAAACTGTTTACAAAGGTTGATAATTTTGGACCGTTCTTCCATATTTAAATGATCGACTCGAATCAAATTGTTGATGCTATTACAAAAACTACTAGCTTGTGAATTAATTTGGTTTTCCTTAAATTCGACTAATTCGTGATTTAGAATTTCTGCCTTAATCGGTTGTTCTATAAAAAGAATTTGTTTATCGTTTGTTAAATTTATGACTGTACAAATGAAGTGCCAGTCGTTTGCTTTATAGATACCTTCAGGTATCAGAAGTTTATTGTCAATAAAAATGTTTTTTAAAATAAATTCTCCTGATTGGATATCAACCGGTAATTTAACTATCATTTTTGAAAAAGGTTGTAATGTAAATTTTCCAGACATAAAATTTGGTTTTGATAATAATTTTAATGTAGCGTTTTTTGTTTTTAAAATTTGATTAACAACGTCAATCTTTGCGTTAATCTTTTTCAAAATATCTAAGCCGATTAGACCGTCAAAATATTGGTGAAATTGAAAAATTAAGAAATCAATCGTATCGTTTGGTTGTCTAAATTCTTTAAACATGGGTAAGGTTATTTTTTCCTTTAAGTGATAGGTGTTCAGTACTGCTTTAATTTCTATTGGTTTAATTTCTTCGCAATAATTTAGATCTACATGTTCAGGGTTTATAAATGAATTTGAAGCGCCAGTGTCAATAAGAAATTTTAGGTACTTGCCGGATGGGGATTGAATATGTACATAAGGAAGTGTGTTGCCGTGAGTGTTCAGGTCTAGGTAACCAAATTGTTGTCCCAGGTTGACTGAAAATTTGAATCGTCTAGTTCGTATTCGGAACTGACAACGGACATAGGATTTGTATTGTTTTCGTTGTCTTGTTCGTCATATGCGTCGATATTTTCAACAATGTCAGTGTTTGCAGTTTCAAAGTTGTCTAAATTTTTGAAATCTTGTTGTTCATTATTATGTAATTCTTCACTAACAAAAGTTGGTTTAGACATAGGGGCGAATACACGATTAGTATTTGAATTATATTGTTGTGTTCGTGGTTGTGCCCTAATACTTAATCTATTACTTCCTATTTCCATAGGTTCCGGTTTATATCGCGTTAACTGTTGTGAAGGGAATCTGGAAGTTGGTTGTTGTGGTGAATTTGTTGTTGGTTTATGCGTAAATTGTCTTTGTACCATTTGTGGTCTATAGTTCGTTTGTTGCGGAATAAATGTACGATGTTGTGATTGATTTGGAACTAACCGATTGTTACTAGAATTAATAAATTGAACTATTGGTTTTGGTTTATTAACTATGTTTGGGGTTTGTGATTTGGTATAGTAGATATTCTGTTCTTTTATGCAAAAGCTGAAGGCTTCTGATAATGTGCTTGGTTTCATTGCGCGAATGGTGGATCCTAAAGGTTCCCGTAATCCCGATAGGAAAACATTCAAGCACATTTCACTGTATAAGCTTAGTTTGGAAGCTCGAACATCTCCATTGTTTTCATGTATTTTAACATGGTTTGATATTGTAGACAAAATTTCTATTATACTACTGTAAAATGTCTCAACAGTTTGATTACCTTGTCTAAGGTTATGTAAATCTTTAATTAAACTGGTTTCATTTCTCTTGTCCGAATAATGAGTAATTAAATTATTTTTGATTTGGACCCAATCGATAGGTGTCCCATACATATTGAGTATTTCATTAGCCTGTCCAGTGATTTTATTTCTAATAGCTCTAAGGAGAAGTTTGCCGTAACTAGTTCCGTTAACATTAGGAATGAGACTTAAAATTTCTTCTACGTTATTTATAAAATCATACAATAAGCGTGTATTACCATCGAAGGTTGGTAAATCTTTAATAGCATCTGGGATTCTTAATGCATTAAAGACTTCACTAGGCGTTGCCATTGTTAAATTATTTGAAATATTATTTGTATTATTTAGATTAATTGTATTTTCGTTTAAATTAATTGGATTGAGATTTTCAAAATTTTCGTAAAAATTATTTAAAGAATTACTTAATTCAACACTATTCCCGTATTCTGCGGCGTTACTAGTGTTGGGGTAGTTTTGGGTTTCAACACCGTTCCCGTTTACTGCGGCGTCAAAGGTGTTGGGAGAAGAGTTTCGCTTATAAGGAATTGATCTTAGTAAGGATAGTTTGGGTTTGGTATTAGGCATTAAATTCCAATGAATAACAATCGAAACAAAAATCGACTTACGTGAACAGCCAGAATGCGACCATAGTACGGATGGTTGTAGCAGCTCCACTGGATGATGTGCCCTCACCGTAGTTCTGCGTTGTAGTTGCTGATTCCTTGTATGCTCCAAGTCCAACAGCTGTAGGTTCACGAAGATCTGCTGGTGTCCGTGTTCCCGTGAAGAGAAACCCTCGAAAGCCAAATAAACCGTTTAGCTCCGGCAAATGTTTCGATATGCCCTCGAACCACTTGTCCGCAAGTTTAACTACTTTACACGAAAACGCGTTACAGATCCGAACGACTGCGCCAGTTATGTTCACTCGTTCGCGAGGTTGATTAAAAAATAAATTTTATTTTTCGTTTTATTACAATATTTATTATAAAATATTTAATTGTTACAAATTTCAATAGTAGAAACCTCACGTCTAGCGAACTTTGAAATTGAATTGAATAATAGCGAAACTAAACTCGTTGAAATTGACTTAAACGCTTGTATTTATACTATCTCGTAATATTCTAGAAAAGTGCATTTAGCTGACTTAAGAAATGAGGCTTCTAATAACAATTCTTAGAAGTAAAAAGTTAAAAGCTGATATAAGCTGTAATTGATATTATAAAGTGATTACATAAGCATATGATTGAAATATGATATATGTGTGAATGGTATGTAAAGAATGTTAGGTAACTGATACATATTAGATAAAATATTATATAGGGTGTCCATAAGTTGTGTCCATTACTATATATATATATATATATATATATATATATATATATATATATATATATATATATATATATATATATATATCAAGCATATGAAACATGGCGTCTAACAATTAATTTTGAAAAAACAAAGTACTTGTGCACCAACAGCTCTGTGATACTTCTGACATTATAATTAATTGACGATAATGTCCAGCTAAAGGAAACCGAAGGCTTCAAATACCTAGGGGTTTGGGTAACCGGAGCAGGAATTAGCGACCGTGAGGTGACCTCAAAAGTAGAAAGTGGTCGCAAGATAATACGATGCCTCAATTCTGTCTGATGGGACCAGCACATCTCCAAAAGAAAGAAGAGAATTTTGGAAAAGCAATGGTGGAATCAGTCATCTTAGACGTAGTGCAATAATGTCCAGACTAGATCGGGTGAGAAATTATCGAATCAGGACCATCATGAGAGCAGAGGAGAGTGTACTGGAAAGAATTGAAAAAAGAAGCCTGAAATGGTTCGGACACATGTTGCGAATGAATCAAAATCGGTGGCCAAAACATCTGTATACATGAGTCCAACCAGGAACCAAAAAGCGAAAGCGTCCTAGAAAATCCTGGAACAAGGCGATGGTGTCTGCAACAGCTGAGAGACACCTAACTATCGACGATGCCCAGGACCGTCAACATTGGCGTTTGGGAGTGGCGAGGCGGCTGTCAGCCGTATAAGCCCTATATATAAATTATATATATATATATATATATATATATATATATATATATATATATATATATATATATATATATATATATATATATATATATATACATATATATATATATACATATACATATATATATAATATACATATATATATATATATATATATATATGTATATATATATATATGTATATATATATATATATATATATATATATATATATATATATATAGATACCATGTGAGTTTTTTGAGAGTTATTACAACCAAATTTTTATGATAGAGATGGTACTGGAAAAGGTTCTTTTCTTGGATGTAATGGAAATGTAACCAAGAAAAACACTATCGGTTGAAGTAGCCTCAAGTACATATGCATATTTTTACCGCCTAACTGATAAATTAAGGAAAAATTAAAAAATTAAACTTGGGTAAAAAAAAAATTTTTTTGCTCATTTATGTTGTTAATTAATGCATTAGATCAGTTTTATCGAAAAATTAATATATAGTCCCATTTAAAAATCTATAAGTTTGTATCATAGCTCGAAAACCATAAGAGGTATAAAGCTCCTGACTATAGCAATCGGTTGCCCCCGTCGATATCTACAACTCTTATTTGAACAATTTTTCGATTAAATCAACGGTTTGGCTGGAATACAAATGGCAACTCTCGAAAAACTCACACAGTATATATATATATATATATATATATATATATATATATATATATATATATATATATATATATATATATATTGTTTCTACTGACACCCCCTTCTCTTATGTATATTTTTTTTTCTTGAAGGAATTAATGATACAAAGAAAATATATATTTAAAAAAAATACAAATATATTTTAGTTTGTTTATGTGATATCATTTATTTCTAGGCGGTACAAAGTATTAAATCAAAGCTTTTTGCAGTCATTAGTAGAATATACGATATGATGATATGATATTATCAATACCTACACAACTTTCATTAATATTGCTAGATAGGTACATACATACATACATATATGCTACTGTCGGCATCATTATCATATTAATATCTTTATATGGCTACATTCAACCGATGTAATGTACAAAAGTTGATTATGTATATTCATTTTTGATTATATCCTTTTAAAGCAGACAGACAATATACAGTGTGCGTACTTTTTACTTACAACGTATACTTTGGGGACCGAACACACAAACACGAACGCCAGCGCCACTGCCCGTAGTGGTTATAAAATTTTATTGGACTACTTGACTCATACCCAAACCCTGGGTAATAATTTCTGAACAATTAAGTTCGAGTAAATATTGATGTTAGGCAAAAAAAAAAAAAATAATACAATGTGTTTTTAAAAGGTTGCCAGGTTTTCCACTTATATTAAGTATACAATATAGTTAATTTCTAATTTTATAACCATTGCTAGCAATAGTCAAAGCGTTCGTGTTTGTGAGAATTACGTGTTCGTATAGCGCGTGTTCATACAGCGAACGTAATTATCGTGTTTTTTCAGCGAAGGCCATAAAACCATACACAATAAAAGTAAATCGGTCAGTTGTTTATTGATACCTGATTCGTCCACCTTCTCTCTCCTTCAAGACCACTCTTTTTACAAACACGACACCAACGCTGAGTTACCTCAGCCTCTACTTAGGCTTAGAAAAAAACTAAATGCAATAAGAAAAAGATAGTTTCTCCCTGGAGTAACTAAATAGGTACTTTTAAAGCAGCCTCCACATTCTCGCCGAGGTTGGACGAGTCGAGAATGTAGAGGGTCATTTCGTTGTGCTTCGCGGTTGGTGTTTCAATGCTATTCTTATGCCTCGGCCAACCTCGCGAGGAACTATTTCGTCCAACTTCGGCGAGAATGTGGAAGCTGCTTAAAGGAATCCCTTTTCTCTTGAAAACAAATTTAGCAAAACTAGCTACTGCCGAGAGTAACTAAACACTTTTGAAAGGGATGCAGTTACTTTTGAACTCTTTAAAGAGTCAAGTGATTATTTCTGGGAAGTTTTTAGCTCCTTTAGGAGAAAACTAATTACTCCTGATTATAACAAACTAAAAGTAGTACGGTTGTTTTTTTACTTCCAAAAGAGAGAAGAGAAATTTCCATGAGTAATTTGAAACATTTAAGAGATTTTAGTTAAAATTTCTATTGATACTAGAAAATAACATTACATTTCTTAATGTCTAAACACATCTCAAAGAATATCTGATAATATTTCTGCAAGGAATCATCAACATTACCTATGTATGTAGTTACATTTTTTTTTTAAATATAATTTCTTACTTTTGAGAATATTTTCAGGATTGGAAACGCTGTGTAGAAAGTATAATTCAAAAACAAACATTTCAAATTTTACTAATTATATAGATATCTTCGTAAAGTATATACACCTTAATTTAACATTACTTTGAGTAGGTACTATAAATATTACAGTTTTCAAAAAAATATAGAATGGTAAGGCTCGTGTCATATAATTACTACCTTTTTAAAATTCCAATTATATCTGGTCAAAATTTTGTACTTATAGGTTCATATTTTCTTTACGAGTACCTATAAGTGATCCCAGGAATATTATATCCCAGAGTAGAAGATATAATTCACAATCAGTCTGACAAAATTGACCAGTTTTTCGCTTTAATCTTCCACTGAAAATTTTTATTTAAAAAAAAAATTATTATATACACTTATCACACAGTTTTAACTAGCATTTGATTTCTTTTTTTCTAAAATATGTTAGCATTATGTAATAACACCCGGTAATTGCACGCAAATACTGATATCAGTAAATGTTAAAATGATGATAGATGAAATCTATATTTTACATTTTATTATACATTTATGATTCATTTTAATTATAATACAAATAGATGCATCGTTACTAATAATACATGACTAGGGTAGTGCCGTGTAAGACGGCGCACTTAACGTTTAGGTGGCTATAAAAATACCCCTGTCGCAGCATCTGCATAACATAGCGAATTTCCAAATTTTGGGGACTGGCGGATCTCATCTAAGAACTGTACCTATTTAAAATAGTTTAGCTTTCTAAGAGTAAAAGATTTTTTAAAATCGGCTGGGTAATTAGTTTTGATATTTTTGGGACCCAAGAACCCGAACGGACTTTGTGCAGCATAGTTGTATCCATCTAAAATAATTTAGTTCTCTAACAGTGAAAAAATTTTCAAAATCGGTCGGTTAGTTTATTTTTTACAATAATGGGAACAGTAAACCCTGGCGGAAATCATACAACATAACCTTTATTCATCTAAAATAATTTTAGTAAAAAGTTTATCCTAACAGTAAAAAACGGGTCCTAGGGATCTCATATAACTTATGGTAGTTCGTAAGGTTCTTGTGGACATCATTTAATTACTTAATGAATTCAAATACTTTAACTTACTAACGGTGAAAAAATTTTCAAAATTTTCGACATTCGCTAAAAAAATCATTGAAAAATATTTGATATGTTTCGATCAATTAATGGTCAACATCAGCAAATAAAAGTTACTAAAATCGAAGAAAAGAATGAGTTATTTGTCCGTAGAAATTAAAATACAAATTCTGAAAACGAGCAAAGAAATATTGAAAAAACTAGATCGGCAAAACATTCTGACAAATAACACTACCCAACTAATACTTGCCAATTTGAATGAAACTTAACATACTTATTAAACAGCGAAAAATATTAAATACGTGTTTTTTTATTTCGGCTAAATACGCTTTTTAGGGGTAGAAAACACCATTCAACCTCTGTAGATGAAAACAGTTATAGCTAAATATTTTTGAAACGGCATATTTTTTGAAAAAAGGGCTGAGTACCAAATTTGTAGAATTTAAAGCGATGCACTTGATAGTGACCCTGAAATCGATTTTCAAGGTCAGTTGAAAATGATTAGCCATTGCCGAACTTTGACCATATCCTGTACCTATAAGCAGTAATTTCATGTATTGACTCAATCTATCTTCAAAATTGATTTGTTGCGTTATTTTTCTAAAATAAAAAAAATAAAAACCTGACGAAATGAAAAAATAGGCGCAAATTTATAGAAAAAATTAGAAGAAAACATTTTTGTAAGTAATTTTAGAAGTTAAGAAAAGATTTAATATCACTCCAATTGTAAGTTAAACATTAACTTTATGTTATATTAGAAATTTTCAAAATTTTTTAAAATTTTTATTGCTACTCTATAGTTATCATATTAGGAATTAAATTCAACATATGATTAACTATTATTTTTCCGATTGCGATTGAGCAAGTATTTTTCAAAATTACTTCTTGATCACTTATTTTCTATCTTGCATGTGAAATTCGTTCGAATATACTTTGAACCATTTAGGGATGAAAAGTAAACTACTCCTTTTGAAAAATATTAAATGATTTTCAAATGACTTTGGAAATTGACCTCAAGGTCAACTTCAAAGTCAAGTGCATCACGAGAGTCAAGTGCTTCAAGATCATCAAGTGCATCACTTTGAACTCTATAACTTTGGTCCTAAGCACTTTTTTCAGAAAATATATCGTACCATAATCCACTTCTATGTTGATTCCTGGTCTCTTTTCCTGCGTTTCTAATATTTATGTCAATAAAAAATGTGCTACCGTAGACAAGGATGAATAGGTACGCATTCCGACTTCACACCGTATTTTTTTGTATTTATTTTATGAGTACCTAATCTTTAATATATTAAAAATTTACGCGAAGATGGTCACTTTATCAGCAGTATCCAAAAAAATTTAAAAATATCGGTGGTTTTTGAAAAATTAACAAAAATCGTATAATTTCTTCTCTATGAAAAATTGGGGTCAAAAGAGACGAGAAAAGAGTAAATGGGGACAACCCGTAGGGTCGACCAAAATTGAAATTCTAATATAAAATAATTTCGAACTTTTTGTATTTATACATTCAAAAAAGAAATAATAGGTACTTGATGATTTTCTGTAAAAATAAACGTAGAATCTAAAATAAAGTTTATATACTCCTGTCGTTTACCCCTAAGTTTATATTCCTCCTATTCTTATTTTAGTTCAAAAAATAATTTTTCAAAAGACTAAGACATAATATTTAATAACAGTGAGATTCTACGTCCATTTTCAGACTTTTGTTTATTAAATTGCGTAAAAGCTAGTAAATGCAATAACAGATATGATGAATTTATAAGGATTTTCTTGTACTACAAAATCTTAAAAATATGAAAACGCGTACTTTTTTTTCGTTAATTGTGTTTTATTCTTTTGCACAAAATTTTAAAAATACTTTATTTTCTTAAGAAAGGGAGGCAACTTTAGTCACAGATATGCCTATGAACAGTTTTTGGTAATCCGGGAAAAACGAAAACACTTTTTAAAATTTTTTTATTGTTAAAATCGAAATGTTCTTTTAAAGAGGGTTAAAATTACCATATTTTATATTAAAATTTTAACACAATCACTCCCTAATTAACGAGCCTTACTTAATATTAGCAAATTGAGAAAAAACACGTCAATTAGATTTTTTTACACAGATTTTATTTGTTATATAATTCAAAAGGATATTTTAAAAATGTGTATGAATGGCTTTCATTAAATAAATTTCAATATATTTTCCATTTATTTTAACAGTGGAATGTCCTTATTAGTGGCTATACTTTCGGCTTGGAGCGAATTAGACGAAGATTTTCTTCTAAAACCAAATTTAATAATTAATTAAAGAAATAAAAAAAAATTTGTGGATTTCCTACCGTTCAAATATAATCTTTATTGTATGTAAAAATGTTATTACATTTTTATGTCATCGAAGATGACATATTAATATCGTTGTGTGACTGAATAATTATTGAGTTGTACATCTATATTGAATAAACACAAGAGGGTTGTAGAGTTAACAACTATAGAGTTAACAAAAAATCATAAATTAACACTTTCACTGAGATGACATTACTTAGTGCGTGTCAAAAACACGCATTTGACGAATTTTTTTTTTCAAAAAACTGTAAGTAAACTGTAAAATTTTCTTTACAAATATGTTAAAATAGAGAAATGTTTCCTTTTTAATTTATTTTTAACTCTTTTTAAATGATTCACTTTAAAATTTTTTAATATTTCTTAATCGAAATTTCATAAAAGAATGTGTCAAAATTTAAAAAAATTTTTCTTTGTTAAAAAAAAAAAATTGAATGTGCAAAATTATTTAATATTAGAATGCTCTGATTATACAATTCTAATCATAACTGTATTGTCAATTGGATAAAAAATTACGTAAAAATATTATTGTTTGAATATGATTTAACGTAATTTTTATACGATTGAAGCAAACTCTTATTAATTTTAGGAAGGTGTAAATATAATCTAAATTCTGATCATATCACATAACAGATATCGTCGGGATTTTTTTTGTAAAAAAAAATGGAACAGAGATACATTATAAAAACATTTAACTGACAGAGAAATAGAATATAGCCGAATCGTTAAATTGGATTAAAAAAATCATGACACGCTACTTATAAAGCGGCTTTTTTCGAATTTAGCTCGCAAAAAATGAGACAGAAAAAAAAAGAATGCGAGTGCGAGTGAAATGGAGAACGACATATTTCCTAGTTTTTCTCGAAAAGTAAGTAATTTAGAGCAACGGTATAAAAACATTTTTTATGCGTTTTACCTTTTACAATGGCTTAGTGTAAAAAAAAATTTGAAAAATTGCTTAATTCTGGCAAAAAACTCATTTTGTTGACAAAAAACGCCCGGAAAACCTACTTCTGGGCATCCGACGTGTCTGGCTAACGAACTCATCCAACGATTTGGAAAATCGAATTCGCACACAAAATTTCATAAGCATTAAACGCTTCGTTCGAGAGTTATCGCGCGGATACATATATATATATATATATATATATATATATATATATATATATATATATATATATATATATATATAAATTTTAGTGAATATCATTTTCGTATTCTAGGGACCTCAAAACATATTTCTGATATGGTCTCGGGCTTAGGTCGCACCATGACACCTGGCGTAAAAGCTGAATTTCCAGTTTTGGAAATTCGCTAAAAAATAACGGAAAATGTTATAGAAGTAAATTGTATTTATTCTAGTACCTTAATGATTAGTTAACGCTTTGATATAGGATTTTTATTATAAACTCAATACCGACCGAGTTATTAAAAAAAAATTCACAAAATGGGAAATGCGCACTTTTACACGACCGGTCCTGTAAGAAGAGGTCATAGTCAAAAAATAACGAAATTTTTGAAGGTTTAAGTAAAAGAGCTTTGACAGTACGGCAGCACACTACGTCGTCCAAAGTATTGGAACACCCTGACTCAGGGTGTTCCCATACTTTTGACGCCGTACTATACTTAATGCTATAATAATAATAATAATAAATAAACTTTATTCAAACCAACCATTTACACAGTTATAGAATGCGTCAAATTTTACATGCGAATGATTACATAAAATCTATTACATTGTAGTTATTTTGTTGAAGCAAAATACTTTTTAGCTGGGTCTTGAATTTAGAAACCGGCAAGTTTTTAAGATCATTTGGTAGTTTGTTGTACAATTTCAAACAAGAATTTAGTGGCCCTTTAAAAGCCTTGTTTAGCTGATATGCGCACTGTACATAATTTTTTTTATTTCTAGTTTCGTACTTGTGTTTGCTAATGTTCGAATCAAATAGCATAGGGAATTCTTTAACCAATACACAGGATTCTAGTATATATAGATCATACAGAGTCAAAATATTAAATTGTTGAAAAAGATTTTTGCATGATATTCTTTGTCCAAGTCTACATATGGCGCGTAATGCTCTTTTTTGAATTTTAAACACTTTGGATGCATTACTCGAGTTACCCCATAATACAATTCCATAGCGCAGCACCGATTCAATGTATGCGTGATAGATACAGAGAAGCACTTTAGTGGAAACTGTGTCATATAATCTACGTATTAAAAATATGTATTTATTAATTTTATTATTAATATTGTCAATGTGATATTTCCAGTTAAGGCTTTCGTCAATCTGTAATCCTAGAAATTTCACTGTTTCCACTAATTCAATGTTACCGATGTGAGGTACGTTTAGAACTCTAAAATTCTCTCTGTTCGTAAATTTTATATATTGTGTTTTATCGATATTTAATTTTAGGCTATTTTCCCCAAACCATTTACCTATCTCCATTATTTGTTCTGAAATTGAACTCGTTAGGGTTTTAATATCCTTACCGTTAAGAATAACAGCAGTATCGTCGGCAAATAATATTACATTACTTATGCTTGGTATATTTGTTAAATCATTAATATATAAAAGGAATAGTAGTGGTCCAAGTATGGAACCTTGTGGTACTCCTCTGGTTACCAGCCTCGTATTTGAATGGGTATGTATGGATGTACACTACCATATCAAAAATATGGGTACACCTTGGTCCAGTGTGTTCCTATACTTTTGACGACGTAGTGTGTCGCCGTACTATCATAGCTCTTCTACTCAAACGTATTGTGATTGTTAAAAACTACTTTTCGTTATCGAAACTTATCGATACCGAATTACCTATCATAAACTGATTATAACTAGTTGATTTAGGCTCCATTAGTCCAGTTGATTGGGTCAGTAACAGCATATTTACAAAAAATTAATTTTCGTAACTTTTCGTAATGGAAAACTTTTGATCGTAAATATGTCGTGAATGAGACGTCGTAGTGAAAAATAACGAAATTTTTGAAGGCTTAAACGTTAGTTTTCGTAATCGTAAACTTTTGATGTAGAAACTTGGGTTACATGAATTTATATTGTACCAAAGTTTGTTGTATAGAATTCCTTAATAAAGTTAAAGAAAAACATGATAAAAGAAACTGTCGTGTAAGAATGTGTGCGCCGTCTTACACGCGTTTGTACTGCGTCATCTTACACGCCTGTCTATTGTGAACAATATCATCCTGTGGAAACCATCCACGCGTACTGACACAAATTAAAGTGATCGGAGCTAGTCCGTGGCTAACTGTACTAGCCACAGGAACATTCATAACGTTTAACTTGTTTCGACATAAACCGTAGTAACATATTTAAATTCGAGGAAAATAATATCAAATCGTACTAAAAATTTTAAGCTTATCTAGAATATTGGAATTATGTCGTAAACCAATATTTTTTGGTGAGCAATTACAGATACCCGAACACTTCAAAACACGATTCAAGTTTGTTACAAATTTCGTTCCTGTTTCGAGAAAGCAGGAGTGCGCACTCTTACCGACGGCGCCATCTTACACGACCATACCCTACATATTAAAATTCTAATTTACATCATGTAACTGCAAATTCTATCACCGACAAAGCAGAATATGTATACATAAAAGTATATAACAATCATTGACATACGAATACAATTATGAAAATTAATTGCATTAAATGAAAATATAAATCATGACCATAGGTAGCTTCGAACAATTTTTTTGCTACCAAGACTACTAAAATAGCGGAAGTAATGTGATCACTTTTGAACATAAAAAAGTTTTTACTCCCAAAATGAAAATTTTCATGCGCATTTTACGTTTTAAAACCTTCTGAACAATTTTGATTTCGTACTTGTCTATACGGTTTTGTGTCACCATATCGCATCAAGTGGCATAACTTTTGAATTATTTGATTCTTTTTAATGAAATTTTCAGCAATTTGCGGCTTGTTTCCTAAATAGTCTCCTAAGCATTGCATCGCAATCGTAATAACGGTAGCTACAGCGGTACCTACCGTGAGATTCCTCTAAATATCGATATTTTAATTGCTAGTAGTGCCACTTGTCTCAAGTATTTGGGGGTTAGTCCATGTATGGTCCCTTATAAATTTCAATATAATCAGAGTAGTGATAATTACCGTCTATGCAAAAACGTAAAATAGGGACCTGGGGATCCAAAAAACGCCCAAAATAAACGATTGGACGAATCTTAACCAAATTTTGTGCAAATATTATTGAGACTCCATAACATTCTCAAAGATCAGAACTCTCCGTGAGTTTAAAAATGTTCTCCTCAAACGGAACCTCAAGATTAAAGTGTTAAAATTAGCAGTATGGGTATATACCTAAAACCTAACGATCTCTACGAAAATTATACCATATATGCTATTAAAATATGAATATAGCAACTTTAGAATCGTTGAGCGAGCGAAACGATGCACTATAAGAAACTGATTTTGTCCCAAACTTCATATTAGCAAATTTAAATGAACGTGCGGTCAAAATTATACATCTGTGCCACTAAATAAGGCCCAAATTAAAAAGCGGGAGAAATTTTGACAAAATTCTGTTCAAATACTCCAGAAATTTCCGGAAAATATTAAAGTAAGGTTTTAATGATGCTCCAAGCCCAAGCTCCTAGAGCTAGGACCTTAGTATAAATTCTTCTAAAACTATTGGTACAGGTAATAAATATCTGTCATCTGGAACTTTATTCTTATTCCAGGAAAAATATCAGAATTTTTCTTTGGATTTCATGTAAAAATCCCATTCTATATCTTTGTGTGACATTTCAAAATTACATCGGTTAAATTTTTTATAAGGAGTTTTCACTGTAATTCAAATTTATTCTTAATTCTTTATTTTGTAAAAGCAAACGACTAGTCAACTTTTAAAATTAATAATAAGGCTAAAAATAATAATCCAGATAATAACAAATCCAAATTGAAATTCTAAATTTAATATTATTTTACTCGTTGTAGCTAGTGCGAAAATAAAGTGACGTTTTTGTATTGACAGTTAGTAATTATAGCATTTCTGTTTTTACAACATGTTGTTTACATATAATTTAAATATTAATTAAAAAATTTTTCGTACATAAACTTCATACTGAGAAACAGAAAATTAAATATACAAAACCGAAATAAATACAAGATACATAAACGTTATGCTACTCTGTACGTTGTAGTAGGGATTCGAGGAATGTATTTGAAAGGTTAAAACCACAACAAAATTCTCAAACAATTATAATAAGCATTCATGTCATTTTACTCGTCGTGTTACACAATCATTTAGAAACACCACGCCATCTACACTCGCTCGGCTCATTTCATTCTATATGACTGTATAGGTATATACATACTTATGTAATACTCGTTATATAAGTTTTAACTTTGTCACGTAATTTTAAGTCTTGACCTTTTACACCTTTAATCTCAACGTTTCATCAAACCCTTGTTTATTTCTCATCGTACACTTTTCCTTCATTCCCGTTGACTTTGTCATCTCTGCTTGACCCCGTAGCTGTCATCGTTGTCAAAACATGTACGTATACTTCTTCTTGTAATTTTCGAAATCATTATTCAGTCATGAGGTGGTGGGGGGTTAAAGATGATGTTATTATTACAACTACCTGTTTTTTTTTTCTATATACTTTGAAAAATTTGTTGAAAATTTCAAAGGAGCTGCTATATAACGAATTTTAAAGCAAATAATTAATTGAAAAAAATATGTTTATTAGTGGTACCAAAAAAAAACCGTGAGAATTAGTAGGTGTTCAACAACATTGAATTTTTTTTAAATCGTTATTATTATTTTTTTAAGTTCCGTAGTCAGAACTTTAAACACCATAGAACCCTTATAAATTCGCCCAATTCGTTGATACGTCGGTCCATCATACCTTTATAATTTTCACATTTTGGACCTATAAAGACAAAATTTTGCATATACATGTTGTAGATAGAAGTCCTCAGTTTTTAGGGTTACAGTGAATTAGTACACAGATTCAAAACCGGCTCGCCCCAAAGCAAGGTCCGGTTCAAAGTTAACTTGCGGGGTAAATTTCGTACAACAATATAGTAGTTTATTGCATTTTATTACTTTTAAATTGCATAGATTTGTACAGTCGGGAGTAGGATGATTTACATGGAAACGCTCTGGTAATTTTGAACAAATGGGAGATTTTTTTTTATTTAAATTTATTTGAGGGTGCCTCAACTACAATTGTCATTGGCACCCATTAAAATTACAAATAAAATACATAATATAATTATTGCAGCATAGAGTAGAATACTCAAATATTTATAGGTACATAATTATATTCTATGGTAAATGGCAATGTCCTTAAGAAAACGAATAGTTTGTATTATTTGATTTCGTTCTGGGTGCAGTATATCCTGGAGCGTGTTGGGCATTTTATATTTATTTCGTATCGGATCATGTTGAGGGCATTCGATGAGGATGTGTTTCACCGAGATTGGAACATTGCAGATATTGCAGCGTGGTGGTTGTTCCTTATTGAATATGTGGGCATGTGTGATCAATGTATGACCCAAACGAAGTCGTGTGAGTGTTATGTGTTCCCTTCTGGATAGTGTTTTATTTAGTTCCCATTTTGTTATTGACAATTTCACTAGTTTTAATTTGTGATTGCTGCTTGTCCACTGTTGTTGCCATTTTTGGTTTACTTTTTGAGATTAGATTAATGAAGTCTTGAAAATATATATCAGGTATGATGCTGGTTGGATTGGTTATTGCTTGACGAGCAGGACTATCTGCTTCATCGTTTCCTTTGATGCCAGTGTGAGATGGAACCCAGAGTAATTGTGTTATTAATCCTGATGCAGTTCTTTGGGTTATTATATCTTGAATTTGTCGTACGATTGGGTTATCTGGGTATACAAATGGGAGATTCTTATGGGACTCCCGCATAAAATACTTATATACAAAATTTCAGTTAAAAATAAACTTTCTCATGGTGAAATGCATGGTTGCTCTCATCTTTTTATATTATGAAGTTACAAATCACATATTCATATATGATTTTTATTCTATTTTCATAAATCTATTGATATAGAACTACTGTAACCTTACTACTTTTGGTATAGAGTTGCTATACCTTACCACTTTTGGTACAGAACTGCTGTGACCTACTACTTTTAGTACAGAACCTCTGTAACCTCAATACTTTTGGTATAAAGCCGCTGTAAACTTACTACTTTTGTGACCTTACTATTATCTAGACCTGCTAGATCTAAAGCTGCTGTTACTTTACCAGAATATTTAAAAGTAATTTGACCCATAATTCAAATAAATTCACGTGGGTGAAACCGCAGGCCGCAGCTAGTATTGAAATATATTAACTGTAAAACAATTTTTAATAATTTTTATTTATAGTACTTATAACAGCATAATAGTTATTTTATTTATAATAGTATCTTTTTGTAATAGAAAATACCCCTGTCGCAGCATCTGCATAACATAGCGAATTTCCAAATCTTGGGCACTGGCGGATCTCATCTAAGACCTGTACCTATTTAAAATAGTTTAGCTTTCTAAGAGTAAAAGAATTTTTAAAATCAGCTGGGTAATTAGTTTTGGTAGTTTTGGGGACCCAAGAACCCGAACGAATTTTGTGCAGCATAGTTGTATCCATCTAAAATAATTTAATTCTCTAGCAGTGAGAAATTTTTTAGCATCGGTTCGATAGCTTATTACTGGCGTTTTCGGATCTGCAAGATCCCGGTGGACCTCATTAAAAAATCAGCTCGACCGTATATTCTAGGCGGACTTTATGTAATATATATATATATATATATATATATATATATATATATATATATATATATATATATATATATATATATATTCAAAACCCGTTGTGTAGCATTCTACGCCGCATTTGCATCCGCAGGACAGTTGTGGATCTCAGATAACACAACCTGTACCTATCTAAAATAGTTTACCTTGGTAATAGTAAAAGGGTTTCAAAATCGGTCAGTTATTTTATTTTTGACACTTTTAGGTCCTACTGACATTTCAGACCTTACATAACGTAATCTATATGTATCTAAAATAGCTTAGCTCCCCAACAGTGAAAAAATTTTAAAAATCGGTCGGCTAGTTTATTTTTGACGCTTTTGGATCCGATGGACCCTGGCAGACTTTACATAACGTAATCTATATTTATCTAAAATAGTTTAGCTCTGTAAGAGTGAAAAAATTTTCAAAATCGGTCGGTTAGTTTATTTTTACCACTTTTGGGTCCCATGGACCCTGGCGGACCCTAAATAACGTAATGTATGTCTATCTAAAATAGTTAGTTCCCCAACAGTGAAAAAATTTTCAAAATCGGTCGGTTAGTTTATTTTTGACACTTTTGGATCCATGGACCTTGGCAGACCTTACATAACGTAATCTATATTTATCTAAAATAGTTTAGCTCTGTAACAGTGAAAAAATTTTCAAAATCGGTCGGTTAGTTTATTTTTGACACTTTTGGATCCCATGGACCCTGGCAGACCTTATATAACGTAATCTATATTAGCTAAAATAGTTTAGCTCTGTGACAGTGAAAAAATTTTCAAAATCGGTCAGTTAGTTTATTTTTGACACTTTTGGGTTCTATGGACCTTGGTGGACCTTACATAACGTAATTTATATTTATCTAAAATAGTTTAGCTCTGTAACAGTGAAAAAATTTTCAAAATCGGTCAGTTAGTTTATTTTTGACACTTCTGGATCCTATGGACCTTGGCAGACCTTACATAACGGAATCTATATTTATCTAAAACAGTTTAGCTCTGTAACAGTGAAAAAATTTTCAAAATCGATCAGGCAGTTTATTTTTGACACTTTTGGGTCCTATGGACCGAGGCGGACCTTACATAACGTAATCGATATTTATCTAAAATAGTTTAGCTCTGTAACAGTGAAAAAATTTTCAAAATCGGTCAGTTAGTTTATTTTTGACACTTTTGGGTCCTGTGGACCCTGGCGGACCTTACATAATGTATTCTAAATCTATCTAAAATAGTTTAGCTCTGTAACAGTGAAGAAATTTTTAAAATTGGTCGTTTAGTTTATTTTTTACAATTATGGGATCAGTAAATCCTGGCGAAACTCATACAAGTCTAGTACTCTAACAGTAAGAAAAGGGTTCTAAGGATCTCATATAATCTATGGCAGTCCGTACGCTTCTTGCGGACATCATTTAATTAATTAATTCAAATACTTTAACTTACTAACTGTGAAAAAATTTTTAAAATCGATTGGTTAATTAATTTCTGGCCGTTTTAGGTCCCGAAAACCTTGACCTCACATAAAATACCTTAAATACATTTGAAATGGTTTAATTCTTTAACATTATTAATTATTAGTGAAAAAATTTTCAAAATCGATTCAAAATATTTTTCCGTACATACATATGTACATTTTACATATTTTGTTTTGTTTTATATTTAATATTTATATCATAACATAATCTTCAATTTCTTGTTTACTTAAAAATTCAATAAAAAAAAAAAAAATTCTTCATTACATTAGCTTAGAAAATCTGTTTAATTTACATTTTTTAACATGGGATAGAACCATGCTAATTATAATGCAATAAATGAGAAACAAAACTCTATACATGTATGTGTGTTATATCAAATATATGTGAATAGTTTTCACTTGTTCTCACAAAATTCTTTAATAAAAAAGTGAAATATTTTTATACTTAATAAAGAACTGAGATATAAATATAAATTACTTATTAGACTAACAAAGAAAGAATAAAAGTGAAAATTTACATTTTCTCGAAAAATACTTAAAATAGAAAGAAAATTATAAGAATATTTTCTTCATAATTTTTTTTTTCCTTTTCAACGATGTAAAAATTGAACTGCCTTATGATAGGATCGAATGATAAAAAATGGCCAGAAAACCTACTTCTGGGCATCCGACGTGTCTGGCTAACGAACTTAGCCGAGCGAATTCAGAATCCAGTCCGCACACAAAATTTCATAAGCATTAGACGTTTCGTTCGAGAGTTATCGTGGCGACACATATATATATATATATATATATATATATATATATATATATATATATATATATATATATATATATATATATATATATATATATATAAATTTTAGTGAATATCATTTTCGTATTCTAGGGACCTCAAAACAGATTTCTGCCATAGTCCCGGACTCAGATTGCGTCATGACACCTACTGTAATAGCTGAATTTCGAGTTTTCGAAATTCGCTAAAAAATAATATACTACACAGGCAGTAAATGATTTAACTTATGTCACCAATAGCAACTTTCGCTTATACGTTGCTGCGGTCAGGCTGTAAATTTACTCAATAGAAGTAGTTTTATCTACTTCTCTTGCATATTAATCATACTAATAAAATTATATTTAATTTTATTACAATTTTTAGTTAGTGTGCCGCAAAATAGGTTCTCCTCGCCCATGTACCGTATAAAATAAAAAAAGTTTGCCAGACACTGCACTAGGAGAACAAAAAAAAAAAATTCTAAAATCCATTTTGATATGAATTACTAATGTAACATGTTAAAAATCAATAAAATAAAAATATTATTTGAGATAAAAATTTATCCACAATTCTATTACACTTATTCTATTAAATTTGAAAATCGAATTTTCCACCTCACATTATATGTTATTGGAAATTTATAAATGGTTTCCTTAAATATATACTCATTTATTGTTATTGACTACCACCAGTCATTTATACAGATATTTCATATCCTACCTATTATTTGATATAAAATATAATTCATTTATACAAATAAAGCGGTGTGACAGGCATACTGATCGAAACTTCCAACTACCATCGCATCGTAGCCACGTCAACTTCAACCAGACTCGACTGACCGACTTGAATCAATGTCGAATTGACTGTTTCTATGGCTTCGATATATTATGTGTGATATACCTACTTGTGTTTACAGTAAAATCTTATCAGATATTAAGAAAAGGATTACATAGGGCGATAACTTACAATATATAATACAGAGTAATAATAATTAATAGTACATGTTACTTACCGAGGACCATAAATGTTATTTTTGTGACCTCGGATCAATTTGAGGAGACTGAGAGCCTTGGATTCTTAAGTATCCATGGCCACAAAGATAAACTTATGGGCCAAGTAGGGTCAGTTTATTTTTTTTTTTTTTTCAATCAAAAAAATCAATAGAAAATAATTCATCGAAAATGTAATTTTACTAAAAATGAATAGTAGGCGTTCATAAAAAGACTATTTCCACAGAAAAATTAATTACTAAATGACGGTGAGCTATTACTAATAGAGTAGAAACTTAACCCTAATTTTTAACAAAAAACGACCACGAGCGTTCTAGTGGCTGATTTTTCTTTTAATCGATTTAAAATTTGAAAAGGAATATAAATTTCCAATACTATTTTTTTATTAAATACCGGCGTCACTATGAAAAGTTGAAATTAATGAAAGTGATAGGTGAGATACATGTATAAATTTTGTATTAGTAGTATTCTATAAGCACAATTGATATGTAAAAAAAAAAAATTATAACATTTTTTTAGAGAGAGAAAAAACTATTGACAAATATGATATTTTAGAATAAATACGTAGACTACAAACAAACATTTATAAGACTACTTGTCAAATTACTTATTTTTATCAATTTTTGCATTGAAGCCGTGGTTTAATAATCAAAAAATAGTATTTGAATTTTATATTTTATTTTAAATTCTGCATCGATTAAAAAAAACCACCCACTAGAAAAAAAACGCTCGTGGTCACTTCTTCAATTTTTAAGCATCTTTTTAAAGGTAAGTTCCTAGCCTATAATGTTCCTAGGCAGATAAGTAAACTTTTTTGACCTATTATTTTTTGTAACTGTAATAATTTAGGAAACAGAAAGGTAAACGTTGCTTACGCGTCTAACTCACGATATTGCTAACTTACGATTCAAGAATTTTAAAAAATAATGTTTCATTATTATTAACGAATTTTATTATTATCATATAGAAAAACCGCATGATTCAACATAATTGTCTGCTGAGTATTGGCTTATACCAAGCCCATTTTTTTTAAAATTATATTCTGATAGTGGTTTCGACTTCCTCAACGCCCAAAATTAACAAAACAACCATCTAGAAAAGAATTGTAAAAAGTGGACTTGAAGCAAACCAATACTCAGCTGACGATATAGTAAATATAATCGCCCCCAACCAGAAACAAAAACAGACTCAAAAATCTAAATCTATTGAAATATAACCTTATCTAATAGTCACACTATATGTATGTAATTAGATTTCACTGTAATAATAACAATCACGTACAAATTTCAATGCACTTCTAGTTGATTGTGAGAATTGGTTTATATGTGTGTGTAGGCACATATGAACATGCTACAGATATATACCTATACACATATGAGACAGATCCAGTAAAGGCAAGACGGTAGCAAGACAAGAATGAATGACAGGAGGAAATATTATTTTCCGGTTACAACTAATATACCTATCGTACACTTTAAATTAGTGTCGATTTGTATTACCTGCTACTGTAATGTCATATATACTATATACACCTACTAGGCATGTCCATAGAGCAGAATAGGAAGTAGGACATTAATCCGGGTATTAAAATTTCAATCCGGAGATTTTGAGATTTTCAAATATCAATCCCAATCTATCAGTGCCATCTTAAGACCGTCGTAGGCTGTAGGTACTTTAAAAAAATGCGAGGGATAGCCCACAACTTCCTCGTACGCAAAATAGACTAGTATCCAATCTTTAAAGTGATTTTGTGCTTAAGGGGGACCACTAGTGTGACATTTTTAAAAAATTGGAAAAAATTTTTTTGCATGTTTCGACAGTCTATACCTTTAAAAATAACATACTAAAATTTCAAATGCATATCTCAAATAGTTTTTGAGTTACAGGCATCCGAAGAGCGGATTCTGATTTTCTTTGTTAACTTTGAGGTATTCAGAAATGTATGAAGGTTGATAATTCGGGAGTTTCTGGACGTGGCTGCCAGTCACATATTGTGGAGAAGCTAGACAGTGGAACATTTAAACGACTCATCTAGTTTTACTATGACCGTTATAGTGAGTACATCGTAAATAATTTTAGTAAAAATTCTCAGTGATTAAAACTAATAGATGAAGTAAAGAAAAACTACATTTTTCAAATTTGCTGCAGTTATAACTCGAAAACAAATCATCCGATCGATTTAATTTTTATTGCAGCTTCTTTTATACATGTTTCTTCGTGCCATGAACCTCCAGTTTTCCGATCGAATAAAAAATGTAATTTTTGCAGGCCAAAAATCATTAAATTTTCGCGCAAAATTTGAAACTTTTTATTAAAAACTCCGGCATTTTGTTAAGTTTCAACTTTTTTTTTTCGATTGAGGTTCATGCCACGGGCAATACATTCTAGTTTAATAGGCTTTTTGGTTTTTTTTTTTATTTCAGGCACTGTGAAGGTCGCTATCACTGCAGTAGTGGGGAACTTTTTTTTTGGAGCCTTGGGAGATCGCGAATAACTAACTGAATTTTCAATTTTTTGGTCCAAAAATTGTACCATGAATTTATTATATATCAACAAAAATATCCTTAAAATATTAAAAGATTCCATACAGTAGTTTTCTTTAAAAAAATTCCCAAAAATCATCTTTTTTCAGGCGGTCACACTAGTGGTCCCCCTTAAACTACATCTTATCTTAAATTTCGTGCCTTATCATTTATTATTATACCTCATTTCAGATACTATTGATCATGAGTTTTCGTTAAAAAATTAAATAATTCTTATATTCGAAACAAATCAATCTTCTATTCTTTTCTAAAAATAAACTGCAAATTTAAAATTTACGTAAATGCAATAATGAAAGAGATAAAGCCAAGAAAACTGAAATTATTTAAATTCAAAGTGACGAAACATGGTTAAATTTAACTGAAATGGGCCATAGTATCATGTTCAAATAACCAGAATAATTTTAAAACAAGAATAAAATGAAATACTTCTTAATTTTTTCTAATCGGCGATGAAAATTAGAAAAAGGCTGACAATGTAGATCAACAAAATATTCAAATACCATCATATAATAATTTCGACAACATAAAGCGATACTAGATCGCCTAACAACCTAATTTACTAATTATTAATGTTTCAGTTTGAATTTGGTTAGAAAATTCTTCTGATTTTCTACCTCGTTATAAAAGTTTCACTATATAATCCTAATTTACTAAATCATTAATAGCAAAAATTGAATTTTTTGTTATTTCCATTTTACTGTAAAATACCCCTGTCGCAGCATCTGCATAACATAGCGAATTTCCAATTATTGGGCACTGGCGGATCTTATCTAAGAACTGTACCCATTTAAAATAGTTTAGCTTTCTATGAGTAAAAGAAATTTTAAAATCGGCTGGGTAATTAGTTTTGGTATTTTTGGGACCCAAGAACCCGAACGGACTTTGTGCAGCATAGTTGTATCCATCTAAAATAATTTAGTTCTCTAGCAGTGAGAAAAATTTCGGAATCGGTTCAGTAGCATATTTCTGGAATTTTCGGATTTGCAAGATCCCGGTGGACCTCATTAAAAAATCAGCTCGACCGTATATTCTAGGCATACTTTATGTAATATACGTATATATACATATATATATATATATATATATATATATATATATATATATATATATATATATATATATAGATAGATAGGTAAATAGGTATTACTATGTAAGTTTTCTGAGAGTTGCGATTTTAATTACAACCAAGCCGTTGATTTAATCGAAAAATTGTTCAAATAAGAGTTATAGATATCGACGGGGCCAACCATTTGCTGTAATCAGGAGCTTTATAGCTCTTATGATTTTCGAGCTATGATACAAACTTACCTTTTTTTAAATGGACTAGTATACTTATTTGTTGATAGAATTGATTCAATAAAGTTCAATAAAGCAACAGAAATAAAAAATATAAAAATAAAAATTTTTATAAGTTTTTTTTTTTTTAATTTTGCAACTTTCGCGCTTAAAAGTGATTTAAGTTAATTTTGTGGAATTTAAGTGTGCTCTGTTCAAACAGCCATCGTTATTTACGTTAAATAATTGTGCAGCTAGACAGTAATTGTATTTATGCTACATAGATGGCTTTACCGTATAGGTTTACCTAGAGTCCCTATAATAATTAGAGTCGTGACATGTCATCCATTTTCTTTCAAAATATAGAGCAGGAAGAAAATGCCGGAACCAATCAGTGTTTACCACACATGTCACGACTCTATTTATTATAGGGCAAATTATAGGGACTCTATTTTAGTATAAAAATGAAAATGGCCAAATTAGAAATTTAGAATGTCAGCTATTTAAATAGGCAAATTTTATTTATTTTTATTCAATTTTTTGTGTTCATATGGATTTATAACTAAAATGTATCTTCTTGGAATGTAATTAAATCAAGTAAGTACTTCATATTATGTAATTATTAAAAATAAGTATAATTTTTAAGTATATATATATATATATATATATATATATATATATATATAATATTTTACCTTTCTAACAGTAAAAGTATTTTCAAAACTCGTTTTGAAATCATTTTCGTTTTCTAGGGACCTCAAAATATATTTGTGTTATAGTCTCGGCCTCTGGTTCCGCCATGAGAACGGCTGTAATAGCTGAATTTCCAGTTTTCGAAATTCGCTAATAAACTGAATTTGAATAAAAGAGGAAACTTTTCAAACATTTTTTATTTTAATTAAAATTTTCAATACACTCCGTTAAAGCTCATAGAACCACAGCATTTAATTAAAATTACTTGTGAGACGCTTGTGATACAAAAAGAGTAATTAGCTAAGTGAAAAGCGTTACAAAATATAAAGTTTATATAAATAATTTGTTCATTAAATTTAAATATTTAAGTTGAAAAACGTTATAATAAGCGGGGTATAAAATTGTTTTGACAGATTATCATACTACATTCAATGTGACTTAATTTAAAAAGCTACCATATTTAATAAAATATTTATTATTTATTAAATCTATATAAAATTACATCTAATATCTATATGATGGAAACCTTGAGAATTAATTCGTTATTTGCCTCCTTATCAAAACGAAACAATAATTCGATGAGTAACTTAATAATACATATCATAAATTCATCATTTAGTTACAACTTTTCAGCTGAAAGTTGAAAATAAATGCAAATGTTTATGGGTATAATCATAGTTTCTAGATACTTTAGTGTTAACTAAATGTAGAATTGGAAAAAACCCTGAAACCACCGACGACATGAAATCTTTAACTGTTCTAAACGATATACGATGAGAACTAGATCGATATTTATTTTTTATCCTTCATACGAAATATAGGACTCTTTCATTCTAATGGTTTTTTAAGTACGATTTTTTTTTTTTTTCAAAAAACGAAAATTTTTTAGGTTATATTATTTGCTAAGCAAGTAAATTAAAGCGTAGCAAATTCTGAATTCAATTCAACGTTAACCTTGAATTCAAACTTAAAAACAATTAGTGAACATTACACTTACTGAAACAATAATTTTTAATTTTTTTGCATTGACAGAAGTTAAGTAGCTGACTAGATGCTAACACTTTGTTTCAAATATTTTTAAAAATTTGCTATAGTAATTAAATATCATAATTTTGAACTGTTTTCGAATCAGGAATGGTTTATTAATATATTTATTAGTTGAAATCTACTAAAATTTCATGAAACTATAGAAGCGATTCGAGGTAAAACTATCGAACCAATAAAATTAACCAGTGTGATTGCATATAAGCATGTCGATCTGAAATCGATTAATCGAGAAATCGATTATTTAGTATGAAATAATCAATTTTTTAGATCGATCTGAAATACTAGATCGATTCGGCGAATCGATCCAAGAACCCCTCAGGTCGAATCTAATTTTTAATTATGAATGTCAAGTATATAGGTATAGATATTCAGCATGTAGAATATGCTTTATTTATTGCTATAAAAATTACTTCTACCTATACTAATTCGTCATCAATAATATTCTCTGTTTTTATTAAACATATTACAATAAGGCTATCATTTACGCGCGCATACACTTTGAGATTTTATATTTTTCTGCATTATATTTGCCCTATATTTCAAGCAATAAAATCACTATTTGTGCAATAAGATTTTAAATTTTGTACATTATTTTAAGACCGTTACTATTTAGCATTTTGAGCAATAGAAGTTTATATTTTGTGCATTATTTTTTACATTGATTACACAACGTTGCATTTCGGAGCAAACGGATATTTTATTTGTAACTTGCGTTTTTAAAAACATTTCACATAACCCATAATTTATTGATCCAAAATGACTTTTTTGAATTTAATTTAACCTCTTTATATATATTCATAGAAATAAAATATGGATGTCGTATATTTTTTTCTGATTCGTTTTAGATAAAATTACAATAAGTAGAGCAAAAGTTATACGAATAAACTTCTCATAAAGTCTCAGAAAAATTATCAGCGTTTCTTATTAAAGTTGTACGATTCTCTAGACCAAAACTAACGGTTGGATGGATTTCGACCAAATTTTGTTCAAATATTATCCAGATCGAGGAGAAAATGATAGTGAAATTAAAATTATACGTTAGAATTCCCAAAAAGGGGTCAACAATAAACAGCTGAACGTATCTCGATTATATTTTGTTTATTGTGTTTGGAATATGGATCTGTTCTGCAAAACAGAGAAGGAAATATGGTGTTCATTCCAGGTGTTCATATTCCAATCAAAATAAAAAGCTATAGGTATATAGGTATATAGGTATATATATATATATATATATATATATATATATATATATATATATATATATATATATATATATATATATACACCCCTATGAACACCATATTTCCTTCTCTGTCTTGCAGAACAGATTCATATTCCAAACACAATAAACAAAATATATACACATATTTTGTTCAAATGTTATTGAGATTGCGAAAAAAATTAACGTGAGTTTAAAATCGTTTTTTAGAGCTAAAAAAGGTTCAAAATATCTCTGGTCTATGGAAAGGTCAGAATGTTTGGAAATTGGATACGTTGTTAAAATATGGCAATTGTCAGATACTTGTTTGGTGAGTGGAGTTAACGGACTATAAGGAGTTAATTCTGTACAGAATTTGGGAATGTTTGGTTGAAAAGTAAAGTTTTGAATATCTGTTACGTAGTCAGTCACATCAAAATTAAAATTTGAATACTAATCCAATTTGAATAGTAGGTGACTGTATTTCAACAATGATTCAATTGTATGAAAATGCGCTATTAATTTAAAACGACGTTACAATTTGTAAACAAAGATATCAACTCTGATAATTTTCATTTGCAAAGCGAAATTTTTTTTTAAGTATTTTCGTTAGCTTGAAAACATAATAATAATAAACGACCATAATTTACTGAATTATCGTTTTTTACTTTGACATATTATGGATACCTACAACCAAATTGGCCACTCAATTTCAAATGGTCACCTCAACAATGAGCCGTTTTTCGCACTCATTTTTAACGAACAATTATTTTATGAAAATTATTACAAAATTTTTCAGAAAGAATAAATTACTTCATTAATACGAAAAACATGGTATTTAAAATAGTTTTTAATTTTATTCAGTAAATTACTGTATTAAGAGGAAATAGTTAGGTAACTGATTTTAAACCTCTTTTACCCTTCTATTTTTTTTTTTTTTTTTAGATTCGTTTATATTTGCTTTTTTTATTGATACATTTTTAACATTTTTATCTTTGGACAACTTACAACAATCTTATTCCACGTATTCCGTCACAGTACAATGCATATAAACAACATGCGTACCATATATATTGCTCATTTTAGTAATTTTATGAGGCAAATGGCGTTTATAAAGATCTTTTTAAATAAAATAATGGTAGTAAAGTTATAAAAGTGCATTTGTAAATTTTTAATTGCACAAAATATTTTTTAAGTGTACGGATGTTTATTTTATGTAACAATTATAATGCTTATATTTACTTTTTTAAGGGCAAGAGCACATTTGATTTGCTTTTAATATGCTTGCATACTCCTGTCTCACTTTCCAGTTTCCATGTTCTAGAGAGAAAGATCAATTATTAGCGTTCAGTATACATCGTATACATACCCTCACCCTCCTCTCTAGAACATGGAAAGTGAGGCAGGAATATACAAACATATCAACAGCAAGCCAAATGTGCTTCAAAACAAGCACAAATTGATTCAAAATGAGGGCAAACGGCTTGGGCTTACGCCGATACGAATCGGCCCATTGTTTTATCTCAAATATTTTAATTTAGTAGCTGCGCGCTATATTTTAATTTTAAAAAAATATTATAATTAAGAAATTATCGATCAGATATCTTATTTAATATTTTGACACTGACATACGAGTAATCTGATTTATTTTGACCCTAGCCGTATACCCGTAGAATTTTGATGGTGCATCGGGCCAATATTCCTATTATTATGTATTTAAAGAAAAGTCGATTCTTGAATAGGTCCCAGTGAACATAGAATGTAAATATGATGTAACAAGGAAATAACAAGTTACGTAACTTTTTTGACTTATGGGTGACATAACAATTATATAAAATTAGAGTTTTACGTTATATACCTAATTGGTACCTGTATGTTACGTAACAGTAACGTGCCATTGTGACTGTAATAAAATGTCACATTTGTGACTGCTATGTTACGTTTAGATGATGTATCAAGGTTGCTTCGATAAAACGTCACAGTGTGACTTTTATGTTATCTCTTCGCAACCTAACAATGTTACTTTAATAAAACCTCACAGAACTGACTCTTATGTTATGTTTTTGTGACGTATCAACGTTACTTTATTGAAATGTCACAATCATGACTCTTTTGTTATGTCCCGATGACCTAACAATGTTACTTTGAACAAAACGTCACAACAGTACTCTTATGTTATGTTTTTGTGACGTATTAACTACAGGAATCTTTAAATTGATAACTCCTCGCGAATTGATACATTTAAAATTAATATGGTAACAAAACATTTCACAAAAGTGACAAGTGAAATGTTTTATTAATATTGACACGTCACAAAAACATAACAAAAGAGTCATGATTGTGACATTTTATTAAAAAAACGTTAATACGTCGTTAAAACAGTTAATTTTGTTATTAATTTAAAAATTAAACTCTTATGAAAATTCTTGTAAGGCTTTATTTACTATTTTGTGATATATATTAATATATAACGATGAGAATAAATAAATCAGTTTGGTCTAGTGGTTAAGACTGTCGATAATTTAAATGATGCTTCAGCTTGGATAACGGTTCGAATCCTGTAACAGTCAACAAAAAAAAGAAAAAAAAACAATAATAATTTAGATCTATGTATATGAACAAAGTTGGTAATATGTGATGTAATGTTAATAAGAAACAAAAAAGGGGAATTTTTAATTTGCTTTTTGCAAAAAAAGGCGTAAGGCGTATTTTTATTTTTATCTATAAGGTAACATCAAAGTTATATTTTCCTGAAACGTAACAAGAACATAACAATGTTACGTCACATTGTTACGTTTATAAGTGGGAAATTGTAAGTTACATGTGAGTCATATGTGACTCACATTTTATGTAACAGGTGACTTTCAGTTCTGTCACGGTGACATAAAATTTACAGAAAAATGTTCACTGGGGTACAGCATTAAAGTACCTAAAATATACGTATTTACAAGCAATAGTTTTTGATAGTAATTTGCCTATTATTTAATGTGAAATAGTAAACTTTTGCATCATTCTTTGAATATTGTGTTGCCTATCACTTTTTACTAGAACAATCCTGTGCTCCAGAACACTTGTACGTCTGGTTGATAAAATTAAACCTTTTTCTAGACTTCAACTAAAAACAAATTTTAACAATCTAAAAAGTGTCTCTAGAAGATAGTAGCAACTAGTGATGTCGAAAAATTAGTTATAGGTCGAAAATATCGAGCATGCAATAATTGACTAATCGACTAAATTAGTCAAATCCATGAATAGGGTAACTCTTATGTAACTCCTTCAAAAACGATGTTTTCTTTTGGATTCAATTATTGTCTTCGAATATATTTTTTAAGAAAAAGACAGATATAGCATATTACAATGTGTTAATCACATAAAAGTTAAAAATCATACAAATAGATAATTTTTTTTAAATTCCATTAATCGATTAATCATCCGGCATCACTAGTAAGTAGTAAGTAGAGGTATGAACTACAATGCACAGTGTCGATTAATTAAATGTGGTACCTATTGTGGTAGGGTACGATGCAATTCTTAGATGAAATCCACTTAATAAATTTCTAACACTTACTGACTGACTGACAGACAACGCAGAGCCTAAACCGTTGGATTTAGAAGCATGAAATTTTGCATAGGAGTTCCTTATGTAACGTAGATATGCACTAAGAAAGGATTTTTGAAAATTCGTCCCTTAAGTGGGTTTAATAGGGAATGAAAATTTTGTATGTAAATTCGTTATTTTTGAAATTAGTGGTATATAAAAATATGTTACTATGGCTATTAAAATAAATAATATATTGTTGAAAAAATCTTTAACACTGACTGGCAGACAACGCCCAGCCTAAACTGTTGGGTTTAGAAGGACGAAATTTAGTACAGGAGATATGAAAATTGGCGTTTAGGCTTTTGTTTATAAATAAAAGTCAGTTGTGTAAACGTTTCTGGATATTTATTCCCTAAGGAATAAATTTCCAGAAACCGGAAATAAAAGTTCGTATGGGAAGTTCGTCATTTTTGAAGTTAGAAACGTGGATATTGATTTAGGCTTTTGAAAAGCATTAAAAGTGAGCAGAAAGTGAGTACCTAATAAAAAGATGTTGTCGATGGGATTTACTCACTTTCTGCTCACTTTTAATGTTTTTCAAAAGCCTAGATCAATATCCACGCTTCTAACTTCAAAAATGACCAACTTGCCATATGAATTTTCATTTTCTGTTTTAACCCCTTAGGGAATAAATTTCCAGAAACAACTGACTTTTATTTATAAATAGAAGCCTAAACGCCAATTTTCATAACTCCTGTGCTTAATTCCGTCCTTCTACACCCAACAGTTTAGGTTGTGCGTTGTCTGTCAGTTAAAGTTAAAAATTCATTAAATAAGACTATTTATTTTAATAGCCATAATAACATATTTTTATATATACTATTAACTTCAAAAATAACGAATTTACATACAAATTTTCATCCTCCATTAAACCCACTTAGGGGACGAATTTTCAAAAATCCTTTATTAGTGCTCACCTACGTTACATAAGGAACTCTTGTGCAAAATTTCATTCTTCTAAACTCAAAGGTTTGGGCTGTACGTTGTCTGTCAGTCAGTCAGTCAGTGTTAGAATAGTATATTGTACAATAAGTGGGAAAAGAGGCTTATTTCTCACGAATATGAGTTTGTTGCGCGAGCCGGCAGGGCGAGTGCAACAATTCGTATGAGTGAGAAATAAGCTTTTCCCACGTATTTTACACTATACTTTTTCTACGAGCACATTTTTTTCGTAAAATTTAACATAAATAATTAAAATAAAATTTCAATAAGTAGTAAAAATTTTTTAAATTTATAATGTCAATGATAAGATGTTCAAATTTTTGCAAAAGTATACTTTGAAACTATGGAAACAATAATAAATAATCAACATACATTTATGTATATTTTTAGTATTATTTCTATATATTATATATTAAACTACCGGAACAGCCTACTTTTTTATTATATTAAGGCGTGGGAAATTATTTCGCACGCTCTTTTCCTTCTTTTCCGCATTGTGTGGGCAATTGTTAATTTTTACATATAGTTAGCCATGCGCAAAATGTTACTTTTAATAGTAGGAGTAGAAAAATTTATTAAGTAGATTGAGGTACACAAGACTAATTTGATCAACTAAATATTAAAATTTTTTATTTTGCCCACCTAATTTAGACACTTGTAAATTGTATTTTTTTTTTAAATGGCTAGCGTACTTATATACATTGTATAACTAAATAAGAAAACTATGCTATGATATATTTTGCTTTAAATGAACTTTTATAAATAATAAATAAAATACAAATCTGCAAGACAAAACATATACATATAACCATTTTTAAAACACCTTTATAACATATCCTTCTCCATATGTTAGTGTGTTATATTCACACCTACATATGCATTCTCTATATTATAAAGCTCATATAAAGTTAGAGTTGGTTGATCTCCACTTCTTGTTTTTATCATTTCGTAGAACAAATTGGATTGAATCCAAGTTTGCAAGTAACATGCACTATAGTATGTGTGCAGCCTAGCCGTAACTATAGTACAGAGAAGTCTGTACATATAAATGTAACGTTGAAATGAAGAATTTTATTCACATACTGTCGCAATTCCCTTGCAACATTACAAATAATGTATTCCGTCGTATAATACAAAATCTCTAGAAATGACAAAATTATAAAAATTTATAAATGTATGTGTTCAAAATCTTTGTTTTTTGTAATGTTTTTCGAGATTTGTTCTGAAACCTGCTATTACTACAACTGGATAGATATTTTTTTAAGCTAATGTCCAATTGAAGGAGTCGTCAGTATTACGCTCCTTTCACATTGTATGGTTTTCGCCATACGGCAAAAAACCGTACGGTTGCATTTTGTTAGTGAAGAGGAGAAAAGTATTGGACCTTTCACATTACACGGAAAAATGCTGTTGCCGTGCCGTGTAGCAGCCATCTCTTGCCACTGGATTTGACGGTTGCCGTACGGTGTTTTTAACTCACAAGTAAAGGTCCCGAGGCCGGACCTATTGATTTTGATGAAACTTAAATATATTGTAGAGCACTAAAAACTAAGGGAAACGTATTTTTTTTTATCTGCGGAAAAACGGTTTGAAGGAGTGAAATCGCCCTCCAAAAATTGGGGTAAAAATTTAATTTTTCAAATATCTCGAAAACAGTAAGATATAGAGCAAAAGTCTAAATTGGCGATATTACTCTTTTTTAAAGAGCTATCTATTGATATGCAATTTGTTCAAATTAAATCAACAGGGGTGGTTCGGGGTTAAAATTTGGGGGTTAATTTTGCAAAAAGGGGATGAAAAATAAACAATATAAAAATTTTGTTTACAGATTTGAAATCTACGTCAAAAAATCTAATTGACCTGTTTTTGCTCAATATCCTAATATTAAGTTTAGGGGTAGTTAACTAGAGGGTGACTATGTCGAATAATCGTACTATTTGGGTATTTCAAGATGTTCTTCTTCATGGAAAATAGCTTAAGACAATTAGAATAACGTAGAAATGAAATTCTCGAATTCAAAATTGAGTTTGAGCAACATTGGAGAGGGGGTGAGTCACCCTCTTAAATTACATACTAGTTTATATACACTAATTTTTGCTATTAACACACTGATAGTGGGTAAAATAATGTCACAATAAGTGGTTCTGAAGTTGAAGTAAAATGAAATTCTCGAATTCAAAATTGAATTTGAGCAACATTGGAGAGGGGGTGAGTCACCCTCTTAAATTACATACTAGTTTACATACACTAATTTTTGCAATTAACACACTGACAGGGGGTAATAATGTCACAATAGATGGTTCTGAAGTTAGACTATCGTATGTAAGGTTTTTATTAGGTTTCGTTATTTTAGGTTAGGTTATGTAATTTTCGGTATCGATAATTTTCGATAAGGAAAACTATAATATCCATTAAAAAACAAACCTAATAAAGACCTTACATATGATAGTCCAACTTCAGAACCACTTATTGTGACATTATTTTACCCACTATCACTGTGTTAATAGCAAAAATTAGTGTATATAAACTAGTATGTAATTTAAGAGGGTGACTCACCCCCTCTCCAATGTTGCTCAAACTCAATTTTGAATTCGAGAATTTCATTTCTACATTATTCTAATTGTCTTAAGGTATTTTCCATGAAGAAGAACTTCTTGAAATACCCAAATTGTACGATTATTCGACATAGTCACCCTCTAGTTAACTACCCCTAGACTTAATATTAGGGCATTGAGCAAAAATAGGTCAATTAGATTTTTTGACGTAGATTTCAAATCTGTAAACAAAATTTTTATATTGTTTATTTTTCACCCCCTTTTTGCAAAATTAACCCCCAACCACCCCTGTTGATGTGATATGAACAAATTGCATATCAATAGATAGCTCCTTAAAAAAGAGCAATATCGCCAATTTAAACTTTT
Organism: Brachynemurus nebulosus; assembly: GCA_035578155.1. Lineage (NCBI taxonomy): Eukaryota > Metazoa > Arthropoda > Insecta > Neuroptera > Myrmeleontidae > Brachynemurus > Brachynemurus nebulosus. The sequence goes on along the minus strand of JAPWDM010000001.1, from coordinate 134,722,279 downwards.
GCTCTATCTCGTACTGTTTTCGAGATATTTGAAAAATTAAATTTTTACTCCAATTTTTGGAGGGCGATTTCACCCCTTCAAACCGTTTTTCCGCAGATAAAAAAAAATACGTGTCCTTTAGTTTTTAGTGTCCTACAATATATTTGAGTTTCATCGAAATCGATAGGTCCGGCCTCGGGACCTTTACTTGTCAGTAGTGTATGTAATTTAAATGGATGCTTTCACATTAGACGGTTTTTTAACGTACGGCGGTAACATTATTTTGTTGAATTTCATGTTAATTATTAATTTTATTTGTGAAATGGATGAAATTAATGTTGAATATGATAAGCAGCATTTCGATAGACTGTATGTAATTTTGAAATTGTGTGCTTTGACGTTTTAGCGAATCCTTAAGTTCGCCATGTAATTAACCAAAGGAGCTAGCAGACATCTGGAAATAGTTGAAAAATTTATTTTCGTCATTCTTCAGGTCTTCAAAAAGTGTGTTAGTAAATAATTCTACTTTCTATTTCCTCTGATTTATAGAATTAACTTTAATCACACTTGTTACATGTATAATGTTGCAAATCAAATGAAGATATTCAGTTTACAGTGGCAAAAAACCATGCAACGTGAAAGCAACAATATCATGGCAAAAGTCGTACGGTTTTTTACCGTATAGCGAAAACCGTACAATGTGAAAGAAGTGTTAATTTTTAGCCAAAAAAGTAGACTTACAACTAATTCGCATCATAAAATAAACAAGTTGTGTTTTTTTTTTTTTGTAAATATTCTTTATTTAACTAGGGTACCATTAGGTTTTACCTAGTAGGTATAACTACATCAAAACTGTTACATTACAAGAGATTATATAATTACAAAATTGGAGAAAAATGGAATAAATTAGTACTTAAAGTAATTGTAGTTAGATTATATAATAACAGATTCAAATTCAAATAAAAAGAAAATTCCACTTGAAAGGTGAGATTGCTGTCATACAGTAACAGCATTGTTCGTCTAATATATAAACTCTCTTCAATGTATATTTGGTACAGACTTCTTTTATCAATAAATTAATTCAAAAAATTTAATCAATTTGAGACAGTCGGTACACCTATCCTGTACAGATTCTAACTCTGTAGATATGTACGGATGAATGGTACTCACATACGTACTAATTAAAGCTAATCTATCTTCGGTTGAAGTGGACTCTATCACCAGTGGTCTATACTAGTTACTAGAAACGAGAACATAACGATACTCGTAAATATCCATGTATGCAATGATTTATATTTTTGTACATATTATGCCATTAAAAAATTTACCGGAAGTACAAAAAAATACTTTTTTGCAATTCCGGGACTAAAAGACATGATTTAGTCCCTCATAATACGGAGTAAAGTGCCACTTTTAGTCCCAAGGGACTAAAAAATATTTTGCTCCCGCTTTTAAACCAATCAGCAAGCACAATTTACAATAATTTAACGTAAATTAAATAGGGTTGCTAGGCAATATAAAATAATAAACAAATTCAGTCTTGTAGATAAAGATTAACCAAAGTATACTTGATGGAATATTATTACATATAATTTGAATGCCTTTTAAATAATTTTTTTTTAATTTTTATAATTTTAAATTATCCGGAATTGCAAAATGTAGATTATACGCCACAGGACTAAAGTGTTTTTTTTATCCTTCCTGTGATTTGTTGCCCTCGGGCTCTTACAGGCCCTCTAGCAACAAACTTTACACTCTGGATTAAAACTCACACTTTAGTCCCTTGGTGTATAACATACTATTTTTACTACACACAAAAAGCTACAAACATTAGCTAATTATCTGGTTTAGCCATACTTGTACTCTATATCATCTATACCCCAGCCCAAAAACACATCTATGTTAAAATTTAAAATAAAAAAAGGAAAATAATTAGTAAAATGCTATTTAAACGGTGTGGGCTAATGTAATTATGACATCAAGTATATTTTGAACAAATTGGAAACTATATAATGTTTTTGTCTTTATCTAATTATTTGAATTTGTTTATTATTTTAATTTAGTAGTTCATTACCTGGTAACGTTACCAAACTTTTATATAGTTCAATTTTTATAATTTGTGTTTTATAATTCAGTGGGTTCAATGGTACTCGATTATATAATATGTAGTTCTCAGCACACGAACTACACGTGCTTAGGCTATATGTAGTCTGTACTCGATTATACTGAAACTGTCACATTTTTTGGTATCAATTTCTTTTAACACCAGACTTACGGGTACAAATTTTTTTAACTCTACCCGAGCCAGTGGCCTTCGGTTCATGGAAGCAAGGGAAACATTACTTTCCTATAAAAAATCACACCTTTATTAAAAAGCATTTCCTCCATATCATCACACTCATTAAATATTATACAAGTATTTTAAAAAAGCAAACAAACATGTGATCCCACTAATCTCGTACATATGCAGCTCTCTGCATTATTCCCAATACTAGGCGCATACATACAATTTTTAATTGATCATGTGTTGACTTGTATATTAATAGACTATGAGATCTTATGAAGCTGTCCATACTATCACCGCGACAAAATACAAAAAACGGCGAATTTTTCGATAGTCTAAACTATCAATAGTTATAGATAATGTTCAGGCCCGACGAGAGAGTGGGGTAGCCGAGGTTGTAGCCCTGGGGCCCCGCTTGAAAAAAGGGGCCCGCAGAGATCAGTACGGGCCCGGGAAAGAGTAAAATCTTTTTTTTTTTTTGTTTGTCACTTATTTTTTCGGGTAGAAATTTTTAAGAGATGTGGTTTATTCCCAGCGCCCGCCATTTCTCTTCACGGCCCTGATAATGTTTTCGCTAGTGCTAATCTTTAGATAGAACAAATATGGTGTCGTTTGCTTTTGATGGGATACTTCACTACGTGTTTACTAGATTCAGTCTTAGCATCTTACTCATACTTCAGCCAGTAAAACTGACGCTCATCCCATCAGTAAAACATGCTCTGTTCGATTTACATTTTGTTTCTTTGCGTTATTTTTGTCGTGTGATCTGACATTTTCGACTGGCTAAATTATTACATGCACAAGAAAAACACTTTAATATTTTTAAAATTTTTTTCTTAAAACTACTAAACGAGTTTAATTCACACTGTATCAATTTGGGATGCAACGTGTACTTTATGTGCCATCAACGTGAATTTTGTTGTAGTCCTTTTGCCACATAATATTTTATATCAAAATAGAATTCACAAACTGAAGCAAAAATCACATGAGTGTTCAGTATACGTGCGACTGTTCAACGTATACCCATGTAGATACATACATAATATTATAGTCACAAGAGATCGACAAAGCTTCTTTTATTTTTTTATTTTTATAACACATCGAATTTTTTTATGTTTCATTTTTCCTTTTCTTTTTATAACGTCATTAACTATTGTTATTCGTATTCAATAATGTTATTTATAGGTTCTTTGTCCTTTTCTTTTATCATAAAAAAATAATAACATTTTTGTTAACAACTTCCTAGATTATTTTTATCAGGAGTTGTAAAAATAAAAAGGATAAACATCTTTATAATTATTTTCCTTCATCTAACATAAAACCGTAAACTTCCTATATATAATAACATAGTTTTAAACACTCTTTTCAAATACCTCATAAAATAAAAAACACTCTTTTTAAATATATACCTATGATACAAACCTCTAATATTTCGTACGTCCAAACAGATCTGACATTTAAAATTATCACGGTGTAACATATAAAACAGCCAAAATACTGTCTGCATTGCATACAGAGGGCACCATTAGACGTTAGGAAGAAAACTTAACGAAACTAGCTATTCGAAACGCATGCCTTTAATAAACCTTTTTTTTAAGATTTTCTTTCATCTTACATTTTTTAAAGGCTTTTGTTTTACTTCAAGTCATTAGATACGTTCACGAAAGCGAGCGCATACAAGTAGCTTTCAACAACGTAACACTGACATCTGTTGGTGACGTTTTAAAATTACATCTAGTGAGATACAAAAAATAATTTTATAAAGCTAAGATAAAGGAGTATCACGACTGCCATACAGCTTTTGCATTTAAAAATGCTTGATGGTTTTATGGACTTCGTAATATTTATTTTCCTTCGCTTTATAAAACTACTAGCATTTACCTTCGGCTTCGTCCGCGATGTGTTTGAAATTATGATAAAGTGTACAAGATATACAGTGTGAAGTTAGTTAATTATCCAGTTTTCAATAATAAAATGCCATTATTTCATTATTTCGTTTTAAATACATTTTCCCTCGGAAAAAATTCTAAATTATGTTCTTTTTCGTTCTTTTTACTAACAATATATAAAGTTTTGAGGAAGACAGTGGATGTTTTTTACTTCATTTTAAATATATTTTTCCCCGGGAATCACATTTCCTACGGGAATCAAATTTAAAAATTAGCCTGTGTTTTTTTTTCGTCCCCGTTGTTAACAATATGCAAAGTTTGAAGTGAATCATTCTTTTCTTATATTTTAAACTAAATGTTTAAGGTACCTTCACAGTGTGACTTGCCAAAAAAATAGTCAATTTTCACAATTTTGTTTCGGATGGATAGGATGGGAGAATAGGGATGAATTTTTTTTTTACGAATAATACCACTATTTAACAATACAAAAATATTTTTTTGTTTATTTTTATTTATTTTTTATAATTATTATAATTTTTTTAAAAAGTGTCTTTAAAAAAGGCCGAAATTCGGTGCCCACGATTGTGGTCTCAATTTTTATCTGAAAAAAAATCAAATGGATTTTTTGGCGGCGATGCTCTGAAAAGGGGGTTTACTGCGGTTGATAACAATAATTCGATCTACGACTATTGTTGAATGTTTATTTTCAAAAAAAAAAAAAAAAAATCAGTGTTATAATGTTAATCTTTTAAGTATCGTAAGCGTTATTCAGTCGCTTTATTGATGGTATCTTAAAACATCCAGTCCAAGCTCCGATAGCACAAAATCATAGCGGATAAAACACCTCAAATTAAAAAAGCTAAATACATAGTAACTAATGCCGACAATAGGAAATGTCCGCCAGACCTTTAAATTTTTGTTAAATTCTGTTTTTAATAATAAACTTTTGAAATGGCCGAAAAAAACGTCAAATCTACCTCACATAACACCTTGCTGAAATTAACAAATGTTATATCAAATTATATATATTTTACTGAACAGTCGGTCGGTCTGGCATATTTTGATAATTAATGTCTGACAGGCCTATTTTAATTAGTGAAAATTTTAGGCAAATCTACCTCACATAACACCCCCAATTTTTTTGTTTTAATTAAAAGTTTTTGACATTATCAACGTATTAAAATTGGTCTGTCTAATAAAAAACGTTATTAACCATGCCACACTTAACCTCAAATATTTAGCCTTCACGTATCAAATTCACAAAATAACTGACTCGACACGATAAACAAATAAAACAGTTTGTAATGTGTTACCTGCAGAATTATTTACATTAATAAAAAAAAAAAGGAAATTTGTTTCACTTGAGCACTTCAGCCAGCCACGGCTGTTGTTGTAGTCAAAAGTCCCAAATTTGATGATGTAAGATTACTTCATGCCGAATTTCCAAAATGACCGAATTAAGCCATTCCGCAACTAGTTGATGGCACATGGTTGGTGATTCCACCGAATTTCCAATAGGTACGATATCCACAAAAGTATAAATTACGATACCATTTCCAAATTGACATATGAATGAAGATAATTCGAGAATATCAAGAGATTCAAATAAATAACTTGAATAAGCAACTTCAAAAGTAACCCAATTAAATAACTTCAATAAGAAACCCAAATAAATAGCTTAAATATGAAACTTGAATAAATAATTTGAATTAATATAATAACTCGAATATGAAACTTCAAATCAAGTAATCCCAAAAATAATTTGGATAAGAAACCCCAAATATAATAACTCGAATAATCAACCCCAAATACGCCTAAAAAGAGAGAAACACAAAAGGTTAGACCATCACAAAAGTACGAATTCAAAGAAATTTTACCTTAAAAAAGACGCTCAAATCTTGGGTCGTGAAATCCCCTTTTTTTCCATTTTTGTAATAGCTCGTTTCAGAGCAAAAACAGAAATTAATTCCTCTCATTTTACTGAATTAATCAAAATTTATCGAGGGAACTATTTTATACCGGAACAAATACGTAACGGAAGTATTGAACAAACGTTATTGATTGAAAGGACAAAAATCACTAAACTAAACAGAAACCAGTGCTGCCCAAACAACGAACAGCAAGTACGAACTCACTTTTTAAAACTCAAATTTGCGATAGTAAGAAATGCATAAATTACTGTAAATTATAAAAGAGATAATAAAAAAATGAGTAATTAATTTGTATTCTAATATTTCAAAAGGTTTGCGAATCACTGACATACTAAACCACAGATAAAATTGACCAAGCAATATGAAAGATGGGTATAAATCATAAATTAGATGGCTCTAGGCGTATTGAAATTAAGACAATTTGAATTAAATCGCGATAAGATAATTAAAAAAATTAATTTATTACAAAATATACGATAATCACGTTACAATATATATATATATATATATATATATATATATATATATATATATATATATATATATATATATATATATATATATATATATACATATATATATATATATATATATATATATATATATATATATATATATATATATATATTACGTTGAAGACGAAGTGGTCGGAAAACGACATTTCATATTATACGACCAAATGTTATTCCAGCTAATGGCAGAAATGACTGCAAGATACAATAATAATATTTAAAGAAGGACTTTTAAATATTTTTCTAATGCTCAAGAAAGTGTCGATGTGTATCGAAATTACATGGTAGACGAGTGGTCGGAAAAACACATTTCATATTATTAAGTATAAATGTACTTTAAAAAACTTATAATTGTTATAATATGTGATTATAAAAGACTGGTCCGCACAAAATTATCCGAGATTTTATCGGGCACTGACTAAAGAAAGGTTGAGAAACACTGTTCTACAACATATTCAAATTTCATCAAAATCGACAGGTCCGATCTCGGGATCTTTATTTCTCAATTAATTTTTTTTTCTGTCTACTGGGTGGGGGACTTCCGGGATTATTTTAGCAAAGATTTCAATGCGGTACAGTAGCTGCTTTCCCGGGACGGTTAACCGCCTTACAGAACAAAAAAAAGTTTTCTATAAAAAAAGTTTATTTTATATTCGTTATATAGTCACTGGTTTTTCGTATAAAAAACGTCAATAATAATAACTAAAAATATTTTCATCTTTAAACACTTTTTTTAAACCAAAATTACTGAATAACAATTTTTTAATTATGGAAAAATAGATGAATAAATTTTGAACAGACAATTAATCAGGCAACACAGTGGAAATTAATAATTAAAACGAATTTTTTATTAAATTATTTATTACAGTTTTTAATTTCACTTAATACCGTCAAATTGAATGACTTTGGTCCACTTTTGAACTTTACACTGTTATCACTTTTGAAGTTTTACACCAAATGATATTAATTTTGGTTTTTTAGTTACGTTTTATGGGTCTGTATTAGTACTTTTAAGTTTCAAATGTAGAAGAAGCTAATTACAGTCTAAATATTTTTTTTTTAAAATAAGGGTGGCCAAAGTCAGACGACGAAGTTAGGTTACTTTGGCCACATGTTGCTTTTTTTGGAAAACGCAATGACACGCCAGAGCATGGATTACTTTGACCATGGATTTAATAGCCAAGTATGTTTGAAATATTTTTTGAGGTTTTTTTTTTTAAATAAAAATATGATAAAAATACTTCTTTTTTTATGTTCTATTATGTCAAACTGCCCTTGAAGTTTTTGAAGGTAAAAATTGCAGGTTTTTCGTAAATTTTCCTATTTAAACTTTTTCAGGTACTAAAAATCAATTTGTTTTATGTGTATAATTTTTTTCGAGTCCAATATAATCTATAGAATCAGTAAAAAATACTATTCCATGCATAAGTATGATTATAACGTAATCGTGCATAAATAAAACAAATATTAAAAAATAGGGAAAGTCAACCATTGTGGCCAAAGTCAGCTAGTTTTACGGTACATCACATTACAAACTCTTAATTGTTTATAAACGACAATTAATTAATATATTCATAATAACATTTTTACCGTTGTCATAGCGTAGCGATGAGTGGCGGCTCTGTTGGTTGGGAAGTGGCAAATTATCTCAACTGTCCCGCTATAACAATGCAAATCTGTTTCAGTGTTATATTATGTATAATACAGTTCATATAAACTCAACCACACATAATGTACACACAAAGGGTGTCAAACTCAAAAAATAAAACCGTGATTAGCATTTAACTACTGTTGGATGTCAACAATTAATATGTTAATTAATTATGTAAAATAATACTTTATCATGATATATAAAGTGTTTTATAAAAATTATTCTTCAAAAAGAAAAAATATACACATGCTTTATCAAAAAGTTACCAATAACAAACAATACTCGTGAAAGGGGAATATTTAAATAACTATATTAATGATATGGTGAGATTGTAAGTAATTGATATCTAGAATCTTTCCGCCTAAAACCAAGTAGTTTTGGAAATAATAAAAAAAATATTAAAAAATAACAACTCTTTTCAAAAATTTATTTTTTCGTCACTACTTAATATAGGGAAATAATTTCAAAACGACATGGAACCAAACACATTAAAGCATATTAGACATATTTAGTATCGTGTCAGTCCTTGTTATTAAGGATAATAACAAGAATAGTATGCAATGCTAATTTATTTTAAAAAGGTTCCTATCATAGACATTATAAATGAAAGGAAATCGTTTTTTAGCAGCAACTGATTTCTTTTAAGTTATTTAAGTATATTGCTATTAAGTATATATTTCCTGAAAGTCTTATCGACCGGCAAATATACTCTATAAACATTTTTAAACGTTGGGCTCTTTATCTATAAATCATTAATAGGCACATTGCATCGCTCAGCTGGGACATCTGTGTGAATATATAATTATGTACTCACATTTAAAAAATTTGAGAACTACCTACTTAGTTTGAAGTTTTGTATAATATAAGAATAATCAATACTATGTTATTGACATATTATTAAAAAGAAAAAAAATAAGAATTAAGAAATCTTGCCCCTTGTAATTATAAAAATTCATATGATTCTAGTTTTGATTATAGGATTAACGATGCTTTTCAATTTCCAATTCAAGCTTCAGTTTTAAATAAATTTTACAAATTTTTAAAAGTAGTATATGGATAGGCTCTTTTAACATTTATCTGATTAGTTAGCCCACTAAATAGATCTAGAATTAAAAAAGGTGCGGTTAAAACTTTTTATTTAATTACTTAGGATATTTTCACGTTTGACTATTGTAGGAACACGTTAAAAGGTGAATTAATCAATATGTAGATATTCATTATAATTTATACCTATTAAGAGGAAGGACTTCTTGCCCGTTTTGGATTTGATAAGTTAAAGTCACATACTCTATGTAAATCTTAATAGTTAAATTAAAGAGCCAAAAAACGATCATAACATATAAACCGTACAACTTTAATAAATCTTAACGAATTCCTGAAACTTTTAGGCGATTTTATGAGGAGACACGGGTGGGAGTGTTGTCTTATCTCTTTTCCACTATGCTGCAGCGCTTCCTCAATTAAGAGTTCGAAGCGAAATTCTTAAATTTACAAAATTTGTATGCTTGGGGTTGTCGACTTAATATTTATCTCGCAAAAAACTTCATGATGATGAATGGGGTCATGAATGAAAAAAGTTTAGGAAGCGTTGTTTCCTATTATTCTTTAGGCAGTTCGATCAAACATAAAACATCCATAATTAATTCTGACAAAATATATAGAGATATTATTCAAATATCTTTATAACCATCATTATATTTGAAGTGGTTCTGTAGGTATATATCAAAATATTACCTGATTCTGACCCTGTTTGTAATGCGATTTCTTTTATTTTAAATATCAGTTATTTTGTTTTAACTCTAATGTAAATATTAGATATTCCAGTTTATAACGAAATTTAATGATTTTCTTTCTCTTATAGACATATTGCACAATTTATGATGCTGTATTGTCATAATTTTTGTTCAGAATTATTGCTAGATTATTTATCTTTTTATTTTGGTTTCAATTCCTTACAAATTTCAGCCCACTGTCTTTAGAAATTCTTCAGTTTTCTTTTTCATTATGTAAATAAATAATAGTTTTATATAGTTCTTAGGCATATAAACAGATTCTTACTGAGACAAATTATAGGAAGATCAATTTATTTAAATTATTTAATTATTGACCCGTACTTTATTTTTCTATAAGTGTATTCTACTGAGTAGATAGATATTAGCCATCTGTTCATTAGAATTTAAATTCCTAGTAGTATCCTAAACTTTTTGATATGTTAGTATCACACTACATACAAAAACAACATAAGTATGTACAAGCAGCTGCGATTATTTCACTCAGGGAGAGAACATTATTACACTTTACGGGAATTTATATCGATACATCATTTTTTATTAATGAGATATTTGGATTTTTTAGAATTCATTTAAGGGCGTGTCATTTAACAGTATATTAGGACAAACACTGGGCGTTCACTTTCATAAATACGTTTCTTAGCTACTTCATTAAAAATATTAGATATCTCTTTTCAACGAACTACATAGTAATTACTTAAACGTATGTCGTAGATAATAAATACCCCTGTCGCAGCATCTGCATAACATAGCGAATTTCCAAATATTGGGCACTGGCGGATCTCATCTAAGACCTGTACCTATTTAAAATAGTTTAGCTTTCTAAGAGTAAAAGAATTTTTAAAATCGGCTGGGTAATTAGTTTTGGTATTTTTGGGAACCCAAGAACCCGAACGGATTTTGTGCAGCATAGTTGTATCCATCTAAAATAATTTAGTTCTCTAGCAGTGAGAAATTTTTTAGAATCGGTTCGGTAGTGAATTACTGACGTTTTAGGATCTACAAGATCCCGGTGGACTTCATTAAAAAATCAGCTCGTCCATATATTCTAGGCGGACTTTATGTAATATATATATATATATATATATATATATATATATATATATATATATATATATATATATATATATATATATATATATTCAAAACCCGTTGTGTAGCATTCTAGGCCGCATTTGCATCCGCAGGACAGTTGTGGATCCCAGATAACACAACCTGTACCTATCTAGAATAGTTTACATCGGTAATAGTAAAAAAATTTTCAAAATCGGTCAGTTATTTCATTTTTGACACTTTTAGGTCCCACTGACACTGTCAGACCTTACATAACGTAACCTATATTCATCCAAAATAGTTCAGCTCTGTAACAGTGAAAAAGTTTTCAAAATCGGTCAGTTAGTTTATTTTTGACACTTTTGGGTCCTATGGACCCTGGCGGACCTTACATAATGTAATCTATATCTATCTAAACTAGCTTAGCTCTGTAACAGTGAAAAAATTTTCAAAATCGGTCCGTTAGTTTATTTTTACCACTTTTGGGTCCCATGGACCCTGGCGGACCCTAAATAACGTAATGTATATTTATCTAAAATAGCTTAGCTCCCTAACAGTGAAAAATTTTCAAAATCGGACGGTTAGTTTATTTTTGACACTTTTGAATCCTATGGACCCTGGCAGACCTTACATAACGTAATCTATATTTATCTAAAATAGTTTAGCTCTGTAATAGTGAAAAAATTTTCAAAATCGGTCAGTTAGTTTATTTTTGACACTTTTGGGTCCTGTGGACCCTGGCGGACCTTACATAACGTAATCGATATTTATGTAAACTAGTTTAGCTCTGTAAAAGTGAAAAAATTTTCAAAATCGGTCAGTGAGTTTATTTTTGACACTTTTGGGTCCTATGGGCCCTGGCGGACCTTACATTATGTATTCTATATCTATCTAAAATAGTTTAGCTCTGTAACAGTGAAAAAATTTTCAAAATTGATCGTTTAGTTTATTTTTTACAATTATGGGATCAGTAAACCCTGGCGAAACTCATACAACTCTAGTACTCTAACAGTAAGAGAAGGGTTCTAGGGATATCATATAACTTATGGTAGTCTGTAAGGTTCTTGCGGAGATCATTTAATTAATTAATTCAAGTACTTTAACTTACTAACTGTGAAAAATTTTTTAAAATCGATTGGGTAATTAATTTTCGACCTTTTTAGGTCCCGAAAACCTTGACCTCACATAAAATACCTTAAATTTTTAATACTAATAATTACTAGTGAAAAAATTTTCAAAATAGATTTAAAATTTTTTTCGGTGCATACATACATATATTATGTTTTTTGTTTCATATTTAATAATATTATATCATAACATAATGTTCAGTTTCTTGTTTATTTAAAAATTCAAAAAAAAAAAAAAATCTTCAGTTACATAAGCTTAGAAAAAATTCTTTAAATTCTTAAAGCTCACAAAATTCTTTAAAAAAAAAAATGAAATATTTTTATATTTCATAAAAAACTAACAAAGAAAGAAAATTAATACAAAAGTGAAAATTTACATTTTCTCGAAAAATACTTAAAATAGAAAGAAAATTATAATTCATAATTTTTTTTTGGCTTTTTAACGATGTAACAATCGAACTTTTGTGATAGGATCGAATGATAAAAAATGATAAAAAATGGTCTCCATACGAAATTTCATAAGCATTAAACGTTTCGTTCGAAAGTTATCGTGGCGGCACAAATATATATATATATACATATTAGTGAATATTATTTTCGTATTCTTATCGTGGCGGCACTAATATATATATATATATATATATATATATATATATATATATATATATATATATATTAGTGAATATTATTTTCGTATTCTAGGGACCTCAAAACATATTTCTGTTATGGTCTCCGCCGGAGGTTCCGTCATGACACCTGTTGTAATAGCTGAATTTCGAGTTTTCGAAATTCGCTAAAATATGCGGGGATTATGTCATATAAAAAAGAATATAAATATTTAGCTGCAGAGATCTTTTTTTTTAGTTAATGATCATGATTGCAAAAATGTTCAGAAAGTAGAGGAAGACGAGAAATAGACAAGGAAAGTTATGACGTATATTCCATCCAGAATAAACGAGTGATACATATAATATTGATGCAAATATTATATAAACATAACGCTGCATCATGTAATAATAACTATATTACGTGATTGAGGTTGTATGTAAGTTGCATATTACACACGAGCGAAAAAGTTACGCAAGAACTGCGCAGCGGCGAGTGCGTAATTGCGCGAGTGTGTAATATGTCTTACAACTGAGTTAAATACTATACTTTATCTACCACAAACATGAAATTCACAATAAACCATAAAAATTTGAAACAAATACAAAACGTTAAAATTATGCAGAATTTGAAATTTATTCAAAACTAGCTGTGACCCGTGGTTTCACCCACGTAAAATTATCTTAACTATTGGTCAAATGGTCAATTTTAAATTAGATATTCGGAAATAATACCTGGCTCCGCTCGTCAAACGAATCTAAAGTAGCAATCTGCATATTTCAATAGCATGGCTAAATTCCGCACCCTTATGTAGCCAGATACCCGTATCAATAGGTGGTTTTAGGAGTATTTCCATTTTAAGCCTTGCTTGAGGCACCAAGATAGCAGGGGACAATTTTAATATCACAATTAATTTAGGGCTTATTTGATGGCCTTGACGGACAATTCTGACCTCGAGGTTCATTCAAATTTGATATTCTAAAATTCTGAGCATAATTCTCGCCTAATAACCCTAAATTAACCGTATTCATATTTCCATAGCATATTTAATTTTCATAAAATATTTTCAAAATCCAGCCGTTTAATCTTAATTCTATTAGATAGTGCTGGGGGTTAATTTTGATGTCACTTTACATTTAAATTAAATATTCTAAATTTCTTTATAAAATCAGTTTCTTCTAGAGTTTCGCTCCGTTCGTCCAATGATCTTAAAATAGTACGTCTAATTTTCATAAAATTTTATCAAAATGAGTCAAGTGGTTTAATTAGAGTATAGAGTTGTTTTTAATTCGATAGCGCTGGATGGTTCATTCCAACTTCACCTTAATTTCAAATCAAATATTCTGAATTGGCTATATTCATATTTCAATAACATGTCTAATTTCCATACCTTGAGATCTTATCGTAGGTAGTTAGATATGCATAGTGACAATTTCAAGAGAACTGTAATTTGTGAGACATTTTGAGATCCCAGGGTCTGGAGAATATTTCAGAATTCACATTAATTTATTTCGGAATCTCTGTAATATTTGAGAAAAATTTGGATAAGATCCGTTTGGTCGTTTATTTGGAGGGTTTTTTGGGTCCGCAAAGCTCACGGGGGGGTTTTATCCTCATGTCGTTTTTCAGAAGCTCAGTACTATTTGAGAAAAATTTTGTCAAGATTCGTTCAGCCATTTATTTTGGGTTTCTTTGGAGAGCCAAAAATTTGGTAACGATACGTCCAGTTGCTTACTTTAGGCTTTCTTGGGGGTTCTGAGGTCCTACAGGATAACTTCAACTTTGATCGTCTTTTTTTTGGATTCTTATACCAATTTTACCTATAGTTTTGTTATATCATTTTTTTGATACCTGCTACCGTTTTCTCGAAACTACTGAAGACAGATAAGTAAAGTCCATATTTCATTTTTAATATCAGGATGACCGAGCCCGGCCCGATGGAAATTTCATATTTATGGAATTTGCTGAGAAGAGCAGACACACATGCCAATTGATGATAACTGGACAGTCCAGTTGTCTATTTTCTTTAAAGGATACAAATAGTTTGAAATTTTTTAACCTAAGATTCCCAAATATTTTACTAATTTATCATAGGAGATGAAGGTTTAAAAATAATAATTCTACATTCTTCCGTAGAATAAACTGTTTCTTTATTTTCTCTTTTTTCCAAAAATTTTTCGGTATCTTTTATAGAGAAAATAAAGAAACAATTTATTCTACGGAAGAATGTTGAATTATTATTTTTAATCCTTCATCTTCTATGATAAATTAGTAAAATATTTGGTTACAAAATTTCAGATTATTACAATATCCCAATAAAACCATATTGGATACAAATAGTATTTTGCACAGTAATTTCATAGTAGTCACAGGTAAAAATACGCTGCCAATAGGGTGGGCACACAGCTTCCTCGTAGTCGTAAAAGGCTTTAAAACAGTATTCTACCAATTATACATATTATATACCGTGAAATTATATTTTCGCCTTGAAGTTTATAAAAAACTGTTGTAACTCAAAAGACTTAAAGGCTAAATTATAAAATAATAGCAAAAATATTTTAGAAACTAACCCCCAATATACCCTAAAAATTTGAGCGGGATAGGACTAGCAGTAAATAAGATATTGACATTTAATGGGATTTCATGGTAGCGGCGTAGCTACGCTTACTCCGATTTCGATTAAATTCATAGGGGACCATATAGGAACCAAACTACATAATTTCTGAAAATTTCATAAAAAAAAAATTGAGTAGTTCAGAAGTCATGCCACTTGGTGCAATTTTGGAATGACATGGTAGCGGCGTTGCTACCGTTACTCCGATTTTGATTAAATTCATAGGGGACCATCGCGGAGCCAAACTGCATAGTTTCTGAAAATTTCATTAAAAACAATCGAACAGTTCGGAAGTTATGCCACTTGGTGCAAAATTGGAGACACACAGACGGACAGACAGACGGACGGCCCAAACCAAAATTGTTCAGGAAGCTCTAAAACGTAAAATGTGCGTAAAAAATTTGATTTTGGAGAGAAAAAATTTTTTATTTTTCAAAGGTGATCACAATGCTTCCGCTACTTTAGTAGTCTCGGAAGCAATATTATTGATAGTATCTCTAGGAATATTTATTAATACTTATATACAAAAATCTCAAATTACAATCACTTAGCAACTATCTAAAATTTTTATGATTTTTTGATAAATTGGCCACAGACTGCTGTATTACAGTAATAAAAAATTAATATCTTACGGTTTTTCGTAAATTTCGACGGTTAGACAAAAAATTTTGCAAAACCCGTTCTTAGCGAGCGCTTACGACCCAATAGGGACCTACATGCCAAATTTCAAGTTTGTACCTATTGTAGTTTTGGAGATTTCTATATAGATGAGTGAGTGAATGAGTGGTATTTCTCCTTTATATAATAGACAAATGTAAACTCAGCTGCTAGATAAAATTTTTGTACAAATTTTAATATACAATATAAAAATTAATAAAAGTGTAGTAGGCTTTTTATCTTTACGCATATATGCGTGTAAAGATCCATTTTTTATACAGCTGTATGTAAAACACAGTGGCGTAGTGAACATAACTGGCGCCCGGGGCACGACACTTTATTGGCGCCCCCCATTCCTCCAAAAAAACACGTATAGTTAATATTTTGCACCTCTTTGGTACCCATTTGGCGCCTCTCTGCAAGTCGCGCCCGGTGCATGATAGACCCCCTTGCACCCCCGTCGCTGCGCCTCTGGTAAAACATAGCTTACCTAGTGTACAATAAATAAGCAATTTCGTGATAGTCATAAATAAAGGCGATTTTTCTAACAACAAAATTACATTTTTAAGTATTATCGCATACATTTAATTGACGCATTCGAAGTAAACTAACTTTTCTTGAATGTATTTATTTAGTATAAGGAAATTTGCACATTGATTTATATGTTCATTTCAGTCTTTAAAATTTTTGATCTAAAATTAAAGCATGTAACTTCAGTCTTTGTAACTTTTGGCTTAAAATGTTTTTACCTTCTTTGTTCGCACTAGCATAAAATTTTTTTAGAGTAAACTGAAAGAGCGTTAAGAGAAAATCTAAAAGTATATCTTTAAATATGTACTACCACCAGTAAAGAGACCCTATAGCTAAAATATTAACAACTTAGGTTCACCATCTATAACAATATTCTTCAATCATTGACTCAGGGCCGAACTTATACGCATAGGAGTCGTCAGGCAGTGTGAGTCTTAGATCTATCTTTTTTTTAATTTTTATTATTTTACTTCCAAGTTTATCAAGGTATCGAACGCTTTTTAATCACCTCTGAAAGGTGAAATATTTTCAACACCTAGGTTTGTAAACCTAGTAGTATTCTATATAAATTTTTATCCCCTTAAAGGATGAATTTCCAAAAATTGCTTTTTTGGTGCTTATCTATCTTACACAAGGAATCCCTGTGCAAAATTTCACGTTTCTAAACCCAACGGTTTTAGTATAAATTTTCATACCCTAGTTTGTTTCCTTAGGAAATTAGTTTCCAAAAATCCCCTCTCAGTACTCCCTTAGATTACTTACTAACCTACTAAATCGCTAAAATACACTTCGCGACTATATTCCCTTCGTAAAGCCCAATTATAATATAACCCACCCACTTCAATATCCTTAATATATTAACTTCCCTCTTTACTGTTACCAACTACTACTTCTTTTAATTAACTTATTTCTCGCTCCTATTGTTTATTCTCTCTCAATTAGAGGCCCTCTCATTTTACTGCTGCCCGTTTTACACTTTCATTCGTTACTTCTAACTCCTAACTTCTAGCTTCTGATTGCTAACTAACTACTACTATTATTATTACCTATTATTATTATTATTATTATTATTATTATTATTTTTTTTTTTTTTTTTTGATTAAAATTGGGGCACTGCTGCCGGTGGATGGCGCGATCAGCAGTGTCCGGCGGCATCGCCAACTAAGGGCATGCGCCGCCAAACACAATATAAATAAAAACAACACATAAAGACAGGGACACATAAATGCACTAGACAACGGACAAACATACACATAATAAAATCCATCGATGGGCCCTGCCATCCCAGGGCTTAAAGGGAGCGGACAGTCCTTGGTGACCGTACGATAAGTACTAGACAGAGCGTCCGGTCACCAAGGCCTGGAAGCCATCGCTGGAACTCCCTCCGAGGCGCAAAGGACCCCGGAGTGGAGGAACCTGACTAGACAATACACAGAAAACGACTAGAGAAAATATCACAGGTAAGTATCACAGAAAAACTTATTGCGTCACTGGGAGGCCACAGGGCCACCAGTGACGCAATAAGGGGTTAAAACAATACCGCTGTAGAGCCATAACAACAGGCCTACAGCGGCATAACAAAATATCACAGAAAGTAAAAACAAATGATGTACCACCTCGGGTGTAAAAGGCCTTCGGTGGTACATCGATAAAAAACAATAACGAAAACAAATAACAAAGTATAAATAACGAAGTACTACTAAGGGTGTAAAAGGCCCTTAGTGACATAACAACAATACTAAAAGTACCCTGCCAGACCAGCTGAAACAGGGTATAGGCAATAAATAAATAAATAAATAAGACGCACACAAAGCATTTTAACACAAAAATTAAAATAAAACGAAGCTGAAAATAAAAGTTTTAACTATCGGGGGAGACAAAAGAGACGACTTTCTAAAATTCAGAGATGTAAAGCCCCTAAAGTCTCTGAAGGAGATGCGAATTTCGGAGAAATTCAAGCATCTTTCTTTCAGAGACTGCATCATAAGCTAAAGCTTCGGCTACACTACCTGGGAGCTGCAACCTCTGGCGCAAAGGCTCAAAGGTTACACATTCCTCAACTGCGCACCTTGGCTGATCCTCACCGGCGAGAAGATGACGATGTGTTAACGCCGTGTGGCCCAAGCGTAAACGCGTCAGGGCCACACTCTCTCGCCGGCTCAGATTTACAGGTGCCGGAGTTCTTCGGACCTCAGGTTTCACCTGTCTGAGCTTAGCCGTGAGGTTGTTCCACTCACGTTGCCATTTATGTTCGATCGCGGATCTAATGCACACTCTCAGATCCTCTGGGCGAATGGCAATGTCCTGTGGCTCACCGAATTCGGCTGCATGACGTGCTGCCTGGTCGGCGAGTTCATTGCCAGGTATCCCCACATGTCCGGGAATCCAAAAGAAGGTGACAGACTTTTGGCGGAGCATGTAGAGATACGTTCGGATGTTCTGCACCAGTGGATCGATGGTATGAGAGTGGCAGATCGCTTGCAACGCGCTCAACGAATCGGAACAAATGAGGAATGCGCTGTCTTCAGATGTTTGACAGAATCGCAGGGCTTGCAAAATCGCAAATAATTCCGCAGTATACACAGTGGCCTTGGGAGGAAGTGTCCAAGCGTGAGGATCGTCACGAATGACGATGGCACTTCCCACGCCCGTAGCTGTTTTGGAACCATCTGTGTATATGCAGAGAGAGTCAAGTTCGCTAATGATCTCGTAGAAGCGGGATCGATACTCGAATGAACTGGTCTCCTCTTTGTTGAGACCAGTCAGGTCGAAACGACACCTTACATTAGGGATCAGCCAAGGAGGTACTTCCATAGGACGTTTAGGAAGTACCTTGGCGAACTGTAAGTGCAGACTCTCTAATAATTCCTGCGTTCGAACGGCCACTGGTCGACTTACGGTGGGACGTCGACCATAGAGCCCCTGTAAACGGTATCTGAATAGAGTCGGGTGGTTTATATGTGAAGGTGTTGCATATATCCCCGCCGCATAATTGAGCAAGAGACGCTCACGTCTCAGTCGCAGCGGAGGAAGACCCGACTCTACGCAGAGGCTCATAGAAGGGCTCGTTCGAAATGCTCCCGTAGCCAGTCGTATGCCTGCATGGTGAACAGGATCTAGGAGTAGAAGCGCAGACGCCCGGGCGGAGGAGTAAGCAATGCTGCCGTAATCAATCCTAGTCAGAACTAGCGATTGATACAGGCGAAGCAACGACTCCCGGCCCGCACCCCACGTTGCACCAGCCAAGCACTTAAGCATGTTGATTGTCCTGCGACAACTCGCAGCTAAGGCTTGGAGGTGTGGGCGCCACGTAAGTTGTTTGTCAAATATGAGTCCTAGAAACCTGACGCTATCGACGCACTGAAGGTTGGATCCCTTCAATGTGAGAACAGGATCCGGATGTGCGTTGCACTTTCTGCAGAAGTGTACCACCGATGTCTTTTGGGGTGAAAAACGAAAACCAAGAGCTTCTGCAGAAGTCACCACTTCGTTGATGCCTTGTTGCAGCCGTTGTTGGATATCCTCGATGGAATCGGCTGCATAGAAGATTGTGAGGTCATCAACGTACAAGCAACGGCGAATTGGGGCTGAAGCTGCAATATGACTGACTGCGATAGAAAATAAGGTGACACTAATGGTGGAGCCTTGAGGAACACCATTCTCCTGGGAGTGGGCCTCAGACTCAGTGTCACCTACCCGGACACGAAAAGAACGGTCAGTCAGAAAACTTTTTACGAACTGAGGGAGGTTACCTCTTAAACCCCAGTCGTGCAGCTTCTTGAGAATGCCATACCTCCAGGTCATATCATAAGCTTTCTCCAAATCGAAAAACACAGCCACAAGGTGTTTTCGTTGGAGAAAGGCGTCTTGAATGGCATTCTCGAGGCGAACAAGATGGTCCGTAGTCGAATGGTATCGGCGGAACCCACATTGATGTTTAGGTATAAGGTTGTGGGATTCCAGCCACCAGACGAGACGGTTGTTCACCATTTTTTCCAATACCTTGCTGAAACAGCAAGTCAAGGATATTGGACGGTAGCTAGATAGTTGCGATGAATCTTTACCCTCTTTTAGCAGCGGAATGATGGTAGCTTCCCGCCACTGCGGAGGGTAAACGCCTTGCCTAAAAATTTCGTTATACAGATCCAGTAACCTACACTTACCAGGATAAGGCAGGTTCCGGATCATGGCGTAGGGGATCTCATCAGGTCCAGGGGAGGTGTCCCCAGATCCCCGAAGCGCCTCCAGTAATTCTTGCATAGAAAACGGTTGGTTATACTGAAGGGATTCATCTGAGAAAAAATCAAGATCGTTTTGTTCGTGTTCGATCTTGATCCGCAGGAAGTCCGGGTCATAGTTTTGGGAGCCACTGACGCGCTCAAAGTATTTAGCTAAACAATTAGCTATTTCTGCGCGTTCAGTGATGTTCCGACCGTCGACGACGAGAAGGGAGCGCATTGGTGAACGGGAGGATTTCCCAGTAATGGCTCTCACTCTTCTCCATACCTCCGAAGTTGAAGTGGAGGTATTAATGGCCGAAACATATTGCTCCCATGATAGCCTCTTTTGCTCTTTAATAGTTCTTTTACAACGTGCTTGAGCACGCTTGTAGGCTATCACATTTTCCTGCGTGGGGCGACGTCTGAGTTCATTGTACGCCCGCTTTTTCTCTGCAACTGCTACACTCACGACTTCATTCCACCATGGTAAGCGACGTTTAGGTGGAATGTTGGACGACTTCGGTATACTAGAGTATGCTGCTTCAATGACACTGGAGGACATTTGCTCCACATCATCTTCTACGTCGCCAGTCAGCTCGGGTGTACGGAATGAATCAACGTACATGTCCCAGTTAGCCTGACGGAGACGCCATCTCGGCGAAGACGAATGTGGAGTCATCGGCGTGGTACTATTCAATATAATGGGGATATGGTCACTACCGTATGATTCAGACGCCAGCGTCCATTCATAACGGTGTGCCATGACCGGTGAGCCAAGTGATAAGTCGATAGCCGACAACTCACCGGTTCTTGCGTTAATGAAAGTACCTTGACCGGTATTCAACAAGACCGCTTCAGACTCATCTAGAAACCGTTCTATGAGTCTTCCACGGGCGTCTCTTGTGCTACAGCCCCACATAGGGCTGTGAGCATTAAAATCTCCTAGTAACAAAAATGGACGTGGTAACTGTAATGTAAGCTCGGTCAGGGATTCGACATTCCAGTCGAAGTCTGGTAAGTAGACCGAGCATACTGTGAACTGGGGCGGTCTTAAAAATT
Organism: Brachynemurus nebulosus; assembly: GCA_035578155.1. Taxonomy (NCBI): domain Eukaryota; kingdom Metazoa; phylum Arthropoda; class Insecta; order Neuroptera; family Myrmeleontidae; genus Brachynemurus; species Brachynemurus nebulosus. Next base: position 134,700,376 of record JAPWDM010000001.1, on the reverse strand, counting down.
GTACTGCTATAGCTTGTAGGGGGGTGTTTAATGGATGGTCCCTGAACGCGACGCCATCTCTGATTATGATGGCAACACCCCCCCTCGCCCGGATGTCTGGCTGTACGTCGTGCCGGCGGACTTGATGATATTTAATGGTAAATTGTTCCGCCGGCCGTAAATGTGTCTCTTGGAGGCACACGCACATAGGCGTGTGCTCAGCCAGAAGCATCTGCAATTCACAGTAATGGTGCTTAACACCATTGCAGTTCCACTGTACGATAGCCATTTTCGTTACTACTAGGGTTGCTCCCTAGGAAGTGTGGCTACTTACTAGGTTTCCCCTTCGGCCAGCCTTTTTTTCTTTTAATTACTTTCACCTAGGCATCAGAGTTATCGGACTCTGTAGCCGAGGTGTTGGTATAAGCGTCGGACGTCGGGCGCTTAGTACCCGTACGTACCGACGCGGTCGCACTTTCCGAGTCGCTCATCGGTGTTTGGATAGAGCGACTCGAGAGGGGGGTGACCGGGCGTTCGGGTGTGCCCGGTCGGGACGATGCCGTTGGCCGTTGTGGCAACGGCACCGTCGATTGTGGAGGCAGCATGGTTTCTGCCTCCGAGGTGGTTGTGGAGGGTCCCTTTTTGGGGGACCCTGATTTTATCACCTTCTTCTCCCCCTCACTATGACGTCTTCGGGGCGGTGATTTCTTAGGTGACTGTTTCTTCTTTGGCGAAGACGTCACAGTTCTTACGATAGGTCCCTGGGGGGTGGTTGTTAACACCCTCTTGGCCTCAGGGACCCTGGCTGGCTCTGCGGCTAATGTGGGAGTAGGGCTAGCTACACCCACAGAGCGCATGAGACACTCTTGCATTTTCTGCATGTTTATTTGCATCTGTCTCATGGCTTCTTTAATTTCTTTCATTTCATTAGTCTTTTCAGCCGCTGTAGAGGCGGGGGCCGCAACAGCGCGTGCATAACCATCCAGAGCGGAGCGACGGGGCATATTGCCCAGAAGTTTCCGTCTAGCCTCTGGATAAGTTAACTTCTCCAGGGCTCTCAGCTCTTGGATGGCTGATTCCTGCTTGAAGATGGGGCAATTCCTCGACTTAGCCGAGTGATTGCCCCCACAGTTAATGCACTTGATAGGCTCGTCACATGGCCGTCCTTCATGTAACGGCCGACCACACACGCAGATCTGTTGCTCAATGCTACATTTTTGTGAAACATGGCCGTACCTTTGGCATTTATAACACCTCATGGGCGCTGGGATGTACGGGCGCACGTCCACTTTATTAAAAAGGCCGATTACTACTTCCTTTGGCAGTGTTGTTTTGTTGAAGGTAAGTAGTATCAAGGGGGATTCCGGATGTTTATTTCCCCTATTGTACTTCAGCCTTTTAGCTTCTATAACCCCCTGTGGAGACATCTCCGACACCATCTCATCGAGGGTACAGTACGCTAATGATGGGTGCATAATAACTCCTCTGGAGTAGTTTAATACTCCATGAGGTGTTACCTCCACCGCGTACTGTCCTAAAGTTTTTAATTTTTGGATTTTGTCACTTTGTGCCGGTGAGTATGCCTCTACGAGCAACCCTTTGCCCGATAGTTTGGCATCCTTAACCTGCCCAATATATTCTTTCACTAGTTTCGCTAACAGGAAGGGACTTATCTTACTAAAGTCCGCTTCCGTCGGCTTTATCACTAGGAATTTTAAAAACACTTCCAATCTTGGGGTATCCAATGTTATTGGACGCCCACGATACTTCCCTTTTGTTTTTCTATGGGGAGGAGGGTTACCCCCCGAGGTCTTGGTAACCGCGCCACCGGACTGAGGTGGGGTTACATTTGGAGTAGTAGCGACCTGGCATGATGCTTCGGTGCTACTACCGCTCACACCGGATGTAAGTGGTGGAGCCGGGTTCGCGTCCGGTTTAGAGGGCCCGGACTCGCCCTTTATAATTGCGTTTGTGTTCTCCATACAATGTTATACGAAAAAACCCCCACCCCGCTCCCCACCCTCCACGGAGCCTCATAAGGGACGTGGGACTCCCACGCCAGGGATACGGGAATGAGGGGCCCTAAGGACGAAGCCCATTGCCCCAGTGACACGCACGACCCCGGGGCGCTCGAATTTACTGCGGCCGGTGCATAACCGCAGCCACGGTCTATGCCTGAAGCCAGGGCCGAAGTGAAGTGTTGTTCCGCCGTACTCGCAAGTAACGGCTACCCTCAGTCACCAGGATCCCCTTTTCCAGGCAACGCCGCTAAGCCACACACGAGCTAGTGTGGGTCCCGAAGATGACTTGAAGTTGGGACAACAAAGAAGAACGAAAACAAAACCAAAAAACAAAAAAGGAAACAAAAGATAAAAGAAAACCTGAAACAAAAAGAAATAAAAATAACGAAAACAAAAAAACAATAAAAACGAAACGAAATAATAAAAAAGGTTAATAAATGAACGATCGAGGATTTCTGCTCTAGATCCGGCATCTTTTGTGAAAACGGTGGTACCTCGAGAAGGAACGGTGCCGATCTTGGGTAGTCAGAGGCTAATGGAATCCGAAGATTACTGTATTGCGCATAAACTACCCCTGGAACCCTTAGCCTCCTTGACACCAGTGGGGGATAAATATCCCTCACGGGTGCCAAGGGCAGCTGCTATAGGTGTCCTCACCACCAATTATTATTATTATTATTATTATTATTATTATTATTATTATTATTATAGACTTTTACGCCAACCTGGCGCTCACTACTCAGTAGGACAGTACTGGGTAACATTCACCTATACCGGCATTATGCAAGGTATTAGGCTCTGTGGAAGGGTAATGTGCCAAACCAATCCGTAAAAGTACCGTAGTACATTCACGGACGGGTTTGTCACATCACTCCCTATATTGTTGTTATTGCTACTTGAAACGAGGTGTTATTCGTCTATTTTGGTGTACACTGGGTCGTACGGCGAGACTTTTGTGGGAGCGTAGATGTTGGCTCAATGACAGAGGGCTGTGAAAGCCTAGTTCGTTTTCGTGTCCTCAAATGGTAGGTAGGAGTAGGGACAGAGGGAAGGAAAAGGACTGTTTGTGTTTGTGTGTGTGTCTGTGTATGTGTGTGGATGTGTCTTTCTATTTTGCGTTTCTTGGTGTAGATGTTTTCTGGTTCATCAAATTGCTCATTAAGATCGGGTGTTCCTGGAACTGCGCGTTTAGATGGTACAGAGGTTGACGGACCTTGTGTGTTATTGAATTGAGGAGGATTGTGCACCAGAGCGGTAACAGTGACAGTGCGGCAGTTGTTCGATCCCCCCTCTCCATCAGACGAATCTGGATCTGTATGTGTGTTAAGTGTTTGTCTTTCAGTGTTAGTGTATTGTGTGTTTATGTATGTGTGTTGTGTGTCAGTAGGATGAGTGTCAGTGTATTGTTCGCTCACTGTAGATGGCTCAGATGGAGTAGAAGCAGGTCTTGTGCTTTCACATATCGCAGTCGGATTCGTATTACTGAGGAACTTCCGTACTATACGACACGTGTTTATGATCACTGCCTTTTGCATAGTGACATATGTGTATTTTGGGAGACCCAAGAGGCTCAAACTATTATGTAGTGTGTGTGGAATGACCCCGGTGGCACTGAGCACTATTGGAACGATGTGGACATGTTCCATTCGCCATTGTTGTTTTATTTCGGCTGCGAGGTCAGTGTATTTATCCAATTTAACTGTGTGTGTTTTTTGTAAGTTGTGTGTATTTGGAACCGCAATATCGATCAGATAGGTTGTCTTAGTGTTTTTCATTACGAAGGTGATATCTGGTCGATTATGATTTATGGTCTTATCTGTAATAATCGACCGATCCCAGTAAAGTCTACAGGAGTCATTCTCCGCTACTACTTTTGGTGTGAGCTTGTAGTAAGGTGTTTTATCGGTTATAAGGTGGTGCTTAACCGCTAGTTTCTGGTATATGATTTTGCCAACCTGGTCGTGACGGTGTTTGTATTCGGACTGAGCGAGCTGAGTACAGGCAGCTGTGATGTGTTGGATCGTTTCAGGTTTGGAATGGCATCTCCGGCATGAGTCAGATGTTATTGACGAGTCACGAAGTATGTATTTTGAGTAATTCTTTGTAAGAATTACTTGATCTTGTATAGCTAGCATGAATCCTTCAGTCTCCGGGAAAGGACTTCCTTGACTCAACCAGGCGTGCGACGCTGCTTTGTCGACGTTACTCTGATTAAGATCATGTGGATGTCTCCCATGTAAAGGCTTCCGAATCCATTGCTGAATTTTGTCCTCCTTCGTGACCAAACGGCAAAAACTATCTGGCATTTCTGTGTGTGAGAGGTTTAATGGTGTGTATGCCTTGTCGGCTTGGATTATTACATTGTGTAAGTGTGATGTGTGTGTTTTGGTGTAAAAGTATTCTCGCAAGTTATGAACCTGTTTATTATGCGTGTTCCTTATGTCTATAAGACCTCGACCCCCTTCGGCTCTTGGCAGCGTCAATCGTTCTATCGCTGCTTTTGGATGATGAATTCTGTATTTGGTCATAAGGACGCGGGTCTTGATCTCGATGTTTGTCAAGTCCGTAGGCGTCCATTTGATTACCCCAAATGAGTATGTTAGCACCGGAATTGCGTAGGTGTTAATTGCTTTGATGGTTTTTTTTCCATCAAGGTGGGTGCTCAGTAATCTCCGTACACGCGTTAGGTATTGCTGCATCAGGTGTTGTTTTACAGCGCTGTGATCTATACGTTCGTCCTGATTGAATCCGAGATACCGGTACGACTCTCCCTCGTCCATGGGCTGCATAACAGACTCTGGTTCGAGTTCGAATGCGACCGCATCTCGTTTTCCTCCAGAACGACATTGTGTTCGACATTTATCGATTCCGAACTCCATACAGAGGTCTCGCGAAACCTCGTTGGAAAGTCCAAGCAGCTGCTGTAATTGATGTTTAGTAGCTGCATAGATCTTAATATCATCCATGTACATTAGATGTGAAATGGTATGGCGCGAATTCGTTTGCGTACCTACATTGTAACCGTATTTGGTTTTATTTAACAGGCGAGAAAGTGGATTCATTGCGAGACAAAACCATAATGGACTCAATGAGTCGCCTTGGAATATGCCGCGTCTTACTTGAATAAGGTCGCTTGTTGTTTTTTCATTACCAATACTCAAATGTAAGGTCGTTCGCCAGTCGGACATGATCGTTCCAAGGAAGTTCACGATACTTGGGTGTATTTTGTACAGCTCCAATACACTCCGCAACCAGGAGTGCGGGACCGAATCAAATGCCTTTTTATAATCAATAAACGCTGTGTACAGGTTACGTTTTCTCCCTTTCGCTTGTTCCAGTACTACGGAGTCAATCAGAAGCTGCTCTTTGCAGCCTTGTGACCTCTTTCGACATCCCTTTTGTTCTTCTGTCAGTATGGTGTTAATCCGACAATGCTCATTGATCTTTTCTGCCAGACAGGACGTCAAAATCTTATACACTGTAGGCAAGCAGGTGATAGGCCTATAATTCGCAGGATTTTTTGTATCACTGTTTTTAGATTTCATGTATGTGATACCCTGCGTTAGGAACTTCGGTGTCAGGTTTGGTGTTCTTATAAATAGTGTAAAGTGTTCAGCGAGATACTTGTGTGTTGATGTAAAGTGTTTGAGCCAGTAGTTTTGTATGTTGTCGATGCCAGGTGTCTTCCAGTTATGCGATCTCTGTAAAGCTCTGGAGACGTCCTCTGTAGTAATGTCCGTATAGGGCATCTCCGGAAGATGTTCGTTATTCCTGTACTCTGTATCGATCCAGCTGGCTTTGTCATTATGGTCAATGGTGTTGGACCATATATTCGCCCAGAAACTATGGAGTGCGTTCTTCTCCGGTAGACCATTACTGTCAGTTACCGTGTTCGTTAGAGACTGATAAAACCGTCTCTCGTTTCTGCTGAACGCTTGGATTTGTCGTCTGCGTTCAGTACTGGTCTTATATCTTCGTAAGCGCTTCGCTAGTGCTGTTAATTTTTGGTGAAGTTTATCTCTGATCTCTGTGAGTGTTTTATTGGGTTCCTCGTATTGTGTGTGTACTGTGTGTTTGCGTAATATGTCGTGTATGTATTTGTTGAGCCGTTTGGACCTCGTACCCTGTTGGTATTGGGTGATCCTGCCGAGGTTGCATCGGATGTTGCTGATGCGTTTATTCAATCGTGTTTCCCAGGCAGGAGTTTTGTGTTCCTTCGAGTTGTGCGCTACAGGTGGTGTTACATCGGACCCGTTACAACGTATAGCTGCAACGGCTCCACAATAGATAGCTGTGTGTAACTCGATAAAATTGTCACATGTTTCCAAGTGTTTAGGCAGTATTGTATTGTTCAATATCTCAACGATCTCAGCCAATCTACGTGAGGTGTGTTGTTTAGGCAACAAGTACCTATGTGTGGGGTCCGTCCCTTCAAATTCAGTAAGCGCTGTGTTAAATTCCAGTTCGATCTTTTGCAGTAGGGTGTCATTTACTGCTGTCTCATGGTGGTCAGGCTCATTCTCGACAAGTTGTTGAGTGTCGTTTTGTGTGGGGCTCTCCATTTCTGGTGGGCCGTCGTCCTGACTTTCTTCATTTTGAGCAAATTGATGTGCGACTTGTGTTTTAATGGTGTTTATGAGGGAGGAAGGGATGAGGTTATTGGTAAAAATGACACGTTTTTGGTCTGCCAGTCTCTGTTCAGTAACGCGACTTAGGTGAGGGTAGCTGTGCGCGAACTCTTGATGTAATTTTGTACGGTAACCAGTTTTGTCCGTTTCAAGTCTAGTAACTTTGAAGTATGTGCGTACGATGAATTCATTCAGTTCATCTGTCCATTGCATACGCACACGCTTCTTACCAGCTTTAGTGGTCCCCAAAGGATGCTCCGAGGAAACACTTAAAGTCGGCTGAGCCAAAGGTGTTGGTGGCTCTGTAAGTAGGGCAGTAGTATTTTGGCTGAAGGTGTTGTTACAGCTGACAGGTGGTTGCCTAGAACCCAGCCTGTCGTCACCGCGATCTAAACTGTCACATTCAGTGGTGACCCTGATGCGCCCGGTCGCTCCACCGGCAGCGGCATTTATCCGAGGCTTATTTTTTCTTTTCTCCATCCTAATGGGTTGTCCTTTTAGTCGCCTTTTACGACAAGCAGGACTTACTGTGGGCAAATTCTGCAAAGTGAAGCCCCCACCCACAGGGCGTTTATTATTATTATTATTATTATTATTATTATAGACTTTTACGCCAACCTGGCGCTCACTACTCAGTAGGACAGTACTGGGTAACATTCACCTATACCGGCATTATGCAAGGTATTAGGCTCTGTGGAAGGGTAATGTGCCAAACCAATCCGTAAAAGTACCGTAGTACATTCACGGACGGGTTTGTCACATCACTCCTTATATTGTTGTTGTTGTTGCTTGAAACGAGGTGTTATGCGTCTATTTTGGTGTACACTGGTTCGTACGACGAGACTTTTGTGGGAGCGTAGATGTTGGCTCAATGACAGACGGCTGTGAATGCCTAGTTCGTTTTCGTGTCCTCAGAGATTAGGTAGGATTAGGGACAGAGGGAAGGGAAAGGACTGTTTGTGTTTGTGTGTGTGTTCGTGTATGTGTGTGGATGTGTCGTTCTATTTTTCGTTTCTTGGTGTAAATGTGTTCTGGTTCATCAAATTGCTCATTAAGATCGGGTGTTCCTGGAATTGCGCGTTTAGATGGTACAGAGGTTGACGGACCTTGTGTTTTATTGAGTTGGGGGGGATTGTGCACCAGAGCGGTAACAGTGATAGTGCGGCAGTTGGTCGATCCTCCCTCTCCATCAGACGAATCTGGATCTGTATGTGTGTTAGGTGTTTGTGTTTCAGTATTAGCGTATTGTGTGTTTATGTATGTGTGTTGTGTGTCTGTAAGATGAGTGTCAGTGTGTTGTTCACTCGCTGTAGATGGCTCAGATGGAGTACAAGCAGATCTTGTGCTTTCACATATCGCAGTCGGATTCGTATTACTGAGGAACTTCCGTACTATACGACATGTGTTTATGATCACTGCCTTTTGCATAGTGACATATGTGTACTTTGGGAGACCCAAGAGGCTCAAGCTATTGTGTAGTGTGTGTGGAATTACCCCGGTGGCACTGAGTACTATTGGAACAATGTGGACATGTTCCATTCGCCATTGTTGTTTTATTTCGGCTGCGAGGTCAGTGTATTTCTCCAATTTAACTGCGTGTGTTTTTTGTAAGTTATGTGTATTCGGAACCGCAATGTCGATCAGATAGGTGGTCTTAGTTTGTTTCATTACGAAGGTGATATCTGGTCGATTATGATTTATGGTCTTATCTGTAATAATCGACCGATCCCAGTAAAGTCTACAGGAGTCATTCTCCGCTACTACTTTTGGTGTGAGCTTGTAGTAAGGGGTTTTATCGGTTATAAGGTGGTGCTTAACCGCTAGTTTCTGGTATATAATTTTGCCAACCTGGTCGTGACGGTGTTTATATTCGGACTGAGCGAGCTGAGTACAGGCAGCTGTGATGTGTTGGATCGTTTCGGGTTTGGAATGGCATCTCCGGCATGAGTCAGATGTTATTGACGAGTCACGAAGTATGTATTTTGAGTAATTCTTTGTATGAATTACTTGATCTTGTATAGCCAGCATAAATCCTTCAGTCTCCGGGAAAAGACTTCCTTGACTCAACCAGGCGTGCGACGCTGCTTTGTCGACGTTACTCTGGTTAAGATCATGTGGATGTCTTCCATGTAGAGGCTTGCGGATCCATTGCTGGATTTTGTCCTCCTTCGTGACCAAGGGGCAAAAACTATCTGGCATTTCTGTGTGTGAGAGGTTTAATGGTGTGTATGCCTTGTCGGCTTGGATTATTGAATTGTGTAGGTGTGATGCGTGTGTTTTGGTGTAAAAGTATTCTCGCAAGTTATGAACCTGTTTATTATGCATGTTCCTTATGTCTATAAGACCCCGACCCCCTTCGGCTCTTGGCAGCGTCAGTCGTTCTATCGCTGCTTTGGGATGATGAATTCTGTATTTGGTCATAAGGACGCGGGTCTTGATCTCGATGTTTGTCAAGTCCGTAGGCGTCCATTTGATTACGCCAAATGAGTACGTTAGCACCGGAACTGCGTAGGTGTTAATTGCTTTGATGATTTTTTTTCCATCAAGGTGAGTGTTCAGCAATCTCTGTACACGCGCTAGGTATTGCTGCATTAGGTGTTGTTTTACAGCGCTGTGATCTATACGTTCATCCTGGTTGAATCCGAGATACCGGTACGACTCTTCCTCGTCCATTGGCTGCATAACAGACTCCGGTCCGAGTTCAAATGCGACCGCATCTCGTTTTCCTCCAGAACGACATTGTGTCCGACATTTGTCGATCCCGAACTCCATGCAGAGGTCTCGCGAAACTTCCCTGGAAAGTCCCAGCAGCTTCTGTAATTGATGTTTAGTTGCTGCGTAGATCTTTATATCATCCATGTACATTAGATGTGAAATAGTATGGCGCGAATTCATTTTTGTCCCCACATTATAACCGTATTTGGTTTCATTCAACAGGCGTGAAAGTGGATTCATTGCGAGACAAAACCATAATGGACTCAATGAGTCGCCTTGGAATATGCCGCGTCTTACTTGAATAAGATCGCTTGTTGTTTTTTCGTTACCAATACTCAAATGTAAGGTCGTTCGCCAATCGGACATGATCGCTCCAAGGAAGTTCACGATACTTGGGTGTATTTTATACAGCTCCAATACTCTCCGTAACCAGGAGTGCGGCACCGAATCAAATGCCTTTTTGTAATCAATAAACGCTGTGTACAGGTTACGTTGTCTCCCTTTCGCTTGTTCCAGTACTACGGAGTCAATCAGAAGCTGCTCTTTGCAACCTTGTGACCTCTTTCGACATCCCTTTTGTTCTTCTGTCAGTATGGTGTTAATCTGACAATGTTCATTGATCTTTTCTGCCAGACAGGACGTCAAAGTCTTATACACAGTAGGCAAGCAGGTGATAGGCCTATAATTAGCAGGATTTTTTGTATCACTGTTTTTCGATTTCATATATGTGATACCCTGCGTTAGGAACTTCGGTGTCAGGTTTGGTGTTCTTATAAATAGTGTAAATTGTTCAGCGAGATACTTGTGTGTTGATGTAAAGTGTTTGAGCCAGTAGTTTTGTATGTTGTCGATGCCAGGTGCCTTCCAGTTATGCGATCTCTGTAAAGCTCTGGAGACGTCCTCTGTAGTAATGTCCGTATAGGGCATCTCCGGAAGATGTTCGTTATTCCTGTACTCTGTATCGATCCAGCTGGCTTTGTCATTATGGTCAATGGTGTTGGACCATATATTCGCCCAAAAACTATGGAGTGCGTTCTTCTCCGGTAGACCATTACTGTCAGTTACCGTGTTCGTTAGAGACTGATAAAATCGTTTCTCGTTTCTGCTGAACGCTTGGTTTTGTCGCTTGCGTTCAGTACTGGTCTTATACCTTCGTAAGCGCTTCGATAGTGCTGTTAATTTTTGGTGAAGCGTATCTCTGATCTCTGTGAGTGTTTTATTGGGTTCCTCGTATTGTGTGTGTACTGTGTGTTTGTGTAATATGTCGTGTATGTATTTGTTGAGCCGTTTGGACCTCGTACCCTGTTGGTATTGGGTGATCCTGCCGAGATTGCATCGGATGTTGTTGATGCGTTTATTCAGTCGTGTTTCCCAAGCAGGAGTTTTGTGTTCCTTCGAGTTGTACGCTACAGGTGGTGTTACATCGGAACCGTTACAACGTATAGCGGCAACGGCTCCACAGTAAATAGCTGTGTGTAACTCGATAAAATTGTCACATGTTTCCAAGTGTTTAGGCAGTATTGTATTGTTTAATATCTCAACGATCTCAGCCAATCTACGTGAGGTGTGTTGTTTAGGCAACAAGTACCTATATGTGGGGTCCGTCCCTTCAAATTCAGTAAGCGCTGTGTTAAATTCCAGTTCGATCTCTTGCAGTAGGGTGTCATTTACTGCTGTTTCATGGTGGTTAGGCTCATTCTCGACAAGTTGTTGAATGTCGTTTTGTGTGGGGCTTCCCATTTCTGGTGGGCCGTCTGCCTGACTTTCTTCATTTTGAGCAAATTGATGTGCGACTTGTGTTTTAATGGTGTTTATGAGGGAGGAAGGGATAAGATTATTGGTAAAAATGACACGTTTTTGGTCTGCCAGTCTCTGTTCAGTAACGCGACTTAGGTGAGGGTAGCTGCGCGCGAACTCTTGATGTAATTTTGTACGGTAACCAGTTTTGTCCGTTTCAAGTCTAGTAACTTTGAAGTATGTGCGTACGATGAATTCATTCAGTTCATCTGTCCATTGCATACGCACACGCTTCTTACCAGCTTTAGTGGTCCCCAAAGGATGCTCTGAGGAAACACTTAAAGTCGGCTGAGCCAAAGGTGTTGGGGGCTCCGTAAGTAGGGCAGTAGCATTTTGGCTGAAGGTGTTGTTACAGCTGACAGGTGGCTGCCTAGAACCCAACCTGTCGTCACCGTGATCTGAGCTGTCACATTCAGTGGTGACCCTGATGCGCCCGGTCGCTCCACCGGCAGCGGCAGTTTTCCGAGGCCTTTTTTTTTTTTGCTCCATACTAATGGGTTGTCCTTTTAGTCGCCTTTTACGACAAGCAGGACTTACTGTGGGCAAATTCTGCAAAGTGAAGCCCCCACCCACAGGGCGTTTATTATTATTATTATTATTATTATTATTATTATTATTATTATTAATATTATCATTGTTCTGTTGATCTACACTTCTGATTTATATTCTGAATTGTCCTAAATTAAGGGTTCCCAAACTTTTTGGACACACAGCCCCCTTAATGTGCAAATCATTCTTGAGACGCCTTTAATGCGAATCAATATGAGACTTATTCCAAATATGCTAGAATACATTTTATACTACAAACTGCGAACCTTATTTTTTCTTTTTTAGCGAGATACTCGTGAAAATGTTTTTATAAATAAACCTTACATTTTTATAACGTTTTCCTAGTATCAGCAAATTTTCATTTTAACACTATTTATTTTGCTAATACACATTTTTGCTCTAATAATTGTAATTTTATTATTTATTGAATGATATTTTTTTAGGTTTAAGTTACTATGGTTCATTTCAGTTAAATTTAACCATGCTTCGTCACTTTGAATTTAAATAATTTCCGTTTTCTTGGTTCTATCTCTTTTATTATTGCATTTATATAAATTTTAAATTTGTAGTTTATTTTTAGAAAAGAATAGAAGATTGATTTGTTTCAAATATAAGAATTATTTAATTTTTTAACGAAAACTCATGATCAATTGTATCTGAAAAGAGGTATACATATTGCACGTAAGTGAAATTAAAAAAAAAAAAAAAAAAAAAAAAAAACTTTTTTAAATTTTTTTTTTTAAGTGCAAAATTTATTTTTATTGAAATTTTTTTTACATAATATGATAACTTACTTATCTATATTTTATTAAAAAAATTATTTTAATACTAGGTGTCTTTTATAACATAGATTATAGAAGGCAGGGGTATTAGGTTTAAGAAAATTTCAGCTCAAATGTTTTTACATGCAACTACAATAATTTAATACACTTTTGATTCGTTATAAGCAACATCAAAAATTAAAATATGGAATCTTATCCTTACTCTTTTTACGTATATGCGAAATTTATTGTCTAAAAAGAGTAAGATATTTGATTCTATTCCAATGTTTTTTATTGTTGGTTACAACGAATCAAAAGTGTATGTTCATTATGAGCCAATGGGTAGCAAGGTTATAGTGATTATGGACTACTTTGCAGCAAGATCACAGTGATTATGAACCACTGGGTAGCAAGGTTATAGTGATTATGAGCCACTGGATAGTAAGGTCATAGTGATTATGGACCACTGGGTAGTAAGGTCGTAGTGATTGTGGATCACTGAGTAGTAAGATTATAACTGATTATGGGCCAGTGGGTAGTAAGATTATAATAATTATTGACTACTGGGTAGCCAAATTATAGCGATTATGGACCACTGGATAGTAAGGTCATAGTTATTATGGTCTTTAATGCGAACCAATATGAGAGTCATTCCAAATATGCTAGAATACATTTTATACCACAAACTATGAACCTTATTTTTTTTTAGCGAGATAGTCGTGACAACGTTTTTATAAATGAGGCGTTGAGAACAAGAACGGCCTAAGTAACAAATTTTATAAAATTGAGATATTGAGCCTAAGTATACATGAAAGTCTAATTATTGAAATAAAAACTGTCTACATGTGCTTTTAATATGAATCTAGAGATGGCAGCATGTAAACTTTTTATTTTATTTGAGTGCAAAATCGGCCTAAATGACATAGGCGGGCTAGGTCATTTTTTCACATTAACAATATTGTAATTTTCTTAAGCTGCAGTAGTGGTGAGAGACTCTCGATAATTGAAACTATCTATAATTATCGATAGTCAGTCGTAAAACTATCGATAGTTGTCAATATTTTCCGATAGTCAAGTTTTTGTTGCGCAAGTCATATTTCATAGGACATTTAGACTAATACAGTGGAACAACTAGTTATCTAGATTGTGTTTATCTAAAATCCTGCTTTTTCAAACTTACTACAGTACTTAACAAGAAATTATAATTTTTTCTGCAAACATTTTAAGGGATTTTCGAACTTTAATTTTAAATTATGAATAAAATTATACACTTTTTTGGTTCCGAAATCAAAATCTTGAAACACTTATAAGTTTGCCATATTCAAGGATCAGATGTTTAAATTTTCACAAATACAAATGATATTCGTGAGAAATAAGCCTCTTTTCCCACTTATTGTACAATATACTATTTTTTACATAATATGATAACTTACTGATCTATATTTTATTAAAAAAAATTATTTTTCTTTAATTATAATTTTTTGTTTAGTAGAGAGGGCGTTGAAATTGACGTAAAAAAGAGCCCAAATCTCGCGCTTTTAAGTCTCTAAAGGGCACCATACACGATGAGATTTGTGTCACTACATGTTACAGGTATCAGTATCATGATACAGATCTCGTCGTGTATGTGACTGTCTCAGTATCACTGTATCAGTATCAGTAAGTATCAGCTGGTATCGTGCTTGTCTCAAGTATCGTGGTAACTGGTTGCATTTTTATTTTGACAGTTAAATAAGTGAATAACTGGTATTTATTTGAATAATCATGTCTGCAGATAGAAATTTTTGGGAAGATTTTATTAATATGTATAAATTATGTTTATGGGATTCAAAATGTAAAGATGTTTGTAATAGACAACTACGTTAATCCTATACTGTACCATTCCTAATAACTTTTCAAAAAGTGTTTCGTACATTTGCAAATAATTTCTGAAGTCGTTTGACTGGCTCATTTTAACTCTTGAATCAAATTAAAAATAGTATAGGTACTTATATCTTTTAACAATCGTTTCGGCCTTATTCCCTTTTTTTTATCTTTTAATCACTCTGACACTGCAATTGCAGTTGCTAATAGCACAAATCGTAGATCGCACATTTCTTTATGAATAACATTTTTTATCTGTAGTGAGGTTTCACGATTCAGTTTGAGCGTGTGTATGCTAAATAAACGTGATACAAATCTCAGATATATGTATCGCTATCTGTATCGATACCAGGTATCGATACAGATCTCATCATGTATGGGACCTTTAAAGAAAATCACCAAGTCGAGGGAGGGGGGTTGCACAATAGGCATAATAATAAACAAAATGAGCTTTATTAAAATCTGATAAGAAGTTTTTGAGCTAGAATTTGCACTAATTTAAAAAGGTCATTTCGAGCAAAACACATTTAAAGTTTTTTTAAAGATAAATTTTTACTTATATTTTATAAAATATTCATAGATAAACATACTAATATCTAATCAGATAATCCAGTGATCCATAAGAATCTCAAATTCTTCTTCCTCTAAATCCCTATCCTGCTTTTTCTTTGTTTGACCTTCCAATTTTACGCAACGTCGTCGAAACATGACTATACAAAAATCGGTATAACTTTTTTTCTACATTGAATTTTGACTTTAAATACATGGTCTCGAAACCTTTATAAAACCTTTTACGAAAAGAAAAAAATCGAAAAAATAATTTTTTTACTTACTAATAGTACCTTAATAATTTGTAATTATTTTTACTATTTACATATTATATTTTGTAATACATTTGATTGTCCACTTTGATTCTTTATGTCGCAACAGTCGATCTTACTGATTAGAACAATATTTTAATTATTTCTCTTGCGATTCAATGCCGCAACAGTATGCGGAGCCGCTAGAAAATCGTCTACTTTGCCTATTTAGAAATCCGGCTCTGATTCACTGTTCTATATTTTATGCATACTCTTAAAGATTGCAAAATATGGCACAACAATATAATATAATATACAAAACATATTCACATATCCGTGCATTTTACATTACATACATTACGTATTAGACGTATGTACGACGCTACACATACATAACAATGTAGATACTCCGAATGTGTATATTGTAGTGAAGTTTTACTTAAAGTTTTCTAAATCTTCTTCATTTATTATTACATATAACGCCGCAGATACGTTCACGAAACTTTATATTACAAATTACAATAGTTGCTGCGTTCTGCTCGTGTTCCTAGTAAGTATAATAATATGCTATATAGTTAGATGGTATTTCACAACAATACTTGCTGGATATATAAATACTACTATTTCTTCTATAGCTCAAAACAAAGTTTACAGCATAATTTAGTTATAGTACTATATATTTATTTATTAATAAAGGATAATAAATAAATGAATGGTCGACTTTTGCCCAATAGACGAAGAATAACTTATTATTTCTTATAGTTTTTGATGGGTAGAATTAAGAAATAATACCCGATTAAAAGATTATAACTACAAAGGAACATTCTGAAAATTGAAAACAACCAGCTAGACTAGCGATATCCAACAGAAAACTTGTAACTACGCCTATTAAATTTAACAAAGAGTAAAATAAATTCACTTTTGATTCTTTGTAAGCAACATCAAAAATTAAAATATAGAATCATATGCCGTAGTTTTTTTACGTATTTTATTATCTAAAAAGAGTAATGTATATGATACTATTTCAATCTTTTGATATTTCTTACAATGAGTCAAAAGTGTAATAATAATAATATAAATTCTCCAAAAAAATACACTTCCCATTTGATATGAGGTACATAAAATCAAGCGATAGTATACAGGTATTTCTTTCTGTTAGTTCTCTAAAAATAAAAAAGTTATAGCCATAAATAAGTGGGTAAGCCAACTTCTTACTACAGATATCTAGCCCGCACCTTAATCTTAAGAGGAATGTATATGTCAACATACCAATCGTTAGTTCTTCGTTAGTTCTCGATAGTTCCCCAATATTACCGTTAGTTCTTAAGAAATAAAAAATGTATGATCCATACAAACTAGGTAGGCCAACTTCACACATCACAATTTTCCAGCCGGCACTGGTTATGCGGTTCAAGCTTATGATAAATGTATATGTACGTATACCAATAGCTAATTCTTCGTTAGTTTTCGATAGTTCCGTAATATTACTGTTGGTTTTTTTAAAATAATAAAAATATGGCCAATACAAATTGAGTAGGCCAACTTCCCACTTAATAATTTTTCAGCCCGCATCTTAATGCTAAGATTAAGATTGGTGAACTATTCAGACCTAATGAAGAACTTAAGATGTGAATTTATACTTTTGCATTCTTCTGTGAATTTATAGTTATTGCATTAATAAGGCGCGAGCTAGAAAATTGTGAAGTGTGAAGTTGATTTATCTACTTTGTATAGGTCATATATTTAAATTTTTTAAGAGCTAACTACTGTATTGGGGAACTATCTAGAATTAATCAAGAACTAACGATTGGTAAATAATCTGCAATTATCTTAATTTTAAGACACGGGCTGGAAAGTTATGATGTGGAAGTTATCCTACCCACTTTGTATGGGTTATACATTTTTTTTTTTAAATTACAGTAATACTGGGAAAATATCAAGAACTAAAAAAGAACTAACTATTGGAATAAAGAGAGATATACGAATTTATGTTAAGTTGAATTTGCGAGCTGGAAAATTTTGGGTGTGAAATTGGCCTACCCCCTTTGTAGTAGTCATATTTTTCTTATTTTTAAAGAACTGGCTTTTTAAAAGAAAACTATCAAGAATTAACAGGAACTAACGTTTGTAATTATATACATTTACATTAATCTTAGGATTAATGTAAATGTACATATTACAGGTGCGGGCTGAAAATTTGTTCAGTGTGAATCTGTCCTACACACTTTATATGAGTCATATTATTTTAATTTTTAAGAGATAACGGTAATATTAGAAACCTAAGGAGAACTAACGACGAACTAACGTGTGGTATATGTACATTTGTATTTATTTATTTGTATTTAATTTTAAAATGCGGGCTGGAAAATTTTTATGGGTCATACATTATTTATTTTTCAAGAACTATCGAGAACTAACGATTGTAATACATACATATAAATTATTCTTAGAATTTAGGTGCGGGCTGAAAAATTGTTAAATGTGAAGTTGGCCTACCCACATTTTATGAGTCATATTTTTTGTATTTTTTAACACCTAATGATAATATTAGTGAACTATCGAAAACTAATGAAGAACTAAGGATTGGTACCCAATTTGTATGGATCATACATTTTTTATTTTTTAAGAACTAACGGTAATATTGGGGAACTATCGAGAACTAACGAAGAACTAACGATTGGTATGTTGACATATACATTCCTCTTAAGATTAAGGAGGGGGTAAGGTTAATTCGTACAATAAAAGGTACGTTTTTGTTATTTTTTTGTGACGACACAGTTAGAATCTCTTTATTAAAACCAATGGTACATTAAAGTATGACATTCGAAGAATATTGTATAAAATTTTCACGAAGAAATATTAAAAAATACAGTAATGGCAGCAATGATTCGGACGCGTCTCGGAAAAAAAGTAGAATTGCGGTGAAAAAATAGAATAACTTAGTGCTGGATCATCCGAAATAAAAAAAAAATGAAAGTTCATTCGCTAGATAATAGTTTTCCTTAGGTAACGCTGGAAGGGTTTTTCGAGATTTCAATTTTTTACTTTTTTGGAACACTTAGAAAAGAAAAACACGATTTTTTGAGGAAAAAATCGGCTAATTTGTTATTGTAAAATAAAAATTATTAACAAATTTGAAAAAAGCTCTCCAGCGTTACCTCGTAAATTATGTACAGAAATAGTGTTCAAAATTTCAAAAGGATCGGTGTTGTAGTTTTGAAGTTATGAAGGGCACTGACTTTGAAAACGTGAGCTGTGGGGAAAACACTTTAAAGTTTTGAACACTTAAAAATTCTTGTATAAAACTGATATAGAATATTTACTGCTAAAGTAATTTTGTACGCTACACTGACAAAATATACAGTACAGGTATAAACACGTTTGTACGTGCATTGAAATTTCTATTAATATCTAATATAACTTTGAGAGAGAGATATACAGAGACTGAAACATCTGCCCGGTAACAACAAAAATGCTTATAACTTCGTCAATTTTGCTCCAATCAACTTGAAATTTTGAGACAATATTCTTGAGATATTATGCATTCAGTTAAAAAAAGCAAAAAAAAATTATTTTAATACCTTACCCTGCCCTTAAAGTGCTGGCTAGATATCTGTAGTAAGAAGTTGGCCTACCGACTTATTTATAATAATAATAATAATAATAATAATAATAATAATAATAATAATAATAATAATAAGGCCGGGCATAAATCCAACCCCTCGTCCTCGTCGTGCTCGGCGGTAACTGCTAGCTGGCTAGCAGGCTAACGGGGCTATGGTTAGTTAATAAATAAGACAACACAGTAAGTTTATTTTGTTATTGTTTTTCTGTCCGTTTGTGTGTTTTTCTACCATTGGAGGCCCTTGGAGGTCCTCCAGCGGTGTTGTTGTGATCCCCACTGTACTCCTGGGCGGCTTTAGGCCCTCAGAAATGCAATGGGCTAATTGTGATATATATATTGACTGTGATAATCTGTTGTTATTCTTTGTTGTTATTTCCTTTCTTGTTGAGTTTTTGTTTGTTATTTAGCTAATGGAGGCTCTGTGGGCCTCCGGCAGCGTTGTTTTGATCCCCACTGCACCACTGGGTGGTTTAGTCCCCCCATGAGTGTTGTGGGTTGCTGTGATGATTGTCTGTGATATTTTGTTTCTTCTATCGTTTGTTACTCCATTGTCCTGGTGGGTGGCTCCTGGCCCCCCGTGAGTACAGTGGAGTCCTGTGATGTAGTCTGTGATATTTACTTTCTATTCTTTTTTATTATTGTGTGTCTCTAGTCGGTTTCCTCCACTCCGGGGCCCTTTACACCTCGGAGGGAGTTTCATCGTTGGTTTTCGGTCCTTGGTGACCAGACGTTCTGGCTAGTACTTAGCGTACCGCCACCAAGGACTGTCCGCTCGTTTTGAATCCCTGGGATGGCAGGGCTCATCGGTGAATTTTATCATGTGTATGTTTGTCCGTTGTCTATTGCATTTATGTGTTCCTGTCTTTACGTGTCGCTTTTTATCATTTTCCCGTTTTGGCGACGCATGCCCGTCGATGGCGATGCCGCCGGACACTGCTGACCGCGCCATCCACCGGCAGCAGTGCCCCAATTTAAAAAAAAAAATAATAATAATAATAATAATAATAATAATAATAACCCATCCTTTTATATACTTTAGGCTCAATTAAGTGGAATGTGAATGAATTGGAGGAACTAGACCGAGACACGCGAAAAATAATGAATATCAATCGTAGTTTGCACCCACGCGCATCGACACAACGACTTTACCTCCCACGAGACCAGGGGAGGAGGGGGCTCCTGTCAGTCGAACGTTTACATGATCGTATAGTCTTAGGTACAGCTTGTCGTGTACTTAACAGTTCAGACCCGCTATTGCAACTCGTCAGGGATCACGAGCTTGCTGGCGTAGGCGCATTTTTATTCACAGCAGCGCAACGTGCCGCCAATATCTAGGGCTTAGCCTTCGATCCGCGTAATCGCGACGGTGATGATAACATTCTTTCACTATCACAGTCGCGCCAAAAGTCGGCAATCAAGAGAGCCGAGCAACAACATCTGCTCAATCAGCATCGCGACAAAGTTCACCAGGGTATGTTCTACCGTCACCTTGACAACCTTGGCCTTTCGAGCGAACTCACTTAGTCTTTCTTGAGAGCTAATGGACTTAAATCGGAAACGGAGGGCTTTATCACTGCAGCTCAAGATGGAGTGTGGAACACCTTAACACACCAAAAATATGTGATGGGTAATAAAGGGGTTTCAAGTACCTCGTGTCGGGCATGCAAAGCATACCCGGAAACCTTAATGCACCTGACTTCAGGTTGTTCTTATTATGCTAAATCCACCTATATCCATCGCCATAATGCAGCGTTGCGTGTGCTTTATTTTTATCTTCGTCATCATTACGAAGTTGACAAAACACCAGTCTTGCCCTACGATCCTGCGGAAGTAGAATCCTTTGTTGCCAACCAAAAGTGCAAGATCTTTTGGAACATGCCGGTTGCAACTACCAGGCAATTGAGCGCTAATAAGCCTGATGTTGTGCTCCAAGATTTAACATCTCAGACTATGTATGTTATCGAGTTCTCTGCTCCGGCGGAAACTAACATAGTCGAAAAGGAGGAGCAAAAAAGGATTAAATATCAAGATCTAATACACGAGCTGCGACAACTGTACCCGGGCTATACGGTCCACTTGGTCGTACTTATAATCGGATGTCTGGGGGGTATGCATAACTCCTTTGTGCGCAATCTTAACATCATTCCGGCTTGTAGATCTCATGCCAACATGTTAGCGGCGTCAATGCAAAAAACAGTTATTATCGGAACGCTCCGCACGCTTCGGTCGCACGGGACGACTTTTTCCGGGAGTTCATGAACACCTTTGAACCCCATGCCCCGTTTAGAGCGGGTCCTCGAACATCCATTGGACCTGCCCTCGAATCTCCCACTGTTATGGTTTCGCAGCGAGGTTCGGGGATTTATTAGGTAGGGAAGACCAGGAAGGGGATGCTGTATGACGGACATTACGTACCTGACCTAGAAGTACCTGACCTGGTACGCTGCACGGACACGTTTTCCTCCGCCTGGGGGTTTTTGAAGTGCAGTCGCGATATTTACGTTAAATCAAATAATAATAATAATAATAATAATAATAATTCCAATAGTACTCAGTGCCACCGGGGTCATTCCACACACACTACACAATAGCTTGAGCCTCTTGGGTCTCCCAAAGTACACATATGTCACTATGCAAAAGGCAGTGATCATAAACACATGTCGTATAGTACGGAAGTTCCTCAGTAATACGAATCCGACTGCGATATGTGAAAGCACAAGATCTGCTTGTACTCCATCTGAGCCATCTACAGTGAGTGAACAACACACTGACACTCATCTTACAGACACACAACACACATACATAAACACACAATACACTAACACTGAAACACAAACACCTAACACACATACAGATCCAGATTCGTCTGATGGAGAGGGAGGATCGACCAACTGCCGCACTGTCACTGTTACCGCTCTGGTGCACAATCCTCCCCAACTCAATAACACACAAGGTCCGTCAACCTCTGTACCATCTAAACGCGCAATTCCAGGAACACCCGATCTTAATGAGCAATTTGGTGAACCAGAACACATTTACACCAAGAAACCAAAAATAGAACGACACATCTACACACATACACGAACACACACACAAAAACAAACAGTCCTTTCCCTTCCCTCTGTCCCTACTCCTACCTACCATCTGAGGATACGAAAACGAACTAGGCTTTCACAGCCCTCTGTCATTGAGCCAACATCTACGCTCCCACAAAAGTCTCGCCGTACGACCCAGTGTACACCAAAATAGACGAATAACACCTCGTTTCAAGTAGCAATAACAACAATATAGGGAGTGATGTAACAAACCCGTCCGTGAATGTACTACGGTACTTTTACGGATTGGTTTGGCACATTACCCTTCCACAGAGCCTAATACCTTGCATAATGCCGGTATAGGTGAATGTTACCCAGTACTGTCCTACTGAGTAGTGAGCGCCAGGTTGGCGTAAAAGTCTTATAATAATAATAATGCGGTTTAACGTCCGTTTTTATGACAGTTAGTCTACCTACAAATTTATGACTATAACTTTTTTTTATTTTTAGAGAGTTAATGGAAATACTGGAGAACTATCGAGAACTAACGAAGAACTAACTATCACCGTAAAAAAATGTGGATAAGCTAATTTGGGTAGGCTGACTTCACATCCCTTTAGAAAGTATACAGGTGTGGCCAATAAAATATAAGATTCACAAAAATAATATTAAAAAATTAATTAATTCATACTAAATACAACACTTTCCGAAAAAAAAAATCGCAATATAAAAGATATTCTAAGAAAAATAAGGGTCGAACAAGTTGAAAAATGATTGTGTATCAATATGTATTGCGTATTATGTCTGCAATTATCGTATACACTACGTATTATACATTTATGTTACTGTAATATTATGTAGGAGAAAGTAGTCGAATACCGGCCAGTAGGCTAAAACCGACCACTCTATTTTACCTCGAAATATCGAATTAATTTAAACGATATTAGTTCAGCCGTTTCGTATTTTACCTTTAACATTATAGATACTTAAATCTTACTACTAATGACAGTTATATGAAAAGTTACTTAAAAAAAATTAAACTGATGTCAAATGTTATAATTTTTTATGCACATAGAATAAGTAATTGTTGCAATATTTTAATTAATTTAATATTAATTTAATTTTTTTTTTGTAATTACCCAAAACCATCATATAAAACATATACTTTATTTTTAAAATTATCCTAAGTATTTTTTGTTAACCTTAAATTAAGAAAATTCGACCGTCGTGTCGTAGATTAATATTGACCACAGTGATCGATATTACCTAATAATGTCCGAAACATGTATTACCCGAAATATGTAAGAAAAAGTAGTCGAAACACATACGGGATGAAATATTTATGGTATGAACTATAATAAATATTTATGGTATGAACAAAAATAAAGTAGGAATAACGGTTGCAAAATTGGTAGGCGAACGGTAGGCGTGTTGCAAAATTGTTTAATATATATTATGGTACTTTACAGGGCAAGCTAAAAAATAAGGTTCAAGGTGTACAATTAAAACTATATTGAAAGTCTGTGTTTAATAGCCAAGAAGAAAAGGAAGTAACAGAACATCTAATTTTTATGTCCAAAATACTTTATGGCTTAACTCTATATATTGTACGACGACTAGTTTAGAAATATGCACAGAAAACAAACTCTCGAATTCCATTTGACAAAGAAGAAAAAATTTGTAAGATACTGGTTATATTCATTTCTAAAGGAAACGGAAGCATAATAATAATAAAAGTTCAAATAAAGTTGTTAAAAAGAAAATCAATTTTCAAAAATCATGTCTGTGTAATAAAAATGAAAAATACACAATATGCCAAGATTATGTCAAAAAAATGATATTTGATTTCAGTGTATTAAAAAATCCACTTTAATACACTGTATACATTGTAATTACTAAGAACGGAGAGTACGTTTCCGATTTCTGGCAGAATTATGCCAGCAGAAAACTCTACCTAGTGTGATCGTTTTTACCCGTAGTAGTGTTCGGTGTTACACCTACAGTATAAGGTAGTGCAACTTTGACAAGCTATTCTTCCTTTTTGATTAATAAAATGACAACTCAAGGTATTTAAATTCTGTTAAATGCGTTTGTTACCTAAGATGTCAAGCTATTTATTTTGTACTTTTTTAATAAAAATATTAGAAAACCAGCCTAGAACATTTTTCTTAAGTGGTCGGTAGGGATGGAACGATACGAGTAAATACAAGTACTTAATCGATACTTTTCTTTCGATACCAAGTACTTTTGGTATCGATACTTTAGAACTAAGTACCAAGTAGGTATTGATCAAAAGTACTCGTATCGGTACTCATTCGTAACGCTTGTAACATTCGTAACGGACTCTATGTTCATAACAGTGTAGGTGGTGTAGGTAGACTGTAGAATAAGACAACTGCCGTAACATTGTTCACCCTGCACTGCCCTACCTATCTGAGACTCAGATTTCGTTCACAAATCACACAACGTTGATTTTTAATCTGTGCAAGTGGAAGTGACACCATTATATATTTTACTCTTGCTGTGTTGTGTATTTTAGTTTTGCTAAATTGATAAAGGTAGATTTGAATACGATTTGGTCACGTCAGATCTATTAAAACGTTTCCAATGTTATATGTAGGTATAAACAGGTGCGGATATATTTACACATTGTCGGTACCTCTGTACCTTGTGAGAGGCTATTTTCGAAAGTCGGGGCGACAATCACTGCTGTACGAATCCGTTTATGGGGAAAATATCTCGAAAAGTTATTACTTTTGGGGAGTACCTCAAAAACAAAACTGACCGATACGAGTAAGTATCGATACTTTCTAGTCGATACTGAGTAGGTATCGATATTTTCTTACCGATCGTAAGAACCCTACGTGGTATCGTCCCATCCCTAGTGGTCGGTATTCGACTACTTTCCCCTACATATGTACGTTCTCACGGTTCCACACACAGAGGACAGAGGTACAATACGTATCTCTCCACTACTGGAATCAGTGTAACCAGTAAGAGATAGAAAATATGTTATATACGTGCACGGTGTTTACTTTGTATTGGCGCGCTAAACTGTGTATGTGTGCGTAATCGAACATAGAGGTTGCAGTCACGTGACCGGGCTCGCATACATATGTGTGATACCACAACCTTATGTGTAGGAGTTCTACAATGCTAACAACAATCAAATCCATTGTTGTTTGACTGACTTACACTTAGCGACTGCTACTGAGACACTGGCTACCTCCGAGCCCAAGGTACACAAAAAGCCACACTGCAGATTTCATGATAGAGATAGTTGCTGTGTCTCCATTACTCCATGATTCCACACACCATGCCATAAATTATATAATCGGTAACATGACTCTTACATACACATTGTATTCTAAATAAACATTGCAAGTTTAATCAAATAGTAATTAAATCGCATCTCATATCACGTTTATGTTACTAATAATAAAAATCATACTGTAAAATTAACTTGCACACTTTTTTGAATAAAAATAATAAGAACATCGTCTTTTATCTCTTTTCCGCATCTCAGTGAATTTAATACTATAAGTGTATTTTATAACATAGAAGGCAGGGTTATTAGGTTTAATAAAATTTCAACTCAAATGTTTTTACATGCAACTACAATAATTTAATACATTTTTGATTCGTTGTAAGCAACATCAAAAATTAAAATATGGTATCTTATCCTTACTCTTTTTACGTATATGCGTAATTTATTGTCTAAAAAGAGTAAGATATTTGATTCTATTCCAATGTTTTTTATTGTTGCGTACAACGAATCAAAAGTGTATGTTCATTATGAGCCACTGGGTAGCAAGGTTATAGTGATTATGGGCTACTTTGTAGCAAGATCACAGTGATTATGAACCACTGGGTAGTATGATTATAGTGATTATGAGCCACTGGGTAGTTAGACCATAGTGATTATGAGCCACTGGATAGTAAGGTCATAGTGATTGTGGATTGTGGACCACTGGGTGGTAAGGTCATAGTGATTGTGGATCACTGAGTAGTAAGATTATAATGATTATGGGCCAGTGGGTAGTAAGATTATAATAATTATACTATATACTATATACTATATACTATATACTATATACTATATACTATATACTATATACTATATACTATATACTATATACTATATACTATATACTATATACTATATACTATATACTATATACTATATACTATATACTATATACTATATACTATATACTATATACTATATACTATATACTATATACTATATACTATATACTATATACTATATACTATATACTATATACTATATACTACTGGGTAGCAAAATTATAGCGATTATGGACCACTGGGTAGTAAGGTCACAGTGATTATGGACTACTGGGTAGCAAAGTCATAGTGATTAAGAATCATTAAAATCGCAAAATATATTTTGATTCTTTGTATCGTTTGAGCGGAATTAATACCTTATCAGCTACTAACCCCAACCTCCTTCTTTCGGAATGAACGAGAATGGGACAAATAAATTACTTCCGGCGACATCTCTATTTTAGAGTCGTTTAGCGAGCAAAGTCAATCGCTATAAACAACATTTCGTAAAGAATATTGCTGAAACTTCACTCAAAAGTTATTTTATTTAGTCCATTTTTAATAAACGCTTGTTTTAAAAACTTTCTTACTTAAATTTATTATATTATGCTATTAAACTACTCATATATATGTTACTATAGTTATTTTCTTGTTCAGTGTTCTAATTTTATAATATTATATTTAATTTTCTATCAATTTTATTTTTCTCTTTTACAATTTACCTACCTACTACCACCAATCTATTTAACTTTCTGTCTCATTTACTCCTTATTTACACGAACATAAGTATACCAAGTACTCATATAACAAACTTATTACCAAATAGAACAATATAGAAAGATAAACTTCTATTACAATAATTGATTTTATATCAACAAATATCATAGATATGTATGTATCTACACTGAAGTCAATTTGCACTTACATTGTTGTCAGTTACATAATACCAATCCATATAAGTTTCAAAACTACCCACCTTCTTCTATTCTACACCTAAGTGGAATTAAAAAAGGATAATAAGTTTTGAAAAACTAAGTTGTATGTTTGTATGTTTCAGGGCGTGGTATTGAATCATAATATGTCAGCGCGAATCATTCGAAGTAATCAAAGTTTAGTGCTCCAACGCGTCACACGACAAAGTGCTGGTAAATATGTTTGTTCGGCGATCAACAGTGAAGGCGAAACGATTAGTAATGAGCTAACGTTACGAGTTAAATGTACGTACATTTTATTTTTCACTGGTTTTTCTTCAGTTCTTGATATTTTCTTTGTAATATCTAATTGAAATGAGTTTCAATAAATCTTTATCTTATCATCTGCCTTCTTTAATAAGTATTTACTTTAATTAAAAGTTTTAAGCAATAGTATTGTTCATTCGACAAATTCTTGAAGCATTGCATCATTTCACTTGATGATGGTGGCATGCCGATGATGGTCTTAATTCATCAAATGATTTGGTAAAGTTTATTTTTTCATCGCCAGTTTTCCTTCTTACTTCACAGATGATAAAACTTGTCTAAAGACAAATTTGGTAATCTTAATTTATGGGAAATTCTCTAATTAGGTATTTCTAGTTCATTTATTTTTATTGAATTTAAGCATAGAGAAAGGTGATAAGTGAAGCATGTTATAATAATTGTAATACCTATAAACCAATTTGCCGATAAATCATAAAAAATACCTTAAAATTTTTACCGATAATTCGTTTTTGTTTTTTGGTTTTTTTAATCGATAATCCGTTACATTAAAATAACAATAGATACTATTCATAAACATTCAGTTTATTTTATAAACAAAATATAAAAATATTTTGTTCCGAAGTGAAAATTTAATATTATTTTACAATATTTTCTATAGCTTATAAAATTTCACTTACTTACTTTCTACTACGCTTAAAATTAGTAAAAGTAACTCGAATAAAAAGATTGAGTGGAAACATCCACTAAAAAATAGGCCAAAAAAGCAACAGCAAAAAAAATTTTTTAAGTAAAATACTTATCTCCACAACAACTACAGAAAGATTCTTTCCTAAATTGAAAATTATCAAAAATTATTTTAGAAGTTCGAAATCTCAAATTCTCTTTTTCGCCGAGAAAAGTAATTATTCCTCTTGAAAAAGCGTTGAAGCACGCTGAGCTTGAAAATAGGTTTTAAGGATGAAAATGTGCAAAAATGGCTAGTTTGTTTTATATAATATTCTTAAATTGTTTTAAGCATACTTTATCTTTTACTATCATTTTACTTTCCTTATACCTTCCTTACAATCTCGAAAAATCTGATGCCTTTGATCGATGATCGATAGGATCGTTTAAGTAAAAAAGGAAAGCTTGTAGTGTTGTTCGTTTTTACCTGACTACATCAGAAGGAGGGTAATGTATTTAGGAAATATATATGTATCCTCTGACTATGTCTGTTTCTGTAGCCCAGCCTACAGCCTAAACGGCTTGACGGATTTTGATAAAGAAGGTGTCGCCGGATTCTTAATCTCGGGAGTGCTATAGACTACATTAAATTTCAAAATTCATCCCCTAAATAGGGGATGAAAAATTGATATAGCAAACCATTGGGTCTAGAAATGTGAAATTTTGCAGACGAGTTCTTTATGTAACGTAGGAGAGCACCACGAAAAGATTTTTGGAAGTTCATTCCCTTAGGGTATAAAGTAGAGGATGAAAATTTATGAAAGGTAAAATTTTGCACAAGGCCACAGGAGTCCTTTGGTAATGTAGATGAGTATTAAGAGGGAGAATTTTTGTAAAAATTTATCCATTAAGGGTGAAAATTTATATAGGAAACCGCTGGGTTTAGAAACGAAAATTTTGTACAAAGGTTCCTTTAGTAACGCAAGCAAGTACCAAGAGTGGATTTTTAGAATTTCGCTTCCTAAGAGGTTAAAATAGTGGATGAAAATTTATATAGAAAACCGTTGAGTCTAGAAACTTGAAATTCTACAAAGGGGTTCTTTATATAATGTAGGCGAGCACCAAGTAGGGGTTATATTCCGTAAGGTTAAAAATAGGGGATGAAAATTTATATAGAAAAGCATTGAGTCTAGAAACGTGAAATTCTGCACAGGGTTTTTTTTTAGTAACGTAAGCGAGTACCCAGTACAGATTTTTAGAATTTCATACCCTAAGTCGGTAGGACAAGGGTTGAAAAAACTAGTTTTTGTCGATGAATTCGTCCATGTAGAGTCGATGGCGACATAGTATGTGCACGTCGTAGACAAAAGCTGGCATATAAGCACTAGTATAAAAAAAAACTTTAATATCAAATTCGTGGTAGTTTAGGCTGCCAGCCGCTGTAATCTCGTATGCGTAACTATATATTTTTTCTTCTAAATAATTAAATAAAGCTAAAAAGATCTAAATAAAAAATTTAATTAAAAAAATAAAAAAACCCGACTGCGTAAAAAGTAAACTAAAACGGTGGAAACAAGATTAAATAGAGAAAAAGAAGAATGAATAAAAAGTAAAGTAGTCGGAGGCATACCTGTTGTATCAAGTTAAACAGAGAAGTTTGATGCCTCCAAGTGCTTTACTTTTTATTCATTCTTCTTTTTCTCTATTTCATCTTGTTCCCACCGTTTTAGTTTACTTGTTACGCAGTCGGGTTTTTTTGATTTTTTTAATTAACTTTTTTATTTATGACTTAAACCAACTTACATAACTCAGAAAAAAACTGTTGATGACGCCTATGAATATTATGCAAATAATGTGCATAATACAAAAAACGCCTATATGCAAGTCACTGCAGATTTCAATAGGTAAATATCAAAATTGAAATAATAAAAGCAAAAGGGTGAAATTATTTTTATACGGGTCGTTTATTTTGCGAGTCGATCGTATCATTTGAGAAGAGACATTGATGAATGATACTTTAAAATAGTACAGTTTGAAAATAGGAGATAAAGACGTACACATTATATATTATTTATATACTCGAATATTTTAAAATAATGGAATACAGAGAATATTCTATAGAGCACCAAAATACGATTAAAGCAGCCCCTACACGCCCAATAATATTGCACAAAATTTGAGATTACACAATATTATTGATCATTTGTAGGTTATATTTAAAGGTTGTACAATATATTGCACTGAATTTGAAATATATACTTTTGGTTTCGAGTATTAAAGGATTGTAAAAAAACTTTACATATTTATTTTTAAATTTACAACAATCGAAATCCGCGAGAAAATTTATTTATGATAATCAATCGAATCACTACAAAATTACTAGTTCCCAAATCAAAGTCTCGATAGGTAAAATTCCACGAGCAACGTTTGTTTTAAAATTTTCAATATGCTGACTCTGCTTGTAGAATTTGAACATTGATCTTTACAAATTTATTTTATAAAATCGAAAAAGTGTTGTATTAGCATTTCCTGTTTGTGAGTTAAAGAAAAAATCATATTATAACAAAATTGCTTAATAAGCTGAAATAAAAGGTAATAATTATTTTATTAATAAATTCCAATTTGACTGTTATATAACTCCTCCACCCTTAGTGTGAAGTGTAGGCCAAAGGAACTTTGTTTCTTGAGCCGGAACTGAACTTGTTGTTATGACTGGAACCGAGCGAAGGTGCGGTGACAACTGGAGATGAATACTCCTGGAGGGTGCGATGTCCGCAACATTTGTTGATTATTAGGACAATGATTATTATTGCTGTGAAGACCACGATGATGCTGTAGGTAGTTGTAATATGTATAAAACCATGAGTTTTGATTTTGTCAATTTCATTCCTATTTTGCAAATGAAAGTCGTTTAGTTTTTGTAAGTTGATCTTAGGTTCAAAATGAATTTCGGCGACTGGAAGATTATGTAAAGGATGGATCTGCAGTTGGTCACGAAATTCGTATTCGATATTTTGATATGTAAGTTCGTTGATCGTCAGCGAGCAGTTTCTGAAGTTGATTAACACAGTACCAGTGAGTTATCTTCTTTTTACACCACATGTCGATACTAAAGTCAAATTAATGGCATTTTTTATAACGACATAAGAATCCAAGATCTTCTTAATTTCCGTTTGATTTCCGAACTCTTCGTAGTACAGTTGCTTGGATAGGTGCGGAGAATTTTCTTAAAGCACTGATCATTTTGAATCTTAATTAGGTTTTCTTATTTGCAAATGTGTAGATTTTCAATTCTGAAACAACTTTGTTTAGCAAAATACATTTGATACTCGTTGGAAAAAATAAAAGGATAATGGATTTTTAATATTTTGTTTTGTGTGGGTATAGGTTCTACTAAATTGTATTCAAAGGTATCTGGTTGGAAATGAAGGATCTGAATATTGAATATTACGGCTGTATGATTATAGTAAGCCTGGAGGGTTAAAGGTTCGTAAATTTGTTCGGTTGATGTTATTGAAATATTTTGATTTTTAAGGAGCTGGTACGCGTGTTCAAGCTCTTCCGGTATAAGAATGTTTTTTGGAATTACGTTTAATTTAGCTAGATTGATTGATTCGATAATATCTTCAATATGGTTATTAAGTCAATCAATATTATAAGAAAGTTGATATAGGTATTGCATGTACTTGAAATCATTTTCGTCTTCTCGTATCTTATTTTGAATGTCGGATCCTAGTTTGTTTAAGTATTTATTTAACGTCTTGTTGTGAATTAATATGATCTGTAATATTTTTAAACCTTTGAATCATTTGTTCGTTTAATTTTACTTGTTTATTACATTGAAATAGTAAATTATTTTGATTTGATTTTAAGTCGGTTAATTCTTTATTAATTTGTTGAGCATCGTTACTGTCCATGTTGCCCGTTATGAACTTGATGGCGGTACCAAGACCGTCGAAAAGGCTCCTCTTTTGAGTTTTTCGGGGATTTTTCAGACTGTTTTCTAATGCTTTCAATTTTAGATTCAATACTTCTCTAATACTACCTAATTTTATTTTATCACTAATGAGACTTAGAGATTGAGAGATTTTGTTTAATTTTGTAGTCGTCCAGATCTATGTAATGCAAGTATTTGTAATAATTTTCAATGATTTTACTGTTGCCTATCTTGATCGCGAGAAGTCCCGAGTTGTTCGTCAAGTCTTGTATTTCGATTCGTTGCGTCATTGTCATGATTATTATTGTCAACGTTATGATCCTGTAACAAGTATGGTATTCTTAATTTTTGTTTAGGGATTTTACGATTTTTAGTGTCAGTAATAGTAACATTATTATTTTCTTTAATTTTAATCTGTTTAAATTTGGGATGAAGTTTGTTATTATGTTTATTTTCAGTGAAATACGCTATTTGGTTTGGTTGGTATTCTTTAGGTTCTTCACGATTTTGATTAATTTTTGCAATGTATTTTTGTTTAGATTTCTTTACTTTTTCGTTAACTTTATTGTATAAAATTTCCTATTTATTCTGAATATCGTCTAAATTTGGTTGTAATTTAATATCATATGTGCGTCCGAAAAATAGTTCGAATGGTGTGTGTTTGGTAGCGGAATGGATGGTGTTGTTATAGGTGAAAATGGTTTGGGACATTTTAATTTCGAGGTGAACTTGTTTGTCTTTGTTATGTACTTACTATTCGGTAAATTTCAAGGAGTACGGAATGAAGTCTTTCCACAGGGGAATTGGAATTTGAACTTCGGATAGATGTTATATGCATTTTGATATTATACTGTTCACAAAATTGTTTGAATCTTATCGTATCAAAACCTTTTTCTGCGTTATTTACTATTAATTTTGGTCTACCGTATGTTGCAATGAATTGTGTAAAAGCGGCTACTAAATAAAGAGGATTTCGCGTTTCAACAACGTATGCCTATGCAAATCACGAAAATTTATCTATGATGGTTAAATAAATTAAACAATCTAACTATAAAATGTCTAAATGGCATATTTCTAAAGGTCTTTCTGAAGTTGCTGTTAATTGAAATTTTTGTTTAGGCGATCTCCTATCATATTTGTTTTCATTACAATATTTGCAGTTATTGATGTAATATGTTATTTTAGACTTTAAGTTCGGGAAGTAATATTCACGTCGTATGTAATCAAATGTTTCGTTTATTCCTCGATGTCATTGACTATGGTGTTTTTTAATAATTTCGTCTTGTTCATCTTCGTCAGTTCAACGTCTATAAGAATTTTTGTGGTTCTAAAGACTTTAAATTGTTTTGATTGTGAAAAGTATTGACTGTAAATTTCTTGAAAACGTTTAAAAATTTGATCGTCAGGACAGTAAACTGCAGTAAGTTGTTTAGGATAAAGGTATTCTTTAAAAATGTTAACTAATATTTGATTGGAAATATTCGGGTAGTGAAGTGTTTGTCGTCTTTTTGTTTTGAATAAAATTTCTAATTTACGTTTAGCTGGTCCTTTCTTTTGATAAATTGCTAACTGTTCTTTAAAGTTATTTAAAGGGCGATTCTCGCGTGACGCACGGGACATTTTTGCAACAAAAACATTTTTAAAAAAATGCAATTAATAATAAACAAAACAAAATGCTTATAATACGCAGAAAATGAATTAAAATTTTTTGAGTATATTCTAATTTTTATCTGAAATCCAGTACTCAAGATATAAGGCATAAACTCACGTGACGCACGGGACATCGTACGAAACGAAGTTTATGTCTTATATTTGGAGTACTGCATTTGAGATGTAAACTGAAATATGCTCAAAAAATTTTAATCCAGTTGCTCCGTGTTATAAACTTTTTGTTTTGTTTTTTATTAATTGCATTTTTTTTAAATGTTTTTGTTGCAAAAATGTCCCGTGCGTCACGCGAGAATCGCCCTAAAGGATTTTCAGATATTCGTATGAGTAATGTGTCGTCTTCGTCTGCACTATGAGCGGTCATTATACTAGCGTTACTGTTATTTTGTTGGAAACTGGTTGAGGATAAGGATTCAATATTATGGTATTCAATTTTTATACGGGATAAGGCGTCTGCGTTAGTATTGTATTTTCCAGTTTTGTGTAATATTGTCATATTCTTCAAGTTTAAGTCTCCATCGTATGAGTTTACTGTTAGGTTCTTTTAACGATATAAGCCATTTTAATGATTTTAAGTTTTCGTCAAAATAAATATGATCAAAAGTAACGGACGGCCCAGACAATAGCTGAAAGTTCCTTTTTAATTGTCGAGTAGTTTTGTTCAGTAATCGTTAACGCCCGTGAGGCGTAACATACTGGTTTGCCGCTTCCAATAGATCCTTGAGATAAAGCTGCGCCCATAGCAAAGTTACTCGCGTCAGTTGTTAACAGAAATTCTTTTGAAAATCGGGATAGGAAAGTATGAGATCTTCTAATAAGAGTGTTTTACAGATTTCAAAAAGTTTTATGTATTCGGGAGTGATTTTTACGTCAGCTCCTTTTTTAAGACAGTTTATCATGGGTTTTGTGAGCTTCGCAAAGTCCTTGATGAACTTTCGATAGTAGCCCAGTAGTCCTAAAAATGATTTGATCTGTTTTTTTGTTTTAGGTAGTGGAGAGTTGGTGATTGCATGGATTTTTGAAGGGTTCGGTTTAATTCCTTGGTCCAAAATTATGTGTCCAAAAAAGCAGTTTCCTTGTGCAGGAATTCACTTTTGTTTAATTGCACTTTGAAGTTCGCTTGTCTAAGTCTGTCAAATATTTTAGAGAGATTTTCAATGTGTTCTTGTAATGAAGTTGAGAATATTATTATGTCGTTTATATAAACTAAACAAATCGTTCCTTGTAGTTCCCTAAGTAAATTATCCATGACCCTTTGAAAGGTCGCAGGGGCATTTTTTAATCCAAAGGGCATTCTCACAACTCCCAGTGGTCATGCTCGACAGTGAAAGCTGTTTTCTCAACGTCTTTTGGATGTACTTTTATCTGATGAAAACCACTAGCTAAATCCAGTGTAGAGAAATACATGCATTTGCTTAGTTTATCTAAAATGTCCGAAATGTTAGGTAAAGGGTACTTATCGTCAATCGTCTTTTCGTTTAGTTTTCTGTAGTCAACGACAAGTCTCCATTTTTGTCGTCCACTAGCGTCTATTTTTTTGGGAACTATCCGTATACGAGAAGACCAAGGAGAGCAACTTGGTCGTATAATACCTTGCTCAAGTAGTTTGTTAATTTGAGCTTCTACCTCTCCTTTATTGATATGGGGATAACGATAGGATTTTGTGTAAATTGGGATGTCGTCTTTTGTCTTAATTTTATGTTTGATCTGATTAGTGAAAGATAGATCTTGGCTTTCTTTAAAGAAGACATCTTCAAATTGTTTGCAAACATTTTTGATTGCATGTTTCTCTTCACTATTCAAATGATCAAAAGCCCCCATTACGGAACACTATTTTTAGGTGTGTCATTAAAGTAGCTTATAAAAATTAATAAATAAATTAAACATGCATTTTTTTTCTTAATAAGCGTGAAACCAAGCTTTTTTAATCCAATGAATATGTTTTAAAGAAAATATAACCCAAAAATTTTGATTTATTAATTTTTTTTATAATTTGTTGACATCTATAAAATAAAAAAAACGGACAGAATATATTAACACCTTTAAAAAATCAGCACGGACACCTAAAAAAGAACACGTATGTAACGTACATGAGATACATCACATACATCATCTGCCATCTTTTCACATATAGGCAACTACATATAGTTCACTTTGATATGTATAAAGTGAATAGAGATGGGATTCCACCCGGAATTTTCCCGGGAAAATTCCCGAAAAGTGGGAATTTATTTTAATTTACTATTTAGCGTATTATTTTGGATTTAAACTATGAATACCACTGCTTAATAAAGAATATTTGTTAAATGTAAATAAATAATCTTTAAACTAAGGTTACTATATAATTAAGCTAGGTAAGACGAAAAGAAGAGTAACATAATATTTTCAGTTAAATATGTTTAATTACTTTTACTGACAAATTATTATAAACTGATCATAATGGCTTAATTTATGCTCCATTACTCCCATTAATCTGGTCAGCAATAGAATATTTCCAAAAAAATTAGTTTTCGGTACTTTTCAAAAACGTAAACTTTTGATTGTAAATATCTTATAAATGGTGCATCGTAGCTCAAAAATAACGAAATTTTTGAAGGCTTAAGCGAAGCAAGTTGTGGATATTTTGAACAAATTAGGACTATCAAAACCTACTTGTTGTTATCGAAAATTATCGATACCGAGTTACTCATCATAAACTGATTATAATTGATTAATTCATACCCATTAGTCAAATTAATTTTGTCACCAAGAAAATATTTTCAAAAAAATTACGTTTTCAATACTTTTCGAAAACGTAAATTTTGATTGTAAATATCTCCTAAACCGTGCGTCGTAGCTCAAAAATAACGAAATTTTTGAAGGGTTAAGGGAAGCAAGTTATGGGTACTCCGAACATATTAGGACTATCAAAACCTACTTTTCGTTATCGAAAATTATCGATATCGAAAATAACGATATTTTTAAAATTTTAGTATGTAATTTTCGACATATTCGTTATCAATTTGTATTATAAAATTCTTTAAAATTGTTAGTAGCTTTTATTTCCAGTATTTTTCCTTTTATAATAACCGATTCAATTTACGCGATTTTTATCCGCGTAAACTGAATCCCCGTGGAACGGATATTCACGTAACTTGAGGGACCGGTGTATATACGTATAAAATTTAAAACGCATTTGTAAAATAGTACCGCTAATTGTAAGTAATCGTTTTTACCCAGGTTTTGGGAATTTTCCCGGGAAAATACCCAATAATTACCCAAATGGGAATATTTCCGGGAAAATTCTCATCGGTTTTCCCCTAAAATTTTACGATTTTAAAGCAGTAAGTAAATATTTTAGACTCAAAAAGAAATTAAAACTATTTATAATAGAAATTTTTAGTTATTTTACGTACATGATTTAAGTTACATACAAAGGTTATATCTGTACTGAATAGAAATATATATATATATATATATATATATATATATATATATATATATATATATATATATATATAAATAATATTTAAACCAAATATATAAGTGATTTAGTTCTTATAATATCTTAACTGGACTAATAAAAATTATTTGTATAGTTTTATTGCGCTAACTTCGAAAATTAACTGGAAAATGTTTCAGAAGTAACTTTCAGAAATAACTTTATTATTATGTAAATGTCAAAACTGTTTTAGTATTGGATCGCATTCCACAATGGGGGCTTTTACCCTACTAAAAATATAAAATATAAAATATATGAAACTAGAAGTCGTTATTTTCTTATCAATTTTTATTTGGATAATGATAACAAAGTTAAACATACTTACTGGCATAATTCTTGGGACTCAATTAATATTTGTATTCATCAAAAATTAGATAGAAACAATTTTAGCAAATAAATAATAATAAAGCAAATATTTTACTTAACAAAAAATACCACGTTTATTTTTTGCTAACAGTAAGTACAGATAAACTCTAACATAAGATACGCCTAACATAAAATACACCGCGCTGCGGAAAAGAGATAAAAGAAATAGTATTCTTATTTTTTTTATTCAAAAAAGTTTACATATTTATTGTACAGTATCATTTTTATTATTAGTAACATAAACATGATATAAGATGTGATTTATTTATTATTTTATTAAACTTGCAATGTTTATTTAATAGTAAGATACAATAAGTGTAAGAGTGCGGTTACCGATGATATAATTTATGACATGATGTGTCAAAACGTGAGAACATAAATTAAACATAAAAACGTGAGAACTTAAACATAAATGCATAATACATAGTGTGTATGATAACTGCAGACATAGTAGGCAATACATATCGATGCACAATCATTTTTCAACTTGTTCAACCTCTATTTTGCTCAAAATATTTTTTATATTGCGATTTTATTTATTTATTTATTTTTTTTCTTTGGCAAGTTTTGTATTTAATATGTAGAAATAATTTTATTTCTTAATATAATTTTTGAAAATCTTATGTTATATTCCATTGATTACACCCTGTATACTACTACTTGATATAAAATACACAGAGAGCCACGTCTGTTTATGTATCTAATATTAAACCATCTACTGTAAAATATTTGTTTTATTAATTATTTACGAATATGGAATACTGGATATTAAATAGCTAATATTTGTTATTGGGCGATTCTCGCGTGACGCACGGGACATTTTTGCAACAAAAACATTTTAAAAAAAATACAATTAATAACAAACAAAAAGTTTATAACACGGGGCAACTAGATTAAAATTTTTTGAGCATATTTTAATTTACATCTGAAATGCAGTACTCCAAATATAAAGGTGCTGATCCACCGAAAAAACATTTGCTTCAAATGTTTGTAGTTGTTTGCAAATGTTTGCAACTGTTTTTAACTGTTTGCGAACACACTGTCTCCACTGAATGAACAGTTACAAACGATAAACCGTTTGCGAATGTTTGTAGCTGTTCCACGTATTTTTATATTTCTATATAAATACATTAGATACATTATGTATATGTCACATACCGTCTCCACTAGAAAAACACAAAACGCACCAAACAACGAATTCCCTTTGACGTATCGACTTTGGTCGGAACACTGACAAACATTAGCAAACAATTGCAAACATCTGTGACGATCGTCTCCACCAAACATGTGTTCGAAAACATTTGCAAACAGTTTGCGCGCTTGATGGATCCGCACCTTTAGACATAAACTTCGTTTCGTACGATGTCCCGTGCGTCACGTGAGTTTATGCCTTATATCTTGAGTACTGGATTTCAGATAAAAATTAGAATATACTCAAAAAATTTTAATTCATTTTCTGCGTATTATAAACACTTTGTTTTGTTTATTATTAATTGCATTTTTTTTAAATGTTTTTGCAGCAAAAATGTCCTGTGCGTCACGCGAGAATCGCCCTATTGCTATGTGTATGAACTATTCGTAACATACCTACCGAAGATACGATAAGATATAGATATCTATGTATAATAACAAATTGTACAATAAAATATTTATTATAGATAATTCCCTTCAAATTTTCAAAGTTATATTTCAAAATAAGAAAACATAATCTTCGTATATGATAGACCAGTTCATAACAACTCCTTTAAAAATCCAAAGTCTTTAATATTGTAATTTTTTACAGATGCTCCAACATGTCGCCATGAACGCATATTAGTAGTGGGTGCATCACGTGCTGAAAGTCTGGATATATCATGTGAAGTGGAAGCAGATCCTCCGGCAAAACGATATAAATGGAAATTTAATAATTCGGGTGAAACGTTAGAAGTGGCGCAAGAACGGTTTTCGAAGACAAGTAATGGGACGGTTAGTATACTGCGATATACGCCGGTTACAGACCTGGATTATGGGACGTTATCATGTTGGGCGGTCAACAACATTGGTGAACAGCTGATACCGTGTATATTCCAAGTTGTTGCCGCAGGTAAACTATTCTTTGACTTTACAATTCAATGTTGTGCAATTATGCGTATTAATTTAACACCTTAACGGCCGTTGACATCACAAGACGTCAAGTGAAACCTTACTAATTCACACACCACGTTGTAGGACGTCAACGATTCCATATACAGTGTATTAGCTGTCAAAACCATGTAACCGTTGAAAGTTTTGTCAGTATAGATACTATAGATTATGAGTACTATAAACATCATTGTGCTAAACTGTTCGTAACTATACAAGTAGACAATTATATCAACAATGTAAACAATTTAAGCTTTTTAGTCGAATTTTTCAACAGAAAAAGTTAGACTAATACAGCCTATACGATAAGAACGGAACGAGACGACAGTAGGGACGCAATCCGTTTTCGAACACCTAGAACACGATTCTGAAGAAGAAAAAATGTTTGATATATATATATATATATATATATATATATATATATATATATATATATATATATATATATATATATATATATATATATATATATATATATATATATATATATGTATATATATATATATACATATATATATATATATATACTAGCTTTTACCCGCGGCTACGCTCGCGTGGCTTTTGAAATTATGACATCTAGTTAAATCGTATAAGGTGTACTTTCATCGCGTCGCTATTGAGAGCTGTTACTTTTTTCTTGGGAGTTTTCCCAAAGAAATATTTTCCCGGATAAAAAATAGACTCTAACATTCTTTTTTTATATCATTCTAAATATAGAGTCGTTTCCCGGGGTCGAAAGTAACGTATGTTTATCGTTGTATATTGTTCTTTCTGTTAACAATATGCTAACCAATTGTCCGTTGTTATAATTTAAATATCAGGGTGACCGACCCCAGCCCGGTGGAAATTTCATCTGCATGGAATTTGTTAAGAATGCTA
This sequence comes from Brachynemurus nebulosus, assembly GCA_035578155.1. Classification (NCBI taxonomy): domain Eukaryota; kingdom Metazoa; phylum Arthropoda; class Insecta; order Neuroptera; family Myrmeleontidae; genus Brachynemurus; species Brachynemurus nebulosus. The sequence goes on along the minus strand of JAPWDM010000001.1, from coordinate 134,660,221 downwards.
GGATGTGCTAATTGACGATAACTGGATAATTACCGGTTGTTTATTTCCTTATAGGATACAAATATGTAGATCTTTTGAACAGTAAATAAGTAATTTCATAGTAGTGGTCGGTAGAAATATTATTATTTATTATTGGTGGTATCTATAGAAATATTTATTAATATTGTAAAATGTAAAATTAATTTAATTAGTAACAAATGAAAACATTGCTCGTTTAATAGTATAAGATACATTTTCCCACGGGAATTAAATATTTTCTCGGGATAAAAAGTAGCCTATAACCGTCTATGTTCCGCAAAATACGTCTGTGCAAAATTTTAAGTTATTTAGTTAAGCTGTTTAGGCGTGAAAGCCAGTCAAACAAACAAACAAACAAACAAACGCACTTTCACATTTATAATATTAGTTAAGGATATATATATATATATATATATATATATATATATATATATATATATATATAGGGTAGGTATATATGAGTAGGGTGTGACTGTAGGGTTGCCAACTCTCCCAATAAATATTTCGGGATTTAATGAAAAAAAAATATCGGGACGGGAAATATAAAATCGGCACTGCTAAAATAAAAAAGGTTTTTAATCATTAATAAACAAAAGGTCAAAAGGGTCTAGCAGACTTACCATATGAAAATTGCACTGACGTCATTGGACATAGTTAAACCTTTTAAATATTGCTTGTTTGCCGAAAGTACTGATACCCGTGATTTTAGATCTCTGCTCTCACTTATAAGAGAGTTATGGGAGTAACAACCGCTAACGAATTTTTCCTTGAAAAATTAGACTTATACAGTCTATACGACAAGAACGGCGAGAGACGAGAGTAGGGGCGCACCCCCTTAAAGGTTCGGTCGGATCCAAAATTTGCCCAAAATTTGACCCCACTTTGATAGTATTGTTGTGCATCGGAATGAGCCCCATTTACCAAATTTGAGCTCTTAACTTCCATAGGGGGGTCCTACACATATTAAAAGGTAGCGGGAAAATAATTATACATATATATATATATATATATATATATATATATATATATATATATATATATATATATATATATATATATTCGCGGTTCCTTTTAATATGTATAGGGCCCCCTTATGGAAGTTAAGAGCTCAAAATTGGTAAATGGAGCTCATTCCGATGCACAACAATACTATCAAAGTGGGGTCAAATTTTCAACAATAAAACTTTTCCAAACTGGTTGGAAATAATGTTTCGGTCAATTATCTACAACATATCCAAAATTCAGGTTCCTAGGGTGATTTGGAGGGAGTAGGGGAAAAAAAAACGATTTTCGCTGGATCTAACGCGCCCCCAGCGCTCCAGAATTAACGTAGAGGGTTGAAATTTGGTGTGTTGATAGAGTTCATACCTAGGTTGTGCTTTTTGAAGGTATTAATATTTTACCCCCCCCCCCCTCATATTTAAGCTACAATTTCATGCTTTTTTGACGTTTTCCAAGTTTGTACCACTCGGACAGGTCACCCGAATAAACCTAGAGGGCTGAAATTTTGTACTCGGATTGAGTTAGTATCAAGGGGGTGCCTTTTGGCGGTCTCGTCTTTTAACCCCTACCCCCACTATTTTGATACCCAAAAGAACATGATTTTTCTTGTTTTTTAACAGTTTCGTTCGGGTCAAAATCTCCCCAAATAAACCTAGAGGGCTGAAATTTTGTGTACAGGTTAAGGTAATAGCCAGACACCGTTTTTGGAGGTTCCAACTTTTAACCCTTACCCCCAAGATTTTTACACCAATATTTCCTTAATTTTTTTGCTTGTTTTCTAACACGTCTAGAGACTCTCTAAGGAAACCTAGAGGGCTGAAATTTTGTACGTGTATTCAGTTAGTATCCAGCTAGTACCTTTTAGGGAGTCCACATTACTTTTCCCCCCCACTTCTCCCATTTTTACATCGGAATTGAATGCTATTTAAATGCATTATTAGTCGAATTTTTCCTTGAAAAAATTAGACTTATACAGTCTATACGACAAGAACGGTGAGAGGCGAGAGTAGGGGCGCTATCCGTTTTCGGACCCGTAGAACACGAATATGTAGAAAAAAAAGTCTGATATATATATATATATATATATATATATATATATATATATATATATATATATATATTCCCGCCACCTTTTAATTTGTGTAGGGCCCCCCTATGGAAGTTAAGAGATGAAATTTGGTAAATAGGGCTCATTTTCGAGGGACCTCATACTATCAAAGTGGGGTCAAATTTTGGGAAAAGTTTTGATCCGACCCAACTTTTAAGGGGGTGGTGGGGGACGGAAAAGCAATAAAACTTTTCCAAACCGGTTGGAAATAATGTTTCGGTCAATTATCTACAACATATCCAAAATTCAGCTTCCTAGGATGATTTGGTGGGAGTAGAGGGGGGAAAAACGATTTTCGCTGGATCTAACAGGCCCCCAGCCCCCCAGAATTAACGTAGAGGGTTGAAATTTGGTGTGTTGATAAAGTTCGTACCTAGGTAGTGCTTTTTGGAAGTTTTAATATTTTACCCCCACCCCCCTCATTTTTAAGCTACAATTTCATGCATTTTCGACGTTTTCGAAGTTTATACCACTCGCACAGGTCACCGAAATAAACCTAGAGGGCTGAAATTTTGTATTCGGATTGAGTTAGTATCAGGGGGGTGCCTTTTGGGAGTCTCGACTTTCAAACCCTACCGCCACTATTTTTATACCCAAAAGAACATGCTTTTTCTTGTTTTTTAACAGTTTCGTTCGGGTCAAAATCTCCCCAAATAGACCTAGAGGGCTGAAATTTTGTGTACAGGTTAAGCTAATAGCCAGACACTGTTTTTTGGGGGTTTCAACTTTTAACCCTTACCCCCACGATTTTTACGCCAATATTTCCTTAATTTTTTTGCTTGTTTTCTAACACGTCTAGAGACTCCATAAGGAAACCTAGAGGGCTGAAATTTTGTAAGTGTATTCAGTTAGTATCCAGCTAGTACCTTTTAGGGAGTCCACATTACTTTTCCCCCCACTTCTTCCATTTTTACATCGGAATTGGATGCTATTGTTAATGTGTTTTAAATGCATTACTTTTATTCTAAATACAAGTAGGCAAATAGTAATGTTAAAAAATTTAAAAAAAAAAGTGAATTTTTTTTTTTAACAAATGAAATACATACATATTAAGTAATTTGAAAATGTTATTAAAGTCACTGTTTATTTATAAATTAGGAATTTTTGATTTTTATTATTTATAAAATAGAAATTTTGGATTTTTTTGGAAAGAAAAAATATCTTCATAAAGCCCTTCCAGTTTATTATTTAAGCTCCTTTTTTAATATTTAAAAATAAAACACAAAGGCAATTGGCGGATAAGTATGGGTAGGAATGCCCTCGTACAAATTGTGTTGGCTTTTTCCCTGTTGACTGCTATCGGCACAAAATGGAAATTTACTGAGATTCAGCCCTTAAAAACTTAAAACCTTTTTTTAAAGCCCCGATCAACCGGACACTCATCATCAGTTTTGAAACCACCAAAATGACAAATCGCTTGTGGACTGTCAATTACATTTCGCTTGTAGACACTCAATACCGAAGATGAAAGGAAAAATTCTACTTCCGTGATGGAGCTCCGCTGCTCACGGCGTTTTTTATATTTTTTCGGGTATCCCGTTCAGAAAGAATGTCCCATATGTAAATAATAATAAACTAAATAATAATAATAAATAATAATAATAAATTTAAATTCTCAGTCGTAAAGGATTCATAATTAACATTTTTGTAGAGCCTGCAAAGCGGCGTCTCTCCCCCACCCATGGGAGAGATGTCGCATCAAAAAAGGAGAGACGCCCCATAGGACATATTAAAAATTTTCCACTTTTTTGGCACAGCGATTCTCTTAAACATATATTACACACATCTCCATGCACACTACATGTCATATGTGACCATTTTTGGCACTTTATACATCTTAACCAGTTAACTTTTTTCGTTGTTTTTGAGAACTTTCCAAAACATTCAATATACAGGAAATCATCATTATTTTCGTTATCTTCACTAATACGAAAGCTTTTTCTGACTCATTACTGGATCTTTTATAATTACTTGGCATAATTTATAACCGAAAATAAAATTGTATAATTAAGGCATATGTTTTCCGTATGTGATATGATGCGGCATCTATACCAACTTTAAATGCGGCATCTCTCCTTTTTGTTGGGATAGATGCCGCATGTTGTTATAGCAAGTATAGTGCGGAATTCTAACCTAAAATTTTATACAGTACTTTTAGAATATACCTAAATTAACAACAAATCTCATTTTCCTTAAAACAATGAAATATACATTCTTAAATTCGAATGAATTAAATGCTTAATAAAATATTTATGTTAAAAAACTTACATTTCAATAATAAAAAGTTGGATAATTTCTAAACTAATGCACTAATCATAAATGTAACCATATACAGCGTAAATTAACAACCTATTTTAACCATATAATCCATTACTAGCGCTATCTTTTAATCAGCGAACGAATTATGGCTACTGCGGTATATCTCCCGACGCGGCCTCTCTCTCGTATTTACCCTATTCGTTGTTATTTTTAATCATGTTCCACCAAATGCAAACTTTTGTATTTATAATATGTTAGAGCAGACTCTCAGATGATTATATAATATTTATTTGGTTGGTATATCTCCAGTGGTTCATAAAAAAAAACCACCCTTAAATAAAGAATATAGCCTTTTACCCTTCTGAAAATTAATCATAAAATATTTAAAAAAAATACTAAATATAGAGCTGATTGATATCTGTTTTTTGGCGTTCGATTCATTCAAATATCTATCATTTTTTCTGAGAAAAAAGAAAATATCGCTAGGGGTTGTTACCCCCATATCTCCCTTATAAGTGAGAGCAGAGATCTAAAATGACGGGTATCAGCACTTTCGGCAAACAAGCAATATTTAAAAGGTTAAACTATGTCCAATGATGTCAGTGCAATTTTCATACGGTAAGTCTGCTAGACGCTTTCCACTAGAACTTTAAACAATGCACAGAACTATTTACTAGGTACATACAATACTAAGAATATATTTATCATTCTTACTCAATAAACAGTTTAAAATCAACCATTAAAATTTTAATGTGTGCTGTCGTATTTTAAGACCATTTATCCTTTAAAAAAATACAATTAACGATTACAAAAATACGATTTTAACTACTGTTGGGAGAATTTTGATGAGTCGAACTGGTAACACTGTACATTTTATGTGTAAGGCGACGACATGATATGCAAGCGCGGTAACCTGGAAACGGCAATAGAGAAATTACCGGGATTTAAAAAGGGTCGTAGGTTAGTTCGCTCCCAGGTTGCATACTAGTTCGCTCCCGCGGTCAGATTTTAATATTATCTTGAAAAGGGGTCGTAGGTTAATTCGCTCCCGACTTATTATCTACTGGCAGGTAAAACTAATTACCTAAATAACGGTGGGGATATTCTATATAGTAAGATGACTGGCAAATATTCGCACATTAGCAACCAATATGTATAATTTTGTTATCGATATGGAAGTGTGCGAAATGGTAAGTAAAAAAGTCAAACCCATGTTAACTGTAAATAATTATAAATATAATTTTCATAAGAACATAAAAACATTTAAATAAAGGCACAAAAAAGTGTATCGCAAGGTAGTTAATTTGCGTAAGGAATTTGTAGAAGGAAGAATATCATTATTGAAACAAAATGTAATAACTAGATTCGACTTTGTAAAGTTTATGTCATATAAATTTACACCAAATTTATAATGTATTTAATATTAAGTTATAAAACACAAATAAAATAGTATATTACGTGATTGAGGTTGTAAGTTGCATATTACACACGAGCGAAAACGTTACGCAAAAGCCGCGTAGCGGCGAGTGCGTAATTGCGCGAGTGTGTAATATGCCTTACAACCGAGTTACGTACTATACTTTATCTACGACAAACATGAAATACACAATAAACGACAAAAATTTGGTACAAATCTACAAATACCAATACATTAAAATTATGTAGTATTTGAAATTTATTAAAAACAAACGTAAACAATCAGTTGCTAGGTAAAATTTTTGTACAGATTCTAACATAATATGTATCACGTATATCACTGTATAATATTATCCCACCAAAAACAAATGTGAAAAATGGGCAAGTTCTTTTTAGTCGAATTTTCTCCGAAAAATTAGACTTATACAGTCTATACGATAAGAGCTGCGAGAGGCGAGAGTAGGGGCGCTATCCGTTTTCGGACCCATAGAACACGAATATGTAGAAAAAAAAATGTCTGATATATATATATATATATATATATATATATATATATATATATATATATATATATATATATATATATATATATATATATATTTTCCCGCCACCTTTTAATTTGTGTAGGGCCCCCCTATGGAAGTTAAGAGATGAAATTTGGTAAATGGGGCTCATTTTCGAGGCACCTCATACTATCAAAGTGGGGTCAAATTTTGGGCAAATTTTTTTTCTGACCCGACCTTTAAGGGGGTGGTGGGGGGCGGAAAAGCAATAAAACTTTTCCAAACCGGTTTTAAATAATGTTTCGGTCAATTATCTACAACATATCCAAAATTCAGCTTCCTAGGATGATATGGTGGGAGTAGAGGGGGGAAAAACGATTTTCGCTGGATCTAACAGGCCCCCAGCCCCCCAGAATTAACGTAGAGGGTTGAAATTTGGTGTGTTGATAAAGTTCGTACCTAGGTTGTGCCTTTTGGAGGTTTTAATATTTTACCTCCACCCACCTCATTTTTAAGCTACAATTTCATGCATTTTCGACGTTTTCGAAGTTTGTACCACTCGCACAGGTCACCCGAATAAACCTAGAGGGCTGAAATTTTGTATTCGGATTGAGTTAGTATCAAGGGGGTGCCTTTTGGGGGTCTCGACTTTTAACCCCTACTCCCACCATTTTTATACCCAAAAGAACATGATTTTTCTTGTTTTTTAACAGTTTCGTTCGGGTCAAAATCTCCCCAAATAAACCTAGAGGGCTGAAATTTGGTGTACAGGTTAAGCTAATAGCCAGACACTGTTTTTTGGACGTTTCAGCTTTTAACCCTTACCCCCACGATTTTTACGCCAATATTTCCTTAATTTTTTTGCTTGTTTTCTAACACGTCTAGAGACTCCATAAGGAAACCTAGAGGGCTGAAATTTTGTACGTGTATTCAGTTAGTATCCAGCTAGTACCTTGTAGGGAGTCCGCATCACTTTTCCCCCCACTTCTCCCATTTTTACATCGGAATTGAATGCTATTGTTAAATGTGTTTTAAAAGCATTATGTTTATTCTAAATACAAGTAGGCGAATAGTAATTTTAAAAAATTTAAAAAAAGTGAACTTACTTTTATGACAAATGAAATACATACATATTAAGTAATTTAAAAATGTTATTAAAGTCACTGTTTATTTATAAATTAGGAATTTTGAATTTTTAGTATTTATAAAATAGAAATTTTGGATTTTTTTGGAAAGAAAAAATATCTTTATAAAGGCCTTCCAGTTTACTATTTAAGGTCCTTTTTTAATTTTTAAAACTAAAACATAAAGGCAATTAGCGGATAAACATGGGCAGGAATGTCCTCGTACGAATTGTGTTGGCTTTTTTTCTGCTACCTGTTTTCGGCACAAAATTGAAATTTACTGAGATACAGCCCTTAAATACTTAAAACCTTTTTTTAAAGCCTCGATCAGCCGAACACTCATCACCAGTTTTGAAACCAACAAAATGACAATTCGGTTGTAGACTTTCAATCACATTTCGCTTGTAGACATTCAATACCGAAGATGAAGGGGAAAATTCGACTACCGTGATGGGGCCCCGCTGCTCACGGAGTTTTTTTATTATGTTAGCCTGAAAAGAATTGAAATCAAAATAAACTGTCAAGTTCCAAACACTTTCCAAACACACAAACGGCAAGAAATTTTTCATTAGAACTTGGGGAGTTTTTAACACCAAGTAATACATAATAAATGAATAAATGAAAATTTCTAATGAAAAATTTTTATTATTTACCTTAAAAAAGTTTGATGTATATTTTTAAAACAATTTATCTTATTCCGATTTTGTACGAAAAATATGTTGACAGTTTATTTTGATTTCAATTCTTTTTCAGGCTAACACAATATTAGAACTTGCCCATTTTTCACATTTATGTTTTTGGTGGGATATATATATATATATATATATATATATATATATATATATATATATATATATATATATATATATATATATATATATATATTAGAAACAATACTGTAATAATTTAACAATCAGTTAGATCTTTTTAGTGTTCCATAACAAAATTAGCAAAATTGAACACTTATGGAATCACTTCGGTATCCGTCTGCTTGTCACAAGGGATTTTCTCTTGAACCATTCGACGTGAAAATTTGAAATTTAACACAGAGAGAATAAGAATTCGGTGTAGATTGAACGAAAATTATCAGGACTGAACTTTTTTATGTAATTTCCTTGGTACATTGAAAGAAAACTTGATGGCCCATTTTGCTTTGATCAAGGCGTTTTTAGTCAATAATTATGTTTATGTTATGCTAAAAAGGTTAAAGAGGGTGGAAGGAATGATTGATAAACATGCACGCGAAAAATATAACAATTTCTGTACACTAATAAGCACAATAGATTACTTTTATATATTTCATTCCTATTTCTAAGTACATCCACAGAAAAAATAGATCCAAAAATTTTTTAATAATTTTCTGACTTATTATAGCCCAGGCAGCACAAGAGTCAGAAAGATGTCTTTAAGAAGTCTTTTTTATGACATCTTTCTGAACTGTAAATATGACATCTTTAAGACATCTTTTTTAAGAAGTCAGAAATAAGAGTTCTTAAAGATATCTTAAATATGAATTTAATTTAATGATATCAAATAGACATCTTTTTTCTAACTTCTTTAGGACTTCTTAAAGATGTCTTAAAGAAGTCATATTTAAGATATCAGAAAACATCATCAGAAAAATATCTTTACGAATATTATTGATGATCTCATATTTATCGATTTAGGAGCTGTTTAAAACTTCCTAAATCTGATGTCTTAAAGAATTCGTATTTCTGACTTCAGAATCAACTCATATTTCTGATGTCTTAAAAAATATAGTAGGGGAGAGAGGGGCACATTTGATAGTTTTTTTTTTAATTGCATGTATATCTGTTACGAAATGGTATATCGATATAATTGTTGCACATAAAGTTTCTTTAAGGTTTAATTTAAACTATTTAAGTGCTGTTTACACAATTTAACTCCATAAATATTGAAGAAATTTTGTAGGGAACTCGTGATAACTTTGAATTACAGAGAGTTTCGAATTATCGCAGGTTTGAATTAACGAGAGTCGACTGTAATATTTTTATTGACAACGTTAACATAGTGCCTAAAAAGTCAAAAAATTGAAGATTAAAATTGGAGAAAAATGTTAATTTTGTAAACACATTAATATACGTTATATATGTACATATACAATGGGGAATTTGACTAATTTTGGGAAATTATTTTAAAACACACATATTTATGTATTATGCATGTATACGTTTTTAATTTTTAAAAATAATGCCGAAAATTGTTAGAAAAAATTATTTTAGTATTTGTTCTCAAAATTTGCGCGGAAACGTTTACTAGCTGTCAGTTACGTCACATTCTCTAGATAGCGACAAGTGTCCTGTAACTAAGAAAAAAAATGTTTATTTTTTCTGTAACTAGGAAAAGATTGTTGATTTTTAAAAAAATTAATTAAATTTTGATTAATTTCCATAGTTATGTTTGCTAACCGGAAATTAAGTAGTGACACTAGTGGTGATAGTGTTAAAATATAAGAGAAAGCAACGTCACAGCCCGTTTCTGCTTATGTGGATTTTAGCTAAAAAATTACCTTTTTAATTAAATTTTTTTAAATAAAATAGTGATAGTTAAGATGAATTAGTATAATAAATTGCTGTCTTTTATTATAAATTTTCATTAAAATTTGTTTAATTGCTTTTCTTTGATACTGTCAAATACCCCATTATGTAAATAAATAAATTTAACTAAATTAATTACATTTCTCTTATTTCGAAAATGACGCTTAATACTTTTCAATGAATTCTTGATATACTATATAGACCTCTTGAAGTCATCTTTTTTAAGACATCAGAAATATGAGCTGTTTAAGATATCAGAAATATAAGCTATTTAAAACATCAGAAATATGAGCTATTTAAGATATCAGAAATATGAGCTTCTTAGGACATAATAATTCTGAAGTCAGAAGTATGACTTCTTATTATAATAATGAGCTTTTAAATTAGATATCTTTTCTCAGACATCAGAAATATGAGCTGTTTAAGACATCGCAATTCTGAAGTCAGAAAAAAAATTCGTTAAGATATCATAATTAAGGCTTTATAATCTATTCATAAATCGACGCATAAGATATCTTTATGAATTTATAAAGATATCTTTCTGAACTTGCTTTCTGACGTCCAAATCAGAAATATGAATTCTTTATGAACTCATTAAGACGTCAGAATGTTGACTCAGATTCTGCGAAACAACCCCGGAAAAGCAGCTGTTATTCCACATTGAAATTTTTGTTAAAATAGTCCCGGAATGAATCTAATGCGTCCCGAAAGTCCCGCATTCAGTAGATTGCAAATAATAAAAAAATTTTAATGAAAAGTTATTGTATCCTGGAATCAGTTCCGCCATTAGTTGGAATAGCATTTAGTCGTGCAATATGAAATGTCGTTTTCCGTCCAATTCTTCTATCGTGTAATTCAGATACATATCGACACTTTCTTAAGCATTAGAGAAATATTTAAAAGCCGTTCTTTAATTTTAAATAGAATTATTTTGTCCTGGAATCATTTCCTCCATTAGTTGAAATAACATTTGGTCGTATAATATGAAATGTCGTTTTCCGACCACTTCGTCCACTATGTAATTCAGATAAATATCGACACTTTCTTAAGCGTTAGCCAATTATTTAAAAGCAATCCTTTAATTTTTTTTAGACTTGAACTAAGCAATTCTTTGACTTAAACTATTTTTTATTTTATTTTAGGGAAACCGTATCCAGTTCGTAACTGTACATTAACAAACCAAACAAGTAATTCGGTGGAGGTGTCGTGTCTAGCAGGTTTTGACGGAGGATTGCCGCAATATTTTCTCCTGGAATTATATACAACTACGTCCGGCGCTCCAAGATATAATATAACCAATACAGAGCCTGAATTTCTACTGACGAATCTAGAACCGGATGTAACATTTCGAATCATCATATACGCAGTTAATTCGAAAGGTCGTAGTCAGGGCGTTGTTCTAGAAGAAATCACATTTAGTGATGCAGAAAAAAGAACTGGTATGGAATTTTTGTTCTTCCGAATAGATTTGTTTCTTTACTTATATTTGTTTGGTTTGTTTCAGCTTCAGATAGTGATATACCATTATCACCAATCCTTGGGGTGTTCATCGGATTAACTTTGACATTAATTATAATTATATTTTTTATTGTAATAAAAATTCGACAGAGCAGGGAGAGCGACATACAACCGCAACAAGAAGAAAAACTCGTGGTGACAGCTCGAGAACAATTATCAACCACAACGAAAGACAATAATATTTTACCTCAACGAGAACCACTCGATGAATGTGATCCAGATATAATACCATCAAAATACGGCGGTAAATATTGACATAATACAGAATGTCCCATAACCAAATACCTATTTCTACGATAACTAAAAGTAATAACATTTATTTTGCAGAAGCAGGTTCACCGAAACAGATGAAAGTTTGTCTAAATGGGCCGCCGGTAATTCTGAGGGGTGTAGATGATCATTCACAAGAACTCAATGATATATATAACACAAGTGTTCCTGTTAGTTCACCTCCAGCATATACAGCTCAGTGGGTTACACCAGGTCCAGCACCAATAATGGATTCTTTGGTATGCGTTCATATTTTCATTTCATTTTTAACTTCTTTGTATATTACACTTTCTTATCTTAAAAAAAAATATATAAAAATAAATCTAAAAAAAGTTTAAATGGTTAATTTTAAATTTCATCAGAATCAACTTTGTCTAATAAGAACTTGCTAAAAAAAACTCATGTCTTTTGTTAAAATAGTGAAGCGTATGTGTAAAGACTAGACAGACCCGAAAACTTATAGCCTTGCCCAGCTGAAAACGAAGAATCGAGTTATTATCTCTAAGGAATTATTATCTCTGGACATAATGTCCAGAATGAGTATCTTTTTATTATGGGACTAGGGAAGCATCCTCTTTGCTGTAGGTACAGATTGGAGAACGAATCCTCGTCCCATGTTTTATGTCCATGTGAGGCACTGTCCTCTCTAAAAGACAAATGTCTTGGATCTCCTTTAATGAGCTCCGAGGAGATCAGGAGAGTAGATTTCAGGACTCTCCTAACATTCTACAAGGAACTGGGTGTAAGTCAGCTCCTCTAAGATCACGTGGGGTACAATGGGCCTGTTTAGTGTCCTACGTGCGAGGAACACTTACTACACGCGAGGATAATTGGAACACGCTTTTCAGAGGACAAATTTCCTAGACAGCGATTTTCGAGCCTTCTCACATTCTAAGCCTGATCACTTTTTACAATCTGGCTTGACTTCTACTTTGGATACGTAAAGAAAATTGCTTAAAATAACTACCAAACTCATTTTTAACTCGCGAGCGTCTTAGAGAATGTGTATTACAACGTGTGATGATTGCCTCCCCTACCCAGTAACAGGGCCGAATTTCAACATGGTCCTTATAGGTCCGAGTCTAGGGCGATAAAATTTACGAAATAGCTGCCACGGAAAATTACTATTTTTGTCTTTAAATATTAAGTGTCACATGAATGTTTTCATTAGGCAGTAGTATTTCGATAACGACTTGAAGACTAAACCTAAACTCAGATTTCAGCTTCAAAAATTATATTTTTCCAATGAATACCGATTACACCTTGAATTTTGGCTTGGGATTCTTTAGATTTAAATATAGAACATTCTGAAGAAACACAAATCGAAATAAAATATGAAATTAATATTCACGGAAAGAAATTAAAATCGTTATCACGTGACAGAAAATCGCTAACCAGAAACAAGATCGAAGTACAAAAATATACGCGCCACTTCGGGTCATTAAGTTTCACCAAATTACTTATTCCGTTTTCGACTCTTTTTGATATGTTTCTTGGTTGAAATATGGAAACTTTATATATTTTTTTACCTTTTAATTAATCAATTACAAAATTCTAACGAAGTTTATATTCGCCCTATACAAATATAGAGGAGAAGTGGGGTGCAAAATTGTATTTGATCCATAGACGGAAGAATTACAAATTCGGCTTTGCTCACTACCGATACTGTTTTGGATTTTTAAGTCCTTTATGTATAGTTATGCTGAACACGCTTTTTTTAGACAAAGTAGATTTATTTTAAATATTGCAGCTAATATAAATTTACAAATTATTACAATACTAATAAATAAAATAAATTATTTTTTTCTATAGTGTCATCAATTTTCAAATTCATCAACTTTACTTCCAACAACCACATGGGATTCACGACCAAAAGAATTGCGAATACCTGGACCACAACAACCAGAACGTTCCTCGACAGATATAGAATTAAATGGATTAGCAATTAAAGAACGGTTAATGGCCAGTCGTCTTCCAGAAAGTTGTGTTTAAAATGATAATAAAGTCAGTTTTTAATACGAATTCATATAACTTACTTTTTATTTTTAAAAATCGTTCTTAAACCATTTAATTTAAATGAAAAAAAAAAAAAATTCAAAAAATTTGGTAAAGTTAAAAAACAATCAATTGTTAGTGTCCGTCAAAACAATTTTATAGTTTTCAATAAAAATAAAGAACGAATCAATTTATATTTAATATAGTGTTTAAAAACTGAATGTGAAACGAAAATTTTATAAAGAAAAATTTTATTAATTCATCGAATTTGACAAACACGAATTAATTTACAACTAATGCCCTTGTGTATATGTAAATAGTTTTCATAGGTGTACATTATTATTAAATAGAATTTGTGGGTAAAAGTCTGTCCATTATAGCTAAAATGACTGTAAAAAGTATTTTGTGTATAATAAATAGAGAATATTTAAATCTTAACACAAATAATTAAATTTTATTATTATTTTGTTTTAATTTTTCAATTTCAAAAAATAAATGACTAAAATTTTTATTATAATTTTGAATGTCAGTTTTTAATATTTTGAAACGGATTACGCTAAAACTCTTCATACCTAAAGCTGAGTTTATATTATGGTAGAGAAATTGATGAAGTACCGTATCATACTTTTTATCCAATTCTACTTTACTCTGGTCTTTTTGGTAGAATACTGTCTACATACAAAAGACTTTTATTAGAGAATAGTTAAATTTATTAACTAATATCACTTTAGACTTTAGTATAGGTCAAATTAACTAAAGTTGGTCTGACGTCATTAACAAATGAAGCAAAATCAGACGTACAGTTTTATGTTACTATAGTTACTCGAATATAAAAATAACAAAAAGAAAAAGGAAAAGAGGTAGAAAACTGGGTACGACTAATTTTGATTCATTTGTTGCCTTTGTCGATGACATCAGACCAGTTTACACTGAGCAAATCCCAAAGTACAGTAGAATAAGCCGCTAGTGAGGGAAAGCAAGTGGTAGAGTGTCTATCCCAAGCTATTATCTACTTTAACTAAATCCAGAACTTTATCAGTTGCGTTCATATTCATAAAGTAACTTAGATAGTTAGTAATTATCAAAATTTCTCTACCGCTTACTCTACTCCAATAAACTTGGCTTAAAACAGACTTAATTTTCTGTTTATATTTGCACGTACATGCTCAAACGATAATATACGCACAACTTGTAAATAACGTACAAAGACGAATTCTCAAAAACTCATTGCTTCTGTAACCCCCGACATAAAAAGAGAGGAATGTTACATTATAAATTTGAAGCTTTAAAACCTTTATTTCTCTCTGCGTGCATCTGTCATCTGTGACATTATAGCTTCAAAAAGGCGAATAAATTCCAGTACGATTTTCAAGTGAAACTTCTATAGCAAAATAGTGAGTCAAAAAATTTTGACACGAAATTCCAAGTGAAATCCTAACGATTGCTTGAAGACAACTTATTAATTTAATTAATTCTCTTTAAAATAATGTTTAGAAAAATTGTATGTATTCCGTAATTTTTGGGAATATAATTTTAGGTTTCGGATATTATTGAAATAAAAAAAGTATAATCAGGACCGAATTCAAGCTTGAACCTTATGGAACCGAGTCCAAGGTAATCAAATTTTGCGGGCGGCGACCGTGGAAAATTAGCCTTTTTCTATATTTATATACGGGGCGTATCACGATATTTTAACCATTTAACCAGGTAATATCTCAAAAAAGCCTTGGAGATAAATCCGAAATTTGTTAGACTTTTATGAACCCAAAATGATGCCTATTTTTTTTTTCGGTAAGTATTTTCTCATCAGAAACACCAATCTTAAATTTTTAAATGAAAGATAAAATTTTTTTCAACAATATTAGATTGTACATAATTTCGACCTATGTTTCTACAAACTTAGGTCTAGAAAATACAGAACAAACTTAGGCTGAAATGAAATATAAAAAAGATAGTAACTGGACGAAGTACCATGTTTTATTTTAAATTTTGAAATTGATGTCACGCGATGAGAAATTTCTAACTGAAAATAAAATTAGACTCTAAGAGTGTTTATATTATGTTTGTACAATTCTAAGGAGAGTCGGAAGCACTAAAATTTTGTTAGATCCATGGGCGCAAAAATTGTAAATTCAGCTCTGGAGATAATATAGAAGTTACACATCAATCGTGGTCTTATTCGGGCGAGACAGGTTTTTTTTTATTTAACTCTTTTAGTACCGCCATATATTCCAATATTTTAGATAAAAAATTTAATATCTCTATAGGTATAACTGCAAGTTTGGTACGTTTTGCTTAATTTATTTACAATATGATCACTCTTTACTGTACAGCCTTCAGTTACCGATATAAGACAATATACATTCGTCAGTTAAATTTTTTCTAAAAATTAGTATGACGAGCTGAGCTCGTCATTACTCCTAAAGGGGTTAAAGGCGGGTATTTATTTAACTATTATAGCCATATTTGACGAAAATCAATTTAGCCATTTTATGGATCGTCAGCTCTCGTTACATTTTGTGTAAGAATCGCGGCCACTATTACAGTTAGAAACTACGAATTTGAACTCAGATATTCAATTTTGTTGGATAATTTTCACACCAACAAACTTAACTTTTTAAACTTATTCTCAATAATATTACTTCAAAATTATTCCAAAGTAATACAAAATATCTTTATGTTCATTGAAAGAAACAAAAAGAACCGAAAGTAAGTCCGTTTCATCAAAATTATCTTTTATTTCCAACAAATCATAAAGTGCCGGTTTTGGAATTGGATCTTTATCTAAATCCCTTTAACTATCTCTTAATTACAAAAATAAATTTTATAAAGCCTTATAAAGCTGTAGTGTAAAAAAAAATATTTTTAAATAATTCCTATTATTTGTTTAAATATTCGTTTCAGCACTAAAAAAAAAAAAAAATTTGTAAATTTTTCCAAAATTTATCTATATAAAAAAAAGTTACACCAAAATTTTAAAGCTAAATATTAACTTCTGGTTAATTCTAATTCATATTTTATCTAACCAGTACAAATATACTGTAATTATATACATAACTCTTCTAGATCATATCAAATTATTTTTAGTGCTGTGACTAAATAAATTCAAACAATATATTTACATTAGATTTAGAAACATATCTCATAATTTCATATCAATAATGAAATTTTGAGACATATCAAACAATTTTGACTGCCAGTTATATCAAATAACATTTTTCTTTTCAACAAAACAATTTTTTGATAATTTTTGAAAAAAATAAATTTTAAACTCTTATATCAAAAATTCATATCAATGAGTTAATTAACAAATAAGAATTCATATCATTTTTTTTTTTTAACTATGGCAAATAATCATCTGACTTCCAAATATGGATTTGTACGTTCTGTTAATTCAGTTTAGAGTTAATACTTTTTTATGTGAAAATTTTAATGTAAATTCATATAGATAGTATAAATGTGATATAAAAATTAAATCATTTTTTAATAAAAGCAAAAATAGGAAAAGAGAAAATTTTAAAAAAGAAAAAATCTTTAATTTGATTATGACAATCCTCAAGTTGATTTACACACATTTGTTTTGTATTGATTGTTCTTTTGATTATATACAAATGAGTACCTATTTTTCTGAGAAATATATTATAAGTAAATAAAAATCTGAAAGAAAAGACAATATTTCACAAAAGGAAACTATGTAATATAAAAAAAAATTAAATATTAGTATTATTAGCTATATATTATGATTAGGGGCTAACTTTTTTAAAAGAAATTGTATGCATAAATTTTGTCTATTAAATAAAAGAAATAAAATGTAAAGTCATTGAAAAAAACTGATTCTGTATATATTTCGCAATAGTTTTTAAGTTGCTTTGTGAAGATGATGCAGAGTATTTAATTACAAATTAAAGATGAGAAAAACTGTTGCTAGTTATCACTATTAATTAATAATTATTGTATTTATGAGACATAAGTGTATATAAATATATGTAAACCAATTTTTATTTCATAATTAAAAAACTGAGTATATTTATTCTATGATATTTTTATTAACTTTAATGATTCAATATCTTCAACTTCTTTCAGTATACTTCGAAAACTGTCACTTTAATATGAACTAATATAAGATCAGGGCCAGCGCAGCCATATAGATGAACTAGGCGACCGTCTAGAGCACCAAAAAAAAGAGAGGCGCCAGAATCTGGGAACGTCAAAATTACAAAATATATTGCTAATGAATTGTAAACAGACTCACTTTAAGTGAGAATTGTCTCACTTAAAATGGCGGAAGTAATGTTAACAGTTTCAGTGGTGGTAATGTTAACGTTTCAGTGGCTCATAATCACTATGACCTTACTACTCAGTGGCACATAATCACTGCGATCTTTCTACTCAGTGATCCATAATCACTGTAATCTTGCTACTCAGTGGTCCACAATCACTGTAATGTTACTACTAGTGATGGGTTAATACGAATATTTATGAATATATGAATATATTCGTTTGACGGTATTATAAATATCTTAAGCGATACCAAATATTACTAATATCTGTATTCTATACTAATACGTAATATTTTAGATATGGTAGATATCGTAGATATGTATGATATGTATTCCTTAACTAATACCACTAATACATAATATGTTTCGTTGTATTCGTTATATGAATATAATATGTATTTAATATCATAAATACAAATTTTTTGGTTAAAAAATTTTATCGAGATTGAACAGGGGGTGTAAGTTTGATGGATTCAAATATATATCATATTATATATATATATATATATATATATATATATATTATATATATATTATAAATATATATATATACTATATATATATATATATATATATATATTTATATATATATATATATATATAATTATATGGATTGATAGTTTGATGGATTTATATATATATGTATGTCGTGACCGAAACTTTAATGAAACTTATTAAACCCTTCTATCAAGAGAAGAAATTGACTTAATTCATTCATAAGATTTGTAAGAGTAATTATGTTGTAATCAATTATCCCGTGTCTTATTAATGTTAATGTCATACTATAAGATTGTAATTGTTTGAGATTTAAATCATTTATTTGTTTTATTAGCAATAAATGGTCTAAAAGCTCGATTTCAAGTGAATTGCGATTAATTATGCTAGAAGAATTGATATGTATTGATTAAAAGTTTTAATATTAATATTTAATTCTTGTTCCGCGTCTTGAATAGTATTTAACGTTTTATTTAAAGTATTCATTGTTTCTGATAGAATTTTTATTTGATCTTTCATTAATAGATGTATTGTTTTCCTATCATTAATAATAGAATTTATCGAATTTGTATAGAATGTTGCGTCATCAGAATCCGGTGATCCGATAAGCCACTTTAATATTTTAGAACCTACATTTAAAAGTCCTCTTCGTCTACGTACGTGATGAGCTTGAATAGTTTTGATTAAAGTTTTTATTTCTTCCATTTGCTGTACTAATAATTTTTGTTGTAATTTACAAGTCCCGGCGTTGGAGTGATTACTTGGTATCATTTTGCAGAAAATGTATGATTTGTGGTAGTATTCTTGAGCCTTTTCTAAATTTTCTTCGAATGTAGTTGTATTGATGTAGTGCATTAGTGTGAATTTTTGGTTACATATTTTCGCGTCCCCTAGTTTCTTGAATAAAATTCCCGGCGAGGTGTTAATTTGTTCCACCTGTATTTCTGCCGTCGTTTGGTGTACAAGCAGTAGTATTGGTAACAACGTTGATAACTTCGCCATCTGAAACGTAAGGTTTCAGGTTATTTTCATGGAATGTTTTATTTGTATTTCTATATCTAACTTTAACTGTGTGAGTATCAGGATGGACAGACATGATTTTAAATGGACCTTTGTAGCGACAGGATAATTTCCCTGGAGCGGATTGGCCTTCTTTTACTAGGACGTATTCTCCTACTTGGAAATTTCTTACTTTTGTTTGCTTGTCGTATTGAGCTTTATTTTTGATTTTGCTTTGTTTTAAATTTTCTCTTGCAGCTAGTCGTAATTTCTTGATTTTTTCTTGCACTTCTTGTGATAATTCTTGATATGTTTTTGCATTTGTGTTTCTTTCAAACGATGTTGGAATATTCGGATCGATTCCAAATACAAGTTTGTATGGTGTTTCGTCAGTGGAGCGATTTTTGTGCGTGTTGAATGAAAATGTAGCTAAATACAGCATTTCATCCCAGTCGTTCATTTCAGTGTTGATATATGATCTTAAATAATTTTCAATGTACGAATGTGTTCTTTCTAGCGAACCATTTGTTTGAGGATGATATGGAGATGTGGTCTTCTGTTTGATGTTGAATAATTTATTGACTTCTTTGATGACGGAGCTGGTAAAAACAGGATCTTGATCCGTTAGAATGGACTTCGGAAAACCAAATGTGCTTGCATATTTCAGGAAATAGATTGCTGTTGTTTCTGCTTTTCTATCCTGAAGTGGATAAACTTGAAGGTGCTTTGTCAGATTATCCTGGATCGTAAGGATGAACTTATTTTGATTCCTTGTTACCGGAAGTGGGCCTATAAAATCCATTGAAATTTCGTCATTGAAGTTCTTTGCTGTTGTGGTGATTACCATTGGTGCTTTTCCAATACGAGTTGTTTTTGTTTTTTGACATATGGGACAATTCTTGATGTATTTTTCGACGTATGTTTTCATACCTTTCCAAAAGTATTTTTGTCGAAGTTCGCTGTATGTGCGGGCAATGCCTGGGTGACCTCTTAATGGTGAATCATGGTATTCGCGTAGTAACTGTTGTTTTTCCGCTTCTGTTCTGACGATGATAGTTTTCACTGTTTCTTCATTATTTGTTTCTTGATTATTTATTTCTTCGTTAGTTGTTTCTTCATTTATAATTTCTTCATTAACAATTTCTTCGTCACTTGTTTCTTCATCTATTGGTATCGTTTCGATTGCGTTATTCATACCTGAAGTGCTTGGTATTGGTCCTTCATTTTCTTCTTGATTGTTAGTTTCGTTGTCCATACCTTCTTCTTGAATTTCGTTCAATTCTTTTTCTAATATTTCTTGTATTTCTTCTTCTGTTAAATCTTCTTCAATTGTATTACTGCTTACACCTAATTCTTTTTCTAATGCTTCTTGGATTTCCTCTTCAGTTAATAGTGAAGAAAAACCAATATTATTTCGATGTCATCGTTGAAATGATGCGATAGTAAATTATTTGTGTATTTTTCACTTATTGTTTTATCGATATGTTTTAAATTAATAATTGTATTATTTTCGGATGTTGAAGATATTTCTTCTAACGCTTGACATAATATTTTAAGATTTAATTTATCTTTTATTTTATGTTTTAATATTAATAAAATTATACTTTGATTGTTTTTATCTTTGCGTATTATTTGACCGATATTAGCATTTGTGATATCATTTTTATTAAAATTATTTAGAATAAATGTTTTTAATTCTTCTTTTATTTGAAGATCTTTTGTAATTGGTATTATTAGTGATTTAATATTATTTATGTCATTACCTCGATTAATTTTTATATTGGGGTTACATGTTTTATTAAATCTTTGGAAATTTTCAAATGATTTTTCTTTATTTAACATAGCTACTAATATTGGACGACTTAAAGTATCCGCGGTGTAGTTGGTTTTGCCTGGGATGTATTGAATTTTATATTGATAATTAAGTAACTTTAACCTCCAGCGTACCAATCTACTCGTCGGATCCTTTACGGAATTTAGCCATACCAAAGGACGATGATCAGTTTTTATTAAAAATTCACGACCGTATAAGAAATGGTGAAAATTTTTAATTGTTTTAATAATTGCAAGACATTCGCGTTCAACTACAGAGTAATTTCTCTGAGCTTGATTTAATGTACTGGAGTAATATGCAATTGGCATATCAATCCCGTCATATTCCTGTGTAAGGACGCCTCCTACGCAATCGTTCGATGCGTCCGTAGTAATTGAAAACATTTTATTTTCATCAGGATATTTTAAGATTGGTGTTGAAGTTATTTTATTTTTTAAAGTTTCGAATGCTTGTTTGCAATTATTATCAAAATTAAACTTTTGATCCTTCTTTAATAAATTAGTTAATGGTTTGGCTATTTGTTCATAATTTTTAATAAATTTTCTATAGTGCCCGGTGATACCTAAAAAGCTTTGTAATTGTTTAATGTTTTTTGGTTCGTTTAATTTTAATATTTTATCTATTTTTTCAACCTGCGGCTTGATTCGTTCTAAGGAAATTACATGGCCTAGGTATTTTAATTCCTGTTTAAGGAATTCGCACTTATCCATATTAATTTTTAGATTGTTTTCTTTTAATATACTAAATATTTCAGAGAGATATTGTATGTGTTCATCTAAATTTTTACCTAATACAATTACATCATCCAGGTAACACATGCATTTATTTTCTAAGATTTGTTTATGAAATATTTCATTCATAAGGGTTTGAAAAGTAGCAGGACTGTTGATTAATCCGAATGGCATTTTTAGAAATTCGGAATGGCCGTTTCCTACAGTGAAACCTGTCTTGGGAATGTCTTCTTCTTTTACAGGAATTTGGTGGAAACCACTTGCCAAATCAAGTGCACTGAAATATTTGTTTCCGCCTAAGTTTGTTAAAATATCATCGATACGTGGAATAGGGTAGTTACTGGGGATGGTTTTTTCATTTAACTTCCTATAATCAATAACCATTCGATACTTTTGGATACCTGAAGAATCTAATTTTTTATCGACTATCCAGACGGGTGAATTATAAGGACTTTTACTTTTACGAATAATACCATTTTTTAATAATTCATCTACTTGTCGTTGTGCTTCGTCCCTTAATTTTTTTTGGAAGAGGGTAAATTTTGTTTTTAATTGGTACATTGTCAATTAATTTAATTTCGTGCTCGATTTTTTGTGTACAACCTGGTGGGTCGTCATCTAATTTCACAATAGTATGAAATTGTAAAATAGTGTTT
Organism: Brachynemurus nebulosus; assembly: GCA_035578155.1. Classification (NCBI taxonomy): domain Eukaryota; kingdom Metazoa; phylum Arthropoda; class Insecta; order Neuroptera; family Myrmeleontidae; genus Brachynemurus; species Brachynemurus nebulosus. Next base: position 134,637,455 of record JAPWDM010000001.1, on the reverse strand, counting down.
TCTAATTTTTGTTTTTCAATTTCTGTAAGTCCGTCTGTTCTTAAAATTTTAATAATTTCTTGTTTTCGTACAGGATCAATATTAATTTGGAAAACATTAAGTATTGGATCGAGAGAAATTAAATTATTTTTATAATCAATAACTGCGTTATATTTTGCCAAAAAATCAGAACCAATTATTCCGTGAAATGGGACCTTATCGCTATCTACTAAATGAAAATAATGATGAAAGTTGAAATTATTTTTAGTTAAAAAGATTGAAACAAATCCGTAAGGTTGTATTACGCCGTCTGTTATACCGCTAATATTTGGTTTAATACTTGTATCTATTTCAGTACTATAATTTGGATTTATGTTATCCAATTTTATCAGACTGACACTTGCACCAGTATCGATCAAGAAAATAAATTCGTTAGTTTTTGAATGTGGAGAATTAAAGATTAATTTTTTATCAATTAGGCCATTTGGAATTTTTGTGAAGCCGATTCTACTTGTTTGCTCGTTGTTGTGGCTTCTGTCAACCCGAGCGTTTTTAAGTTTAAATGATCATTTGCATGTGCTACTTTTGGATTAGGGTTATTTAATCTTTCGTTATATTGTTTTTTTCTACACTCTTCAATAGTATGACCCTTAAAATTGCAATATGTGCATTGTTTAATTACTGATCGATTATTATCCGATCGATTTGGAGGATTGTTATACGATGGGTAATTTGATTTACTCCTACAATCCTTTGTATTATGATTTGAACGTTTACATATTTTACAATATTTACGAGGTTGAGAATTACTAACGTTAAGATTTTTAAATTGATTTTGAACGTTTAGAAATGCTTCTTCTTCACTTGCTATGCATAAAGCTTCATTCATCGAAGAATAAGTTTTATGGCGTAAAATATTTGATATTTCGGGTTTACAATGGTGTGTAAACCGTCGTAATGCCATCTCTTCGATGAGTGCTAGCTTTCCTAATAATAATGATTCTGAAATATTATTTTCTTTTACCTTTTGAATAATTTTTGAATTTAAACTTTCAATTCTTAAGTAAAATTCTTTTATAGATTCATTTGGTTTTTGCCTACACGTTTCTAATTGTTCTTGCAAATGTGTGAGACTTTCTGTTATTTGATAAATTTGTTTTAATTTTATTTTTAAATCATAGAATGATAAAATATTTGTAGCATTTAATTTATTTTTAACGTCTGAAGAGACTTTTGAAAATATAAGTGCCGTTAGCGCTCTTTGTTGTGAATCATTTGCTAGGTTGAGGGCATTTTCGGCGTTTTGTATGAAATTATGTAGTTCGGAAGGGTTTCCGTTGAATGGGGTTACCATTTGCGCAAGGAATGAAATAGGAATGTGTTCCATTGGAACATCGTTATCTTCGGAGACTTCTGGGGATTGTGATCGGGATGGATTTTGTGAATCAGGATTCATGATTGGAAAAATAACTTAAAAGCAGAGAGAAAAATCAACAATCCACCTACCTTTGTACAAGCTCGGCTATTTTGTTGCAGCGTCTTGACCTGTCTCTGTAGTCGGGTTTTTCTGTTGTTTTTCCAGTTGTTGTACACCGTCGTGACCTGGTTCGACTCCAAGCTGGTAGCGCACAATGTTTGGTTGCTCGTTATTTTCCTTTTGTACACCGTCTTGACCTGGGCTGGTTCCACAAGCTGGTAGTGCACAGTAAATTCACAGTCTGTATTCACAATGTCCCGTTTTTCACTTATTGTCCTTTTTGTCGACCGAAGGATAACTATTCTGGCAGGATCGCCAGATTTGTCGTGACCGAAACTTTAATGAAACTTATTAAACCCGGACGACACCGGAGATTCCGTTTGGAATGTTGAGGATCGCCACTTTGTTTTATCGAAAACGAAAGAAACGGAGCTTTGGCTTGAATTAAAGTCCTTATTGATTTACCTGTTCACTTTATTTAAATTTTAATTATTTTTATTAAGTTTTATTTACTTCAAAGATTTTATTTATTTATTTTTCGTTAACTTATAATTGTCTTGTTTGATGTGATTTGGTATTGATTAATAAAACGAAGTTAAAATTAAATTAATTTTATTAAAGTAAAATTATTATTACAACAATTAAAATAATTAAATAAAAAGATCTGAACATAACGACGAAAAGACTATCAAAATTTATTAAAATGGCCAAAACTGAAAATAATGAATTTACATCGAATTTATAATAATTTTTATGTTTAGTTAGCAAAACTTATTTAACAAAGATAGAATTTATTTTTATATTCAAATACATTGTATGAAATAGAAAATATATTTTATTTTAATATGTCTAGGGAACATCCGGTAGTTGGCTCGTGGATTATGCTGTTTTCTGCATTTTCACATCCTGTGTGTAGTTATGTTGCGTTGATCTCACGGTGATAGATTTTGTTGAAATTTGCAAATTTTATGTGTTGTGCATGGCACCACATGTATATATAAATCCATCAAACTTACACCCCCTGTTCAATCTCGATAAAATTTTTTAACCAAAAAATTTGTATTTTTTGAATTTAAAAAAAAATTATTTGTTTTACGTAAAATTTTATGAGTATAAAATGCCTTACATTAGGTAATTTTATAAATAAATTTTTGTAGCCTTGACATTTAATCAAAGATCTCTAGTAACAACTCTTAGAATTAAATTTTGAATTTCTTTGCCTAAATGGACAAAGGATTTAACATTTTGTGTAATAATGTCTAGGTATTTTTTTAATAAAACCAGTAGCTGTTCTATTAAGATTTTTTTTAATGAAGTATTATAATGGATACAAAATTAATTTTTCCTCTGTAACTTTAATTCATTTATTAATTACTTAACAAAATTAAAAGGTAAAAATCAAAAACAATTCAAAAATCCTCACACATATATTTTTACATATATTTATCTCATTCATACATTACCTTAGTTTAATATAGTTATCTCCCTTTGCTAAGAACTGGGGTTGATATGGGTTATATTTGTATGCATAGTTGTGTCGGTGTGTATGTAAAGGTTTTTATATCGTTCACAGAATACATTATATGCATGTACATATCGTTTTCGTTACTTTACTAATATGTTGCTATATTCATACTAATATATTATAATATTGTTGATATATTCATACTAATACTTTTTTTCGTTCACATTCTCATTCGAGGATAATATCGTAGTATTATAATATCTGAATATCTGATATTAGTAATATCTAATATCTGTAAATATTAGTGATATCTTAACGAATACTAATATATTCGTCTCACCACTAGTTACTACCCAGTGACCCATAATCACTGTGATCTTACTACGCAAGTTTCGTTTAACTGTTTATTTTGTCCTTTTTGGGTCTGTAATACTCCAACAGACAATTTTGACCTCACATTAACTTCTGCCATAATTCAATAAGTATTTGAGAAAAAATTTCTCCAGGATCCTAGTTAACCTAGTATTTATTATTGATATTAGAATATGTATGTACAATACTAGGTGGATTACATGTTAACTTTATACAAACCGAGCACTTTTACAGTAAAGTTCCCCAGGGGCCGGCAATATTTTTAAAGAAACTTTTTCAACATGTGTTTTGTGAGTATTTTCGGATGCCGAAAACGTGGACAGTAAAGTCTTAATATTTTTGGAGCAATGTGGAAATCACTGGTTAATGATTTCCACATTAACCAATGTGGAAATCACCACATTGGTTACCACCTTTTATAACCTACAAAATGTTGGTAGTGTAAGACCCATGGAACAAACACTGGTGAATTGCCACCAATTTTCCATGCAACTTTTCATATAAACAAGTTTTAAGTATTATAATTTTCATATTTTAGAAGTCAGAGTAGTTACTAATTTAGTTATGTTAGCGTTATTACTGATGCGTTGTGTTGATTGCCTAACTTATCAACATTATGTAGTTACGATAAATGCTTAGTGATGAACACACATAGGAAAAAAATGGTCCCTAACAAAATCGCCACATAAAATATTTTGTACTCGGGGGCTACGAATAGAGCTGGAGGGCTGTCATAAAACGTAAAAATATTCATCAATCTTTTTAAAAATCAGTTTTATGACGTTTTACTGTTAATACTGCATCGTCAATGTTGTGTGTGTCTGTTTGTGTTTTTTAATTCCCAATATTATGAATCATTTTGTCTATTATCTATACATACATATCTTTATATTTTTCTAATGCAAAAACTAAACCATGTTGAAACATGTGAGTGAGCGATTGGAGTACCTGATATATACATTATGTTTATATTAAACAGGTATAATGTTTTTATAAAGAAGGTGAGATACATAGACATGTTATTTTAAATAACCACAAAGGAAATAGAGATATGTTTACATTATAAATATTTTCAATTCGGCTCAAATAATTTCTATTACAGTTAACCACTTATTTATTCAATATTAATTTTTCTAAATTATTTTTAAAATTAAAATTATATATTAAATTATGAAAAATGGGTAATTTTTTATTTTTACTGATTTGTTCTCAAAAGCTTCATTAGCCTTCAAATCCAGAGGAAAATACTCAGCCTTGTAATAAAATTTATAGCCCCTCAATCCCAAATATTTTATATGGCGATTCTGTTAGGGTCCACTGTTTTCCCAAGTCTAGTGATGAAACAAGGATTCGTTGTCCTTGTCAGTCGTCGCCATGACAACCGGCAGTCAGTCATTGGTAGAGATGTCGATTCTCCAAGAAAAAGATTGATTTTTAGATCGATTTAAATCGAAATTAAAAAAATAGATTAAAAAAAAATCGGCTAAAAAAACCATTCTGTAAGATCGATCTAAAAAATCTAAATTTTGAAAAGTTGCAAGTACATGAGGAATATCGTATAAAAACACCTTACATTATACTTGTAAAGGCGATAAGTTAACTTTTCAATTATAATTATACTATAATTAATAAAACTATAGCAAATAAACAAACAACGCAATTGAATATGAAGGACGAATACCACGGAATGAACCAAGTTTATTCAAAAATGTCAAACAAACTGACAAAAAAATGTTTTCTAAATAAATCGCTTTTGTGGGAAAGGGATCGTTTGCCAGATAGGTGGTCTTGCTTCCTTTTGTATTAATAGTCTTCATAGTAGTCCTTAATGTATATTATATTGTATACAATATACATATTGGCTATTGGATACCTACTATAATTGGGACTACTGGACAAGATAGTGCGTATATGTAGTTATAGGTATAGACTATAGAGCCACATGGGGGGTTCGTTGATAACAGCGATTAAAAACTAAAAAGTGACAATTAAGAATAACGTTTTTCCTGTTTCATTTTACCACATGTTTCTTTGTAGAACTACAATTGAAACGAAATTATTTTTGGAAAAAATCGGTTATCGATCTCTTACTTTTAATAATCGATTCATGAATCGATTCAAATGAAAAAAATCGAAAAATGAATCGACTTTTTAAGCATCGATTAATCGATTTTCGATGAATCGATTTAAAATCGACATCTCTAGTCATTAGTAATGCACCAATAAAGTTAGTGTGTTTTGTTTGGCAAAACTATACTTATAGTACAGTAACTGAAGCATTTGGCTACCAATTTTTTCGGATGGGATGGATTGGCTTGAAATTTGAACTGTAGCTAAGGAGTAGCCCAAGAAACAAAAGTTATATAATGCCGATGTGTGCTTCCACCCTAGGGGTGGAAGGCACCCCTTCTAGGGGTTGGAAATTTTTTTATGCAAAATAACCTCACCGTTCGATAGAGGGACAAATTCTAAGCAAAAAATATTCTATAAGAATTTTTTGTGCAATCAATACTTTTTGAGATATTGGCGCCTAAATGTGGTCGTTTTTAGCCCAAAAAATGCATGTTTTTGAGGGATATTTCGCAAATATCTCAAAAACTATAAGTTTTACATAAAAAATGGTTATGAGCAAAAATAAAGAAAATCAAGTAACAAAGAGATTGCATTCTTTTTTATTTTTGTAGGTAGAACACAACCTAAGTTATGACTCCTTGAAGTTAAAATCGATTTTGACGATAGCTAAAATCGAAACTTTCAATGTCATTTGGAGGAAAAATGAGAGGTTTTTCGAAAAAAACTCATATTACACCTTTCAAAGTACTTGAATAGACCTTTATTTTGAGCTGTGGTAAAAGCCATTAGTATAAAAATTAACGGAGTTACATTCAAAGCAAAATGGTTGTCTTGATTTTTGAGAAAAAAAATTGGTATCAAAATTAATTACTTAACGGCAAACATTGAAACTAAGCGTAATCCGTCGCCAGTTTACTTTATTCATATATAAACAATGAATTCTGGGAGTTTGAACGGATTTAGAAGTTTTAGAAGATGAAAATTGTAGGACTTTTCTTGCTGAAAAATTTGCTTTTTTGTTCATTTTTGTACGTCCAAATTTGACTGAGTTATGATCGTTAGAAGCTCAAAACAGAACGCGAAGACTACCTTTCCTAAACCCTTTAAACTTACAAATCTAAAAATGGAAGGACTCAAAAAAATTGTAAATCATAAGACTTATAGTGCTTAAAATTTCCTACCAAATGGTTTTTTAAGCGAATTGATAACTTAAAAATTAAAAAAGTTATAGTAAGAAAACCAATTGCATTTTTTCGGTAAAATTTTTGGAGCAGGTAAATTACCATCATCTTTGTGTATTTTTTGTATTTTTTTAATAATTTAAATAGTTAAAAAATTTTAAAAATAAATTTAATAGAATGAAAAAAAAAAATTAATTATATCAACATGTAATGTATAATTCACATGCTATTTTTCCATACATATAATTTTTATGCAATTTTTCCATAAAGGGTAGGATTTTTTATAAGGGGTAGTTCTTCTATCAGGGTTTTTGGGAGATTAAAAAGTTACAATATAATCATACATTTGAAAACTTTTAAAAAGTTATAATTCATCATATGTACACCAGTATATAATATCTCAAGCCGTTAATAATCGTTTTCTTCTTTATTTTATTATAAGGGGTGGTTTATTTTTTAACGGTTGCAGCTTTTTAATGAGTGATAAGTTTTCTAATGAAAAATAAAAGAGATATAATACATTGTGAATGCACCAAAAGGTTACTTTAGGCTGCTAAAACTTTTTTCCTATTTTTTCGGAAACAAAGGGGTAGTTTTTAAGAATTTTTTGGGTAGAAAAGTAATTGAATTTCATAAATTATATTAAAAAACTTGAAAGGAATTTTATCCAACATATTTGAACATAAATTGAATCTTTAAAATACGTAAATCTGGACTTTTCGTATTTTTGTCATACAAGGGTAGTTTTTACCCCTAATTATCAAAAAGCACACATCAAGACAATATAACTTTTGAAGTGTAGGGTCAGATGAGCTGGTATACAAATTTTCAGGAAAATCCATTCAATCCGAAAAAATTGGGAGCTTTTACATTATTTTGTCTTTCAGTGACTGTACTATTATAAGAATTTCATAACGTCTTAATATTATCTCTTTTTAATTTATGAAAAAACTATTAATGACCTTTTTTAGAAGAAAATCGAACATTCTCGAATCACGGGAATTCTTGGAAATCGATTTTAATGGAAAGATCTACGAAACCAAATGTTGTTAAAGATTTATATAAGCGAATTTCCAGAATGGAATTCAGCTATTACAGCCACTGTCATGACGTGACTTGAACCCGGGACTATGGCAGAATTTTGTTTTGAGGTCCCTAGAAACCGGAAATAATATTCGCTAAAATTTATATATATATATATATATATATATATATATATATATATATATATATATATATATATATATATATATATATATATATATATATATATATATATATATATTATATATATATATATATATATATATATATATATATGTATATATATATATATATATATATTATATATATATATATATATATATATATATATATAGATATGTATATGTGTCGGCGCATTAACTCTCGAACGAAACGTCTTACCTTTATGAAATTTGGTGAAAATATTGGAAGTCCCAAACCGTTGGACGAGTTCGTTAACTAGACACGTCCGATGCCCGGAACATGATTTTTTGGCAATTTTCGTGAAAAAAAATAGTTTTTTGCCAAAATTTCCCCTTATTTAAAAATTTTTGAGAAATTTTTTTTCACCGTTGGAAAGAGGAGAAAAAATCACGTAAAAAAGGTCGTTAAATTATTATTCTATGCCAACTAGTTTCCAAGAAAAACTAACTTTTATAAACGGAAATTCGGTATGTTATGCAGGATGCTGCGACAGGGGTATTTTTAAGTTAGTTCAAGTTTAGTCATTAAAGGAAAAGGTTCCTATTGAACTCAAATATATTTAAACAATTAATATCGCCCTCGTGCGCGTCAGCACCGATTTACAAAACTAAAAAAAATATTGTTATAAAATTTGTAATTGTTTTTCATCGTATTTTCGTTAATAAAACTACGTAAAAAATTATTAAGTGTTTTTATTCAACGCAATCTATTACACAAAGTGTTAACTGCTTGTAAGAAGAACCCGAACTCCGCGACGATAACACTATCCTCTGCGCATACGTGAATTTTCCATCTTCGTGAAAAGTTTTTCACAATAGTAATAAATATTTTTTAATTTTCATGTGATTTTTGTTGTAATTTTCATATACATTGTATACAACATGTATGTATAGGCTTATACTCCCTCTATTAATTGAATACACAGAGTCTAATATAATATGGCCTACATCAGCCCTGAATTGTTTAGCTACCCAACAGTAAAAAATTTTCAAAATCGGTTATATTACTTTCGGAGCTTGAAAATGTAACTTTCTTTTTAATTTCTAACCCTGAATAACCCCTTAAAGCTAATATGATTTCTATAGTATAATAATAAATATTTTTTAATTCATCCTTTTGTTTATTTTCAAGTGGTACACTTTACCACTTTACCATGATCTCATGCTAATAATCCCCTACAAACCTGAAGAAATTCAGAAAAATCGGCGACCCGAACGTCTAAGCCACTCCTTGTAAAATAGATAATTTTTTACATTTGGTGTTAGATACGTAATGGTAAAATTTTCTGGTAAGCCGGTGTATTGGTTAACCCTATGATTGAAGAGCTCCGCCGAACAATGTTGTAAGCGACAGTAACGTTGATAAGATTTATCCAGTGGGTCTAGAAAATAATTATTTCTAAATTTCATTTACGTTGGCAGCTTCATTATGAAAAATTTACAGCGTTATTACATCAAAACATCCGCTTTGAAAATAATGTTGCTTACAACGTTGTTCGGCGGAACGCTTAAATTATTCCCAAATTGCAAAGCTATACATATTTTTAAAATTTTAGTGGATGTATATGCAAATTATTAAAGACAAGGTTGTTACACAGGTACACAGGTAGGTACATCATGTATTTACAACAATACCAATAAATTAATTTAAAAGTTAACAAAGAATATAAGTATAATCCTATACAGTGGCCATCCAATGGTACGTACTCCGATTTTACGTAGTGACGTCAGCGATTTAGTGGGGTTCTCCTCTCACAGATATGTTGTTGTTTGTCTGTATTGGTGAAAATTTATGTACCAAGCCCGAGTCAGGGCCGTAGGTAATATTGTGTGAGGGTCTCATAGCCTTTAAAAATTTTAAAATTTTACTACAGATATATATGTATATATTCTGCATACGTAATATGCAAAATGCAAATGCAAAATGAGTAACGTAAAATTCTAGAATATTCTAATCATCGACTAGTAGAGATATCAAAAAACAAACTTCACCTTTGAATTGGTCATTAAAAATGAGATTAAACAGTGTAGTTTGACAAAAATTCTAGAATGTTCTATTTGTCAACTAGCAAAGATATTGAAAAATCAATTGTACCATTTAATTGTCCATTGAAAAAGAGGTCAAATTACACATTTTGACAAATGTTCTGGAATATTCTATTCGTCAACTAGCAAAGATATTAAAAAACAAACGTCGCCATTGAATTGGGTACCAAAAAAGAGACCAAATAACATATTTTGAGAAATGTTCTAGAATATTCTATTTGTCAACTAACAAAGATATTGGAAAATCTACTGCACCACTTAATTTTCCAACCGAAATTAAACTAATGTAAACCAAATGTCTGATTTTGACAAACAATTTTTGCTATCTGACGAATAGAATATTCTAGAACATTTATGAAAATGTGCTATTCCGTCTTTTATTCGATGACCAATTAAATGGTGCAATCGATTTTTCGATATCTTTGTTAGTTGACGAATAGAACATTCTAGAATTTTTGTAAAAATGCGCTGCTTAATTTAATTTTTAGTGCGCAATTCAATAGTGAAGTTGGTTTTTTGGTATCTTTGCCAGTTCAAAAGTAGAATATTCTAGAATTTTTGTCAGCTTCCGCTATTTGGCGTCTTTTACGCTGATGAATGCGATAGAGAAGTTGATTTTTTGACAGTTTTCTAAAAGTCGTCACTCATATTCATTAGTATAACATTGGATTTCCTTTGTCTACACAACCGAATTTTAGGTGCAAATTGTCTCTTAAGATAATATTGTTTTAAATAAATTCAGATAAATAATATTTACCAACCCCCCAAAACAAAAGTTTACCGACGCCCCTGATCTTCCGATTTTACGTACTTCCCCTTAAATTTGCACCGACCACTACGTAAAATTGGATTTGTGGTGTAATTTTTTTCAATGCTGGATAGGTGGGAGCGCTGTAGAATAATATTAAGGCGAATCAAATCCCGTAACAATATGATTATTCAATTTTTTCTTAATAAAAATTAATTAGTCGAATTTTCTCCGAAAAATTAGACTTATACAGTCTATACGATAAGAGCTGCGAGAGGCGAGAGTAGGGGCGCTATCCGTTTTCGGACCCGTAGAACACGAATATGTAGAAAAAAAAATGTCTGATATATATATATATATATATATATATATATATATATATATATATATATATATATTTTCCCGCCACCTTTTAATTTGTGTAGGGCCCCCCTATGGAAGTTAAGAGATGAAATTTGGTAAATGGGGCTCATTTTCGAGGCACCTCATACTATCAAAGTGGGGTCAAATTTTGGGCAAATTTTTTTTCTGACCCGACCTTTAAGGGGGTGGTGAGGGGCGGAAAAGAAATAAAACTTTTCCAAACCGGTTTTAAATAATGTTTCGGTCAATTATCTACAACATATCCAAAATTAAGCTTCCTAGGATGATATGGTGGGAGTAGAGGGGGGAAAAACGATTTTCGCTGGATCTAACAGGCCCCCAGCCCCCCAGAATTAACGTAGAGGGTTGAAATTTGGTGTGTTGATAAAGTTCGTACCTAGGTTGTGCTTTTTGGAGGTTTTAATATTTTACCCCCACCCCCCTCATTTTTAAGCTACAATTTCATGCATTTTCGACGTTTTCGAAGTTTGTACCACTCGCACAGGTCACTCGAATAAACCTAAAGGGCTGAAATTTTGTATTCGGATTGAGTTAGTATCAAGGGGGTGCCTTTTGGGGGTCTCGACTTTTAACCCCTACCCCCACCATTTTTATACCCAAAAGAACATGATTTTTCTTGTTTTTTAACAGTTTCGTTCGGGTCAAAATCTCCCCAAATAAACCTAGAGGGCTGAAATACCGGAGGGTGTACAGGTTAAGCTAATAGCCAGACACTGTTTTTTGGAGGTTTCAACTTTTAACCCTTACCCCCACGATTTTTACGCCAATATTTCCTTTATTTTTTTGCTTGTTTTCTAACACGTCTAGAGACTCCATAAGGAAACCTAGAGGGCTGAAATTTTGTACGTGTATTCAGTTAGTATCCAGCTAGTACCTTGTAGGGTGTCCGCATCACTTTTCCCCCCACTTCTCCCATTTTTACATCGGAATTGTATGCTATTGTTAAATGTGTTTTAAAAGCATTATGTTTATTCTAAATACAAGTAGGCGAATAGTAATTTTAAAAAATTTAAAAAAAAGTGAACTTACTTTTATGACAAATGAAATACATACATATTAAGTAATTTAAAAATGTTATTAAAGTCACTGTTTATTTATAAATTAGGAATTTTGGATTTTTAGTATTTATAAAATAGAAATTTTGGATTTTTTTGGAAAGAAAAAATATCTTTATAAAGGCCTTCCAGTTTACTATTGAAGGTCCTTTTTTAATATTTAAAACTAAAACATAAAGGCAATTAGCGGATAAACATGGGCAGGAATGTCCTCGTACGAATTGTGTTGGCTTTTTTTCTGCTACCTGTTTTCGGCACAAAATTGAAATTTACTGAGATACAGCCCTTAAATACTTAAAACCTTTTTTTAAAGCCTCGATCAGCCGAACACTCATCACCAGTTTTGAAACCAACAAAATGACAATTCGGTTGTAGACTTTCAATCACATTTCGCTTGTAGACATTCAATACCGAAGATGAAGGGGAAAATTCGACTACCGTGATGGGGCCCCGCTGCTCACGGCGTTTTTTTTTTATATTACCAAAATAAAGCTACGAAATACTAGGGTGTTTGAAAAGTTCGCGGCCTGACACATAAATGGTCTCGCAGGTATCGAATCCATATCATTCTTGACAAGTGCTAACCTTCAAAAGACCACATATTAATTTTCATAAAGATCTGTCAATCAGTTTGGTTTTTACAGCTGTATAAAGTGCACCATCGGTCGACTGTTGCGATTTTGGACGCTTTGGTGCACTTCTACCCTTTGGAATCCATTGTTTTGAGAGGAAAAACGCCAAATAAAACGAAGGAAAGGCTTGACAAATATTATGGTGAATCTGCTCCATCGAATACAATGGTTAAGAAGTGGATGCAACAATTTCGTTTAGGTCATATGGGCACGACTGATGCACCACATTCGGGAAGGTTGTCAGACGTGACCACACCCCAAATGATCGAAAAAATCGAATTGCTTGTGATCGATGATCGAAAATTAAAAGTTCGTGAGATAGCTGATATCGTAAAAATATCATTTGAACGTGTATTCAACATTTTACACCATCATTTGAACATGAGAAAGCTATGCGCGCATTGGCTGCCGCATTTGTTGACAGATTTTATCAAAAACTTGAACGAGTCACTGTTGCTGAGCAGAATCTGGACATCATGCGACGTAATAGAACTGAGTTCTTTCGTCGATTCGTGACCGTTGATGAAACATGGATACATCATTATACTCCCGAGACGTCGCAACAGTCAAAACAATGGATTCCAAAGGGTGGAAGTGCACCAAAGCGTCCAAAATCGCAACAAGCAGTTTATACAGCTGTAAAAACCAAACTGATTGACAGATCTTTATGAAAATTAATATGTGGTCTTTTGAAGGTTAGCACTTGTCAAAAATGATATGGATTCGATACCTGTGACACCATTTATGTGTCAGCCCGCGAATCTTATATATATATATATATATATATATATATATATATATATATATATATATATATATATATATATATATATATATATATATATATATATATATATATATAGTCAGGGTGCTGAAGTGTGGATAGTAACCATTCTTAAAATATGAACTTTTACATTTTGAAAAATGTAAAAATTCATATTTCAAAAATTCTAATGTATGTAGTTGACTTATGTGCTTGTGTAATTAATTTATATAATTAATTATATATATAATATATATATATATATTTATATATATATATATATATATATATATAATATATATATATATATATATATATATATATATATATATAAATTAATTACACAAGCACATAAGTCAACTACATACATTAGAATTTTTGAAATATGAATTTTTACATTTTTCAAAATGTAAAAGTTCATATTTTAAGAATGGTTACTATCCACACTTCAGCACTCTGACCGCTAACCTACAGCTAGTTCGATAAAACGCACTAAATAATTATAATATCTTAACATTATTTTTATGTAAACTTTAAATAAAAATATTTCCTGTTTTTGAAAAGTGGGCCTTAATATTGTAGATTTTTTATATTGATATCATGCTCTACTAGCAGACGAAATTTGATCGAAACCGATGAGGGGTATATCTAGACGCCTCCTTGTAAGTCGCTGACGCCACTATATAAAATTGGAGTAAGTAATATTGGATCTCCATGCACTGGGATCTCGTAAATGATAAGAGATACAGATTCGATTAAATTAGATGAATTATTATACAGAAACACGAGAGTGAAGTAGAATGCTGCCTTCAAACATACAAATTTCCACAAATTTCCGTGGACATTAAAATAAACAAACCATTATGTATATAAAAAGAAACAAAAAATTTTTAAATGTACGACAACCGGTCAAAATTAATGAAAATATGTAATGGACTATTATAAGATGGAGATATTACTTAAATGGGAAGAATTGACAAAATTGGTCACGAAAATGGCACATATAAGGCTTTCTTTTTTTACCACTCGTGGCGTTGATATTCTCAAAATACTGATGTGAATATAGCGAATATAATAACATAAAACGGATAAAACAGAATGTAAATACAGTACTTATTCTCAAATGGAAACACGTCGGGACTGGGGAAGTGAGTGTTTCCATTTGAGAATCACCAATGTCGATTGATGATATTTAATAATAAGGAAATACATAGAAATTACATATCTATGAAATAAACTCTTAATAGTTTAAATTACTTTATACGGCGAATATCCAATGGTACTGACTCCGATTTTACATAGTGACGTCAGCGAATTATATAATATACAATGTAAATGATGCAACTCAAAATAAAAATTGTTAAGTTTATTTTAAAAACGATCGAAAAACCCACTTTATAACTGAGTTGAACATTGAAAAAGATTCCAGAAGATTCTGTTCAAAAGCTAATAAAGATAATATAGAAGCTCACGTTTCCATTTGAGAGTGTTCCATTTGAGAATAAGTACTACTGTACGGCTTTCGTATCTAACAAGTAAAGGTCTTGAAGTGATAATTCCCAATTTTCATGAAACTTAGTAGGTGTGTAAAACACAGAAAAATAACAGACACGTATTTTTCTTTATCGACCAAAAACGAAATTTAAAGGGTGAAATCCACCCCCAAAGTTGGGGTAAAAATTTAATTTTGTTAAATTACTTGAAAACTATAATAAATAGAAAAAAAGTTTAAATTGACACAACCCTTCATTTTGAAAGATCTTTCTACTGATGTACTCAAATCCAGGGTCGGACCTACTAGAGGGGCCTTGACTATAAAATTGAGGATAAATTGAAATAGGGTGAATATGGTTCGAACAATCAAAATACTAATATCAAATATGAAAACTACATCAAAAATACTAATTTACCAGTTTTTGCTAAAAGCCGTTACGTTAAATCGAAAAGCTCAAATCTTAATCTAAAATCTTACATGTGCACTCAATATTTTACCTATAATATCTTTAAAAATAACTTTTTAAATCGTTTTTGTTTATTGTATTTATACTCTACAATTAATATTTAAACAAAAATATTGGATAAAATTTTATTATAATGTTATTCGTACAAAATTAAGAGCTCTATACAAATTCCGGTAGCTCTAGTTAATATTGGAAACTGGTCAAATATTTTAAAAACACAATCGGTAGAGATAAAATTTAAATTGACGTAGCATATAATTGTTTTAGAGCTCGAAAAAATATACAGCATTGGTGAATTCCGTTCGGATCAACATTATTTCACAGATATGCAAGTAATATTTTTACAATGAAGCCTTTTCAATTTTTAGTAGTAATCGTGTAATATTGAATTTCCTTTAGAGTACTATTTTACTAGTTAATAAAAATGCTGGATAATTAATTTCAAAAGAATAATTTATACTGTAAAGTAAAATTTGTTATACAGGGTGGTCCAGAATTATGTACCGTAATTGCTGGAGCTGATAGTATGTTCAAAAATAATGGTACCTTTTCATCTACACTTTTTTCCAAAACTCAATAATAAGGGAGATAAAGCAGAGGGGTAAAATGTAGAGGGGTGGAACGAAACTAACTTCTTCTTTTCAAAACAATTTTGGGCGCTTTTGATTACTCGATTCATAATCTAGGGGTGCGTATGAACATTAAGATAATTAAATTTATGGTATCAATTATTCCATCACTTATGATTAGGGGATAATTTGGAAATAGATACTTCTACTTTAAATTACTCGAAAACGGTAATATTTATCGAAATGTAACAAGTATACCTTTTTTGCGTGAAATTGTCTGAGGAATCATATTACCAAGGATTTTGTTTAAATAATTGCAAGTTAAAAAAGAAAAGACGTGATAACTCACACCTACCACCCAAAACCACCCCTTAGTCATGAGTGGTGGAATAAGTGTTAACATAAATTTAATCCTTCTAACGCAAAATAAGTACCCCTAGAATATCAATCCGTTATTCAAAAGCGTTTGGAAAATATTTAAGAAATAATGGTTTTCGTTTCACCCCTTTACAGAGTTGTATCTCCCTTATTACTGAGTTTTGAAAAAAAGTGTACATGAACAGGTACCATTATTTTTGAACGTACTACCAGCTCTAGCAATTACGGTACATAATTCTGGACCACCTTGTATATAAAAACTGTAGTAATTAATTACATAGAAATATCCAAGAAATATGACTATTAGTCTATTTAAATTTTGCCTCTACCGATTCTGTTTTTAAAATATTTCAATACTTTGGGGGGAAAGGTCTACCCACCCTGTCAACTTCCCACTGAGTGTCCTTAAAGACTACTGTACTACTGTACAATTCTTTTTTCATTTCAGGAGGCTCCTCCCCTGGGCCCCCGATAGAGACTTTGCCCCTTGTACCTCACCGGGGACTTCGCCCTCTGTACCTAAGGGTGGGTACCCTTATCAAACAAATGTTATTATCATTTGTTCTCAAGATATGCGAGACAAAAAATATTTCATAAAAAGTTTCTTATTTCGTGTTTTTTTTTCTTAAATTTTGTAATAATTTACTGGCGTTTTAACATCAATTAGGTTTTTAGGCCATTATGTAATAGACATGGTAACAAATCTATATGATCTATGTTGTGTGAATAAAGTTAATTCGGTTTTTTATCACAAAAAACAAACCGCTAATCCGAATTTGTTGAAAACTTTATCCGATCTTTATTTTTTAATTAGACATCTAATGAAATTAGTCCGGAGTTGATATCATCATTTGTTCTCGAGATATGCGAGACGAAAAAAAATTCACGAACGAACGAAGTAACGAGCACACACACAGACATCACACTAAAAACGGTGGATTTGGATTCTAGTGACCTTGAAAAGTGGAGATATGTCTAAATTAGCAATTCGTAAAATCGGGCCCATCACAATAACTTCCAATGGGAAGTTAACTAGAGCTATCGGAATTTGTATAGAGCTCTTAATTTTGTACGAATACCATTATAATAAAATTTTATCCAACATTTTTGTTTAAATATTAATTGTAGAGTATAAATACAATAAATAAAAACGATTCAAAAAGTTATTTTTAAAGATATTATAAGTAAAATATTGAGTGTACATGTAAGATTTTAGATTAAGATTTGAGCTTTTCGATTTAACGTAACAGCTTTTAGCAAAAACAGTTTAGTATTTTTGATGTAGTTTTCATATTTGATATTAGTATTTTGATTGGTCGAACCATATTCACCCTATTTCAAAATTTATCCTTAATTTTATGGTCAAGGCCCCTCCAGTAAGTCCGACCCTGGATTTGAGTACTTCAGTAGAAAGATCTTTCAAAATGAAGGGGATGTGACAATTTAAACTGTTTTTCTATCTATTATAGTTTTCGAGTAATTTAACAAAATTAAATTTTTACCCCAACTTCGGGGGAGCATTTCACCCCTTAAATGGCTTAAATGGCGTTTTTGGCCAATGAAAAAAAATACGTGTCTGTTATTTCTCTGTGTTCTACACACCTACCAAGTTTCATTAGAATTGGGAATTATCACTTCAAGACCTTTACTTGTAAGTCACATGAATGCCCTCTTTTATTTAGACACTTTTTTGAATACATTGAGTTAGGTCACCTTGTCTAATCACCATAATATAAGTCAAGAGATTTAGACAAGTCAAACAATATAAAAGTCAAATTTTGGCATGTTTCGGTCAATTAATGACCATCCTCAAAAATGTAGAAAACCAAACAAAAAGTGTCAATCACAGAAGAGATGACATTAATTCAAAAGATCAAAATTCAAAACAAAAAATATAGAAAAAAATTATGACTTATGAAAAATGTTGAGGTTTTTACAAAACCAGTACAAACGCCAAACAATGTAAAAACCTCAACATTATTTTTCATAACTTTTTTCTATATTTTTTCTTTTGAATTTTGATCTTTTGAACTAATGTCATCTCTTCTGTGATTAACACTTTTTGTTTGGTTTTCTGCATTTTTGAGGATGGTCATTAATTAACCGAAACATGCCAAAATTTGACTTTTATATTGTTTGACTTGACAAAATCTCTTGACATATTTTGATTAATTTTGGTGGGTTGTCATACATTTAAAAAATTTTTGTTTCTTTTTACATTTGTTGTTCCCCGCAATTTAATTTCCTTACTTTAAAAATCATTATGGGTATATAATTATATATACAAAGTTAATTTTACAACTCTTTATCTTTTGGTGAATGTTGATAAAATTGTACGCGATGATTTGGAATGACATTCTTATGTGAAAATCATGATATTTGTTTAAATATACCAGTTAAAGTTCGTATGACAGGTTTATAAGACAGCACAATAGTGCCGAAGAGAAAAGTTAAACAAATTCAAACTTGTAGATAAAAACCAACATATTGTATTATTTAACTTGATTGATTTGTCTACAGTATACTTGATATAATATTATTTCACACACAATTTAAACGACATTAATTAATTTTTTTCTTAATTTTTGTAATTTTATAAAATTCAGAACTGCAAAAAGTAATATCTATGCCACGAGACTAACGTGCGTCTGTTGATCTCTTGGGTGTTGTCCTCCGGCCTTTTCAAACTCTCTGACAACACACTTGACACTCGGGATTAAAAGTCACAATTTAGTCGTTGGTGTCTAATACACTATTTTTGAAACTAATTTTTTAACTAATTTTTTGCAAATTTTATATTGGGTAAATTTTTTTTGCTTACTTTAATAGGAAAAAATGTCTTTCTGCTTAAAACTAATATGAATATCTTTTGTTAGGACGCAGTTTCATAAAAGACACAGTGCGACATGAATTTACTACTATCTTTTGTTCTTTGGAGATGAAGATGGATAATAGTTGATCACGTGACTAATTACATGATTTTTCCCATCATGAACGTCGAGGTGAACCTGTGCTTATATTTAAACTAACTCAGTATTATCATATCTTTTTTAAAATCAAATTTTTTAACTAACCTTTTTATACCATTCTTTCACATTCCAAATTCGGTAAGTTTACCTCCCTACATAACAAAAACGGAGTATCTTTTAGTAAATTCATGCCTGGTATATTCTTATCAATCCGTCGAAAGCGTGACTCCGACCAAAAGACCAGGCGCACATTGAGCTGCGTCACGCAGTAAACACAGGGCAGAGCAGAGCAGGGAAGGACAGGAAAGCACGAGGAATAAACATTAAACTGTGTGGCCGGGCGCACATTGAGACGCAGTTAACGCAGGAAGGGCAGCGCAGTTTCTGTGATTCTTGTTGTAGAACGAGATAGCGCGAATTTAAAAGCAGGGTAGAGCAGAACAGTACCGTTTTTCTTCAATTGTTTTCATCGCGGCAAAATAAAACCAACTAAAACTCGAGAGCGTGTTATAATGTCGCGCAGTTTCTGTGTCACATTCACGAGTGCTACATCGGTCTCCTGCGACGCAGTGCTGCCCTGCTCTGCTCTGCGTTTCAATTCTCGCTGTCCCATTCTAGAACAGAAACTGCGCTGCCATGCCTGCGTTAACTGCGTCTCAATGTGCGGCCGACCAAAGACAACGCAAATGTAAAACACAAGCTATGTTTTGAGAAACAACTTGACTTTCCCCGAAAATAAATAAAACAATTTGCAAATATAAGGCATATATTCAGTTCTCTTTTAAAAATATGAATAAAGTGTGCAATTATACAACCAATTTGTCTTAAAAATTAACAATAAAAACAAAATTTCGAAACAAAAATAAAACCAGTTTTACTATCAGCGATTCTGCTGTTTACATTGTTAATTTTCTTCTGTTTTAAAAATAAAATGAAAATTTTTTAAAACACAATATTATGGCATCTACCTTTTGTAAATAAAATTAAAAGTTCCGTTTTCTTTCCATTTCAAAATAAAATGTAATAAAAATTCTAAATAAATACATATAAAAATACAATTTACATAAAATAATAAATATAAATATATACAACTAAAATTTGTTCATTTTAAATCTAAACCGTTATCTAAACAGATGTTATATTTTAAAGACTCATTATGTAAATTTAGTATTTAAATGTGAGTTATTAAGATCTTAAAGTAAATAATCAGCATCTAGATGAACGAGTTACACATTTTCCACGAAAAAAATTACAAATATTCGATCCACGCCTTTGATAATGGAAACGAGAAAATTTTTTCAACACAAACTACCACACTTCATGATAGGCTAGAGTACATCAGCTTTAGTTAAAAATCACTAGCACTGGTGACTTACTATTCTTTAACCCCTTTAGCGGCTCATGTAAAACTAACCAAATAAAATTATCTTTGAAAATACTTAATTTAATTGCATAATTATGTGGTGTACCCATTCGATAATTTTTGCTTTAGTAATGCTTTTACGATAGCAGATGAGACCATCTTACAGTTACCAACACGAGGCGAGTTAAGGTCGGGAGGGTCATTCAAGTTGTATAATTCATATGACGAGCTGTGCTCGGGATTACCGCTAAAGGGGTTAATATGATCTACACAATTTAGTTTTTACAGATATAATACACACTCACATTGTCTTACAAATAAAAAAAAATGAACACTTTCTTTCAATTAAAAAATATCAACCGTCATAATGACATTTTCATATAAACTGAAAGAACTGTCACAGATAAAATCAGCAACAGCTAAGAAGATTAGTTTTTTGATTATTTTTTAAATTAAAGAATAATAGGATGATTTGGGATGATAATTTTCACCATTATAAATTTTCATTAAAAATTATTTTGTTCGTTTATCCTTGCTATTTTTAAATACCTCATTGGCAGAAATCGCTAGTCTATTAGTCTATCTAAAGTAAATTAAACGAAGTTATAAAGAGATCAGTAATAATTTAACTCCTTTAGTGATTAAGACGAACGAGCTAATTCATTCACAAATATACATACATAACCTAAAATGCTTGGAACGATATTTATGGTTTTAAATATCTACAGCTGATCTGTATAACTACATTTTCAACTACGCTAAAATGTCAGTATCACAACTAATATGTATATTAATTTACTAATGGATATAAAGAGTTCATTTTCTATTAAATGACGATTATATTTCCTAACCTAACAAAAAATGTGACAATTCGAATTAAAAAGAAATCCACGCATTCAAAAAAATTAATAAAATTAATAGCCCACATTTAAATAAGACCACATTGTAATATTAATTCACAATAAGAAAAAGTACCATATTATACTATACACATTTTTATTACATCTACGAACAGATGTATATCAATGTGAATAATATAAATTTTTTTTAATATTTACAGTTAGGAATTGATGTCCGTTCAATATAATTAACATTCCATTTTTAGTATATGAGCAAATTTCTGATTCAGATTCAGAACTAAAAATGGGTATGTATTATTTAGGACAAAGCACAAGTATTTTTAGTTAATTTACAATGAACAATTCTCGTAAAAATAATTTGATCCAATAAAGGAACTAAACAGTTAAAAACTTGGACCAAACATTAACATCTTTAAGATAAAATAAAAAAAAAAAAACTAAACGCATATTTGAAAAATAAGAAATATTTAAGTGACATAATGGAAAATATGGTGTGAAGAACGTTACGAAAATTAAAAAAAAAAAAAAAAAAAAAAAAAAAAAAAAAACACGAAACATAAAGAAAAATGCTAAAACACTACAACCGAAAATAAAATATAACATTTCTGTCTTATTAAAACTTAAATTATCAACTTAAAATATATGTATCTACAGAAATAATGATGACTAGTTCTTAGTACAACTAAAATTTTAAAGATTGTGGTGGTTTTTGAATGTAGCAGAATGACTACACAATTATTTACAATTTTTGTAATACACAAAATTACAACAAATAAATCTTATATTCAAATACGATAGCATTTTACTAGACTATCAATGGTAAATCAAAAAACAAGTTAAATGATTTATTTTTATTAATATCTTTTCGAAAATTCGTAATTGATTGATATCTCTTGAAGGGGATCATAAAAATCATAATTTACAATGTAATTCCTATTCCTTCTTTATTCATTTATATTTGTATAAATAATTGTAGACTTTCCATCTGCAAAATATCTTGGTATAGTAATAATGAACGTGGATGTTGATTTCAACGTTAAAACTGGTGGTTAAACAAACAAAAATTCCGGCTACTAATTATCAATCATGCTGCCATGCGCACAATTCTCATATATCTTAAGCCAAGGATACACTAGCAAGTAGCAAGTAACTTCTGTAAGTAATTGCAGAAGTTACTTGCGTATCTGTTTCCACTGGATGTAATAAAATGAACAATTTATTGCTGCAAACACTTGCTGCAAGTTACATCATCCATACTTGCAGCAAATACTTGCATGTGTTGCTTCCACTGGCAATTTTTCTAGCAATTTTTGAGCGAGTGTTTCCACTAGCTGCAATAAATTCTGCAAATTAATTGCTGCAAGTTTTACCACTAGAACTTGCTGGAGGTTTTTGTTCTTTGTTTACATTATTATTTGATATTTTTGCAATTTTTTTTATTTATTTAAAATCTGACCGTTAATTTGTATGTATTATCAATAGGTATAACTGTCATTATAATTTTTATAAATTTTAAAACAAAATTAGATGCGTAGAAATACATATTCCTAATAAAATGAATGCCATTGTAATGAGTATTTCAACGAAATAAAAATTTAAAAAAAAAGAATAGTATGAGTAAAAGATTGCAGCGGCATGAAATCGAAAAAAAAAATTGTTTAAACAAAATTAACAGCTGAAGATTTAAAAGGTAAAAAATTTTATTAGAATATCATTAGAAAATTTTAATTAAACAAAATACGCAAATTCGAATGAGTATTAGTGCAAAAACGTCTACTCGTAACAAAAATTTTTAAAAGGCTCAAAATAACTCAAAATCGATTAGATTTAAATATGGGACATTATGAAGTAACCTAAATTGAAAATCAATATAGAATTTATATTTATTTATTTTCAATAAATATTTCATTCTGGTTTTGTTTCATAATTTTTTTTTAATTTACTAATTAAAATTTTATCAAACTTCTCTTTAATTAACTATCAAATCAATTACCTACATTTTTTAATATACGTACGTGTATAAATATATCTATCTTTTTCTTATTCTTTTCTTGTCTCTTATTCTATCTTTGTTTTCGAAAAAACTTGCACAAAAAACTTCCAACAATTTGGATAAGTAAAAAGTTGCTTGTGCAAGTTAAATATACTGTTGAAACACTTTTTGAATCAACTTGCTGTTACAACTTCTGCAAGTGACTGAACTTGTGGAAGTTCACTTGCAGGTTACTGTTTCCACTATTAAATACATAGGAAACTCCCATTACGCAATCCATTGGGATCAAATTGCTAAATGAGAAAGTCAAAGATCACGGGCGTCAATGTTTCTGATTTATATATTTGTATGATTTACTGTTACAAACTATTACTTAGACACTAACACATTCAAACATAATATTTGCTTTAAAATACGGAGGAGTGCCATTATACACATCTTGTGTGCGACGAAATTGTTAAATGGGGGCGTGCGATATGGATGCGTGCTATGTACTTGCACAAATTAACTTGCGGCAATTTAATTGCAGTTGATATGTTTTTTATGTGTAAACACACTGTTTACATACAAAGCAAAAAAGACTTATTCAGCTTGAAAATAATTGCAAAAGTTAACTTGCAGTGGCTGTTTCCACATGAAAAAATACTTGCAAAAGTCGACTTCTGCGATATTTATTACCAGTGGACATTTAGCTTTACCAATCTTGCAGACTTACATATTGTCATTTCTATCAAACAACAACGAATTAACGATAGGATTGACGAGCAGTTAGCAAAACTGAATGCAACCATATTTATAAATTACCAATGTAGCTTGATTTTTCTAAATCAACCGGTTCTTACAATAACCACAGATATTTCACTACATATCCTTGATTTACCATTGAAAGTGACTTATTGGTCTCAACATTTACAAAGTCGATAATGAAACTCACTGAAATAACATCTTGAATTCAAAACTCCCGGTGTAAAACTAACTTTCTACAAATATTTTTTATGGAAAACCTATTTCAATCTTATTTTACACCTAGAGCGGCAACATATATTTCAATATTATTATTTTTTTTTATTCAGGAAAATGAAAATTTATCGAATTCCGTATAAAATTTCCTATATGAAAAACTAAAATATTAAATTACTAACTTCTAAAAATAGTAGTACGTATAGAAAATAAATATAAAAAAAAAAAAATTGAAATATCACGTAAAAAAATATCATATTTAAATAAACACATTATGTGAAACTGTAAATTCCATCTTGAACGAATTCACAACCTCAAAAAAGTACACTGGTGCTGTCACACATAATGCGAACATTCATATCATAATTAACTTAATTTTAATTAACATTAAACTTCAAAAATAATTCTATTAACACTTAAGT
Organism: Brachynemurus nebulosus; assembly: GCA_035578155.1. NCBI lineage: Eukaryota > Metazoa > Arthropoda > Insecta > Neuroptera > Myrmeleontidae > Brachynemurus > Brachynemurus nebulosus. Next base: position 134,612,579 of record JAPWDM010000001.1, on the reverse strand, counting down.
GAAACTACTGATCTTAAAATTAGTGCTTTATGCGATTGTTTTCATTGAAATTTAAGAGATAAATATAATTTACAATATAAAACATGATTAAAATATTTTTCGATGGTATGTACTAACATAAATATATTTTCTTATTTTTAAATATATAATAACTTTAAATAAATTTAATTGTTTCTATTTTTAAAATATACATTCTATTATAAATTTACATTTTTTTCTATCAGTCAAATGTCAACATTTTTTATTTCTGTTTTAAAATTAAAAGTTTGATATTGATAAAATATGTGGAGTGAATATTCAAAAAGTGTTTTGTCCCAATAATTCAAAATTGAGTCTCCACTGATTTCTATCTGACTAGACAATTCAAATGTCGTAAAAAAACTTTTATCCCATTAAAATTAAGAAATAAAGTGATGAATTTATTCAAACTGCGTTGTTTTCATAATCATGTTTGACTCAAACAGTGTTTTGTCCAACGACCAATGGGAATCAATCAGCAACATGTCCTGATTGGTTCACTGGGTCACGTGACTAACACATGTAACGGCACAAGTTGCTGTTATCTACACAGAAGTGATGTGTTATGTAGTTAGCAGTGTTGTGAATATGAAAATAAACTATATATTTGATATTTTATTCATAAAATTTATATAGTAACGTTAGTTAGTGATGCAAGATTTTTCAATACGTTTAAAAAAGCATTATTTGTACAAGATGTGTTTTATCCATAATTAAATGAATCAAAATGTGTTTTGTCTCATACTACAACCAAATGAATCATATAAAAGCATTTTTCTTCATAAAACAAAAAATATTTTAACGAAAAATCAAGTTTAACTGTTCTTTAAATCCTGTAATCTATAAGAATAACACAACTTGAAAAGTGCAAATCCTTAAATAATACGTTGAAAATATTTTGCTGATTTTCCGACATTTTGATAATTGTGACAAAACATGTTTTGAATATTCACTCCACATATATTATTTAGATAAATAATATTGCACGTTCAAGAGATGTTATATCTATGAAATTAATATGAAAAGATGAAACATCCCACTAGTTTTAGTAACACGCTCAGTAATTGAAACAATGTGTCTTCTCACAGAAGCAAACGGCTTGTGCGCAGCTTGCAGCAGCTTAACACTGATATCTGCTGAAATTTTAAAGCGATATCTCACTGATAGTATAATATGTTAAATAATATTTTTAATTTAATAATTAATTATAGGCCGAAGTAAAGAAAGAATAGGAGTATAATTTCATGAGTTTATGACATTCATAATACTCCATTTCCTTGACTTAAATTTATTATTTAATAAATTGTATTGGTAATAACATGTTGCTTTAAAAAGTTACAAACAGATGTCAGTTCTAGGCTACTACAAGCTGGTTGCTTCCGTGATCTTAAAAATCATAATTTAACACTTAAAATGCCAGAAATTTTGTTCAATATCGTTCATAATCAGCGGGTTGCCACTCTTATCCTCTCCATTTTTTTATTTGACAACTTTACACTAAACGTATACCACACAGAAAACATTAAACCACTACTTGAAATAATAAAGCCGCTTCTACACGATGCTACGAACATTGCACGTCCGATGATTCGTCGCATCGTGTGGTCATTGTTCGAACCTACGAACGTCCAATGGTGAACGTCGAATGTTCGCATTTAACTATTTCCCGACCGATGTCGGTATTTTTGCACCGAGTCAAAGGGATGCTTCCAACGTTTGAAGGACAATGTTCGTTGGTTCGACTCAACGGCTACACGACTCGTTCATATGAAAAAAGATAACATTAGTGTATAATATTAGAGATAACATCAGAGGGATAACATCCTCGTCCATTGAACAAACGTTTATACCAAACTATTATCATATGTATTGGATCAAATATTCGATTCACCGTGTAGCAGGAACATTCGCTGCACCAACTGTCGAACTTACTTACCTAAAACGTTCAATCGAACGTTGAAACGAACGTTCGTAGCATCGTGTAGAACCGGCTTAACACAAGTGGATTTTTACTAACCTCAAAAGTAATTCCCACATGTGTCTGAATATGATATACAAATAAGTGCGATTAAATTTATAAGCAATAAAAAGTTATTAATTTCGAAGGATGAGTGGCGATAATTGTACTTTTTCAGTGTTTCCTACCAATCAAGATAGATTAGTAAAAATTCACTAGTGTCATTATTTAAAGTAGTGGTTTGATGTTTTCTGCGTGTTATACGTTTAGTGTAAAGTTGTCAAATAAGAAAGTGGAGAGGGTAAGAGTGGCATCTCGCTGTTCATAATCTTAGTACTTCTTAACACTGACGTGGTCTTTGAAAATACTTTTAAAAAAAAAAATGTGAAATGAAAAGCTTTGTTCACGAGGTTTCATTAATTATGTAAAATAGATTTAAATAACTATCGTAACACTTTTCCCCGACAGAAAACATAAAAATACTCTACGTTACATATGTTTTATAATTTAATTGAAAAATAACGCGGCTGCTAACCTTTAGCGTACTTCTAGGGTTAGCACAAGTGAACTAATTGAGAGTAAATGTATTAGTCTGAGTGTCAAATAATTAAAATAAACTGTGTAGTATTTGGTGTTAATGCTATTTCCTTAAGTAACTACCAAAAAAAAAAAAACAAAATTGTGAGCTACCAAAAAAATTCGTGAAAATTCCATGTAATTTCCATTAAAAAAATCGTCGAATAAATCAGTGAATAAAATTCATATGTATATGATTTTTAGATACACATTTTTTAATAATATTTTTTTTTCTATTAAACGTTATTAGATGGATCACCTATCAGTTATTTTTATTAAATGGCCACGAATGGGTTAAATACCTATAGGTGACACTACTATTAATTGGACCATGTCAGTGTTATGAGAATTGCACATTCCGGTAACATGCTCATTACAATACAATTAATTTGTAAAACAAATTCTATTCAACCGCCAACGTATTAGATAAGTGTGTGTGTCCCAACTTTTAACACTTACAGAAATTTTCTGTAATTATCTATATGTGTAATGTTCATTAAAAAGTAAACATATAATTTATTCCGTAAATAAAATAGAACTGCAAAGCTGAATGAAACTTTTAAAATTCTTAACTGATTTTTTTCCATGATCATTTTTTATTTAACATTAGACCATGTCCCTGCTACTTGTGTTCAAGGACGAATTTTTATTGTTACAGTCCGCTACGTGGCGCTGATGGTATTTGTAGGCTGAAATCCCCATACTAAATAGAGTTGGGACATTACAGCCATTTTTCATCAAATAAATGTCAACAAAATTAATTATCGTATATTTGAATACATAATTACTGTTTTTAATAATTATTTTTAACTTAATCATTCTTTCTATGTTGAATTAAATTATTTTTTTTTAAATATTTAATTTACTTCCAATTTATTTTAAACGAACCTTTGATGATAAGTGGCGGACTATAAAAACTCATGTCTCGACTCTATTTTAGACAGTACCCCGATTTCTCTTTAAACGTACGACAATACAAAAACGTCGTACGCTTAAAGAAATCATATACAGGACGTATATATGTATATGTATATGTATATGTATATGTATATGTATATGTATATGTATATGTATATGTATATGTATATGTATATGTATATGTATATGTATATGTATATGTATATGTATATGTATTAATAATTTTTATTATTGAAGATTGTGTATGTGAACACAAACACTTGAACACCGTACACTTAATGAATGTACGGTTAAAGAAATGATGCTGTATAGGGACTCTAACCTACAAGTACCATCAACGCCATCTCGTGGATTATTGTACAATGGCGACACTAAGCGGTATATTCTCTCAAAAAAGATTTATGGAGAGTGGCAGAGACATACATTAGACTCACACACTTACATTTTATTACGTAGAAAAATTACGTAACGGGTAACTATCAATTCTCTTTGCAACAAGAAACAATAATAAATAGTTTAAAATATTAAAACTACATTGTTAAAATTTAAAATTAGCCTCGGTAAATTAACTTGAATTATACTTGAATAGAAAGTGCCTGGCTATTGAAAAATTTCATAATATTTACTTTAAAATAATTTTCTGCTTTTTTTCTTTTTTTAAAATAAATATTAAAATTTATAATTTACTCATATAATAACTATATAAATGTGTATATAAATACGTTGTTAATGTAACTTTAAATATTGAATAAGATTCGACTACTTTCAGAATTTTGTGATCAGGTACTTTTCTACATTATCGTGATAATAAATAAAAATTTGATAGTATAAAAAATCGTTGACGAATATAAAGAATAAAAACATCGATAAGAAAAGTTTAGTAAATTTACATATTTCGTAAATTTCTCAAAACATTCAACAGCTATTAACACTAAATATCTTGCTAATCTAACATAGTGCTACATATTTAATTTTTTGAACAGATGTACATTTTGCATCAACGAAGTTTGCAAGCATAACCGTGGAATTCGTGGAAAGGACAGAAGTGTAATTATATTTGTGTGAATTACATAATAAGATACAAGAGTAACAGAAAAACAATCATATATAAAAAAAAAAACATAGAACACTAGAAGCAAACTAAAATCAAAAAAGTGTGGATCGCTTGGAGTCATTTGTTGGTCTATATCACAGCTTAAGGCATTTAGTCGTTCGGTGGTGGTCACCGAATGCACGACAATTGTTATTGATTGTTAAGACCATTATTACTTAAACTGCACGTTGCTCTGTCCGCATATACGTGTTATGTAATTGCGTGTGTGACCATTCACACACATGCAAACATCAAACCCACACAACTACAAACAGTATGTTCCTACACAACATAGTGGGGAGAAGTGGAAGGAATTTTTTGTCTACCCAGGTATCAGTAGTACAGAGATAGTAACTTCGTTTCTGTATTCTATGATAAAAAAGGTTCTTTTGACCAAATTTTTAAAATCCCAAAATTTTTAAATATAAATGTATGTTTTCACAATACTGTATACGGCAATATTTCGTGTTATGAAAAACCAGCGAGAGAGACACACACCATGCAAGAGAGACAAAAAGTGTATTTTGTTTTTTCTCTCGCACAGATAAACCTGGGCAACACTACGCTGCGCCGCGCAATTGTGTTATAAGATAACACTGAGTCGAATGTGTCCTCACCTAGAAACTTATAACTCCGTAATGTCTTCGTATCAATGTCACAGGGACTACACAGTCTCGAAAAACTGCGAGAAAATAAACGAAATACACTTTATTAATTTGATTCCTTTCTCGCGCGATGTTCATGTGTCTTATAATACAAAACATTGTACTGAAATTAAATAAGGACAAATTCAACTTAGGAAAAAGTTTGTAAACTTCGATGCCGCGAACTGTACAAAGAATATATTATGTAGTACAAATGTCTTGTAAATGATTCATATCAAGAAACGCCTTTATTATATATTTTTGTTACAAACTAAGAAATCTTTAAAATGGCGCTTTTATCATTTTAATGAACTGAACCAACAGAGCTGAAAAATAATGAGAAAATAGGATGCAACTGACATTTTAAAATTATTTTTTAAATTCGAATTATAAAATTTAATAAAAATTTCAATTTTTCAAATTATATAAAATAAAGGAATCTGTTTTAACCTTTTTGACACCGTAGAAATTATACATTTTTAAAAAATATTTTGCATCTTTATAGTAACCATTTAATATGTATGTAATTTCATAAATTGGGGTTTTAATTCAAAATATCCTCCAAAACACATGATCTTAAGCAGAACAAAAAAGGTTGAAACAGGTCATCTCATAAAAATAAAGACTTTTCATTAAGAACCTACAAATAAAACATAAAATATTTAACAGAATTCTCACTGATTTCACCAGTGGTGAATCTATTACGTAAATATTTTTTTTTTGTATTTTATGTAATAATATTTTTTACTTTATTTGTAGGCCCTTAAGAATTTTTTTTATTATTATGATTAGCACTTTACGATCCGAGTATATAGCAAATGTGTAATAACCAGAACAACGATAGAGTCCGATCACAATCAGTGATCACACACGTGTGCAATATTACCGCAAACAGGTATTGACCCCTAACAAATACACTCTCTGTGTGATGATTTCTGTAAATATTTATAGACGGATAGCACATAAAAATATAATTTTATCTTATCATTTATTTTTTATTTTTTTGTAATTGTATTGAAATGTGTAAATATAATTGTAATAAAAATATTTTATTTTTTTTTTTAAATATTTTTTTATCAGTTTATTGTTATTTTATTTCTTGTTATCAATTTTATTAAAAATGTGTGTGTTTACACATACTGCATTAATTCGTGAATTTATTTGTATGTTTTTTTTTTTTTAAATTCTTTAACAATATCGCAACCCCTGGGGAAGTTTACTGCGTAGATGCGCGGACCATAAAGTGTTAATCTAACCAACAATTCAGCTCAATATAGTAATTTAAGGTCATCTCAATAAAATATTCTGAGCGTTATTACTCTTAGAAACACATTTAAAAAAAGGAATAGATATTATCAGCTGGGTGGGTACCATTTTGATTTCCACGATATAAATCAGAATCCAGAAGAAGATCGTATACTTTCATTATTTCAAGTAGTCGAATTTCATTCTGGATAAATAGCATAAAAAAAGAAATATAAATATCTTAACTATTACGTTTTCGGGGTAACGCTAATACAATCTTTTGGTTGAATTCTTTCAATGATATCATTCAGATGTGAATGATTGTGGCCACAATAAGAAATGATTTTTGGTGCTACAAGTAAACCTGAATCTTTTTCATCTTTTTTCCCTTTACTTTTACCAGAACTGACGCTTGCCGTTGATGATGCACCGCTTCCCGGTGAAGTAGATTCAGGCGGGTAGCCCGGTAAGTTTGATGTATTCGATGTTGTCACACAACCCTGACAATTCAGTTTCCGTCGTTTAACGCAGACCCATACTGTCTTGTTATTTTTTCGTTCTTCCAACGTATACATATGTCCAGCATACACCAACACTGGTAAGCCACGTCCGCTTGTCATAAATCGTAACGGTTGATTACTTGATACACCTTTAAAAAATAACAGCTTCGATATAATAGAAATTATAGAAAACTGGAACCAGAATAATAGAGATAAGAGGCATGGCTCGTTCACAAATAAGCAACAACTAGTAAGTAGCAAGGATGTAGAATACATAAGTAAAACAGAAAAATACAATAACGAAGTCAGTACACAAACTAACCTACTTATACGTTATACTTGTAGAGTGAATATTCAAAAAGTATTTTGTCACAAAAATTTAAAAAAATGAATTAGGCACATCATATGATTCTTCTCACTGATTCCTATCTGACTAGACAATTCAAATGCCATAAAACAATTTTTATTCCAATAAAATTCAGAAATAAAATGGTGAATTTATTCAAACCGCATTTTTTTTAGTCGAATTTTTGCTTGAAAAAATTAGACTTATACAGCCTATATGGTAAGAACAACGAGAGGCGAGACTAGGGGCGCTATCCGTTTTCGGACCCCGTAGAACACGATCATGACGAGAAAAAAAATGTCTGATATATATATATATATATATATATATATATATATATATATATATATATATATATATATATATAAATTATTAGAATCCAACTGCAGGTAAAATTTATATATATATATATATATATATATATATATATATATATATATATATATATATATATATATATATATATATATATATATATATATATATATATATATATATATATATATATATATATATATATATATATATATATATATATATACAGTGGGCATCCAATGGTACGTACTCCGATTTTACGTAGTGACGTCAGCGATTTAGTGGGGTTCCCCTCTCACAGATATGTTGTTGTTTGTCTGTGTTGGTGAAAATTTATGTACCAAGCCCAAGTCAGGGCCGTAGGTAATATTGTCTGAGGGTCTCGTAGCCTTTAAAAATTTTAAAATTTCACTGAAGATATATATGCACATATTCTGTATACGTAATATGCAAAATGCAAATGTAAAATAAGTAACGTAAAATTCTAGAATATTCTAATCATCAACTAGCAGAGATATCAAAAAACAAACTTCACCGTTGAATTGGTCATTAAAAATGTGATTAAACAGTGTAGTTTAACAAAAATTCTAGAATGTTCTATTTGTCAACTAGCAAAGATATTAAAAAATCAATTGTACCATTTAATTGTCCATTGAAAAAGAGATCAAATTACACATTTTGACAAATGTTCTGGAATATTCTATTCGTCAACTAGCAAAGATATTCAAAAACAAACGTCGCCATTGAATTGAGTACCAAAAAAGAGACCAAATAACATATTTTGAGAAATGTTCTAGAATATTCTATTTGTCAACTAACAAAGATATTGGAAAATCTACTGCACCACTTAATTGTCCAACCGAAATTAAACTAATGTAAACCAAATGTCCGATTTTGAAAAACAATTTTTGCTATCTGACGAATAGAATATTCTAGAACATTTATGAAAATGTGCTATTCCGTCTTTTATTCGATGACCAATTAAATGGTGCAATCGATTTTTCGATATCTTTGTTAGTTGACGAATAGAACATTCTAGAATTTTTGTAAAAATGCGCTGCTTATTCTAATTTTTAGTGCGCAATTCAATAGTGAAGTTTGTTTTTTGGTATCTTTGCCAATTCACGAGTAGAATATTCTAGAATTTTTGTCAGCTTCCGCTATTTGGCGTCTTTTACGCTGATGAATGCAATAGTGAAGTTGATTTTTGGACAGTTTTCTAAAAGTTGTCACTCATATTCATTAGTATAACATTCGATTTCCTTTGTCTACACAACCGAATTTTAAGTGTCAATTGTCTCTTAAGATAATATTGTTTTAAATAAATTCAGATAAATAATATTTACCAACCCCCCAAAACAAAAGTTTACCGACGCCCCTGATCTTCCGATTTTACGTACTTCCCCTTAAATTTGCACCGACCACTACGTAAAATTGGATTTGTGGTGTATAATAAAATTTATATATATATATATATATATATATATATATATATATATATATATATATATATATATATATATATATATATATATTAGGGTGGCGCAAAAAAACCACATATTTTTATTTTTTTTTGTCTCATAGGAAAAAAAGTTAATTTAGCTCAATTTAAGAATGCTCATCAAAAATTAGCTCAATAAAAAATTTTTTAAGGGTCGCTTAAAACTTTTTAAATTTTGAAAATGGGCCAAAAATCGATTTTTGTTTTTCATCCAATTTTTTTTCTTATCCCTGCATATGTTTGTACATTGAATAATAAAATATTCCTCCAAATTTTAACTCAAAAAATTGATAATAAAAGCTCGCTCAGGATTTTAAAGTCAAAATATTTAATGTTTTTTAGTGGCGCTAAAAATATTAAATATTTTGACTTGAAAAATTTTCAGAACTCTTGAGCGACCTTTTATTATCAATTTTTTGAGTTAAAATTTGGAGGAATTTTTTATCATTCAATGTACAAACATATGCAGGGATGAGAAAAAAAATTTGATGAAAAACAAAAATCGACTTTTGGCCCATTTTCAAATTTTAAAAATGTTTGAGCGACCCTTAAAAAATTTTTTATCGAGCTAGTTTTTGGTGAGCATTCTTAAATCGAGCTAAATTAACTTTTTTCCCTATGAGACAAAGAAAAGAAAAATATATGGTTTTTTGCGCCACCCTAATATATATATATATATATATATATATATATATATATATATATATATATATATATATATATATATATATATATATATATATGCTACCTTTTGACATGCTCATTCCGATGCACAACAATACTATCAAAATGAAGTCAAATATTGGGCAAATTTTGGATCCGACCCAACCTTTAAGGGGGTGGTGGGGAGCAACAAAACAATAGAAGTTTTCCAAAGAGGTTGGAAATAATGTTTCGGTCAATTATCTACAACATATCCAAAATTCAGCTTCCTAGGATGATTTGGAGGGAATAGAAGGAGAAAAAAGTATTTTGGCTGAATCTAACACGCCCACAGCCGCCCAGAATTAACGTAGAGGGTTGAAATTTGGTATGTTGATAGAATTCGTGCCTAGGGTCTTCTTTTTGGAGGTTTTAATATTTTACCCCCACCCCCACCATTTTTAAGGTACAATTTCATGCTTTTTCGACGTTTTCAAAGTTTGTACCACTCGTACAGGTCACCCAAATAAACCTACACGGCTGAAATTTTGTATTCGGATTGAGTTAGTATCAAGGGGGTGCCTTTTGGGGGTCTCAATTTTTAACTCTTACCCCCACCATTTTTATACCAAAAAGAACATGATTTTTCTTGTTTTTTAACAGTTTCGTTCGGATCAAAATCTCCCCAAATAAACCTAGAGGGCTGAAATTTTGCGTACAGGTTAAGTTAATAGCTAGCCACTACTTTTTGGAGGTTTCAACTTTTAACCCTTACCCCTACGATTTTTACGCCAATATTTCCTTGATTTTTTTGCTTTTTTCTAAACCGTCTAGAGACTCTCTAAGGAAACCTAGAGGCCTGAAATTTTGTACATGAATTGAGTTAGTATCCAGCTAGTGCCTTTTAGGGATTCCACATTACTTCCCCCCCAACTTCTCCCATTTTTACACCGGAATTCAATGGTATTGTTAAATGTGTTTTAATGCATTATTTTTATTCTAATACAAGTAGGCGGATAGTAATTTTAAAAGTTTTAAAAAAAATGAACTTTCTTTTATAACAAATGTAATACATAAATATTAAGTAATTTAAAAATGTTATTAAAGTCACTGTTTATTTGTAAAGTAGGAATTTTGGATTTTTATTTATAAAATAGAAATTTTAGATTTTTTTGGAAAGAAAAAATATCTTCATAAAGCCGTTCCAGTTTACTATTTTAGGTCCTTTTTTAATATTAAAAATAAATCACAAAGGCAATTGGCGGAGAAGCATCGGTAGGAATGCCCTGGTACGAATTGTGTTGGCTTTTTTCCTGCTAACTGCTACCGGCACAAAACTGAAATTTATTGAGATTCAGCCCTTAAAAACTTAAAACCTTTTTTTAAAGCCCCGATCAGCCGGACACTCATCATCAGTTTTGAAACCACCAAAATGACAAATCGCTTGTAGACTTTCAATCATATTTCGCTTGTAGACATTCAATACCGAAGATGAAGCGAAAAATTCGACTTTCGTGATGGGGCCCCGCTGCTCACGGCGTTTTTTTTTATCAACTTGTAGCTATGGTATAATTATCAAAATTTTTTTGCCGCCTTCTTACTCTGATCCATGCAACATATAATTTTTTTCAGAATTAATTTCCAGGTGCGTCATAGTTAAAAAAAAATTAAATGCCTGGAAAGATTTTTTTAGAGACAGGTATACGCTTCCGGGTACTCAGTCGATCGGAAATCATTTGCAAATTTTGAATATGTTCATAAAACGTTTATAACTACGCAGTTTTCGTAAAAAAGAAAATAGTAGATTCAAGTCTTATTAAATTTCTCGATCGAAAACACTCGCTTGTAGCCTTTCAATCACATTTAGATATCTTGAAAATACCGAAGATGAAGGGAAAAATTCGACTTCCGTAATGGGGCCCCGCTGCTCACGGTGTTTTTTATTACTATGTTTAGTTCAGACAATGTTTTATCCAACGGTCAATGAAAATTAGCCAGCAAATGTTCTAATTGGTTCACTAGGTCACGTGACCAACACATCCCAATCATATATTACCGTGATATATCTCAATCACAGATTACCTAGATGCAATATATACTTGGTGAAATTTTACAACTTCACCAAATGATTCAGAACATCAAGATCTGGTATAACTAACTATGAGACTAGGTGAGCACATGTTTTGAATCAAAAGATACATTATAATACCTATACATATACGCATCTCGTACGAGATTCATTTGGTGATGCACAGAATGGTTTCATTTTTGCTATCCGATCTGGCTTATCTAATATAAGTGTATCGTGCAATGTATATACAAAAATCTGTCGTTCGTTTGGTGTCGGTTAGACAAGTAGCTGATCATTCGCTTACAGCTTTTGTTAGGAATAACATCGTATGTAGTGTCATTATTTTTCTAATTAACTTTTCAAATATCTAAATGTAAAAATTCCATTAAACAAAAAAATACTCAAAATAAAGGGATATTTTTGTTTAAATAAGTAAATATATTCTATATATTTTTTGTTTGTCAACCACAATCAGCCATGATTAAGTAGTGTATATGTACACTCAAGTATATGATGTATACAGTGATGTACATACATATGCAATTGCAGAGTTGTGTACATACAATGATAGGTTTATGTAGTAATGTGTTGCGGGTACCATAATCGTTTTGTGGGGGCATCGCTCTTACGTCATATTTTTGCGACACTGGTTAACCCGTATAAGAAAACTATCTTTATATCTAGGTAATCTGTGATCTTAATATAGCTACAAAACCTATATAGTCTCTATATATTCCTTATATTGAAATTCAACTGTATCTAAAACTGATTATTGCCTAAACTACTGGAACGACTTTAACAAACAATATGTCGTTCGATTCACCTTGATCCAGAATGTAACTTAGGCGAATGATATCACAGGAAATTTAATATGGCGAACAATAACTGCCAATATTATGGAGTGAGTCTACTAGTCATTTTGTGAAAATAAGGCTGAATGACTTAATTGTGTTGTAATTCACAAAGTATTGTATCCAGAAACTGGAAGGCTTAGGAGTAACACCTAAGACAATTTTATCACTGTGAAAGGTTCCCGTGGGATACAAAGAAAATTGTCACTGATACTAAAATTACTGAAGTAAATTTAATTAAATTTGGTATTACATAATGGTAATAGGTTGTAGATTAACACAAAAGATAATTTAAACTTTGAATTAGAGTTCCTGTGTGATATAATATAATAACAATATTTTATAAATTCCTCATATTATTAAAATGCTTAATCCAATTTTTCTATTGAGAAATCAGATTCGTTTTATTCTAATAGAACGTTCCCCTTAACAACAATACAAAATTTACTTTAATTACAAAACAATGATTTAACCGATTATGACAAATTTTGGCATACAAATAGTCTACACCAGTGCTTCTCAAACATTTTTCATTGCGGAACAAGTTATAAAATCTGTATAAAACACTACTTCATACTACTTATACAATACAGTTGGCAAAAATAAACTTAGCAACTCAACCTTTATTTAAATAGTTAAGTAACCTTCCAAAGAAAATCCTGATGGGCAAAAAAGATTAAGCCTCCTCGATCGCCATTTTTAAAATTTTTCTGTGGAACACGTGATGATTGCTTGCGGAACACAGTTTAAGAGACACTGGTCTACGTTATCAACTAGCAGGTAGGCTACATTTATCCCGATTAAAATTTATAATAGAATTAACACCATGACGGTCATAACCTATAATGACGAAACGCCCAACTGGTACACTATTTTGACAGCTAAACACTTTATATGGAATTGTTGACATCATACGACATGGTCTATGAGTTAGTAAGGTTCCACTTGACGACTTATGACGTCAATGACCGTCAAGGTGTTAAATTGATAAAAGTAAAGCAAAGTTAAAAATGACGCACCAGGAGCTGACATGTCACTACCAGTTGGCAAATGTTTTAATTTAATCGGTGCCCAACCAGCATTTACTGACGAAGAACTGCTACTTTGTTCCAGCGCTAGATCTCCACCGACACTAACTTTTGTTTCAACCAATGCACTCGCATCCATACTATCATCCAATGTTGTCCCATCACTGAACTGTGAAGTTTCATTGTTATATTCGTCTGGTTCGTCAACTGGTTCCTTCTTAGGTGCAACAGCCGGGACAAACGGTGGTTCAGAAGCGTGGAAACCTTCAACAATACATAGAGCAATTTAGTTGACGATACAAATGAAATCTTGCCGTTTACACTTACTAGTATGATCATCTTTATCAGATGATGCAATACTCGACGCACAGCTCCTCTTCGGCGGCAGTTCAGACTGTAAATCTTCGGCAGTTTCAGTACTGTTATTGTTATTATTACCACTACTACTATTAATATTATTCAATATGCGACTAGTACTTGGATTATTTAACGAAAACACAGCTGGTTGTAGTAGAGCGGGTACTGGATCTGGTACTAAACTTTTCAATTTACTTAAGTTCGTATTCAATAACAGTGGATTTGTAATGGTGGATATTAATTGTGATCGTTTCCGTTTCTTTGGTGTGTTATGTTGAACATCGCGACTCAAATTTTGCACTGCATCCATGTACATCGCATGCGTCGTACCATTAATGTGAGATTCTTTCTAAAATTTTCAAAATATTATAATAAAAATTTTCGTAAAATGAAAAATTGTGAAAAATCGAACTAAAAAGTTGTAAACAAGATGAAATAAAAAACAGAAAAGTGAATAAAAAAGTAAAACTCTTGGAGGCATCAGATATTTCTGTTCACCGTGTTATAGCATGTAAAACCGGCTAGACCCAGACACTTTTTTTACAATTTTTCGGCTAATTTTAGGTTTATACATGTTTCCTTCATAGATATCACAAATAAAAATATTACCATTAGAAAGAGTGTATATTATTTATTACATCCCTAACCCATTTATGACTCCATTCAAGTAAAGGTAAAGAAAATAAAAAATAATTAATAAGTGTCCGGGTTTACACCCTAAATCGGTCTTGATCCGGACACTTACTTAAATAACGTAATAACATGCAAACTAACCTCTCCCGTCGGGGTTAGGACAGTGTTTTATATCGTCTAATGTCTTTGGACCTGTCAAAAACTTCGAAACATTTTGTGGAAAGGGAAAGGGGTCAATGCATAGTATGTCTCTCTATGAAGTAAACATACAATATGACACCAGAAGGAGACATAAGCCGCGTAATTCTGGCAGGAATATAAGGTATGGATAGTAGAAGTTAGAGTTGGTGCAAATCGCAGCCATAATGTAATAAACTAATATGTCCGGGTCTAGACGGATATATGTATAGCATGCATTTTTTTCTATTTATATACATCGAATACAACTTCAAACATCATTACATGATGCGCGATAAAATTCTTAACATATACATATCAAAACTAAAACAATATGACAATTATGACGAAAAGTACATGTCTAAGTTAAACACACATTTTATATCTTTGAAAAACTGGAGGATGGCAATCCCGTAAAATTGAATAGTAAAATTTGAAATCCGTAGTTTTCACTGGTATAGATGTTTAGAGGATGTTTTTCTCACTCTAATGACTTTGTAGATTGGTGCAATGTGTCCGGGTCTAGATTCTCTGTCCGGATTTAGCCGGTTTTACGGTATAGCTTTGACAGTTTTACTTTTTTATTCACTTTTATTTGTATTAAGAATGAAAAAATCGTTCACACTTTGTGTATCAAAATATAATTTTGATACACAGGACAAGCTGGACAAGAGACACGGGGGACATAGCATAAAAATATGTTTGTATTAACAATACCCGCGATGTAAGTAACCATTATTTTATTCTTAAGCTAAATATGAGCTATTCAGTCAATAATTACCGTATCAGTATTGGCAATAGGATAATTAATGCTGCTGTGGCCAGTCAAACCCTTAATTTGCAACGCTTCGCCGGTTTTTATAAATGAACTAAGTTCATCTTGTCGAACGCTAACTTCTCCACGATACATGAAAGTCAGTAATTGATCCAAGGCGGATGCACTGACATCTTTCAAAAATACAATCGGATGTTTACACGGATTTTCCTGCAATCAACCACGACTTATTTACACCGATATTACCAATTTGTAAATACTAACATTTACATTTACCCACCCGAAACAATTCATTAAAGTAGGGGCTGCATACCGACAACACCATTTTATGCGCTTTCAGAATTCGCCCTTCAGCTGCTAACGTTACATCTACTAGATGTTCACCCTGAAAGAGTGAATGAAATCCGGTACTGAGATTTGTATGAAAATTGTTCCAACTCAACGAGAAAAATTCGCTTTCCATTGTTTTTAATCTGGAAAAAACGACACAAACAAATGCATTACGTGAAACACACATTCACTGTAACACAATTTCATAATTTGAAACACTTACTTTTACCTAAATAATTATAAAATATAAAACAAATGAAAAATATTAAAAATTATTGAATTTTTATTAAAATTACCAAACTTTTATTATAAGTCTCTGTAAGTAAATTCAATATTCTATATTTAGACCGAACTTTTTTAAACATTCTTTTTGACACGAATCATTGTTCTAAAAAAAATATAAGAAAGGAAAATATTATGCAATAGTAATTACAAAAATTACGTAACTTAATATCGACATTTATAATTTGTTATTACGAAATCGCGTTATTCTTAAGCAATTCAGTTTAATAAGATATTAACAAAAACAATTATAAAAGTTACCCACAATGTTTTTAATTGAATTATTTTATATTTCAGACGGCCATACATAATTAAGGCCCCCAACACGAAGAATTTTGATAAAAATAGATAAGTAAATATTGTCTTAAAAACAAAAATATCTATTTTAAAATAACACATTACCTGATATGTAGAAAAATATTAAATTTCCAACAGAATCATAAGCTACCACTAATGTACGTATTTTTTTACGTACAAAACATAAAAATTAATTTCAATACTATTTAGACATGTATTTTTCTTTTTTAAAAAATATATTTAAAAACACAGGGTATAATTTACGTCCACCATATTCTTTTTGTAATTATATGTAAATGGTTATAAACTTTGTATTTTGTATTTTTGATAAACATAGAAAAAGAAAATAATATAACCTAATTGTATTGAAATAAAAGAGACGGAGAAGAGAACCGAATAAAATAGGCATATTTTCATATACACTTAAATAATTGAAGACGTGAGTGGATGAAGGTGTTATGTAACGATTTTTTCAAAAAGTCATTTTTTGCAAAATTTTGAAATATCCTATGCTGAAGAATCATATACTAAAATTTTGGTTTCATTACGTCCAATAGTTTTGTCGAAATTCAATAATAAACACGTGCTATTGCATGATAAGTATAAAACTTTCAAACGCTTCTATTGTAAAATTATAAAAAAAAATGTTACATAACACCTTCATCCACTCATGTCTCCAATTTATTCAAAGCATGTTCAAATCGTTCAAATCACAGAGCAATTGAGAAAACATATCTATGTCTATACTACGTAATGTACTGGAACCAGTGTAACCAGCGTAACCAGTGTATAAGGGTGCTACACAATCAATGAAATAAGGAATAAGAAATAAGGAATAAGAAGTATGCCATCTAGTGACGTTGAGTGGAACTTTAACGTAACTGCTCATAGATATAAATATGTAGGTACTTTTGTAAGTCAAAATTCGTGATTTTTTCACTTTAGTGACAAAAAAAGTCATCACGAACGTTATTTTTTCATGAATTTTGATGTACAAAAATACCTAAATACATATACCTATGGGCAGTTACGTTAAAGTTCCATTCAACGTCACTAGATGGCATACTTCTTATTCCTTATTTCTTATTTCTTATTCCTTATTTCATTGATTGTGTATAACCCATAAGAAATAAGAAGTATGCCATCTAGTGACGTTGAGTGGAACTTTAACGTAACTGCTCATAGATATAAATATGTAGGTATTTTTGTACGTCAAAATTTGTGATTTTTTTCACTTTGGTGACAAAAAAAGTTATCACGAACGTTATTTTTTCATGAATTTTGATGTACAAAAATACCTATGGGCAGTTACGTTAAAGTTCCATTCAACGTCACTAGATGGCATACTTCTTATTCCTTATTTCTTATTCCTTACTTCATTGATTGTGTACATAGATATCAGAATGTGTATGTACGATACAATAGATGGAGTACACATTATCTTATTTGAAGCAAATCGCCACATTGGTTAACACCACGTTAACACTTTTCATAACCTATAAACTGTCAGTGGTAATAAATATTTGTTAATTTGTACACAATTTTTGTTGTAATTTGAGATTATTTATTAGTAAATATTCTAATAATACTTATAACAACAAATATAACATCAGTAAATATAGAAAAATTTTAAATTAAACCTTGTTTAACCGCCATATTGGTCAACACTTTAACCCTTTTTTTGGCTTCATCTTCATATACATTGAATATATACCTGTATTCCCTCTATCTCTTCAATACTCAGAGATTGTGTATGACCCATAAAAGGTCCGGCATTTTGAGACAAATAAATTTTCTTTATGGTCAAAACAAAAGGATAACACTGGTCTGTATACTGTATTGACTGGATTATATTTCAGAACATATCCTTCAAAAAAGACCTACAGTAAAAGCCCCCTAATCTGAACATGCATGTCCAAGACCATTCTCTAGTCTTAACATTCCCACTATTTACTACTCCTCTGCGCACTGAATGCGCAACTAACGCAGTATAAGTCTAAAAAAAGAGATAGGTAGAGAAGGAGACCAAACTTACGTTTATGTCGTTTATGTACTAATAATGTAATATAACCTGTTCATATATTTAACCTAAAAAATATTTAATATCATAGAAAAACTGTTTCATAATGTCGAATTCTTTAAATAATTTATAGTTGTAAGAATTAATTTATCTAAAATGTAAAATTACTTTTGTTTAGATAACATTAAATTTAAGTTACTATGCAACTGTGGTTTTCATATAAGAGGTATATACGTATTTGCAACACGTGCTAGATGTACTTATACAAACAAAATAATTTTTTTTCTATTATGTTAAAAAAGTTTTTAACTAGGAATACAAAAAAAAAAAAAAATAATAATAATAAACTGATTTACTAATATGTATTTATCACACACATACATTTGTAACTGATTAATTTATGAAGGTTATTTATTTACATTTTTTATTGTAATTATTACATAATTCTCTTTTCCGTAATTAGTACAGTAACTGAAGCTAGGGAACTGAATGTTGAATCACAGATATTTTGAATTATAAAAAATTGTAATTTAATTATTCGGTTTTTTTATCTTATTTTCTAATATTTGTAAAGGTTTTTTTAGCATTAAGAAAGAAAATTATTTTTCTGTATGTTTATTTAATCATATCAAATACCATTGTAAAGTTAGTTATATCGTAATATCGTAAAATATTGTCAAGAGTAGAGAAATTATCCAGTCAAGATTAGACAGACAGCAAGTTTATGGAGCCAAGTTTAGGGAACTTCTACTGTACATCCTATGAGTGGTTAAGTTAGAAAACAATACGTAGTTTCATCCAACCCTAACAGATGGCAGCACGCCCTACATCTTATTTTATTAAGCCTTGTACACAATTAAGTGTGATAGTGATAGTGACAAGTGATAAGAACTATCATTAGAATCATAGAACACTAGAAACCAACTAATATTAAAAACGTGTAATTAGCGCGGAGTCATTTGGAGTCGTGTCACAGCTTAAGGCATTAGTCAGTCCGTGTCCGTCGTCGAACCCACAGTGCATTATATGTACATTGTTACCATTGTTGGTTGAACACGTTGAACAGCTCTCTCTGGTAATACGTGTATTGCGGTAGTGTGCGTAAATACGCACACTACTAAAAAAACACCAAACTAATACACTGCAAACAGTGTGTATCTACACAAATAGAGTGGGGAGATTTACGTCATAAATTCATTACAAGTGGAACAGAGACATAGACAATCTAGTTTGACCTCTTGATTAGAATTTTCAACTTGTGCCATCTAGCGGTTAAAATAAAAATTAAAAATAGTAGATTACTTTTATATAGCGGCCTACGGTGGAATAAATAGAACTGAGAGAGAGGTTAATTGATTCACGGTCAAGCGGTGTAATACGTAAAATTTGTTATGATTCATGATGACTCATAACAAAAATTTACTAGAGAAACAAAAATTTATGTACTACAGCGTCAATAGCCATGAATCGATTAACCTCTCAATCAGTTCTATTTATTCCACTGTAGGCCGCTATATAGAGGTAATCTACTATTTTTAATTTTTACTTCAACTGCTAGATGACACCAAGTGAAAACACTTATCCTCGTTCTTATCTCTTGTCATTATCACTATCACACCCAATTGTGTACAGGCCTTTATAGGCACTCTACGTCTTATGTAGAGTCCGTAGAGTCCGCATAATAAATAAATAGAGTCGTCACATGTGATCCATTTTCTGTCCATAACAGAGCGGGAAGCTTCAAAATGAATTATCACATGTTTGAGTAAATATTTTTGAGTACTTAATTATTGTTTATAAGTTATGAATTAATGAACAGTTAAAAATTTTTAAGTTAATTATTCTTTCTAGGTTAATCTAAATGATATTTGTTAATATTTTAAGGGCGGCAAATTTTAAGGGCCGGAATTCTGTAAATTTTTGTAAAAAGAGGGTGTAATTTTAGAAGTAACGAGCAAAAAAAAAAGATTTGATCGGGGCGGGAAATTTAAAGGGCGGTAATTTTATAAAAAAGGGGCGGCATTTTACAGCTTACGACCAAAAAAAAGGTCGCCGGTGTAAAAAAAAAGAAAAGAGGGCGCGATTTTCATACCCAGCAATCATAAAAAAAAGGTTAGCCATTTCTCACAGGGGCGGAATTATTCCCTTTTGTCCGGGGCGGCGTAAACGCTAGAGCGGACGCTGATGCTTACTAATGTAAATTAACAAAAATAGATGATATTTACCTTTTAAAAATTTAAAATAAAAAATTTACTATAATTATATACTTATTATAATAACCACGGAGTAATAACGTTATAAATGTTTAAGTTATTTTTTGATTCAGTTTGGGTTATAAAATATATTTTGTATTAAAAACCATAAATAATTATTTTTCTTCATAAAATTAAATAACAAATATTACAATTTTATTAGAAGTTGCAAAGAAGAGAAAGAATAAATTTACTGGCAAAACTTTTGAATTTCGCGCGCTTAAAATTAAAAGTCTTTGGGTTACATATTATTATAAATTATGTAAATTAAAACATTTCTGTAATCTTTAGAAATTAGATTTTAAGTTTTTATCGAAATAAAAGGAATAGAACTTTGGAATAAACGTAATAAAAAATCTAAAATTAAATTAAATACACAATATAAAATATTTAAGAAGGGGTATAGTTTTTCAATATTTAAATGAGATGACTTTTCAAGTACGGCAATAATCAGTAGTATTGTTCGCGGCATGTTACCTACTTATCTATATGAATGCAAAAAGAAACCGTCACTTGTAAAACAGGTAACAAATTTAAATACAATTGGAGTGAACATAGGGTGGTATTTGTTGTAAGCAATAAAATAATTTAACATCTTGGAAGTTTATGGTCACTAATAACCCTAATAACACCCTCTTGAAAAGTCATCCCAAAAATTGGAAAAGGTATACATTTTGTGCACTGCTAATAGACAATTTGAATGAATTTAATATAGAGGGTAGATATCAGGAGGACTATCTTGGCCAGAAAACAATAGGAAAATGGTATAATACATATATGAGAAAAATAGTTCAAAAAGTGTGCCGTATTAAGTTTTAAGTAACAGTTCAAAAACTCGCCAGAATAGCGCTAGAGAAGCAAAAGGAGCAAAAGAGTATGAAATGAACTTTGTAGTTGTCGACGGAGTGAAGTGTGTTGTTTAATAACCTACAAAAAAACTTGCTGTGAAACACGTTGAAAGTGATTCATAATTACATAAAATTTTAATGTCTGTTAGTGATTTTTTGTGTTGAGTTTTATAAAAATTTTTAAAATAATAAAACAATTATATATGTAACAATTATAATAAAAAAAACAATAATTACATAACAATGCGGATGTTTTTCTTTCCTTGTTTTTTATTTCTCTAAATTTACCCTTTTGCCACAGTGGCGCCGCCACTATTGGCGCCTTCCTGTGGACACTTTTTGATACAGAGATGGTGCTCCTGATATCTACTCTCCATAGAATTTAATACCGTACGAACCGTAAGGGTGACTAAATGAGTACTCAAGGGTAAATTGAGACCATTGAGGATCCGATATTAAAAATTATATAATTCTGATTATTTCTCCAAAAACCAGAAGAAGTTTCAAAAATTTTTCGCTACTGTAATAAGGTAACTATCGTAACTATACTGGCTATGCTGGCATAAATTTTTCACATATATTAACACTTTTATTTTAATCATAAAGAAAATTTTTCTGACTCAAAATGCCGGACCTTTTACTGCCAGTGACAAGTACAATAGATAAGGTTATAAAAAAATAAAGAAAATCAGATCCAAATATCAAAAATTATCTAAACTATGTTGGTAAAATTGAACATTGCTTGGAATTATACCATATTTCTAAAAATCTGTCATAGATGGCAGCACCTGTACCAGTGAATATTAGAGACCCTATAATAAATAGAGTCGTGACATGTTATCTATTTTCTTTCCAAAACAGAGCGGAAAGCTTCAAAATTAATTATCACATGTTTGGGTAAATATTTTTGAATACATAATTATTGTTAATAAGTTATGAATTAATGAAAAATTAAAAGGTTTTAATTTAATTATTCTTTCTAGGTTAAACTAAATGATTTTTGTTAATATTTAATTTATTTCCAATGTATTTTACGCAAACTTTGGACAGAAAATGCCGGAACCAATCAGCGTACAGCACACATGTCACACATTAGTAATGGAGAATGTCTCGACTATCGATAGTTCCAACTGTCGATAGTCCCGACTATCGATAGTTTTTGATTTGGGCGGCATTTAGATAGCCGGCGTGCAAAAAAAATGGTCCCTTAAAATGGTTGTTTTTATATCTCTGGCTGTAATTTTTATTATCTTTATAGTATTTATAAGTAAACGAAATGACTGAAAAAAACTGTCGAAAACTATCGATAGTAAAAAAAATATCGATAATTTTCGATAGTCAAAACTATCGATAGTTATCGATAGTGCTATCGATAGTTCTCCACCACTATGTCACGAATCTATTTATTATAGGGACTTTAGTCAATATATACATATCAAATCATTTTGAGCCGCCATATTGCAGAACGAGTTAACTCGTCTTAATTATTTAAAGGTTAAAGAATAGGTATTATGGACGCAAGCTCAAAAGACCTCCAGAAACTGAGGTGAGGGGAACACAAATTGTATTATTTCCATAGCTGGCGTTTGGGACGAAAATTTTGTTGGCCTAACGGGCCTAACGTTAGCTAACGGAGCTTTCACCGTTACAAACCATAGGGCACGCATTCAAAAAATTAACATACATTATATATTAAAACAACAATTTCTAACATGGTGACTGATTATTTTTATTCCATAATTTTTAAATGTGGCTGTACTTCAGAAATTTAGTATTTATACCGTGAAAAACGATGAAAAAAATATTTAACGTGCATAATTTTTTTGAATTAGAGCCCTCTGGTGTGTAACGGTGAAAGCTCCGTTAGCTAACGTTAGGCTAACAAAATTTTTGTCCCGAACGCCCACATAGTTACTAACAAAACCAAGTAAGTAATTATGTTTTTATAGGAGCAATAAAGCAATAAAAAAAATACGATGTAAAGTTTGAATTCGTGCCGATGCGGCGCCCTTTACGGTACATACAAACTTTTCTTTTATGTAGAGTTGGGCATTGCATTGGGTATGGATATGTTGGATATCACTTTATGTCTTCCATGTTTCCAGTTCTGAGTTCAGTTAGTAGCGTTAGTAGGGTTAGTAGTTTTGGTCACTTTCTTTCCTTTCATTTGTGCGCGATCACCGGTTGTAGTACGTATACGTAGTGCAATAATTGTCATTCTGACGTTTAAGAATAATTTGCCGGTATGTTATTTTGTTCTTTTATATTATTTTATGTACTTTTTTTATTTCGTAATATTTATTTGTAAAAAAAGAAACGGGTTGTTTATTTTCTTAATTTATGTTGTTTAAGGTATATGTATTAATTAACAATAAGTAAAGAAAATTAAATATTTCAGTAAAATCCTACGCAAATAATTCTTGAAGTCACAAATTTTTTTTTCTTAAAAAAATTGTTTGGGTTTTATTTTTGTTTATAATTAACATTGAAATATAAACTAATGTTAATGTGTAACTGAAAGTTTATTTGAGCTTACGAGCTAAAAATTTATTTATTATGTATGTACGTTGTACGTTTTTTCCAATTTTGAGTCATATTCCAAAATGGGTACATATAGAGATGACCTTGAGAGTTATTTTTAGACATCAAAACAATAATGTCACTGGAATGCTTTATCCAATATTTTCTCCAAAAATTACATCTAATGGCTACATATTACGCATAAAAATTGTTTAAAACTTATGGGTAAAATATTATTGGGAAAATTTCAATATACTATCTGGTGCTCTATTTTCTTTTTTAACCGGTAAAAACGAACAAAGTTGGTGTAAATTTTTAATTATGAAAAGTTAAATTGCGGAAGCCTATTTTTGTTTTCGAAGACTCAAATTTATTAATATTTTACACACTTTTTAATATTGACATTTGTATGATATTATTAACTTTTGTAGTATTTTTTTATAGAATACCTACGATAAAAATAACAGAACAATGCAAAACACAAGTGAGTAAAGCGGCTCCGCTCACGCGGGGCCATTTAACTAGGCAAATTAGTTTGTATATCAAAATCCGTTTTTCAATTGTCCTAAGCACTATACTTTAACCTCTTTTAAAGTTTGATAATTAACAATAAAATGCAATTATTTTTCATAAAAACATGTGTCCGCGCTTTAACTCTTTAAATACAATAATTTCCAGCCACATTTATTTTTTTTTTTACGATAAACATCGAAAATATCGCACCATATATATATATATATATATATATATATATATATATATATATATATATATATATATATATATATATATATATATATATATATATATATATATATATATATTGCAATTTACCCATATTATCTTAGTAAATACAGTTGATTTACTCCGTTTGGATATACATATATGTGGCGTTAGTCAGAAATTTCTAGTAAAAAATATATTAAATATACAATACCATGCATACTAACGTAGTAAATTTTCCAAAAATTAGCTAAAATTTTTTTATATCAGTATTTATCAAATTTATCAGTTTTGTAATTTGAAACTTGTCATATCAAATTCAATATTGTCTAAAAAAGTAATTTTTAAAAATGATAAAGCCTAATATTTTATCTTCTAATTTTAATAAAACATGTGTTGCGTTGAAGTTTCCACTTAGCCTTTGACAAAATAGAATTGCCAACGCTCTTTAATATATCGCTCATTTGCGAGAAGCGTGACATAACTAAAAAATCAGCCTAATTGAGTTAAGTGTACAGGCGGTCACGGAAAATTTCATTCTTTTTGCTACCAAAACGACATCACGCTAGATACATAAATGAGAGAACGAGAGAGGTTATGACTTTATTCTCTATCGCACTTTTTCAATTTACTGTCATAAGTACTCTTTTAATTTTTAAAATTTTAAACCATTGTATTGAAAAATAGTTCTTTTTGAGTTATATCAAGCTTCTCGCAAATGAGCGATATGTATATAATTTTTTTGGGAGATTTGTGTAAAGTTCAAAAAGTGTGCTTTTTATTAATTTCTGAAAATTTAAGTCGAAAGTTTTGCCTTTATCGAAGTTAGTAAATTGCACTTACATCGAACTTAGGAATTTTATTTTATAAATAATCAATTTTGAATTATATAATTGAATGTTTTTTTTTTTTATTGTAGACAGTAAATCATACTTACATCGAACTTAGGAATTTAATTTTATCATAATCATTTTTTAATTATATTGTTGAATGTTTTTTCAAACGTTAGTAAGGGCATTTTTTTTTTTTTAATAAGGTGTCTTTGTCACAGAACTGAGTCTCTATGCCAGGGTTTAATTTCTAAAATTGTAGGTGCTGAAACGTATTTTCCCAATTTTTCCCACAAAATGGAGGCGAGCAAAAAATATACTAATAAGTAAAAAGAGAGCAGTCGTTTTGATTTACCATTTCTCCAATTCCGCTAAAAATGGGGCTGACGAGCTCAACAAACAAACTGATCAAAAATAAAATCCTTGGGAAGTGCCGGACCGTTAAAGCCAAAAATCCCTGGGAGGCACCAGAACATTGTTCCACCACGTTCTGGTCGAAATTAAGCTTTGCTGTATGCGTTTCCGAAATTTTGTTCTAACTTTTTATGGTAACTATGCATGGTTTGGAAACTTTAAGATTATTAGTATTAATTTTTATTAATGAATTAAATATAAAATATTGACAATAATTCATGTATTCTTGTCAATACTTGTGGGTGTTTGATTAATTTCATTTCCCACTCTGATTCTAGTTCATTTTCGACTCCATGGAGTTTTTGGCTTTGATTTCGACTCCGACTCTGTGTTCGATGAAACAAATCATTTTCATAACATTCCTAATTTATACCGTAAAATTTGGCTATGGTACCTAGTATAATACCTCAAAGATGCTCTTGACCAGTTTATTTATTTATTTATTAATAATTTTTTAAGTTCATCTTTTGCCTCTATTTCCTTTGTGTTTAAATATTATTTGTGTTTAATAATTCATTTATAACAGTGAAATTTTTAAATTGATTTATTGTTTAGATTTAATGAAATGTTATTGAAGGAATTAATAATAATGTTTTCAATGTGATGACAAATTTTTACTGTTAACACACCCATTCATTTGCACTTGAATGAGAATCCCCAGTGTCACCTGTAGGTGACAGACATTTTTAATTGTAAACTGTATGAATTTGTTTGTTTGACTTATATTATAATGTTGTCACAAAAGAGAAATATAAAATCACTTATTGACCTTTTGATGGTGGTAGCAGAATGTAAATATTTAATTATCTTATAGTTGAAAAAAATTAAAAATATCTGTCGCCTCCAAATAACTTTGGGAATTGTCGAGTTAACGCCTACATATATTTGAAGGAAAATTGTTCAGTTGTTCAAATTGTTGAATACTAGCTAATTTAACTGAAAATTTATAAAGCTCGTCTGCTAGTTTTTATTTTTCATTGTTAAAAAGGTTGTTAAAAAAACCATAACACAGATTCTCTAATTCTCTTGTTATTGAAATATGTTGTAAAACTTGTAAATGGCACAATTCTTAACATTTTCATCTACTATTAACCCTAGAATCATACGTTGTTCTATGAGAAACGTTAATCATACATTGGCGTCAATTTGACGAATGGACTTTTTACGGAGAGTTTTAGAGTTTATTTGCAAAAAACATTTTTTTACATAACGAGACTACAAAAGCGAACAAAATATTTAAAAAAATTGCATTTGGAAAAATTTTTTAATATAAATATTAATTAATTTTTTTAATCTTTTTATCAAAGCATATTTTCATTATAAAAATTAAAAATAGATAAATACATCAATTGTATCATAAGATTCATAAGACATGTCTTTCAAATAATTAATTTATGAACTATTATGAGTCGGTGGACATATCTAACTTTACAGAATGTGAAATTTCTCGGTCACAAATATTCCCGTAGATATGTTGTTATTTCTTCATTAGGCACATTTGTAAATTTTCTAAAATTTGTTAGTTTTTTTTTGAATAAGATCTCAAAAAATAATAAAATTAAAATATTTTCCACAAAATAAATTGTTAATCTTTTATTAAGTCACTTGAAACGCATTCTTTAGTTTTCGATTCAATAATTCAAAGTATTATGTCGTCTCTATAAGTCAAACAGCTGTAATCATCTTTCACATTATCATTATCATTGAATAAATTAATTATAACATCCATATCTTTAGTAAATTTTAGAAAAATTAGGAAAATTTTTATATGTGAAGTACAAAATCTTTAAAAAAACATACGTTAATCATACATCGTCGTCAAATTGACGCACACTATTTTAATATAAAGAAAACGACAGCAACTATAAACAAAATTGATACATCTGCTGTGTTATCATAACAAATAAATTAGATACCAGAAGTTTTAGAACCGACAAGCGACGACAAGTTGTAGTACTGGAGCAGGTAGAGAAGTTCGTTCGTCAATTTGACGAGTACGTATGATTCTAGGGTTAATACATGACCTGCAGAAACTTTAAAAGTTATAGACTTGCAAGATTAAAATTCGAAATCCATGAAATCGGTTATTCTTAGGAGGACAAGTTTCCCATTTCCTTTTTTATCCATATAAACTATGTTAACTATAATCATTGCCTATCATAGAAAACCTTTTTTTCTTAATATAAGAGGGGTGTTTAATACGTTGACGGTCATAATCTACACTGACGAAACGCCCCACTATTTTGACAATTAATATACTTTATATGAAATTGCTGACGTGGTTCAACGTTGTGTCTCGTAGTTAGTCGGCTTGCACTTGACGCCGTACGGCGTTCATCACTGTCAACGTGTTAAAATAGAGCAAATTTTAATAAAAATATTTTTGTGGTTAATTAAGTTATTCGAAAAATTTTTGATGTACGTATGCAATAATTAATAAAGTAAACAAAACTTCTTTTGACCTTCACCTAGTAATTTTTGAAGAAATGTATATATTATAATTTTTCTTTCAGTTAATTGATAAAATTGATTAGTAATAAATTAATATAGTCATTAACATTATAACCGGTTCCACTCATATTAACATTTGATATACAAGTTTTTATAGCATTTTTTTTTTTACAATATTAATAACATAAAACTTTTTTTAAAAAACCGACTTCAAAAAGTAATAAATAATTAATAGCACGTATTTTGAAGTCAGGCGTAAAAGCGTGGTATAAAAAGATGCGATCGGATGTGCATGCAAAATTAATGAATTCTTGTGGATCTACATTTTTACTATGCTTTTACTCCTGACTTCAAAATACGGGTTATTAATTATTTATTACTTTTTGAAGTCGGTTTTTTAAAAAAAGTTTTATTTTATACCTTTTAGTGACAATGCTTACCAACCCACCCTATTGCAATATTTTATTTGGTTTTTAAATTTTTTTTCTTAAATTCCAAATTTCATACGTTTAGGTGGAATAGCTTCCAAAATACCAGTGTCCAAAAATTATAATTTTGGGCACGCACTGACATTGCTTTGAAATTTGGAACATACCTAGTGTTTAAACTTTTAAAGTAGTAATTACTAGGAAAATGAAAAATCGATGAAAATCAACCAATTTTTCAAGTCATCAAAGAATTTTTTTAAACTAGTTAGTTACTGACAGAAAATTATTTTTAGAATAATTGAATCAACATAAATTAAAAAATATGTTACTATAGTTTACTATACTATAGTTTTTAAAGTAAATAATTTTACATACATATGAGGGGCTCAGTGGAAAAGTGGTACAAGTGTATATTGCTGATACTGAGTTATTGAATTTAGCATATTATGGAATGACAATTATCATTCCATAATATGCAAAATTCAATAACTCAATATCAGCAATATACACACTTGTACCACTTTTCCACTGAACCCCTCATATATACAAATTTTAAAATTGCCATAATTATTCATATTATTGAAGATGGTTAAAAAATTACTCAACCAATGTTAATAAAATTTTTATGGGACCACCTGGAGAGCTTTATCTACTAACCAAAAAACGAATGGTGTAAATTGGCCCAGAAATGTGGGAGAAATTGGTGTACATACATAAAAAAAAGAACAAACAAACATGCGGGTTGAATTGAGAACCTCGTTTTTGAAGTCGGTTAAAAAAGATTGCAACATCTTGATTATTGAGGATCGCATACATATTATGTAATATAATATTACAAATAATAATAAATAATAATTTGGTGGTTCGGGTACGCTCTCACTTTTTTACCAGTAGCCAACGTGTTAAACAGATATTCAAATTATGTAAAATTTTCGTTCCTAGCACTGCCACAATTTTGCATCAAAATGCAGCATAAAACATAGTGATTCATTCTAGTTTACGTCATAATTTTCAACGAATTTCCAAAAGGAAAATTCAACTATTACAATCACTTTCATGGTAAGACTTGAGCCCGGGACTGTGACAGAAATTTATTTTAAGGTTCTTTGAAGGCGAAAATGATATTCACTAAAATATATATCTGCACGATAACTCTTGCACGAAACATCCGTTTTTTACGAAATTCAGTGAAAGTGTCAAACCCTTGGATGAGTTCTTCAGCCAGACACGTTTGATACCCGAAATATCATAAAAAATTTTTGCCAAAATTTAAAAATTTTTCGAATGACAAAGTGCGAAAAAAGTCACGTAAGATACGTTTTTAACGATTATGTAAGCGAGTTTTCGAGAATATGTTATGCAGGATGCTGTGACAGAGGTATTGTTCTTTTACAATGGAAGGTTGTGGTTCCTAGTTTAGTTTTGAAAATGGTTTAAATTTAAACCATAAAACGAATATTGAGGACTTTTTCTACTATATTTTTAGTCGAATTTTTCCTTGAAAAAATTCGACTTATTTTTTATAGGCGTCGTTGAGGTATTTATGTAATTCTTTATAACGTTGCTTTTCTACATATCTATGTCTAACATCTTACAGTGAAAGCATTTTTAAATTCGGTGTTCTAGTTTCTGAGTTTATTTCATACATACAAAGAAACAAATTCACATTCTTTCTTTTAATTATTATTAATATAGATTACATAGTTTTTGGATAGATTATAAATTCAAGGACGCTGAAAATGGTGAGAAAATTAAATAAATTTTGATATGCCGTAAACTGGGAATGAATTTGATCATTTTAGACCTTTGCATTCGATTTTTGTACATTTACTTACGTATTATACTAGCATTTTTATGCGGCTTCTCTTGCATGATATTTGAAATTATGATATCAATTTAAATACACATGGAATATATTTGCCGAACTTTTGTATCATGTCAGATAACAACTCTACACGATATTTAGTATTGTGTCGCTATTCAGAGTTTTATTTCCTTGAGAATTTTTCCACAAGAATAAAATGTTTCCTTGGATAAGAAGTAACCTATGCCCGTGTCTGCTCGTCCAAACTATCTCTGTGAAAAGTTGAGGTTGATTGGTTAAGGTATTGAGACGTGAAAGCAAGGCATACAGACTTTCGCATTTATATATTAATTACATTAGGATGATATACCTATAACCGATTAATTTTAATTCCCGGTAACTGGCTCAAAAAAATTGTATTTTGACAATTATTCATGATAATTTAACTCATTTGTATCAAGTTCCATTTAACTCATTTGTATCAAGTTCCATTAGAATATTGTAGTTTTTTTAACTTTATGTACCTCGCCAGTCCCAAACGCCAATGTTGACGGTCCTGGGTGTCGTCGATAGTTAGGTGTCTCTCAGCGGTTGCAGACACCATCGCCTCGTTCCAGGTTTTTCTAGGACGCCCTCGCCTTTCAGTTTCTGATTGGACACATGTATACAGACGCTTTGACCA
The DNA here is from genome assembly GCA_035578155.1 of Brachynemurus nebulosus. Taxonomy (NCBI): domain Eukaryota; kingdom Metazoa; phylum Arthropoda; class Insecta; order Neuroptera; family Myrmeleontidae; genus Brachynemurus; species Brachynemurus nebulosus. The sequence continues at coordinate 134,581,051 of JAPWDM010000001.1, read as the reverse complement.
CCGATTTTAATCCATCCGCAACATGTGTCCAAACCATTTCAGACTTTTTTTTTTCAATTCTTTCCAGCACTCTTCTCTGCCTTCATGATGGTCCTGATTAGGTCATTTCTCACCCGATCTAGTCTGCACACTCTTGCATTACGTCTAAGGTAGTCCATTTAAATAATATTGTATTAAATAATAATATGAATTCTACTAATTTATTTTATTCGTTAAATTACCTTACCGTATTACACTTGAGTTTTATATTTTTTCTAAATTTTGTGTTTTCTACAACTCAGATTTTTTGCCTAAAAGCAATTTAACTCGAAGAACTGTCAACCCAAAAATTCTTCAGCTTCGCTGTCGCGTTTTTGTTAGTTAACACTTCTCGTTAAATTGCTAGGCAACAAATTTTCTTTAGACAAACCTAAATTTATTCGAAAAAATACAAACCTTTCGTGTAAAATAATAAGTGAAAAAATTTTGAAATTATTCTGTATTATGAACGTGAGCTCAAAACACCTCCAGAAACTGAGGTGAGGGGAACACAGATTGTATTATTTACATAGTTACCAACCAAACAAAGTAATTATGTTTTTATTACTCATGCGGGAGAAGTACTAACTTGGCGCACATATTTCTGTACGCAAAATGGCTGTTTGCCAACTGTACTCTTCCCGCATACTTTTTTGCGTGTGGAAAGTAACTTTCCACACGCAAATTGACAATAAAACACGCAAAATTTAATCAAAACACGCAAAGCTGCCTCTTAATTTTTCATTTAATAAATATTTCATAATTATTTCTATAGAAACCACCAACAAAATAATTTAAACGATAATTAATTCAGAAAAAAAAGACGAACACTCAAAAATATTATTTTAAAAAGTAATATAAATGTCAAAAATAATGATAATAATAGAAAAAAGTATGTGAAATTCGTAATAAAAAATAGTATGTGCAACTCGTGCGGGTTTGTCGATTGCCCTACTCAAGCGAATGAGCGCACGAACGTAGTGAGTGCGCTCAACTTCGCTTTCGTGGGCAATCGACAATTTCCCGCACTTATTGCACAATATACTATTTTAAAGGAGCGAGTGAATAAATGTATATTTATTAATATGATAGACAAAGGTAAATGCAGGTATAGGTAAAAAAGTTCTTTTTCGCTTGCGCCCATAATAAAAATTTGTAGATTTAATTCTCCATTGACTTTTTTTCGTCGTTTGATAGTACTCGATTAGCACTGTACAGACAAATTTAAAATACCCAAATTGATTTATAAACTTTTTCAAAAATAGCGATTAAAATTTTAGACTATTCTATTATGTACTCTATTATAGACTAGTCTATTGTCTTTTCTCTTGCAATAAAATTGATTCGGGAAAAATAAGAAACATGATTTTAATAGATTTTTACACATGGATCACTTTAGGTATTTACGTTTCTAGAATAATGTTCAAAAGGAATTATGACTGGGGAAGTATTTCAAAACTCGTTTTCAATCCGATTCCACACTCTCCCTTCTTATTTCCCGCGTTTTTACACCGAAATTTCATTGTTTTTTCGTGTTATTTGATGGGTTTGACACGTACATACACTATAAAGACTTCGAAAAAATTTAGATGGCTGACATTTTTTATATGGATTGAGAGGGTCTGCTTTTTTGAGGATTTCAATAGTTAACTCTCACCGCCGCCATTATTACTCCAAAATTTTTTAATATTTAAACAATAACAACTTTGGTTTTTGGCATTTCAAAGTGATGTAACGCCTTAAGATATCTTCCTAAGATTTAGCTTTAAGTGAGAGGATCATTTTCACATTACTAAACATGTACTTTTTCCATTTTTTTAAAATATGCAACTTCATCTTTTAATTAATCAAGAATAAATAAAATTATTTCAAATTAAAATATAATTTTTATGTCATTAATCTTTGAAATGTGAACCCAGGTGTGTTCATATATCTTTAAACAAAAAAAATTCTATAATTACCTTGATAATGATTTGTAATTTTAACTATGGTTGCAGTATTCTAATTATGTATTTTATAATTACAAAGGTAAATAAATTTCCGTTATTATTTATTGTATATTTATGATTTTTTTTTCACTAAGAGATACGTATATTACATCGTATATGTCATGCTTGGTGTTGAATATAAACTTCTTTTTACTATTTAAAAAATACCACAATAAAAAATTTGTGGTTTCTTCTTCCATTGAATTTTCATTTATATTGTTTTTTTTTTGTTTTTTGTTTTTTTTTTTTGTTTTGTTTTTTTTTTTTTTAGAAATTAAATACAATTAAGTACCGTAGACCGGAGTGAATCGGGATAGGCGGGTGAGTAGGGACAAAACGAAAAATGAATGAAATTCATGACTTAGTTTAAAAACACTAGACGTAAATGCGAACATATATTTTCTTTAAATTATAGTAATATATTCAGATTGACGTCTTCAAGCGGTGCTATTTTTTGTTTCTTAAAACTTCATCTAAAAACTATTTATTTTGGTGCTCTTATGAATAAATTGTTGTTCAATCGAAAATTTAGCTATTTTGAAACATATCTGAAAAAAGGAGACTGCAAACTTTTAGTTATTTTTATTTTTTAAGAGGGTTATAATGAGCACTTGACAATTGCGTTAAGTTGGAAGTTAATAGGGACGGAAAACGTGTGAATAGGGACAGTATATACGTTAATAGGAACATTTTATCACGTATAAAGGGACGAATGTGGGCTATGCAAAATTTGAATCGTGATTGGAGTAATGTAATTTTTACTGACAAAGCGTGTTTTTACACATGGGTTTCTGCCAAATATACTTGGTCTTTTATTAAAACAGGTGTGCCGCCATAGCCGAGCTCTCTGGCGGTCGTTACCGCAACAAATGCGAAAAATCTTATAAAAAGTATGCCAAAACGGTGCCCTCAAATTCTAGACAACTTGGTAAATGCGTAATAATAGTGCTTTTAGTGTACTTTAAATCGATTTATTCATTTCTGCGAAATAGGTAATAATTTTTCTTTTAAATATGGAGACGACGCTCTTGTGTGACAGAGTGTATGTACCATAGATATAGCCACCTATGGGTTCAACGTCTTCAAATATGGTCCAAATGTTTATTAAAGTGGAAGTTAGTAGGGACGGAAAAAATGTGAATAGGGACAGTATATAGGTTAACAGGGACATTATATAAAGTATAAAGGGACGAATGTGGGGTGATTAGGGACAGATAAGGGATCTATTGGAACATAGAACAGAGCACTTTCAAGGTCATTAAGTCATTTGATATTTTTATAAACACATTAAGCATAACATTTATACTTTATAAACATTACTTTAGATTTTACGTTTATTTCTACAGAAAATTATGAACTGTTATTTATTTTTTGCATGTATAAACACAAAAAATTCGAAATTATGTTATATTTAAATTTCAATTTTGATCCCTACGAGTCGTCCCGATTTACCCTTTTATCCTTTGTCCCCAGTTTACCATAGAGAAAAAATTGTATGATTTTTGTTATTTTTTCAAAAACCACCGATATTTTTAAAATTTTTTGGATACTGTGGTAAAGTGACCATCCGTGCGAAAATTTTTAATACATACATTAAAGATTAGGTACGCATAAAATAAATACAAAAAAATACGGTGTGACGTCTGAATTCGTGCCTATTCACTCCAGTTTACTGTATGCATATAAAAAAAAAAATGGTTGTTCACATTTTACTTCCTAATTAAAGAATTTAGGAAAATCATTCTAAAAATGGAAATAAAAAACTTTCTTTAAAATTGTTTTAGATGATGTTCATAATATGTATGCGTATATAATGAATTTTTTTGGTGAACAATAACTTGTGAACAAATGATGTAATCGAATTAATTTTAATGTCAGTCAGCGAACTTTTGTGATACGTAAACGCTGTTAAATTTTTATTATAGATTGGTTAATTTTTTAGTTATTTATGAAATACAATGTGATGCAGATACAAGCTTGCTTATTTTAAATCAAACACAGTTATTGATAGTAAATTAGAATTACTCATTTAAATTGATTCTCAGTTTATCAGAATTGTTAGTTCTATATCAAAACATAAGCATGCACTTACGCTGACACTTACTTTTCTCTGGAACATCTTATATTTTTTATTTTTGTCAAGTAAGGATTCTATCCTAAGAAAAAGATGACCTTTTGGTGAAAGTGTTACATTTCAAAAACAAAATTTTTCTAAATTCTTCGTCCACGAATCAGTTATTGTAATAACAAATAATTGTACAAATGGTCTGTGGTACAAAATTTAAAAACAATCGTTACAGTAGTTTCTTAGAAATCATGCTCACCGCAAGCCAAGAAAAAAAGACGTTTCTGAACTTCGGTTGCAAAAATTTTATGTATTTGTCTATATATTAAGTGATGCTATAAGTTTTATTTGAGTAAATTTTAAGTTGAAAAAAAGTTCAGTTCTGCTATTTTTACTCGATACAGGTGCATATATTACATATATATATATATATATATATATATATATATATATATATATATATATATATATATATATGCACCTGTATCGAGTAAAAATAGCAGAACTGAACTTTTAAAAGTTAGACTATTGACTTGTAAGAAATTATACTATGGTACGTAATATCATATTAGTATAACAAAATAAACAAAAATTATTTCTTTAGGCTATGAATCAACAAACTTAGGAGCAATTTAAAACTTTAAATTTTCCATTTAGTCTGCTATACTGTTCTAAAAAAATTATAGTACTTTAAAAACACAATTTTTGTAACATTTTTGTTACATTTTACGGTCCCAGTATACAGTATCTGTGTAATTGGCAAAACCGTAGAGGCCGATCGCTGTCAGTGGTCACACATGTGTGTGATGTTACCGAAAACAGGTATTGATCAGTAACAAACCCTCTTTGTGTGATGATTTCTATGAACCTTTATAGGCTGATAACACATAAAAATATTTTATATTATCATTTATTTTTTTGTTTCTTATTTTTTTTGTAATTGTATTGAAATGTGTGAATGTAATTATAATAAAAGTATTTAATTGTTTGTGTCTTTTATATTTTTTTATCAATTTATTGTTATTGTTTTTTTATTAAAAATGTGTATGTACATACTGAGTACATGTGTATGTACATACTGAATTATTTCGTGAATTTATTTATATAATATTTTTTTTAAATTTCTTTACAAATTTTTCCTGCTCTTGGGGATGCTTATTACGTAAATGCGCGGACTGTATGGTGTTAGTATTGTGAATTTATACAATTTATAAGTTGTGAACTCTACTTTTTAAACTAAATTTCCAAAGCTCTCAAACATGGAAATGTAAATATTTTTATTAAATAAAAAGATATTTTAAACAAGTTATGCCCGTTTGTGTATACAATCGGCGCGACATCACTAACTGTCAGAAATAAAAATGACGATTGTATATGATGTCAAAGTGCAGAAATCGTACTGTAAAAAATTTATATGTTTAATAAAATGTCTTTAAAAAAGTAGTTAATGGAAACTACGTTCAGTTGATCGTGTCTGGAAAATGCATGCATATATGTGTTTTTATAATATCGTCAAAAATTAAAATAACTGATAAAATTCGTCATTCATGTGGCATATACAGCTGTCTATACATATATACATATATGTGTCCACGCATGATGGCTAGAAAGGGATATTTTGAATTAATTAAGTATGCACAAATTCCAAAAAAAATTAACTACTGGCTTTTTTTAATAAAATGTATAAATTACTTTGTAAAATTCCATATAATTTTATTAAATGTAACTGAAATTTGTTAGTACGTAATAAAAATAGATACATCTTGTTTATTCTCTTTGTAATACACGTCATCAATTTTCTTTCTCTACAGTTTTTCTTATCTTTTCTAATCTTTTTGATTTATGGCAATAATAGCCTTTTTGTAATAGGTAAATTTAGTCTATATTGTTAAATATATCTATCCGTTTTCGTATGACGTCATAAATATTTTAAAACGTAGTTATTCACGACAAACGATTTTGAACTACTTTTAAATTAGTTGAAAAGAAATGCATACAATTTTTATTGCGATAACTAAAAAAAAAGCTGAATGAACAACACGCCCATTTGTATGAAAAACCATAAACAAGTTTAATTTATAAAAAAAGGATGTATGTATACGATTTTTGTTACCAATTATCGTATTTACTCATTCACTGATATAAAATTCAATTATTCTGTTTCACAGCATTATATTGTCTCGTATCATTTTTAAATGATTTATTACATTTATTTTGTATTAAAAAAATATAAATAAAACAAGAAGGTTTAAGAAGAAATTCTACAAATTTTAAATAAGAGTAACAACAAAGTTTGAAATGTTCAATACAGAACTGTATTAGTATTTGTCGGAAACCTGTTATAAACCTTTATTAGGTATACGTTTCTCTTACTAAAATCCACTCTATTTTTGTTTAATGTGTGAAGACGTTTTCAACCATTATGTCCATTAACGAATGTTCGTTATCTAAATTTAGTATGTAATTATCGCAATTATAAAATTGTGTTTAAAATAAAAATTTGTTCAAGAACTTGTCCTAAAATTTGTTTAATTGAATCTACCACCAGAGTAGAACAAATAATAGAAAATAACGAGAGTTTGAGATAAAGATTAGTAAGAGTTAATACTTTTTGGAGTGATTTTTAGAAAATATTATATTTGCAGTTATCAAATATACTAAATTAAATAAAGAAATTATATTTGTTTTACATAAGTAAACATAGAACTTCGGATTCCGTTTTTCTCTACACCCTATTTTATTAATTGACGGGCTCAGTGGAAAAGTGGTACAAGTGTATATTGTATAGCATGAAGAATTAAAATTTTTTGAGTTATTAATAATAACACAATCAAATAACTTTTAAAACTCAAATGACTTTTATTATTAACAAATAAAGAAAAACATTAAACAAAATAATAAATATTATCCTTTAAAGTACCATTATAGAGGCACTATTTTACCATTAAAAATGGTAATATTAATGTCACCACATAATGTGTGTGAACTCAATCAATTGTAAATTAATAATGAATTGTTTTTAATTTTTTATAAATAAATTGAATATTTTTATGTTTTTACAAAGGTTTCTACAAATTAAATTGTTATTAAATTAATAACAAATATTTGTTTAAAAAATAAAATTTTTTTTTGGAATAGTTTCCAATAACAAAAAATATGTTGGAACATTGTTTCCAACATATGTTGTTGATACTGAGTTATGGAATGATATTATCATTCAATATAATATATAGAGGTATTCAATTATTTATCCACACAGCTGCTTATAAGGGTACTCACATGAGAAAAATTTTGGAACACTACTTTTAAATATTGGGTTAAAAAAGAGCTGCGTTAAAAACTAATAAGATTTTAAAAACATAACTGTTTTGAAATTAGACGGAATTTAATCTTAAAAAGTTATAAATTATTTTGGTCATTATGATATTGTGCTACGAATGTACTGTAAATATACTACTACAAAAAAAGGGCTGTATTTACGTGAAAAATGGTCGTATTGAGATGATAAAAAAAGCATTTTGAAGCTCCAAGATTCTAGTTTTGAGATCTTTCGTCCAAAAATTTTTAGGAGAAATAGTTATCGAGAAATTCTAAGGAATAACAAAAAATGTTATTTATCATCTCAATACGACCATTTTTCACGTAAATACAGCCCTTCAAAAATCACTAAAAAATAAACAATTTTTCTTTTTGCTCCCTTAATTTTTATGTCATCGAAGGATGACATATTAATATCGTTGTGTGATCATAGTGGGGGAAACATTATTATAGAGTTGTATATCCATATTGAATAATTATAGAGTTGTACATCCATATTGAATAAACGCAAGAGGGCTGTAGAGTTAACAACTATAGAGTTAACAAAAAATCATAAATTAACACTTTCACTGAGGTGACAGTACTTAGTGCGTGTCAAAAACACGCACTTAACGAATTTTTTGTAGTAGTATATAATCTTCCCTACTATTATTTTAAACACTTGACAAAACTGGTTGAGGCGACTCTCTGTTAAGTATAAAATACCCCTGTCGCAACATCCTGCATAACATAGCGAATTTCCGTTTACAAAAATTAGTTTTTCTCCGAAAGCAGGTTACATAGAATAATGGTTGAAAAACCATTTTTATGTAATTTTTCTTCTCTTTCCAGTGGTGTAAAAAAATATCGCTGACTTTTGAATTTGGAAAACCATAGCAAAAAATATTTTTTTCCACGAAAAATTCCCAAAAAAACCATGTTTCAGGCTTCAGATGTGTCTGGTTGAGGAACTCATTCAACACTGTAAATAAAAACACTTTACTCTGCAAAATACCACTTTTATTGAATATAAAAACTGTTATGACATTTTTCGGTCAATATGACCTTTCTCAAACGTGCTTGAGAATGGTCATATTGACCGAAACATGTCATAACAGTTTTTGTATTCAATAAAAAAGGTACTTTGCAAAGTAGTGTTTTTATTTACTAATATCATTCAATATTTTTGGACTTCCAACGTTTTCACCAAATTTTCCAAACCGCACGATAACTCTCGAACGAAATGCCCTAGGTTTAAAACCCTTGGATGAATTCTACAGCCAGACACATCGGATGCCAGGAACATGGTTTTTGGTCTTGCAGAAAATTAGTTTTTTGCCAAAATTTCCACTTATTCAAAAATTTTGCGAAATTTTTTTACACCATTTAAAAGAGATGCTGCAACACGGGTATTTATTAATGAGATATTTGGATTGTTGAGAATTTATTTAAGGGCGTGTCATTAACAGTATATTAAGACAAACACTAGGCGTTCACTTTAATAAATACTTTTCTTAGCTACTTCGTTAAAAATATTAGATATCTCTTTTCAACTAACTACAAAGTAATTAGTTGAAAAATAAACGTATGTCGTAGATAATAAAAATATACGAGGATTATGATGTCATATAAAAAAGAATATAAATATTTAGCTGCATAGATCTTATGTCTTTTTATTTAAGGGTCATGATTGCAAAAATGTTCAGAAAGTAGCGGAAGACGAAAAATAGACAAGGAAAGTTATGACCTATATTCCATCCAGAATTAACAAGTAATACGTATCAGTTTTACTGTTTTGTGCGTGTAACGTAATAGTTTTGTTATCGTAATATTCAAAAGATTTCTATATTACTAATCAATGTATGAATAATGTAATATTGAATAACCATGTATCAGTTAATTGTAAAAAAAGCCCTGACAAAATTTATCTTATACTTTTTATAAAATATAACTGATTTGAATTTTCACCACGAAACGTTGAACCGCCAGGAACGTAGCTGAGATATTTAATTAACTATGATATCAACAATCTGGTTGACCGAGCTAATTCAAGAATCCAAGAATAAAAAAATATAGTTAGGTACTGCGAGTCTTATCTGTAGATCGTGAGTTCGGAACCAGCCGCGGGAGACCCAGCAGCCAACATATTTTATTACACCTCATATTAATTTGATTTACAATAATCATTACATTACTAACAAAATCTATACATCGAATTATCGAAAAAAGATGCATATGACCTTAGCTGTTGCGCATCTAATCAGTAAAAAGAATAAATAACAATAATTAAATTTCTAATGATTAAAATAGAAGAAATGCCTAGTTTTAAAAATTATTTAATCTGGAAGGAAAACGAAGATAAAAGGTGTACATGGAATTCGACAACAAAATAGAAAGAAAACGGAGATCAAAATCTAATCAAAGAAAAAATTTTTCAAGCTTTTTAAGAAAAATGTGTTATACTGTAAAATTTGTTTTAAAAAAAAATAATAAAAGGTTAGATTTTTTACATAGCCGAGTACGGTGATAATATGTTGGTTGTTGGCGTCCGTCTCAGCGCCTAATTAAGGTACATGCAAATTGTGAGTTGCATGAATTAACCATGAAAATTAAAATGCTAGAAGCTTTTAAATTTGAAATTATTATTTATGATCAAAATAATAATAATAAAAACGAATTTCGAAATAATTTTTTTACCACAATTCGAAGAAATTTTCCATTTCACCGAAATCTGTATGACACAGTGTAGACACATTCCTTGATACTATTAAATTAGTCACTTGGAAATCCGCAGGTTATAGGTTGTTACAATGGATGATAATCAATACAGTTTAAAAATAACAACTATAAAAAAGACGAAAGTCATTAATGAGTCTATTTAGTTATAGAAAATTAGTCAAAATTGTCTTAATTTAACTGACTTACACTTTATGTATAATTGGCCGTACTTTCTTGGCTGGTATTTTGATTTTGTTAGAATTCAAATCGGTGGGATTGTTTACATAGATTCATAAATAATGGAATTAATATTAAATTTGTATGATAAGAATAATAAAGAATTCTTTATTTTTAAATAATTAAACGAATTAAATCAATTAAAAATAATAAAGAATTTAATTGAATAACTCCGTTTATGGCATTCAGGTTTACTCTCTTTGACAGAACTGGATACAGTTTAAATTTAGAATACTTTTTTTAAAAATAATAATACACTTATAAGGTCATGGATGGATGTAGGCACTGTGGGACAGACGTTTCAACTTGATGGTTGGCATAAGAAAGAATACCACAAACTTTTTTTTACATTACAAAATTGTTTTGAAATTTTGGTATTTTTAAGTTAAAATATGAACAAATATACCTAACCCATATAGGTATATATACGCACTAGACATATTCGCGTCCAGTTAATGGAGGTAATAATGTATCTTCGTCAAAAAATATCGTGTCCGCGTCCGGTTAACAGAGGATCCGCTTGAAAAAGTGCTGAATGCATTGGTTTTAATATAGCATATCACCGTTATAAAGAATTTGTCCGACTATAGGAGTGGTCTGGTTAAGAGAGGTGTCCGTAATCAGTGGTTCTAATGTATATTATTTTCTTATAACTACTGAGCCGTTAGTTTAGAGAAAAAGTTTTTCGAAAATAAATATCTCTCACTACGAGTATAACATTATTACACGAGAGGTTCATATTTTTTCGAATAAATTTGTGTAGTTACAATAAATAATATTTTTTCGAATAATAAGTAATAACCGTTCAAAATTTAAGCAGAGAAATTAATTTTCGATAATCATTTATTCAAAAACTTGACTCATATGTCGAAAAGTCATTTTGAGTATTTGCGGAAATTCAGCTATTGATCTCATCTTAGAATAATTCACATTCTGTATAACAGATATTTGTTTAAAAAATAATCTAAATATTCTGAACAGATATACGTCATTCTGAAACACATTAAATTTGTAGGATGGTGAATATACCAATGACGTAATAATCTATTTTCATATCTAGACTAAAATGTTAATGCTGGAATTTTACTAGTTTTCTGTTTAATGTTTTTTTCTTTGGTTGATGAAATTAAAATGACTTACATTTCAAGTGTGAATTTATATATATTATGGGTGCAAGCTAAAAAGAACTATTTTATCTACATCTGCATTTATCTTTGTCTATCATATTAATGAATAGAAGTTTACTCACTCACTCCTATAAAAACATAATTACTTGGTTTGGTTAGTAACTATGGAAATAATACAATTTGTGTTCCCCTCACCTCAGTTTCTGGAGGTCTTTTGAGCTTGCGAGGAATATTATGGATATCCGTAACCATATCCGGAATAAAAGTTGCGGATATATTTCAGATAATTACAAACAGTGTCCGTTGGAAAGCAAAGTTTAAATCAAAGAAAGTTTTTGCTGTATGATTTAGTAGATTTTCGTTGATTCGTGTTTGGTGTTCACTTTTATGATGCAACAATTATTATCCGTAACATTAACTGAAATTATTACATATCTGTAACCGTAATATGATATAAAGTACAGTTCACCCCAGTGAAGTTACTATATTTTATCCTAAGACGGTTTTGCTCTTACCCGCCAGTTTACGACCCACCACCAGTTTATCGGCATTTTATTAATTTATGACATTAATGATGTACGAAAAGTTTCAATATTCAACCTTCTTTGTTTCATTTCTACCTATAAAAATACTTTGTAGAAATTGCTGATTACTAGACTAGTATTTCAACTCAGTATATCAAATTGTTATTCTAATTCTACTGTATTTAATATTTTTAAAACTTATATTGAAAAACAGGGCCGGACTTAGCCGAAGTGGCGTCCGGGCCAGCGTTGACGAATGGCGCCCCTGTAGGAAAATCAATATTTCCTTCAAGTTTTTTTCCTCCCAAAATCCAAGTGAGGAGTAAAAGAAAAAAACGTGAAATACCTAATTATTGTGCCCTCTTAAATCACTCTTTGGCGCCCCCAAAGTCTGGCGTCCGTGGCACGTGCCCCGGTTGCCCCTCCCCTCTAGGTCCGGCCCTGTTGAAAAATGAAGGATTACAGACTATATTTAATTTTTTGAACATTTTTGTTCGTAGATTAGAAAAATGTCATTTAAATTAAACTAATAATTTAGTTAAAAATCAATAAGTAAACGTAACTTTCAATAAAAAAATCTTAGTAAGTGGTCCTCAATTGTTCGTGTCTCACACAGTTACTCACTACAAAAAATTAAATGTCACAATTACAATGTATTGCGTTTACGTTCACGATTTTGATATATCTGTACTTGATTGTTTCTTTTTGCAAACTCCACTGACGCGAACTGTACACTGAATGTATAGAATGAAATTTGTTTGTTGACTAATTTTCATTAGGATTTCTTAAGGTCACATTGTCGAAGATGGACTTAACGAGTTTTATATAATGATGTATTTGTTCTTAAACCATATTTTAATTAAATATGTAGATATTTTTAATTAGAAATTTAGATTTTTTATAAATATACAGAAATTAATGTATATGTGTTAATATATGTAAAGAATATCCATTAGATAACATTAATTAATTGATTTTTTACTGTATTTTGAAGTCTTAACAATTTGTTTAAAATTAAAAATTTGTACAAGGTTTAAATTTAGATAAGTACATTGGTTTTATGAGGAAAAAAGATTTTGTGTTGAGTATGGACGTCAAATAATGGTACAATCTGTTAACGTCTTTGCAGTAAGAAAAAGTGTGTTATTTTTTTTGTAGCTATTTGATATTTGTAACTCTTTTAGTTAGATTAGACTTGATTATGTATAAGTGTATATGTATTTTTTGGTCAGTAAAATTTTCTTTTTGATAGAACAGTTTTGGGATAGTAAAGCCCTACTGAATATTGTGCAGACGTTTTCGTGAGATGTTTCTAATGAAGGCCTCATTATCTCTATAGTATAATACAATACTCTGTAGCTTTGTTTTTTCTGGAAAATTGTAGTTTGATTTTTTTTTTTTTAGAAAAATTAACATTGTTAGAAATGTCAGTATGCCTATTAGAATATCCCCCTTGTAAGGACGATGATCACTAGAAACAAATTATTTTTTAACACTTACACTGAGCAAGTAATTTCTTCTTTTGTCAAAGATCATAAACCTTTTATATCCAGAACTCTGAATGTTTATTATTATCTTTGAACAGCGATATTAAAAATTCTGTAGCTGAACAAAAACTTTAATATGTGCGATCAAAGCATTTTATTTACACTATACGGGCCGCGCATCTACGCCGTAAACTATCCCAGGGACCGACAGTATTTTTAAAGAATTAAAATTAAAAAAAAATTTATACAAATAAATTCACGACATAATTTAGCATGTGTAAACATACACATTTAAAAAAAATCATACTAAGAAATACACAATAACAATAAACTGATAAAAAAGTGTTTAAAAAAAAACACAAACAAGTGAATACTTTTATTACAATTATAATACATTCAAATATTTCAGTACAATTACAAAAAAATAAAAAATGATAATAAAAAAATATTTGTATGTGTTATCCGTCTATAAATGTTTACAGAAATCATCAGACAGAGAGTGTGTTTATTAGTGGCCAATGCCTGTTTGCGATAACATTGTATACATGTGAGATCATTGATTACGATTGATCTACACGGTTGTTCTGGCTATTACACAGATGCTGTGTACTCGGATCGTAAAGTGTTAATGCAAGAACTATATGTATATATTAATTGGTATTTGGTAGATTATCAAACTCAATCGACTGGGGTTCGGATAGGAAACTTCTATACGCACATTGAGTACACTTTTTTCAGTTGAATTTAAAAGTCGAATAAAACTAAAGATGAAAGCTTCTTATATTAAGTATACCTCAACGAATTGTTTTGGTTCTGAAATTGTATCTGTTAATTTGTTTTCCCGAAAGCGAACATTGATTATTTATTATTAAAATTTTATAGAACGAAGAATCAATCTATATAATGAGTATCACGTCTATATTAGCGAATTTCCAGAATGGAAACTCGCTGTTACGCCCACTGTCATGACGTGACTTCGCGACTTTAGCCCGGGACTATGACAGAAATTTGTTTATATATATTAGAAATTTGTTTATGTATATATATATATATATATATATATATATATATATATATATATATATGTATGTTTATGTATATATATATATATATATATATATATATATATATATATATATTCTCGAACGAAATGTCCTAGTTTTACGAAATTTAGTGGAAGTCCCAAACCGTCGGACAAGTTCGTTAGCCAGACACGTCCGATGCCCGGAACATGGTTTTTGTTCGTGAAAAAATTAGTTTTTTGCCAAAATTTCCACTTATTCAAAAATTTTTGCGAAATTTTTTTACACCATTGAAGAGTGGAGAAATCACATAAAAAAGGTCTTTAAACTATTATTCTATGTCAACTAGTTTCCGAGAAAAATTAATTTTTGTAAACGGAAATTCGCTATGTTATGCAGGATACTGAGACAGGGATATTTTTATAATTTTAATTAAAAAAATAAATTAGATATTTGTAAATTCGCCCCGAGATTTATTTCACACTGTACATAAATACGTTAATATTATGCACAACATGTACGTATACGTTTATAAAGAATGACCTAAATACGTAATTTTATTAGGAAGTTGATATAAAAAAGTGCAGATGTTTTATTATTATTTGCATTACTTGAAAATATAATAATGAATTATCATATTGAAATAAAATTATACTACAAAACATAATTATTAAGAAATGCATATGTTAGTTAGCTTATTTTCTTTTAAAAAAATATAAACGATAACATGTACAAACATCTTATAATCTTCGTTTTTTATTAAAAATTAGCATTTACCCGTGCCTTCGCCCGCGTGGTGTTTGAAATTATGACATCAAGTTAATACGTATAAAATATATCATGTCACTATTGAGGGCTGTTATTTTTTGGCAATTTTTTCACAGAAACAAAATGTTTTTCCGGGGTAAAAAGTAACCTATTTTCGTCTCCGTCCTTTCTACTAATAATCCGATCCGATTTACCTCTAAAAATAGTAGTAAAGATACAAAAATTAGGGGAGAGCTGAAAATTGGTATTAATGTTCGCAACACCATTATAAATAAGTATTGAAAAGTCCTCATCGATCCTGTACGTGGAAAAAATTTTATTAAAGGTCAAAAGTGTTAAAAATGGGTTTTTCGCCTTTTTCAGCAAAACGGTAAGTTTTATCATAAAATTAGGTCAGACAAATATTGTAGATCATATATAGTCCAATGCAATTAGGTTTATACCTCGGAATACAGTTATAATGAATGGATTTGAATGATTTTGGATTTTTTGTATTTCTTATACTCAAAAGTAAAAAGTTTACCTCTTTAAATCTTCCGCTTTTTTTTCTTTTTTTTAAGGGTAGTTTAATGAAAATGACGTTACTTTTAGTATAATATATTCTTTCTGCAGCTATATTTTTCTTTTCTTTTGAGAATTATTTAAATTCTATATAAAGTATACAAAGGGATAGCAAACGTCCTTGAAAGGTAGGTATTGCATGTACAGTAAGACCTCGATAATCCGGCTCAAATGGGCGGCCGGTAGGCCGGATTTACGAAGAAAGCCGGATCATGGAGAGACCGTTTAAAATGTAATGAATTCGAGACCCCTTATAGCTACTCTAAGAAGTTAACAGCAAGCACTGCTGTTCTATGCACAAGGTTTGTAGGCAGTTCTGCGTATCGCATGATTAATTACTCCACAATACAATTCTGTTTTGTACTGTACTAATTGACTGTAAATATAGAATGTAAATGTGTCTAAAATTGTATCTACTATTTGTTAAATCGGGCAAAATTACTGAAGGGTCCGGATTTTCGAAGGCTGAATTATCAAGGTACTACTGTATAAGAAGAATGGGAATATAGTGAGAAAGTAGTGATAGCAAAGAGTTCGAGGGACAGCTGATACTCTACTAGGAATACAGTCAAGGTTGCCAGATTGGGCGTATTTCCGCAATTTGGGCGGAAAATGCTGTTGTCTCCGATATTTTGCAATCAGGTATTTTATGCATTTTAGCATTATATGGTGCCCCTAAATATGAATGTAACATAAATAATTATCGATACCGATCCTTTCTTAAAGCTACTAGTAAAAATACTTGTGTCAATTTGGCTTCATTGATACCTACCCACGATGCTAGCTTAGAACATATAAAAAGAGTATATTTGCAAGGACAGTTGTGGATGGGACATGAAAAGTTGCCAGAAGAATGGGGATGGCAAAAAAAGATAATTTTTTAGTACCAGTCACTATGAACCAACCACCGGCATTTGAAAATTTATTAAAAATGATTTTTTGTTCTTGTAAAACTGGTTGTAGCTCTGCTTGTGGATGTAGAAAGAGTGGCTTACATTGTTCAGTAGCGTGTTTACAATGTAAAGGAGTTAGCTGCTTGAATGCTCCACCAATAATATTAATGGATGACATCGAAAGTGGCAACGTCGAAGAAAATTAGCTTAAACTAACTGTACCCGCGACGTCGTTCGCGCGACACATTGTTATCAACTCAGTATATAAATGTAATAATTATACAGAACTTGCATAGAACAATAATTTTTGCGTAATGCATGCACATGCTCAAAATGGTTTTTTTTTATTTTCCCATGGGAATGAGACATTTTCCCGGACTAAAAAGTATCTTAGATGTTGACCCAGATAATAAGTTATCACCACACCAAATTTCATAAAAATCCATTTAATACTTTTTGCGTAGGTAATGTGTGCAGATGCTCAAAATGGTTTTTCTATTTTCCCGTGGAAATAAGATATTTTCCCGGAGTAAGAAGTATCTTAAATGTTGACCCAAGTAATAAGTTATCACCAAGCCAAATTTCATTAAAATCCGTTCAGTAATTTTCCGTAGTGTGTGCACATGTTGAAAATGATTTTCCTATTTTCCCGTGGAAATGAGACATTTTCCCGGAGTAAAAAGTATCTTAGCTGTTGACCCAGGTAATAAGTTATCATCATACCAAATTTCATCAAAATCCGTTCAGTAATTTCTGCGTGAACAGACAGACTGACAGACAGACAGACAGACAGAAAGACAGAAAGACAGACAGACAGACAAAAATTTTAAAAATCGATGTTTTGATATCTACATCGATTACTATTTACAGTGCCAGTACAATTTTCAAAAAATATTCCATATACAGAAACGGTCTCGTTACTGTTTTATTATACGAGTATGTATAGATAACTGCCCTTTTAACGAAATATAACAATCATTATTTTCGTAAAAAAAATATTTTAAAAATTTGGATAATTGCATTTTTTATTGATATCTCTAATTTTTTTGTTTTTTCGGAAAATTTACGAATTTACAAAATTGCGGTAATTTTAAATGGGTAAACTTTTTACTTTATGCCATTAGAAAACCACCCAAAAAAAAATTATTGAAATCCATTCATTATAAATGGATTCCGTCATTTTCTCTTAATAATGACTAATTGCACTACACTAATAATTATCTATAAAAAATGTCTCAATACTTTTTTTTTCCTAAGAGCCACCGTTTCTGAGATACAACTATTATAAAAATCTCCCACTCTCCTCAATACAATTTTTTGTAATTGTAAAAAGGGATGTAGTGCAAAATGCGGCTGCAAAAAAGTTGGATTGTTTTGTTCTCTTGCATGTTCCAGTTGTCAAGGCCAGTCGTGCTCTAATGTTGAATCACCTACAAATTGAATCACCAACAGAAGAGGATTCGTATGATACCAACGAGGAGACATGTGATGCATCGCTATTGAGGTAATTTGCTTGCACCCAACAAAAAGAACAAGGAGAAGAAGAAGAACAACAAGAAGAACAAGAACAAGAAGGAGAAGAACAAGAAGAAGAGGAAGCTGAAATATTAGACGATTATGAATCTGATGAATAATTTCCCTCACTTTTTTTTAAAATCTATACCGCTTTCATCATTCCCAATACTAATATTTTTTATTATTCAATAGTTTTCAATTAAACAGGATCACCATAGGCCGTGGAAGAGACCTACCGGGGAAACCCTTTAAAAAAACCCGCTAAGTACATTACCTTACAGGTGGCGTGGAAACGTGTGCATACTGCATATTATGAATATTACAACTTTTGTAATAGTTATATCTCAAAAACGGTGACTCTTAGGAAGAAAGTATTCAGACATTTTTTATAGATAATTATATGAACTACAATTTTTGCCTGACCTAATTTTATGATAAACTTACCGTTTTGCTGAAAAACGCGAAAAACTCATTTTTGACACCTTTGACCTTGAATACAATTTTTTCTACGTACAGGATCGATGAGGACTTTTCAACACTTATTTATAATGGTGTTCCGAACATTCATACCAATTTTCAGCCCTCCCCTAATTTTTGTACCCTTGCATGTTTAAATTGACCGGTGTATAACAATACATATATGCTAAGTTCCAACGAAGTAAACTAATCTTTTTGTTTCATTTAAAACACATTGTATATTTCCTCACACTCTCACAAGAATGAGATTTCCCACGGGATTGAGATGTTTTCCTGGGGTAAAAGGTAGCTTGTATTCTTTTTCGTCCCCTCTGTTAACAATATATAAAGTTTAAAACCAATCACCCGCTTTTTAATAGTCAACTGTCATAATTTAATACACTTTTTCTCGGAAATGAAATATTTTTCCGGGTTAAAAGGTGGTCTATAACCATTTCTGTTCGCCAAACAATGTCTTTGCAAAGTTTCAAGTTGATTGGTTAAGGCGTGAAAGCAAGTCAAACAAACTCAAATTCGCAATTATAATATTAGTTACGATTGTAAACTGATTACAGATTTTAAGTGACTTTGCCAACTACAAAAAGCAATTTCCGGGATTTTTTAATTCGAGATCTGGGACCTAGACTTATGTCGTGCGACACACTTATAATGCTACTGTTAATTATAATATGCGAAAGTGATTTTATAATGATAACTATTCAGATACAAATGAAATTTAGTACAAAGCGTTAACTTTATGTTAAACTTTATCAATAGGTAAAAATAAAGAAACATAAGCCAAGTCTGAATAATTAACACTCGAAATGTTTACTTTGTGAAAATCCATATCAAAAATATGAGATCGTTTACTTTGTTACTTTTCACTATAAAACATACATAATATGAACACAAGTCAATTTCGGTTTTTACATCATCTTCAGGTGAACCACAATTAAAAGTTATTTATTTGGGTAACGATTATTTTATAATATGGAATGAAAATTAATAATATACACCTCGGTCAGAAAATTTAAGGCCACTTCAATATTTTTTCTTAAAATGGTTTTATCTATGCAATGAAAACTTTAAACAACGTTGTGTATACGATGTGATTACACATTTGGCTTCCAATCCATGTACTTGTTTAGATTATTTAGGCATTTCTTTGACGATCGCGACACATCAAAGTGTGAAAGTAAATATTTTCTATTTTTTTTAAAATTGAAATATAATTTTTTTTAACAGATAAAAATTGTTTTCTCTTAATTAATGTTTCTATGATATTAAATAACACATTTTTAGCTTTCCACCGAAAAATTTCCGTACGATGATTAGTTACGAAGTTATGGACAGTCAAAATTTAGTGTGTGCTCTACTCTTTGAATTACTATAACTCGGTTAAAAATTGTCGTACGGCGATTATAAAAAAAAACGAAATTAAAGGAAAAATGGTTATCTTTTTGAATATAATATAAAATTAATTGAAAAATAATTCTTCGAACTAATACTGAGCTTTGAACGTTAAAATTCCATTTTAAATTCTTATATCAAGTTTTTTTCTAACCATAAATCAAAAACAGTAAAACATAAAAAAAATTTTAAGGAAAGATTCTGAAAGTAGAAATTGTAAGCTTTCGTTCTGTATTAAAATCAACGCTCCCTCACCGTTTTTGCCAAATTTGCAGGGACTTAAACATAAAACACTTTAGGACCAAAACACTTTAGGACCAAAACACAAAGTTTAGGACCATATCTAATAGTACTGCATATATATTTTGGTCCTAAACTTTTTGACGATTTTACATGTCTTTATAAAAATAGTGTTTTATGTTTAAGTCCCTGCAAATTTGGCAAAAATGTGAGAGAGCGTTGATTTTAAGACAGAATGAAAGCTTACTATTTCTACTTTCAGAATCATTCCTCAAAATTTTTTTATGTTTTACTGTTTTTGATTTATGGTTAAAAAAAGCAGTGAGTAGCGGGGCCCCAACACGGAAGTCTAATTTTTCCCTTCATCTTCGGTATTGAATATCTACAAGCGAAATGTAATTGAAAGTCTACAATCGATTTGTCATTTTGGTGGTTTCAAAACTGATGATGAGTGTCCGGATAATCGGGGCTTTAAAAAAAAATTAAATTTTTGAGGGCTAAATCTCAGTAAATTTCAAATTTGTGCCGATAGCAGTTAGCAGGAAAAAAGCCAACACAATTCGTACGAGGGAATTCCTACCCATGCTTATTCGCCAATTGCCTTTGTGTTTTATTTTTAAATATTAAAAAAGGAACTTAAATAGTAAACTGGAAGGCCTTTATGAAAATATTTTTTATTTCCAAAAAAATCCAAAATTTCTATTTTATAAATAATAAAAATCAAAAATTCCTACTTTATAAATAAACAGTGACTTTAATAACATTTTTAAATTACTTAATATTTGTGTATTGCATTTGTTATAAAAGTATATTCACTTTTTTTTAAATTTTTTAAAATTACTATTCGCCTTCTTTGTGTTAGAATAAAAATAATGCATTTAAAACACATTTAACAATACCATTGAAAGGCACTAGCTGGATACTAACTCAATACACGTACAAAATTTCAGCCCTCTGGGTTTCCTTAGAGAGTCTCTAGACGTATTAGAAAAAAAGCAAAAAAATCAAGGAAATATTGGCGTTAAAATCGTGGGGGTAAGGATTAAAAGTTGAAACTTCCAAAAAGCAGTGGCTGGCTATTAGCTTAACGTGTACACAAGATTTCAGCCCTCTAGGTTTATTTGGGGAGACCCGAAAGAAACTGTTAGAAAACAAGAAAAATCATGGTCTTTTTGGTAGAAAAATGGTGGGAGTAAGGGTTAAAAGCTGAGACCCCCAAAAGGCACCCCCTTGATACTAACTCAATCCGAATACAAAATTTCAGGCCTCTAGGTTTATTTGGGTGACCTGTGCGAGTGGTACAAACTTCGAAAACGTCAAAAAAGCATGAAATTGTAGCTTAAAAATGAGGGGGGTGGGAGTAAATAATTAAAACCTCCAAAAAGTACAACCTAGGTACGAACTCTATCAGCACACCAAATTTCAACCCTCTACGTTAATTCTAGGAGGCTGTGGGCGTGTTAGAACCAGCCAAAATCGTTTTTTCCCCCTCTACTCCCTCCAAATCGTCCTAGGAAGCTGAATTTTGGATATGTTGTAGATAATTGACCGAAACATCATTTCTAATCGGTTTGGAAAAGTTTTATTGTTTAAACGGAAAAGTTTTATTGTAAAATCACCCCTTAAAGTTAGGGTAAAATTTCAATGTTGCATGATTACTTGAAAACTACGGCAGATAGAAAAAACTTTAAATTGACACAACACTTTATTTTTAGAGAGCTTTCAAATGATGTATAGAAAGCCAGGGTCGGATCGACTGGAGGGGCCGTTTAGGTAAAATTGGGGGTAAATTTTGAAATAGAGTGGATATGCTTTGGTATATTAAAATTTGAATAGAATATACGAAATCTACATGAAAAATACTAGTTTACCTGTTTTTGTTCAAAGTTGTAATTTAAGGCTTAAAGTCTTAAAAATGAACGGCTAATTAGAAGTGTGAATCCTAAATTTTACTCATAATCAACAGAATAATAATTTTTAATAAAATTTTCAATAAGTGAATTGCCTTGTAATTAATAACTGGCCAAAATATATTAATAATAACTTTTAATAAGGTTTTAACATCTAGGTACTACTTTTGTCAATTTTTTCTTTTTTATTTATTATAATTTTTTCTTTTTTATTTTTGTTTTAGCGAGTTTCGAAAACTCGAAATTCAGCTATTACAGCCGGTGTTATGACGCGACCTAATCCCGGGATCATAACAGAAATATGTTTTGAGGTCCCTAGAATACGAAAATGATATTCACTAAAATATAAATATATATATATATATATATATATATATATATATATATATATATATATATATATATATATATATATATATATATATATATATATATATATGTACTTATGTATCCGCGCGATAACTCTCGAACGAAACGTTTAATGACCATGAAATTTTGTGTGCGTACTGAAGAATAGATTGGCTCAGCTAAGTTCGTTAGCCAGACACGTCGGATGCCCAGAAGTAGGTTTTTCGGCCATTTTTTGTCAACAAAATGAGTTTTTTGCCAGAGTTAAGTAATTGTTCAAAATTTTTTTATACCAAGCCAAAGTAAAAGGCAATATGCGTAAAAAATGTTTTTACACCGTTGCTCTAAGTTAATTACTTTTCGAGAAAAACTAGGAAATATGTCGTTCACCATTTTACTCGCACTCACATTCTTTTTTTTTCTGTCTCATTTTTGGCGATCCTATTTGCGAAAGAAATGAAAGTGACGTGTCATGATTTTTTTAATCCAATTTAACGATTCAGTTATATTCTATTTCTCTTAGTTGAATACGATTTTCTATATCTTTGTTCCATTTTTTTTGTAAAAAATTCTCAAGAAAATTTGTTTTATGTTAAAGACGTTTGATTATGTTTATATGGATTAAAACTATTAACATTTTGGTACAATTGCATAAAAATTACGTTAAAACACACTCAAAAAATAACACTAACGTAAATTTATACGCCTTTGAACATATTTTTAATAATTTTGTACAACGTACGTACAACATATTTAGTTTTATTGCTTCTACGCATTCAATTCTTTTTCTTTTTATTTGACAAATAAAATTAAAATGAATGCCTACACTCTAACAAAAAAATGTACCGTTTTACTACTATTATAGGAGGCAATTAAATGCCTTCTATAATGACAGTAACATTACAAACCGTAATGTACGAAGGTGAAAATTACACCATCATGGTGTAATTATTACTCACTCATATATGTAGTTTTACACATGTCGTACGTAAAATTACGGTCCAGGTGTGTAATAGATTACGCTTTATTTGTGTATTAACTACATAACAAGATGTAATTTTACACATTCGGTTCCCAATAGTGCGCAGTTAAACGTAAAATTACATCATATTAATGTATTTTTAAACCACACCTGTACACCTGAAAATGTAATTTTACACACTTATATAGTAATGTTTACACCCAGAAAAGTGTAATATTAATCCAACTGAATCACTCATTCTGATTCAGTTCAACTGAATCAGTATGAGTGATTCAATTGTGCTGAAAAAAATAAACTGATTCAACTTAATTGAAAATAACGAATCAAAAAGGATTATTGATGGTTTTTTTACATAAATATTTATAATAATATGAAGTATAGAATAATTTGGAATTATATACAAAAAGATTCGAGATGTTAAATATTTTGTTTATTATGTCTAAATTTCTATATAAGTGTGTCGTATGATAAAATAATAATTTTTTTGGTAAATTTTAAAATAAACACTCCAAAAAAGTAAGATTATAAAAGTTTTATTATGAACGTTTACTTGCTTTCATGAACATAGGTAATCTTTATTTTGCAGTGTAACTGCCAATTAAACTGGTCAAAATTTTGAGATATGACTTTTTTTACAATGCTTACGTTTTGCAGACATAATTATTTAAGCAATGTCTTATAAAAAATTTAATTGTAATTAGATTACAATGATAATATTAAAAACTTATGGATTAAAATTGTAGTTACATCATATCAAAAATATAGTTTAAGAAAATTAACTAAACAATACTTAAATATAAGAAAAACAATATTCTGCTGACTCTTGCCATTCTTAGAACTTCGTAGAAAATGTATGCTGTGGTTTCATAGATGTCTTCGCCAATTCCAGTTTCTAAACAAATTTTCTGCTATTTCCCATCATAATTCCAGATGAATATCGACATTATCCTTAAGAAGATGGTTGCAAACAGACACTTACCAAATCCTTATACCGCTTTTCTTGTCCTCCGCCCAATATTCTGCTGACTCTTGCAATTACTAGAACTTCAGGGAAAATGTATGCTGCGGTTTCACAGATGTCTTCACCAATTCCGGTTTCTAAACAAATCAGAAAATAAGGGTTACTTAATTTTATAACCATTTTTGCTTAGTTATTTTTTCTTTTTTCAATAACTATTTCACAGCAATTTAAAATTAAGAAAATTTCGCTTTCGCTACAAAATTACTTCTAGGCTATTTTAATGAATGTACAGATATTAGATTTTTGATTAAAAAACTCACCAGCAAAGTGACTCGGCGTGCTTATTGCACTGGCACTTCCGAACTGGTGGACGGAGGGTTTGAATTCCGTAGCCGGTTATATGCTGGCGAAAGTTTTCTGCTGTTTCCCATCATAATTCCAGATGAATATCGACATTATCCTTAAGAAGATGGTTGCAAACAGACACTTACCAAATCCTTATACCGCTTTTCTTGTCCTCCGCCCAATATTCTGCTGACTCTTGCAATTACTAGAACTTCAGGGAAAATGTATGCTGCGGTTTCACAGATGTCTTCACCAATTCCGGTTTCTAAACAAATCAGAAAATAAGGGTTACTTAATTTTATAACCATTTTTGCTTAGTTATTTTTTCTTTTTTCAATAACTATTTCACAGCAATTTAAAATTAAGAAAATTTCGTTTCTGCTACACAATTACTTTTAGGTTATTTTAATGAATGTACAGATATTAAATTTTTGATTAAAAAACTCACTAGCAAAGTCACCCGGCGTGCTTAGGCACTGGCACTTCCGAACTGGTAGACTGAGGGTTCGAATTTCGTAACCGGTTATATGCTGGTGAAAGTTTTCTGCTATTTCCCATCGCAATTCCAGATGAATATCGACAGCGTCCTTAAGAAGACGGTTGCAGACGGACACCTGTCAAATCTTTATACCGCTTTTCTTGTTCTCCGCCCATATCATCATGAAAAAGTTGAGAAATAATGATGTGAGTGACGTCCGTTTGCACATTATTCCAGAAGCCATTTTGCACAATGCATATAAAAACAAAACACCAGTACACCACTATAACACTGTTTTTGTAACATATTTAAAGATTAATTTATCATACACGTTATAATTATATTAACTATATATCCTATCAAAAAATACTTTTGATAATTCAGCTAATTTGAAAACATAACTTTTAACCTTTAAGAATATTACTGATGTACGTATAAATAATACAGCAGTCCAATAACAGATAATTTTAAAATACATAAAATCAAATGCGCGCGCATGGGTTTTGCTATTTAGTGGTGTAAAAATAAACCAAAAACGTTGTAAAAATCCAAAGTTAGACCTTTATTTGTGTAATATTAAAAAAAAGCAGTAATTATACACAAATTATATAAAAATACACCAATTTTTTCATATTACACAAATAATAGTGCATATTTTCAGAGGGAGGAGTAATTTTGCTCTAAATTTAAGTTATTTTACACGTTTTTGACCCTGTTTTCTTAGAGTGTACATACACACTTATACATAAAAATTTTAACGTATTTTTTTTTCATAGCTTTTAGTGAAAATTTTTCTTAGTAAGAAGGGGAAAATTTTACTTAAATGTGAACGTCAAACACGAATCAACGAAAATCTGTGAAAAGAAATACATCCAGCAAAAATTTGCTTCGATTTAAACTCAGTTTTCCAACGGGTGTTGTCTGTTATTATCCGAAAAAAATCCGAAACTTTTATTTTCGTATACGGTTTCGGTTTCAGATATTTAATTATTTCGGATATCAGTAGTTTTAGTTACGGTTACGAATATTCATAACATCCCTACTGTAAATGTTTGTCAATACAACTTCATTGAGAGAAAGTTAGTTATTTTCGAATTTCGGAAGAACACGTTTATAAACATCTTTTTTTTATAAGTACGTATTATCATATAAACACATTTAGGTTGCAATTTTTTAATAATTAGTTTCTACGATACTGAAATTATCTATTCATTTGAAAAGTGGGATCCAGTGATAGACATTGACACCACAAAAGTGTGGGTCAAAAATTTCATTTTCACTTTCACTGAAATTATGTCATAACTCATATTTTTAGAATTTATTCATTTGACAGAAAAATTCTAAATTATTAAAAAAGCCTAATAATTAATAACAATTAAAATAAAAATTAAAAACAGAAAACATTTATTTATATTTGCATTTTTATAAAAAATATGTAGGTATTATATTTTATATGCACTAAAACTAAAATGTCAAATGTCACACGTTGTTAATTTTAAATTTCACTCAAAATACGCTTAAAAATCAAAACTTAAAGCTTATAACATTCGTGTAGTGTCCATACGTCTTGGTTTTCCCGGATTTGTCACGGTTCTAGCTCCGTTGTCCCGGTATCCCCACAGACTTTTTCAAGACGTCCATTTGTCCCGGTTTTTCAAACTACTAATTTTTTATTTTCATCATCTAATAAGTACACAATTTTTCATTTTAAATAATGAATAGTTCAATATCATATTGAAACATCCACAGTAGGTTCATTCACAACCAAACCTAAAAATATTAAAAAAAAAAATTACTTATTAAATTTTCCTAGTTTTTTCGATTTTACCTTAACCAAGAAATTCCAAAAAAAAATTTACTTTTTTTAACTTTTAATCATATATGCTTTAACCTACTTAAATAAATTGTATAAATATAACTTTTAACCTACATAAATAAATTGTAATATTATTTTGCTTGCCTTTATGATACTGAAGTTTCTGAACAATTAAAAATTAAAATGACTGGAATTTTATTCGAATTTTTAAATAAAGTAGTTAAGTAACGCGGACACTGATACGCCATTAATACAGAAATTGCTAACATTTAAATGTTCATGTTTTAATACATTTTTCTTGAAAATAAAATTGTCTAAGAAGCTCACTTTCATAAGATATTTTATAAAAATTTAAAAAATATATACTTTTTAGAACAGGGGGCGATTTATTTTGAAAAAAAATTAATATTTCAAATAAAAAGCCATTATTAGGTAATCTATACATATAATACAATTGTAATGAGACCGTTTCTGTATATGGAATATTTTTTGAAAATTGTGCTGATACTACTGTAAATAGTTATCGATGTCGATGTATCTATCAAAACAGCGATTTTTAAAATTTTTGTCTGTCTCTTTGTCTGTCTGTTTGTCTGTTCACGCATCACGCAAAAACTACTGGATGGATTTTAATGAAAGGGCATAGCCGGGTAAGATAGGGAAAACGGCCCTTGACGCAAAATTGATTGTTTTTATAGGAAATAATACTTCTTAGCCCCAGATACATTCCTGCCAAATTTCAACCCTCCGAGGCTAATAGTTTATGAATACACAAACAGACAAAAATTTTCAAAAAAAAATTTTTTTGACGAAATTACTGAGCCGATTTATTTGAGTTTAATATATATTGTGTACCTACCTTAGGCGAAGTAATAAAAAAAAAATTAACGTTATATCCCTTTATTATACGAATTTTTTTAAATTTTTAAATTTAAGAAAAATTTTTTTTTGCACTTAAGTTAATGTTTATTATTATTAAAGCAATATAACATTTAAGACGTATTAGTATCTTTATTTGAATAAATTTTCTAAAACTTATAATTTTTGTTGCGTTAGATATAATTTTAATTAGTAAGTATGCTGAGATAATGTTATTGATTTCATTCAAATATTCAGATTCATGGTAAAGTTAACCTTGAAAATTATTTTTCAGCAAGTTAAAACATATTTTTTATAACAGCTCAAAATATATATTTTTTTAGACCGTCACAGGAACTCCAAAAACTGCAACTCAGGGGGGAATACAACATTTTATTGCACTGCTTAGAGTTCTGCTGTGTTTTAGAAATAAGGCAGATGCTTTACTTTATGGTCCTTTTTATACATAAGTAATATATGTAGTACCGAACATGGCATGCATTTGTATTGAAATATTACTATGTTCTACCAACTAAAATTTTTCCATAAAAATATATGTTATAGAGTACTAAGAGGCAAATTATTGAACAAAAAATGGTGGGTGTTGCTAACGCCTAAGTGCCAAAAAAAAATTTTCTTAAATTTAAAAATTTAAAAAAATTCGTATAATAAAGGGATATAACGTTAATTTTTTTTTTTTATTACTTCGCCTAAGGTGGGTACACAATATATATTAAACTCAAATAAATCGGCTCAGTAATTTCGTCAAAAAAAATTTTTTTTGAAAATTTTTGTCTGTTTGTGTATTCATAAACTATTAGCCTCGGAGGGTTGAAATTTGGCAGGAATGTATCTGGGGCTAAGAAGTATTATTTCCTATAAAACCAATCAATTTTGCGTCAAGGGCCGTTTTCCCTATCTTACCCGGCTATGCCCTTTGGTGTGTTGATAACTTATTACCCGGGTCAACATCTAAGATACTTTCTACTTCGGGAGAATGTCTCATTTCCACGGGAAAATGAAAAAACCATGTTGAACATGTGCGCACAATACGCAAAGACTATTGAACGGATTTTGATGCAATTTGGTGTGGTGATAATTTATTGCCAGAGTCAGCATCTGAGATACTTTTTATTTCGGGAAAGTGTCTCATCCCCACGGGAAAATAAAAAAACTTTTTGAGCATGTGTACATATTACGCGAAAACTATTGAACGGATTTTTATGAAATTTAGTGTAGTGATAACTTATTACTTGCGTCAACATTTAGGATACTTTTTATTACCGGAAAATATTTCCTTCCTTCGGGAAAATACAAAAATTATTTTGAGCATGTGAAACGGATTGTTTCAAATATTTTTCGGACCCTTTTGAATAACGAATTCATATTTTAGAGGTGTGAGGATAATTATAACGGACAAGGATATAAAAACGTACACTAATTTTTGAACGTATTATCAGCTTTCGCAATTACAGTACAAAATTCTGGACCAGCCTGTATATATAGACAGCAATGATAACTGAAAATTACCAAAAAAAAAAACGACACTTGTCTCGAAAGTGTTCAAAATTCTTAGGATGATGTTAAACTGATATACATACTATCATCTGTTACTTTATGTATTTTAGTTCATGTATTTTGGCCAGTTATTAATTACAAGGTAAGTCACTTATTGAAAAACCTTATTAAAAATTATTATTCTGCCGATTACGAGTAAAATTTAGGATTCACACCTCTAATTGACAGTTTAGTTTTAAGATAATAGGCTTTAAACTACAACTTTGAGGAAAAACAGGTAAACTAGTATTTTTCATGTAGATTTCATATATTCTATTCAAATTTTAACATACCAAAGCATACCCACTCTATTTCAAAATTTACCCCCAATTTTACCTAAACGGTCCCTCCAGTCGATCCTACCCTGGCTTTCTATACATCATTTGAAAGCTCTCTAAAAATAAAGTGTCAATTTAAAGTTTTTTTCTGTCTGCCGTAGTTTTCAAGTAGTCAAGCAAAATTGATATTTTACCCTATCTTTAAAGGGTGATTTCACCCCTTAAATGGCGACTGTCGCAGATAAAAAAAAAATACGGGTCCGTTATTTTTATTTGTACTACACGTATACGAGGCTTCATCAAAATTGCGAATTGACAGTTCAAAACCTTTCCTTGTTAGTACTGTGGTTGACATAATATTATAGGTATGTAGGTAAGTAGGTGTATGTGGCAATCAGGCATGATGAGGGGAGGGGCAGCCGGGTCTGTAGCCCACTGATGATAAACCATCAGGCATCATGCCGGGTCCCAAAGTAGGCTCGGTTTTAATGTGTTTATTTTTCTCCGGATTGTCTCGTCCATATAACGGTAACGCGGATTGCGAATGGCCCGATGGGAAGGGTGGCGAGATATTTGATGGAAGCTCAGGATAGTTTGTCACTGGGGTCCTTGATTTCTCTCCACGGCCCTGCGTATAGTAATAAAATGGAAGATTTTGATACCAATCCGAAGTTATGTTGAACATTCTTAAACCGTAATTAGTACGTTGTACGTTCTATTTACTACTTATTACTTAAGTTACCACTTCAGTGTGAACGAATTATTAATTGATGAGGATGATGTACGAATAAAGAATGTTTAAATACCCCTGTCGCAGCATCTGCATAACATAGCGAATTTCCAAATCTTGGGCACTGGCGGATCTCATCTAAGACCTGTACCTATTTAAAATAGTTTAGCTTTCTAAGAGTAAAAGAATTTTTAAAATCGGCTGGGTAATTAGTTTTGGTATTTTTGGGGACCCAAGAACCCGAACGGATTTTGTGCAGCATAGTTGTATCCATCTAAAATAATTTAGTTCTCACGTAGTGAGAAATTTTTTAGCATCGGTTCGATAGCTTATTACTAGCGTTTTCGGATCTGCAAGATCCCGGTGGACCTCATTAAAAAATCAGCTCGACCGTATATTCTAGGCGGACTTTATGTAATATATATATATATATATATATATATATATATATATATATATATATATATATATATATATATATATATATTCAAAACCCGTTGTGTAGCATTCTACGCCGCATTCGCATCCGCAGGACAGTTGTGGATCTCAGATAACACAACCTGTACCTATCTAAAATAGTTTACCTCGGTAATAGTAAAAAAGTTTCAAAATCGGTCAGTTATTTTATTTTTGACACTTTTAGGTCCCACTGACACTGTCAGACCTTACATAACGTAATCTATATGTATCTTATGTATCAGACCTTACATAACGTAATCTATATGTAAAATAACTTAGCTCCCCAACAGTGAAAAAATTTTCAAAATCGGGTCGGTTAGTTTATTTTTGACACTTTTGGATCCGATGGACCTTGGCAGACTTTACATAACGTAATCTATATTTATCTAAAATAGTTTAGCTCTGTAACAGTGAAAAAATTTTCAAAATCGGTCGGTTAGTTTATTTTTACCACTTTTGGGTCCCATCGACCCTGGCGGACCCTAAATAACGTAATGTATGTCTATCTAAAATAGCTTAGTTCCCAAACAGTGAAAAAATTTTCAAAATCGGTCGGTTAGTTTATTTTTGACACTTTTGGATCCCATGGACCCTGGCAGACCTTACATAACGTAATCTATATTTATCTAAAATAGTTTAGCTCTGTAACAGTGAAAAAATTTTTAAAATCGGTCGGTTATTTTATTTTTGACACTTTTAGATCCCACGGACTCTAGCGGACCTTATGTAAGGTAATCTACGAGGGGAGGTCAAAAAGTTCGCAGAATGACGGGGAAGAAGCGTGAAATGAAACACTAAACTATTTTTCTTTTTCAATATATTCTCCCTTAACTCTAATGCATTTTTCGGATCTATCATACAACTATTCATACCGTCGAAAAAAAAGATTTGTCTTGGGCGTCAAAATAGGCCGAAATTGCCAACTTGACTTCATCATCGTCGTTAAATTTTCTTCCACGCAGCTCTATCTTTGGAAATAAATAATAGTTCCTGCGGGCCAAATCTGGACTGTAGGGTGGGTGGCGCAGTTGTTTGAAACCGCATCGGTGAATGGCAGCCGTCACAACATGGCTGTGTGCAAAATCGGTCAGTTAGTTTATTTTTGACACTTTTGGGTTCTATGGACCCTGGTGGACCTTACATAACGTAATTTATATTTATCTAAAATAGTTTAGCTCTGTAACAGTGAAAAAATTTTCAAAATCGGTCAGTTAGTTTATTTTTGACACTTCTGGATCCTATGGACCCTGGCAGACCTTACTTAACGGAATCTATATTTATCTAAAACAGTTTAGCTCTGTAACAGTGAAAAAATTTTCAAAATCGATCAGGCAGTTTATTTTTGACACTTTTGGGTCCTATGGACCCAGGCGGACCTTACATAACGTAATCGATATTTATCTAAAATAGTTTAGCTCTGTAACAGTGAAAAAATTTTCAAAATCGGTCAGTTAGTTTATTTTTGACACTTTTGGGTTCTGTGGACCCTGGCGGACCTTACATAATGTATTCTAAATCTATCTAAAATAGTTTAGCTCTGTAACAGTGAAGAAATTTTTAAAATTGGTCGTTTAGTTTATTTTTTACAATTATGGGATCAGTAAATCCTGGCGAAACTCATACAAGTCTAGTACTCTAACAGTAAGAAAAGGGTTCTAAGGATCTCATATAACTTATGGCAGTCCCTAAGCTTCTTGCGGACATCATTTAATTAATTAATTCAAATACTTTAACTTACTAACTGTGAAAAAAATTTTAAAATCGATTGGTTAATTAATTTCTGGCCTTTTTAGGTCTCGAAAATCTTGACCTCACATAAAATACCTTAAATCCATTTGAAATGGTTTAATTTTTTAACATTATTAATTATTAGTGAAAAAATTTTCAAAATCGATTCAAAATATTTTTCCGTGCATACATATGTACATTGTACATATTTTGTTTTGTTTCATATTTAATAATATTATATCATAACATAATCTTCAATTTCTTGTTTACTTAAAAATTCAATAAAAAAAAAAATTCTTCATTACATTAGCTTAGAAAATCTGTTTAATTTTCATTTTTCAACTTGAGATAGAACCATGCTAATTATAATGCAATAAATGAGAAACAAAACTCTATACATGTATGTGTGTTATAACACATGTATGTGAATAGACTTCACTTGTTCTCACAAAATTCTTTAATAAAAAAGTGAAATATTTTTATACTTCATAAAGAACTGAGATATAAATATAAATTACTTATTAGACTAACAAAGAAAGAAAACTAATATAATGGTGAAAATTTACATTTTCTCGAAAAATACTTAAAATAGAAAGAAAATTATAAGAATATTTTCTTCATAATTTTTTTTTCCTTTTCAACGATGTAAAAATCGAACTGTCTTATGATAGGATCGAATGATAAAAAATGGCCAGAAAACCTACTTCTGGGCATCCGACGTGTCTGGCTAACGAACTTAGCCGAGCCAATTCAGAATCCAGTCCGCACACAAAATTTCATAAGCATTACACGTTTCGTTCGAGAGTTATCGTGGCGACATATATATATATATATATATATATATATATATATATATATATATATATATATATATATATATATATATATATATATATATATAATTTTAGTGAATATCATTTTCGTATTCTAGGGACCTCAAGACACATTTCTGTTATGATCCCGGGCTTAGGTCCCGTCATGACACCTGCTGTAATAGCGTATTTCCAGTTTCACTTTTGGAAATTCGCTAATACATGCTTACAATGTTTACAAAAGATTACTTATTAATCTTAAGATTTTTTCTTTTTTTGTAGATTGTTGACTACTGACAGGGGATAATAAATAATCAATATGCCGGACGATCGTCTCGACATTGTTGTATTTGGTGCTACCGGATATACGGGAAGATACACTGTCGCCGAAGTTCATCGTCAAGCGAAGCAACGACAACATTTAAAATGGGGTATAGCCGGACGTTCAGAAGAGAAGTTAAAAACAATACTCAAAAACTTAGAAGAAAAGACAGGTATGTTTCGGTTTTTCGGTTTCTTTCGTTACTGTATATAGCCGGATATTTTTAAGAGTTGATTACATAAATTTTGAACCTGATCTAAAAAATTCGGGTGTTAGTAATTTTCGAAAAATTTTCTAATATCCACCCCGTGATACAGCTCCATGCTGCTGGCATACCATCTAAAAAGTTAAACATTGAAAAAATTTTGTCTAATAGGTCACAAATTGGTCATAATTGGTCACTTGGTCCTACTAATTGGTCAGCAGTAGAAAATTTTTAAATAAATTTTAAAAAATTTGTAAAAATTTCAAGGTCACTCAAAAATTTTGGCACACCATCTAAAGAAAAAAACAAAAATAATAAGAGCAGTCGATAGGATTTTAAACCTTGATAATTGGCCAGTTAAAATAAAAAATTGGTCAGGTCCCCAGAATTTAAAAAAAATTAAAAAAGGCCTTTTCATACTGTCACGCATGCGCGAAATCTCTACTGGTAAATCTAGCTGTCAGTAAATCTAATCGATACGTTGAATTTTTCAATAGGGTAAAGCGACCAGCATTCGATTAGCCTATATTAGCATTATTTTTATATATTAAGGTATTTTGAAAATAATCAACAAACATTAATTATATTTATTGTTTTGATTTCAACTTTATTTTCTGGCATTTTAGTAATTAACTTAATTTATAAGTTCATTTAGTTATCAGTTTTATTATAAACATTTTTAAATACTATAAGATCTTTAATTGGAATATTGAAATTTTTGTCCACGCAAATTTGCCCTATTATATTTCTTCGAAAATAAACGTTATTTCCTTATGACCCATTGTTAGGGCTCCGCGATCTTAGCACCCCAAATGTGGGATTTCGAGGGACCAATTAAATCGTTCAGAAGGTCTGAAATTGGTCATAAAAGGTCAACTGATTTGATTAATTGAAGAGCGATAGAAAATTTTTTACTAAGGTTTAAAGTTCTTTCAAGGTCATTCAAAAAATTTTAGCACCTCATATGTGAAATTTCGAATGACAATTAGATCACTTAAAAGGTCAGAAAATAGTCATAATAGGTCAATTGATTTGAATAATTGGTCATTGATAGAAAATTTCTTTATTAAGGATTCTAATTTTTCAGAATCATTTAAAAATATTGGCTTGTCGAATACTGCTGGCTTTGCCGTATTGAAAAATTCAACATATCAACTAGATTTACTGACAGCTAGATTTACCAGTAAGATTTCGCGCATGCGTCACAGTATGAAAATGCCTTTTTTAATTTTTTTAAAATTCTGGGGACCTGACCAATTTTTTATTTTAACTGGCCAATTATCAGGGTTTAAAATCCCATCGATTGCTCTTACTATTTTTATTTTTTTCTTTAGATGTTGTGCCAAAATTTTTGAGTGACCTTGAAATTTTTACAAATTTTTTAAAATTTAGTTAAAAATTTCCTATTGCTGACCAATTAGTGGGACTAAGTGACCAATTATGACCAATTTGTGACCTATTAGACAACATTTTTTCAATGCTCATCTTTTTAGATGGTGTGCCAGCATCGCGAAGCCCCGTGATACTTGGTTATCCCGATCAGAAATGTTTATATAACTGACGGTAGTATTTACTGTA